>CM053576.1:42775307-43063551 GCA_028646485.1 Cryptoprocta ferox | reverse complement strand
CTCCTTCCCCTCCCCATGGTCCTCTGTTGGGTTTCTCCTGTTAGACCTATGAGTGCAAACATATGGTATCTGTCCTTCTCCGCCTGACTTATTTCGCTTAGCATGACACCCTCGAGGTCCATCCACTTTGCTACAAATGGCCAGATTTCATTCTTTCTCATTGCCATGTAGTATTCCATTGTATAGATGAACCACATCTACAGTACGTTTTTTGAAACAGACTTCCCTTTCCCTATAAAATTCATGTACTGCCTTTACTGCAAATCAGTTGGATCTATTCATGGACCCTGTATTCTGTTTTATTGATATATTTGTCTTTTCTGGTACCAATGCTATGATATATTATGATAGTTTTATAGTATGCCTTGAAATTAGGTAATATAAATCTTATTGTCTTGGCTAACTTAAGTTTTTTCATTTTAATATAAATTTAGAATCAGCTTATCTATATCCATAAAAATAGCTTGCTAGTATTTTGATTTGGTTTGTGCTGAATCTGTTGCTCCCTTTCAGCAGACTTCACATCTTAACAGTATAGAAACTTCCAATTCATGAACATTGTACATTTTCCATCTTTTAGTTTGTCTTTAATTTACCTCAGCAGCGTTTGGTAGTTATATATCTTTTGTCAAACCTATTCCTAGGTATTTGATGGTTTTGATGCTATTGTTATTTTTAAAAGTCATTTTCTGGGGCACCTGGGTGGCTCAGTCAGTTAAGCATTCAACTTCAGTTCAGGTCATGATCTCACAGTTTGTGAGTTTGAGCCCCGTGTCAGACTCTGCTAACAGTTCAGAGCCTGGAGCCTGCTTCAGATTCTATGTCTCCCTCTCTCTCTGCCCCTCCCCCACTTATGTTCTCTCTTTCTGTCTCAAAAATAAATAAGCATTTTTTAAAAGGCATTTTCCAATTGTTAGTGGCTAACATTCAGAAGTGTAATTGGGTTGGAGGATATATTGTATACTGTGACCTTTCAAAGTCCAGTTGTTCGTTCTAGTTAAATTCCTTTGGATTTCTCATGTTCATAATCATGTTATCTGTAACTAAAAATAACTTTACTTCTTTCTATCTTTATGGTCCTTTCTTTTTTCTTTCTTTCTTTCTCTTATTTTATTTATTGTAATAACTAGGACTTTCAAAAATGTTGAATAGAAAATGTGACAGACATCCTTGCCTTTTCAGATCTTAGGTGGGAAACATTTAATATTTCACCATTAATTATGTTACAATTTTTTTCCTTTAAGATTTCATCAAATTGAAGAAGTTCTCTTCTATTCCCAGTTTTCTGGGAATTTTTTTTAATCATGAATGAGAGTTGATTTTTATGTATGCTTTTTCTGTATGTATCAAGAAGGTCATACAGTTTTTCTTCTTTATTAGTGTAGTAAATTGCATTAATGGATTTATGATTGTTAAACCAACCTTGGCTTTTTATGGAAAATACCACTTGGTCAAGATACAGTGTCATTTATATATATTGTGGTATTTAATTTTCTAAGAATTTTTAAAGGATTTTTGCATCTTTGTTGAGGGATGTTGGTCTTCTCCATTTCAGCAAAAGGTGGCTCCAACTTTCCTATTGCCAGGCATAAACTATGACATCATTCTTGATGCCTCTTTTTGTCTCCCACTTCATTAGTAATCCTCAGCAAATCTTATCTACCTTCAAACTATTTCCAGAAACCAACCACTTCTCCCCACTTCTGCCACCATTCTGATCCAAGCCATCATCATCTCTTGCCTGGATTCTTCACTAGTTCCCTAGCTGGTCTCCCTAATGCTTATTACTTATTGCGATTTTCCCAACATAACAGCCAGAACCTACCTTTAAAATGTAGGTTAGGGGTGCCTGGGTGGCTCAGTTGGTTGGGCATCCAGCTCTTGATTTCAGCTCAGGTCATTGTCTCACCATTCATGGAGACTGAGCCCCACATCAGACTCTGTACTAACAGTGCATGGCCTGCTTGGGATTCTCTCTCTCCCTCTCTCTCTCTGCCCCTCCCCTGTTCTCTCTCTCTCTCTCTCTCTCTCTCTCTCTCTCTCTCTCTCTCTCAAAATAAATAAACATTTTAAATAAATAAATAAAATGTAGAAAAGATCAGATCTCCCACTTCCGTAAACCCTTCAGAAGGCTTTAATCTTGTGCAGAACAGAAGTCCAGAATCTCTAAAATTTCCTATAAGACCCCTTTTATTACCTGTCCAACTTTATCTCCTTCTGTTCTTTTTCTTGGTCATTCAGCTGCAGCCTCTGTGGCTTGCTTGCTGTTTCTTAACCATAGTAATTTCACTGTCACCACAGGGCCATTGTATTTGCTGTTTCTCAGCCTGGAATGCTTCCTATCAGACATCCTCATAACAGGAGGTTCATTCCCACACTTCTGTCAAGCTTTTACTGAAATGTCATCTTCTCCTTGAAGCCATCCCTGGTCATGTGATCTAAAATTGGAGGACTTCCCCCCCTCAAAAAGAGTCCTATTGCTCTTCCTGCTTTTTCACTTTAACTCTTTTACTACCTAATATATATTTTATGTATTTATACTCTTTATCCTCTCAAACCTCCAATAAATTCTAAGCTCAATGAAATAAGGAATTTTATCATTCACTGCTGTATCCCCAGTGAATAGAACAGTGTCTGTCACATAGTAAGTATTTTTGAATAAATGAATAAACAAGTGAGAGAGTGAATAAATACATGGGTTACAAAGCAGACCCAGCCATTGACCTCATGGAGCTGACAGTCTCCATATTGGTAAATGGAGCTGATGAATTTCTAATGGAAAAAAAAGAGAGAGAGAGAGGGAGAGAAGAAAAAAATCCAGAAAACACAGGCACCAGAACCTTGTGGGTCACTCACATTGTAAAAGTGGGTCCAGTGAGGGAAAGCCAAGCCTCTAATAAGGAAGTAGAAAGAAATGAGGATAATTCAATTATCTTAGAAGCAGAGGAAAGAAGGTTTAAGAAGAATGAGGACTCTAAGTAGGACTTTGTAGCTGTTAACATCGATCATCATCATCTCCTTTAAGAGTCAGTAGGCATCAGGATCCATGCAGAAACACTGCCACTTCCACACTGGTTTCAGAAGGATGCAAGGCTAGAGGTGTGTGGTGAGGCACAGGTGTGTATTGTGCGTAATCCACACAATGTAGGCACTTAGAATAATGCTATTTCTCTGAATGGCAACACAAGGGGGAAAAACTTGGTGATAATTTATCATAAGAAGTTTTGCTGAAGAGTTCATAATAGAGGAGTATTGTGGAGCAGACCTGTGTTGCTTGATCTGAAAGCCCTCGAAGTGTATCCTGCTAAGGTCAGCATCTCTTCTATGGGTGACTGTCTGCGTGGTCATGACAGGTCTGAGACATCCACCAGCTGTTCTCAGGTCTTTGGTGTGACTTTTACTGGTTTTTGAAAAGTAAGTGTTTTTCTGTTTCAAATCAACAGGTTCCGTTTTTTGGTCCTCTGTTTGATGGAGCCATAGTGAGTGGAAAGCTACTGCCAAGCCTTATATGTGCCACGTGCATCAATGCCAGCAGGGCCGTGAAGTGCCTTATCCCACTCTACCAGAGCTTGTATCTTTTTGCTTTGAGTATGTAACCTATTAACCTTCCCAGAATCCTGATTCCCAGCAGTTTTTCATAAGAGGTAAGTAGTTCCTGGGTAAAAGGGAAGAGAGAAGGTTTTTCAATGTGTGTTGAAAATAACATCGTGTGATCTTCCAACCATCTGTCAGTTTATATTAAATATAATAACACTGTGCCTCACCAACCTCCAGAAGAGTTTATTTTCATAATGTAGTCACAGAAGTTTGTGACTGTCAAGAACAGCTCATCCATTCTCAGTGTTTTTGCCTGAGGTCAGGTTCCCCTCTGCCCATCCCTGTGGGTTGCAGTCTATTGTGTGGAGAAGGTAGGATGCTGAGGAAAATGTAACAGGGTCACCCAGAGTGCCTACCCAAAACCAGCAGCAAATGCAATGACTCTAATCAATCAAAGAATGTGGCAAGTACCACCAAAGTACAAATGGCCTTCTAGAAGGTCAGAGGAGGGGGAAATTGCATCTGGTTGGGGGGACAGGGAAAGACAAAGTGAAGTTGCATGGGAACTCATCAGTGAGAATGGCTAAAAGTCCTTTTGTAATTTTTCCCAAATCTTCACCAACGCTTGGTCTTTCTAAAACCAGGAGAAATTTCAGTATTGTAATTTTTTTCTCAGATATCAGTTGGCATGCTATAATATTTACGTCTAGGCATAATGTCTGATTATAAGAAAAAGAAACTGTGGTGACTTCCTAAAATTGATACAAAAGGCATCTGACCTCCTAGTAAAACTTAGAATCTCTTTGTTTCTAATTGGTATTGAAATGAGTATGAACATATTGTGTTTGAACTTTCTCTATACTTGTCCCATTCCAACCATTAGTGATGTGTTGCTGAAGGGTGGGAGTGAGGGTGCGTGAGAAATATCATGTGTGAATAGATACAGTTCATGAAAAATACCTTTCATTAAAATCCTGGTCACTGCGTTGACTGATATTCTGTCTTTAGATTAAAAAAAAAAATACATATGCCATGTGGCAACTTGGAATTATCATAGAAATTAGTAGTAGAAAAGAGCTATTAGGTCCCATCTGGTCCCTCCCCGGGGGCCAGGGCAGCATTATTCCATTCTGCATGCTCCCTCGCGCTTTGTCCAGGCTGGTGGTGCGTGTTTGGGAGATGGCATTCTTCGAAGTGATATCCACAGCACTCTAGACTTAATCTTATAGCTGGTGTCGATTCAGCCTTCAGCGTGGAGGTTTTTATTTCACAAACGCTTGAAAGAGGTTCTTGGCAGAGATGAGAAAGACCTATTCAGCAATTGGCTTGTCAGTTTGCATGTCAACTAGGATGAGCCGGACACTCATCAGTCAAGTATTTTGGACCAAGGCAAGGAAAAATCATTTGCAAACAAGAAAATTCCACTTTATATAAGTCCGTTGTGATTTTTATCATGCCACCTTCCCCACTTATACTTCTCATTACAAAATACATGCTTTGTTATTTTATTGAACACTGCTTTCTCAAAGAAGAATCAATATAGCATCAGAATAATCAGATTTAGGGAAAACAATATTGTTAAAACTTCAAAGGATAGAATTCAGCATCACTTGAAAAACTTTTCAAGGAATCACATTAGATGAATGTGGGTGCCAACCAGGGCTACTGATGTTAATATGGGTATTAAATGCTGTATTCTTCAATAACTCATAAAATAGCCAGGTTGACATCTCAGAGGACAAGTTGGTATAGAAGTTAAGACAGGGAAAGTAACAAAGCCTATTATATTGATCATTATAAAAATTTAAGTGTTTTTCTTTTATCTTATACCTTGAGAAGATTTCATTTGTGCCGTTCAAATAAATTACTTAAAACAAGAAATAAAATACTATACATAATTTTTATAAACATGCAATCAATGAGGAAAACTTTGCAATCACTTAAGTACTCTATTATGTAATTTCTGCCTACAAAAGTGCAATACTCAGGCCAGAAACTAAAGTATAATAATAAGAAAAGTTGAGAAAATTAGAAAAAAAAGAAAAAAGAGGTTTTTTCTGTACTTTGATTCTTTCAAACATTACTGTTCCTAATTTTTAAACTTTTTAAATACCTATAGACATCAGCCTAGGCTATTAATAATTAACTGTTCCCTTAACATTTTGTTAAAACATCCTGGTCCCTCACATGCTTTGGCAAAAGTCTAAACTGATTTGTGTAGCAGCTGAGGTCTGGAATTTGCTGTTTCATTGAGATAAGTCTTAAATTTGAATTTTGGAAAACACCAAATAACCTAACACATCCTAATCGCAGGTGTCACCTCGCATTCTCATTTAGCTTACAGCGTGGACTCCCAACTGCCGAGCCCAGTGCCAGGAGTTTGGGATACACAGGGAGCAAGGCAGATGAGGTTCTTGTCCTGCACTTAACAAAGAAGACACACAAACTAATACTGTTGTATAAAGCAACTAAATAGAGAGTGAGGGTGAAACAGGGCCAGGGTAAGGGCTCCCTGTGGAGGAAGCGTATAGGCTGAGGTTGGAGGTATGATAGGGAAGCAGTCCAGGGAGGAGGACAGCATTCCAGGCAGAGGGCACCATTACAAGCGCAGATGTCAGAGTGTTCTTGAGTGGTAAACTCTGGTTTTTTAGGATTTAATGCATGATCAGGCCCATCAGAGTACCTGTGACAGACATAAGGGCAAGCTTCCGGCAGAGGTGGTTTCTGGGGGATACCTGAGGAGGCCGAACTTCCCTAACTCTGTCACCTCGTGGCCCACCTTGAAAGTTCTTATCTTAGTACAGCATCAAGGTTGCCTGGTACTAGGGGCAACCACCCCAACCCCCAGCCAGTTTCCCCTAGGGCTGAGAAGATCAGTAATACTTTGGATGCCTCTGAAACCAGTGCTGGCTCTATAACCCAGGGCTTCCAGTAGAAAATGAAAATGTAGGGGCCCTCATTCAAAAAGCAGAGAGGGAGAAATGCTTTACAAGATGCTACAATATAAAACTTTTTCCATTCTTTTGCATTTTTTCTCTCAACTTGTCATGGTGTTTTTTTATTTGCTATTTAAAGCCAATTTGAGTCAAGAAATACTAAAAATTTAAATTATTAGCATTAATTTTATCAGTCTTTATATGTGTAATCCCAGTTTAATATACAATATTATTGTATATTAAATATACAATAATATTTGTATAATATATTTGTATAATATAGAAGTTTTTAGCTCATATATGGAATTACAATTACACAATTCATATTTTGTAATTCATTCATGGATATATTTTGTTCTTAATAGAACAGTGAAAACGCACAAAACTAACTTACCTATTTTTACTTTATTCTTCATATGCAATATGTAACTGACACTCTTCCTTCAGTTTACTGTTGAGTAAGGAAGGACTGACAGGAAAAAGAACTAGGAGTCCCCCTGTTTTTCCCCTTCCATCTTTGTCATCATTTTCAGAGTAAATTGTTAGCTAACACAGTAACACATCTAAGGATCTGTAGGGGTTCATGGTTATTCTTGTTTCTTGGGACAACACTGCTTTTTTTCTGTGTTCAAAGCAAGTTCCAGTTCAGGTGGAGAGTATGGCCTCTCAGGATAGTCAGCCTCCCTGTTTACTCAGTCTTGGTGGTGACACACTTCCCATGTGCTCTCTCTGAGTCCCTCTGACCAGGCATTGTAGCTCTACCACAGTCCTGCTCCTGGGACACTGCTAAGGCTGTGCAAGGAACCAGCAGACCACATGTTGTGTGTATTTCCTCCGCCCATGAGTATGCTCCATTGTCTCACCAGACTTCAAGTGCAAAACACGAGATCAAAGATAAAATTATTAAGAACT
Source organism: Cryptoprocta ferox (assembly GCA_028646485.1). Lineage (NCBI taxonomy): Eukaryota > Metazoa > Chordata > Mammalia > Carnivora > Eupleridae > Cryptoprocta > Cryptoprocta ferox. Next base: position 43,056,166 of record CM053576.1, on the reverse strand, counting down.
TCAAGAAAGCAATAGCAGAGCATTCAATGAAGCAGGGCCCGTTGTGAGCACTGTGCAGCTGCTCAGGTCACATGCCCATGAAGCCCTCCTTGGAACCCATTCCAGACCAACTGCATCCCCCACCCCAGTATGAGTTGGGGAATTCTGTTCCTGGGTATTTATTAGATTTAATTCCCTTCCTAAAGCCTGACAGTATATCCCTTGGCAATATTTTCTTGGAATATGAACCAAGAGCCAATAAGGAATGAAGCGACTCGCATGTGTGGCCCTAGAAGACACAGTTCATTTAAGAGACCAGATTTCTGAGAAAGCATTGCTATTACCTGTTTCCCTGAGATATTACATAGAGTAGTAGGTACTGACAAAGAATGGGAAATTTTTGTCAACACCAGCCATTTTATGTGGGCAGTCTTGTGTCCCCATTTTGTTTCTAATATTAAGGTTACAGTTGTTAAGTAGAACATCGCCAAACTGCTCATTTCATCCAAACGTCATTTAGGTATCAGAACGACTATTTTATGAACAAGGGACTTGTTGTTTAGTTCAGACCTTCTTTCAATTCTTTAGAGAGGAAGCACTTGTTTTTTTTAATATTGACCATAGATAGCCACGCATTGAGCCCAAGACAAATGAAGAAAAGAGCCGATGGAATTAGTTTGCAATGGTGATTCTTATCTCCTGTCCCCTCCCCACCTAATGATTGATACTTAAGTGCCCTAAATAGTGTCGTTATCGTTCAGTTTTATATAATATTTAACTATAATTAGAAATGTGAGCAGTAACATATCAATTTTGTTCAGTAATGTTCAAGAAAGCACACCATTTCTTATTAAACAGAGGACTGGGCACGTTGTTGGAATGGATTTGCCTCTCTGGGATCTTTTTGAGCAGTAAATCCAGCTTAGAATCAATATCAAAGGAGTTCTTGTTTGGGGTACCCTTGGCTAAATGATCAAACAGTTGGAACTGTGTGGTGAAGGCTCACAGAAGACTGAAAAATACCCTTGTCATACATGATCAAGAAAAAAAAAGTGAACACAGTAGGGATGTGTTTGGAAAGCAACCCCAGTAACAGTTCAGGCTAGCCCCTTTGTCCTTCCTGGGTTTTCTGGTAACTTCCTCAGCAGGCTAAATCAAATCTGTCAAGTGGAGCTCTTGTCCTGTGGCCACTGCTCTTCTGAGTGACGAGGGCCAAGTCACCTACCATCTGCTTTTTCTATCCCTCGTGGGCAATCAGGGGGGCTATTCCCATGCCTAGAGTGTTATAAATGGGAAGCTTGCCACATGTTATGTTTACAGTTCCCAAGCCAACTAAAGATTCCAAAATTAAACTGTGCTTGACTGGTGGAAGTTCCCAAATTGTTGGGGCCAGGGCTTTCGTTCTCCTCCTCAGCTAACTTGTTTCAGGGAAAAGGTGGCCGCACAACATACAGTGTGCCCATTAGGAGGAGCTCACCCTGAATCAAACAGATGGTGGCTTTTTAAAATAAACGTCCACTTCAATAGAACAATAGCCACAGAGGCATTCGCCATCTCTCCTCTCTGGAACTATCAGCATTTGATGGAGAGAACCGAGCTGCCTAAAGAAAAGTAATTTTGCAACTCATTCTTTCACCAGTGAAATTTAGTTTCATTCTCAAGTAATGGATATGGTTGGTAATACAATACCATAGCTTCTCTCTTCTTCCTAATATCATTGCTAAGTTTTATTCTCAAACTGTACACCTTCAAAAGGCGGACTCTCTCCCTAAAGCTGTAACAGTTCTATTTCTGATGTCTCTGGTGGAATCTTTAGTTCTTTTTCCTGGGAAGATCTGTAATTTCCTCCATTTGTCTTAAGACACTTAAGAAGAGCATAGGAAAAGGAATCAGACAGTACCATGTAGTATGTTTTGCCATGCAGAACCAGCATGCATTTGTCATCATTTACTGTGTCTCTGCCATGTGCTAGGCACTGTCCTAGCCCCTGGGAGTAGAAATATGAATAAGGTATTGCAAGTGAGGGGACAGTGTTTGCTCACGGACCAAGCTCTAAAAGAGCACATCACATTTAAGAATGACAGAAGCTTCCACACACGCATGCATACACACACAGTAAGAATGGAGGTGATGGAGGCATTTAAGGGGCAGTGGGAGGAGACCTGAGAGAAAGTGAGGTCCTGATCAGAGGCAGTGGCAAGGGACAGATTGGATCTCCACGTAAAGCAGGTAGACTAATTAAGCATGGGACCTGCTAGATTTCCTGGGGTGTGGAGGGTAATGAGAAAAAAGTCAGGAACAGACCTCTCCAGAGCATCATGTCTGAGTTGGCTTGGGAGGAAGAGAGAGAGGGAGAGGGAGAGAGGCAGATGAAATTTTCCAGGAGAGAATAGTGTGACAGAAAAGCAAGGAGCAGAGAAATGAAGGGTTACCTTCAGCAGAGTGGTCAGCCAGATACACCCTCCTGGTGGGTCTTATCCATAGCTTATTCTAAGCAGTCTCAAGTCTTCACTGGGGGAATTGGGTATAATAGGACCTAGAACTTAATTGCTTCATAAAAGAAGGTAAAATATATCAAATAATAGCAGCACTGAAAAGAAAGAAGGCACTCCTGGGTGGGATGGAAGTGCTGGAGAACTGGAAATGCGTGAGAGGGGCCAGATTCAAGAGAAGCCTCCAGAATGGAGTCAGGGCATGGACAGTGCTTTCCTAATCCACACTTCTAAACAGGCCCAAAGGCAAAATGTCATTGTGGTAGGGATTTACACCACTCGGTATAGAATGTACTCCCAATGTACATTCTACTAAAGACAACAAGCATTTGATAAAATTTTGGCAGGCAAACAATCTCTTGCAGAAGACAGGGGAAGCAAACGAGGGGAACTGTTATTTTGGATCTATTCCTTAGCAATTCGAATGATGGGATTTGTGGCTTTGAATGTTGCAGAGGGTAATGACTTTGTACCAGAGTTTGTGTAAGAATGGGAGAGAAACAAGTAGACCTGCACCCTGACACTTGGGAAGTGCATTGCAAAACAAAACAAAACAAAACAAAACAAAAAACAGTTCTGAAAAAGAGTTCAGATCAAGAAATGGCAGATACCTATGGGTGGGTTGAGACTGTAAAAAGGAATAAGAAATGAGGGATTTTTTTTTTTTTTATTATTGGAGGAGGCATAGAAGAGCAGCCAGTGTAGTTGCCTGGTGTGCATTCTACTGAGTGCATATTTAACACGTGTGCATCTAGACTGAAAGAGAAGCTCCACAATGTCCTGTGTTAACCTTTGCCCCACTTGTCCTTCATCTTCTTCATATGGGAAGGGACAGAAAATGTCTGAAAAGTATATGAATTAGAACTCAAATCATTGCGGGGTGTCTGGGTGGATTAGTCAGTTGAGTGTCCAACTCTTGATTTCAGCTCAGGTCATGATCTCACGTATGAGTTCAAGCCCCACATTGGACTCCACACTGACCGTGCGGAGCCTGCTTGGGATTTTTCTCTCCCCCTTCTCTCTCTCTGCCCCTACCCCACTTGCTCTCTCTCAAAATAAATAAACTTAAAAAATTTTTAATAAAAATAAAAAAATAAGACTCAGATCACTGAGAACACCTAAGAAGGGGGAAAAAAACACTGGAAAGTAACTTGGTCCAGCCTTCAAGGCCATTATATTTCTAGTTCTAGAAATAAATTTCCTACAGTGGTCTCAGATTCCCAAGACTTAGAAATCAAGTAAAATAAAAGATGCACCAAGAACCGAAAACAGGAAATTATTTTCCTTATTTTCAAAGAGGATTAAAGGATGAATTTTGAAATGTTGCATAGCCCCCCTCATAAAATTGTTAGAGTAGATTACTAAATAGCTTGTGAGCCTTCAGAAAAGAAGGAGTGTAAAAAGAATAAAATATCCCAAACACACTCATTGTGTTTGATAAGAGCACTATTTTCAGAGTTTGAGAAAGCTTATAAATATAAAATCTTAATTTTGGTAAAACAAAAGATAAAGTATCATAGTCATCTGGCAAATAGGAGAGGGAAATATGGGCCTATGGGAGCTGGGTGACTTCACTATAGCTACAGGGCATTAATTCATGGACTGTCAGTTGACAGGGGCCTTTGTATCTCCGGTATGGTGTGTGCACCACAGCTTTTGCTCAACCCCTCTGCCATGAACAACCTTTTTATCAACAACTTTAACAAAGGTCCAGAACACATGTTTATCAAAATACTACTTTTCAGAAAGCTGAGAGGTTCAACTCAGTTGACAAAGGCACAATCAGAAACCAGGATTACATCAATAGATGAGACTTTTAGGCCCAAACCAACAAGATGAGATTTAGCAGGGTAGACTAACACCATGTTCCTGGGTTTAGATGATCAGCTGTGTGTGTACAGGATGGGAAGGATGGGGCATGACAGCAGTCACTGCAAAATGTTCGAGAATTTTGGTTAAGCACAGATTTGAGGTGAGAGATCAGAGGCGATGCAGTGGCTGACCAGCCTTCTCTTAGACCACAGCCTGAGGAACCAGAGGTCTGGGTCACAGAAACAAAGGCATCGCACCTCTGCTCCTACAGCCTCAGCCCTCACTACTCTGAGGCCCACACTGTAAGGAGAGACCTTGACCAACTTGGAGCATGTCCACACAAGTAGTGACCACTGCGCCTGGGGTCTCAGGGAGCCATTAAAACCAAGAAGGAGTTGTTTCAGGAGCCTGGGTTTTTTTTTTTTTTTTAAGAGAAGACAAGGCTATAGATGTGGAACCAATAAACAAAGGCAACAGAAGCAGCTTTTAGCTCAAAAGTCAAAGCCAGTGCTCAAAAACCAGAGCTGACAAGCCACCTGCCGGCAGGCTGTATCCAGCCCCCAGATGGGTTTTGTTTGACCTGCACCTGGCCTCCAGTATTACTCCTAAAGATTGAGTTTGTCAGCCTCACTGAAAAATCAGAAGATTTTGCATTTTCAAAAATCTAGGTTTCTAACGTGAAGAATCAGAACCTCTGACCCCACCGGGCCTCCTTTCTTGCTGCCAGCAGTCAGCCTCCTTCACAGGCTGTGTGCTCTCCTGTTCACCACAGCACCTTCCAGAGCTGAGGCCTGGTATAAGGGGCCACCATCAAGGCACCCCCCACCCCCGCCTAGATGGTCTTCCTATGGAGGTTGATGAGAGGGTTAGTGGGCCAAGCAGGTCAAACAGTGCCTAGTCTTTGGTGAGGAATCAGTTAAGTGTTAATGCAGTTATTTTTATCATATTACCAGCTTGGAGTTTAACTCTGTTGTAAAAAACTGGAAACCCCCCAACTGTGGAGTTAGGTCTCAGGAAGTATTTACCTTTTCCCACCGCAGGTGTTAAAGGCTGGAGACTGTCTTCCCTCAGTGACATGTAGAAGGTCCCTCCTCAGTGTAAAAGCGTGGCTCCCTGGGGTATGGGCTGCTCTCCACCCTTGGTGCCTGGCAAGGAGGCCTGTGAGAAGCACATGGTACAGGGGAAATCTTCAAGGAGTGGGACAAAGAAACCATTTTTGCTATTTTTTGCTGTAAAGTGACATCACTTTTAGACAAAAGACCATTCCCTCTGGAAAAGTTAGTGTAAATCTCACAATCTGTGCAGAAACCAGACTGCTGGCGGTGGTGTGCTTAGGGAAATATCAGCAGCAATCCAGCTTTCCACTGTGCCCTTCTTGGAGCCATGGCTGTTGGGTCACGATGTCTCATAGCCAGCTCTTCACAGGCCTGTGCTCCTTCCCACTGTGGGACCTTTGGATACAGTGACCTCTGCTGACCCCATACTCTCCTCTTGGGTCTCTCCTGTGACACAGATCCCTCACCCTCCCACAGCCATCTAGTCCTCTGACACTCTCTTTGCCAGACTGGGCCTTCTTTTATCTTCTTCTATCTGCTGATTATACTACGAGCTGCCCAACAGTGGTCTTGCCTCAATTTAGTTACTTTTCCTGTCTCGTACCTCCTAGTACATTATGAGTCTGAGTGTGTGTGAAGGGAGAAAGAGGGAAGGAAAGAGATTGATTTGGTAAAAAAAAAAAAAAAAAAAAAAAAAGGAAAACTGACAAAAACAAATTATATTTTATAAAATTGAATTTTTTCAAAATTAAAAACCTCATTTATCCAAGAAATATAGCTCTACAAATAGAATATGTATATATGTATGTATATATAGATATATTCTCAAAATCCTTTTTATCCCACTTTTGCATATTTAAGTTGATACCTGGATCCCCAACACACACTTATAACAGCACCTCACACATAACAGGGACTCAATAAATAGTTCTCGAGTGAACTATATTGGCAAAAATACATAGATGGTAGTGTTCAAGAGGAAAGAAGTGTTAGAATTTTTTTAATGTTTGTTTGTTTATTTGGGGGGGGGCGGGTAGGGACAGAGAGAATCCCAAGCAGACTCCACGCTCAGTGCAGAGCCCAACTTGGGGCTTAGTCTCGCAACCATGAGATCATGACCTGAGCCTAAATGAAGAGTCAGACACTGACTGAACCACCCAGGTGACGCAGACTTGTTAGAATTTTATGGAAAATTGGATTCCATGTGTATTTTTCTTTATATTGAATAATACAGTGTTTTGTGCATATTACTTTTCTGTTGCATTCTAAATAATAATCCACCCCCAAAAAGTTATTGAAGGATGTTCGTATAGAAATCCTGACAATTAGAATGGTGACTTTATATTTGATTTTTAAATTAATGGAATCTTACTGAGAGCTGTGAAGAGTGGTAGTTATTCAATTATCCCATGTTTCTGGAGTGATAAATGTATTTAGTTAGTTTTTGAGAGACAGATTGAATTCAAAGAGTGTTAAAGTCAGAAAATTTACAGACAAGAAGGAAGTGAGAAAGAAACATGTTGCCGGGAAAGCCACGGCCTCCCAGGAGAGGAGTGCCCCGCCAGTCTGAGGAAGAAAGAAGGGTCTGGAAAGGCCTTAAATAATGTTGATGTCGGAGTCTACTTTTAAATCCTAGGGATATAATTGTAGGGGGGGTTAAAAAAAATTCTTAATTGTATGTAAATTTTATACGCGTAAATAAAACGCCTGCAGTGCCTAAGGGAAGCTCTCTGCACGTCTGAGACCTGGAGCAGGCTGGACCTTGGCGGCACATGCAAATGCTGACAGCTGAAGTCACTTGTTGGAAAGTCCGCAAACTCTGGTTACAGCTGCATTTGTCAGTAGCTTTAAGGGAAGTGTAATCAGCCAGAGAGATTAATTTGCATCTCAATTAGAAAAGAGTCGGGAGGAAGCACTAAGGTCTGGTGCAGGAAGGTTGTGGAAGAAATCTCACCGAGCACAAAAGCCTCCCTCGCTCAGTCCTCCAGCTGAGTGGAGTACAATATCTGAGGTTTCGTTTCCATAGGGACCAGAAGCCTGCTGGGCCCCAGAAGAATCTCGGGTTTGCACCGTAATCATTTGGTCATGATGACACAAATTCCACTGTTCTTCCCAAACACATTTTGCTATTAGAAAGCTGTTACAAAAGTGGAAATGGCCATCATGTCAAAAGCATGCGAGAGGGTATTTGCTGACCCTGCTTACCTTTTTTCATAGTGCTGCTCCGATTTCTGGGCATTTAACATTTGTTAATGTCTGAATATTCAAAGAGCAAAAGGTCATTCCTTAAATGACAATATTTCTTTAGCATTCAGATGACTACTTTGGGAATGGTGCAGCTTCAATGGGAGCCCATTATTCCTGATTCTCCCACACTCTTCAGTAGTACGCAAACAAGATTATGAATTTAAAAACACAGGCGAGGAAGAAACATGTAATCTTTTGGCCACGGAGCATGGAAAAACTTCTGAAAACCATAGCCCTTTTTATAATCCTGGCAAAACTGAAAGAGGTATCCCTAACCTTAACTTTAACAAGCACATCATCGTATTCATTTTAAATTTTTCCTTCAAATATTATCTAATGGTCATTTTCACAGGCTTTGATATTTATACCAGACAGGGTCCTTTGTTTTCAGAGAAGTTCATCATATTTTTAAAATTCTGTACTTGAATCTAGTGAGAGCTGAAACTGTCTGAACCATTTATCCATGCCAAGTTACTCTGCCATAACCAGGAAGGGCTCACCCTTGGCATTTTTGGAGGAAGACTTTGATTTCTAGTTTATTTTGTTCTCTCTCAAATAGTTAATTCATTGGCTACAGCTTCAAAGTGAGAAAACAGAAAAAGAGTGAGAAAAAACTGAGTCATGCATTACAAACTGTTGAATGAAACGGAATTCTTTTTTTAAATCAGGGTTTTAAATTAATCTTCCCATCCTAGAAAGGGGGAAGAAACAAGTTTCCTAAGGACAATCTCTACCAGTGCCCACAGGCTGAAATAACACATTGCAGCGAGACATCAGAACCTCTTAATCCAACATTAATCAAATTTCAGTTTACTAATTATCAGTCCCATTTTGAAAGGAGCATAATGCCATAAACAGCATCCGCAGAACATTTAGTAGACTCTGGGATTATAAGCAATATATTTGAAAGTGAGACTTTCTGTTATTCAAATCTCCGAAAAGGATAATACATGCCTTATTATAATAAGAGATTGTGCAAAGCCAAAGAAGGACAAAGCAGGCAAGTCCAAATGGTGATCCCTTCTGTGCCCGTCTGCCTCCATGTATGCAGCGAGCTCCCTGCAGGTTTCCGAGCTAGAGTAATTTGCAACACACTCAAGTAAATTTTTTAATCAAAGTAGAATACATTTTTTGGTAACCTGTGGGTGAGTACAACCCAAATGGCATCATTCCTCCTCGTTAGCCTTGAAAGGGAGGTTTTTCTAGTTTACTACTGTGGAATTTTACCAAACTCTAAAATTGGTACTTTGAATGTTGTGTTTTAAATGTGTTTCTGGGGTCCTGTGCTTTGAAAGCATTTGACTTCATTCCCTGAAACATGATAGAGACCACTGCGGCTCGGGTAGGAGAAGGATGGGAGCTCGGAGTGGAGGATCAGTGCTAATGCCCGCCCCCTCTCTCCTCCCCATTCCCTCCCATCCCTGTGATCAGGTGTCCAGTGTGCCAGCCACTAGGGAGTGAAGATTCATTTTAATGTTTACATTGTATTTTGCACATGCCTTTTAACATAGCCAACTTGAGAGGTGCACAGCTGCTTTAGTTTCCAACAGAGTGGCATGTTTCCAAAATGCCACAATATTTCAAATAGACACCTCCTTTGGAAACAAACCCACATCCAGTGTTATGTATGTCCAAATGATCTTGTCACTTTCATCAGCATCACAGAAATCAAACAATATAATACTTAGAGGCTATGATGTTTATCCTCAGCTTGTTTCCTCTACTGCTTCATGTCTGTCTTCAGTCTTCCTAATTTGGTCCTAGGACGTACAAGAGTACACAATATGTGCTCTCTGCCGTGCCCACTCATTTAAACTCTCCAGCACAAAGCTTTGGTCTTAATCCATAAGTAATCAACGAAGGGGCTGCCTCCTAAAATCTCAGGGTCTGCTTTACATGGGACAAGCCAGCCCTTAAAGATGCCAAGTCCCTTTGGTTTTTCCCTTCATTTGCCTATGAAGTGGGATGTAAGTATATCAGTGCATCCTGGCTTCGAGGCAGATGTGTGCCTGGAAGTGCAAAGTCTCATACCTCCACAAAGAGTAGTCAGGCTTGCTAGCTGATGGGATTCTGAATTTATAAGCAGAGTTCCAGAATTCCCCCAGGGCCTACTTTTCAAAGGCAAATTAGTATGTTTGCAACTTGATCCCTGGGCAACTTTTGACAGTTGTTCTAAGAATAATAAAGCAGATGGACAGAATAGATTTTGGGGTCTCCATCCAAACTGCCATCCTCAGTGGAATTTAAAGAAGGCATGGAATTGATGGGGGAGCTGCTGCTACTTATCATTACGTTCTGCCTTTAACATCCCAGAACCATAACTTTCTCCCAGAAGAAGATGAAAATTATCCTCACGTTATATTTCCTGGGTGAGAGTTCAGTTTCACTGTGAGAAAAGAAATAGGATGTGTGTTTTCCTTCATATATTCAGAATCAAATAAATTAAAATTAAATGAATTGAACATAAATTTATACTACCAAGAAACCAATTTTAATATGAATATGAAAGATATGTAAATTAGTTTTAACTTTAAGGGTTATCTTCATAGGAATTTTGACTCCTTTAAATAAAAGAAAGTTTCCTTAGAAATGTCTTAGAATTACTATCTACTCATTAATTTGGGAAAATAGAATTTAGACCTAACAGGATAAACATTCTTTGCATATAATAACATACATGCACATCAGAGGTCTGTATCAAAAAACAGCATTTAAATTTTTTGTGTGAAGATTATTTCTGTATGTATGCATTATAATTTTGTCAAGCAAATGTCTATATAGTTGTGCAAAACACCTCACAAAAATTACTCCACTTTCTGTAAAATTTCAGACTTCTCCAAGTGTTGGTTTTACTTCAGATCAGGATAGGTTCCTACCTTTTAATGTATTGGCTTCCTCTGAGATAAATTTTCTTTTTAGGTTTATTTATTTACTTTTGAGGAAGAGCAAGCAAGCGAGCAAGCAAGCAAGCAGGGAAGGGGCAGAGAGAGAGGGAGACAGAGAATCCCAAGCAGGCTCCGAGTTGCCAGCACAGAGCCCAAGGTGGGGCTTAAACCCGCAAACCCATACACCATGACCAGAGTCAGACGCTCAACTGACTGAGCCACCTGGGCACCCCTCTGAGTTAAATTTTCATACTATTTCATTACTTATTTTCTCCTTTCTCTGTATTCATTAGCTCCAGTTCTCACACATTAGGCCATAAAGATTAGATAAGAGAGCCGATCAGCCATGCTTTGGGAGCTCCATGCACTGGAGGGCCCCAGTGGTTTGTCAGATAGACCAGTCATTTAAACTTCCTCTGATGCTAAAGGATTGAGAAGCCACATGAAAGTGCCTTAAACCCTACATCTCACATGAGGCAGTTATCAGTGACACGATGGCAGTGGACCCTCCAGGTCAAGCTTCCATTCTGAGAAGCATCTAAGGACATCCCCTCCTCAGCAGCAGTTTTCCTACAAGTTCCAGAGAAGTTTTAAGGTTTGTCTTTCAGTTGTAGTGCTCAGAGTAGCAACTGATGTGTGGTAGCAGGCCTCAGAAAGACCTTGGGTGGTTCCAATTTTATTTTAAATAATAACCAGTTCTTTGGCTTTGAACAAGTATCTTTACCTCTAGCAGTTTCCTTTATCTGTAAAATAAGGACAGTAATCCCTCACAGACAGATTGTTATAAGGACTCATGGAATGAATATAGGTATATAAAATAATCCACAAAACATAACGGAAATGCAGCTGCTTCGTACCGCCTCATCACCCTGCGCTGATCTAGGCGCCCCTATCCTGGGCCTGTGTGGCAGCCACCTTCCAGTCTCCCTGTTTCTCTCTGCTCTCCCTGGAATACTCTTCAGCAGCCAGAACTTTGCTCCTGAAGTAGAAAGAGCATGTTGGAGCTTAGAACTCGCCAGTTACTTCCCATTCTCACCCACAGAAAAATCAAGAATCCTTACAAGGATCCACAAACACACTCCAGCCTCAGGAACTGCATACCGTGCCAGGAATTCTCCCTCTTCCGCCCAACATCTGCACAGCTCACCCCTTCCTTCCCCTTAAGTCTCTGCTCAGCAGTCACTCATCAGAAAGTTTTCTATGTTAGCAAGCCCTCCGGGCAGTCTCATCCATGTTCTCTTTAGCACTTACCATTTACTTAATGTCTCTTTCTCCCACTAGTATGTAAAGGGCATGAGAGGAGGAGATTTGTTTTGCTCACACCTAGAGCCCAGGATGAGACCTGGCAGGAGAAATGCGTGTATGTCGAATGAGCACACTGATAGATGCACATGAAGTGGAGAGGAGGGCTAGCACCCTACATGTTCTCTATGCCCAGAAGCAGCCACACTGCGCCCCCAGCTCTGGAGAACAAGTCAAGGCACAGACTGTCCCACGTGCCTAGTTAACTCCAGGCAGTCATGCTTCCCTGTTCCACCCCAGCCGGCATTGGTGGTGTGGCCACGGCCAGCACTGTAGAATGTGGAGATGAATGGCCTTGCCCTTGAGAGGCTTCCTAGACCATAGGGCGATTGTAACTGACAGAGGGTGGAATGTGACCCTTGCTCTAGGAGACACCGGCAGTTAGTGCCTAGTGGGCATTTGTGGAGTCACTGACACACAAAAGAGAAAATCAGAAGGTCATGGGAGCTCTACAGGAAAAGATTATTCCTGGTAGCATCTTCAAATGGTTCTCAGTTTTTTTGGGTATCTCTTCGTGTGGGTGCCATCTACAACTTGAGGCTGGAAATTTCACAATTTTGTTCATTTTGTTTGTTGTACAAAAAGGTAGCCATAAGCTAATTAGAATTGATTACATAAATGCCCGTAGCCTATTCCAAGGTGCTGAGGCATTTTTTCAGTACACAAGGCTCCTGGTGAGCAGCCTTTCATTGTGAACGTATGTACCTACAACTCAGTCCATTCCAGAGGGAAGGGTGGAGGTCGACCCGAACAGTCCTTCCTGCAGTGGCTGAGGAGACCCACCTCGAACCTACTTTCTACCTCCGTTATCTCCAGTCTTACTACTTACCCTATCAAAAGACATTTGTCTTTTTGACATTTTTGTCAAAAGACAAAAAAGAAAAAGAAAGAAAACTTTTAAGCATGACATTTAAACACACATATATTGATTTACTCTTTTTAATTTATATATGCTTTTAATTTCTTTTTTAATTTGAAAGAGAGGATGAGCAGGGAGAGGGCAAAGGGGTGAGTGAGAGAGAGAGAGAGAGAGAGAGAGAGAGAATAAATGAATCCTAAGCAGGCTCCAGGCTCAGCACAGAGCCCGATTCAGGGCTCAATCCCACAACCCTGGGATTGTGACCTGAGCCAAAATCAAGAGTTGAACACTCAACTGACTGAGGCACTCGGCATCCCTATATTGATTTATATATTGATTTATTTTAAAGTACACACAGGTTCAACTATACAAATATTTTATGACATTATAAAGTGTACTCAATGAGAATTTGAAAGGATGTACTAAAGATGAAATAAACAATAATTTGAAGTATTTTACATTTAATAGTATAAAATGGTTTTGCTTTTACCACAATATAAATCCATATTTCAGTGAGTACAATGGGATTAAATGTGTTATGTTATTTTTATAACCTTGATTTCATAATAGTTCCGTAATTGGGTGATTCCAAGGAGTCCCTCTAAACTCAGTTTATTTTAGTACTTGGTTTTATAGCTGAAAACAAAGCCTTGCAAAGATACATACTCTCATGGGAGCCAAAGACTCCTGTCTTGGCCCACTGGTGCTCATGCTCATCCTTAACCTTTGTGAAGGTTCTTCTTGGCATTTGGCAGGAAATTTCCATCTTCCCTGATGTCATATTAGTTGTTGATTGTATTTTTCAACAAACAGATTGAAAACATAGTAAAGTCTTCATTGGGAAAGTTAGAAACAGGGGTGCCTGGGTGGCTCAGTCGGTTAAGCGGCCGACTTCGGCTCAGGTCATGATCTTGCAGTCCATGGGTTCAAGCGTCGCATCGGGCTCTGTGGTGACAGCTCAGAGCCTGGAGCCTGCTTCAGATTCTGTGTCTCCCTCTCTCTCTGCTCCTCCCCTGCTCACTCTCTATCTCTCTCTCTCAAAAATAAAATAAAGACATAAAAATTTTTAAAAAAAAGAAACAGCTTACAAAATCGGTGGTACAGATCAGAGACCTTTCTGAAAACATATACCATCTTCAACAGTAAACTTTCATGCTGAAGGCAGTGTTTTCCAGCATTTCTTTTCAAGATCTTCTCTTCATGGCCTATTTCCTATAAAAGCAGTTATCTTCTCACTCGATATCAGAATGTCACTTTGAGGAAACAGAAGGGTCATTTTTCCTAGGATAACACCTAAGGATGCACTGCTGACCAACTGTAGCCTTCTGGCTTTGTCTTCTGCTTCTAGCCCCACCTGTGCCCAGGATGATACTCAACACAGCAGCCAGAGCCAGCCTGCTAAAATGTGGGTCAGAGCACATCACTGCCCTGCTCACAGCCTCCAAGGGACCCCACCTTACTCAGAGCCCAGGCCAGAGTCCTGCAGGGGAGGCCTAAATGCTCCATGACCTCTGCCTGGAACCCTGTTCCTCAGATGTCCACCTGGCTCATTCCCTCCACAGTGCCCCCCAGCCTCCCTGGGGAATAGTGGTCCCACACCTGCACACACCTGCTCATGACTTCCACAGCACACTTGCACCCTTTATTTTTCTCCACAGCCCTTATCACCGTCTAATTTACTATATAATTAGCTTGCTCATTGCTCCCTGTGTGAGGGCAGGGATTTTTGTTTGTTTTGTTCTCTGATTATTCCAAGGTTGATAGTTGAAATATTTAGCTTTGGGCACCACAAGGTCACCACCAGACACTGGCCAAGATGCTGCCCATGCTAGTGTTTTCCAGGTGAATACCAACCCTGGATATAGCCTCCACACCTGCCACAGAGTAAACATTTGTTCAATAAATACTATTAAATGAATGAATAAATTCAGCCCCTTGTCATCACAGAAATGGTCACCAAATGTAGAACATTTGTCTTTCTATAAAAAAGAAAGATGAGTAATTCATCTTTATGTTAAAGAGCTTTTATAAGAACTTTCCTATGAGATAAAGAGCAAACGTTTGTGTGGTATGAAAGATTTTCATGGTCGTGACCTGATTTAGTACAGTGTATTTGAAAGACAATCCAGGGGCACCTGGGGGACTCCATCAGTTAAGCATCTGACTTCCACTCAGGTCATGATCTCACGGTTCATAGTTCGAGCCCTGAGTTGGGCTCTGTGCTGACAGCTCAGAGCCTGGAGCCAGCTCTGGATTCTGTGTCTCCCTCTCTCTCTGCCCCTCCCCCACTAGCACTCTCTCTCTCTCAAAAATAATAAACATTGAAAAAAAGAAAGAAAGATGATCCTATTTATAAGATAATAAAGTTGAAAACTTCAGTATCAAGGGTCGTGTAAACCACAGTACATCACAGGATGGAAAGAGTGAATGAGGGAACATCATCCCCCATCTCACCCTCAGGACGGATTCTGACCAGGGACAGTCTGACAGATGACCGAGCAGGAAGGGTGACAGGTGTTAAGTCTCAGTAAAGCTGAATTGTCTTCTTAATTTTAGATAAAAAGATAATGTGAATAAACATCCAAAGCATTGTATTCTCCCCTCCCACTTTGGAGACCTGCAGGATAAAGTCTACAGACTTGTGCAGAGGTTTTTAAAGGAGAAATGATAGCGAGAACACCTCCCACGGTGCTGTGGGTTGACTAGGCTCAGCTGGGTGGTTCTCACCCAGGTCTCTCATCTGTGCAGCATCTGAGCTAGCATAGCTGGAGCAGCTGCAGGCTCCCAGGCAGTCCTCACTCTTGGGCAGCCTCCCCACTTGGCTAGCTTGGGTCTTTTCATGGCAAAGTAACCTCACGGCAATTGCACTTCATACATGGCTGCTCAGGACTCCAAGAGACCCAGGCAGAAGGTATCAGGTTTTCACAGTCCGACCTTGGAAGTCCCAGAACTGTCGGCCACAGCAGGTCCCAAGGCCAGCCCAGATTCAAGGGAGGAGAAGCCACCTGTTGAGGGAGGCAGCGGACCTGTCTGTGCAGGGAGGGGAGAAGGCCCGTGGACCTCTCTGCTGTCTTCCACAGACGGCGTGGTGCCGATCACACAGGGCAGAGCTCATTCTGATGCACCTGCCCGCTCCACTGGATAGCGAGCTCCTTGAAGGCAAAAGCTGGTCTTACTGACCTTTCAGTCTCCCACATCCAATGTAGCAAGAACTCAATAGGTGTTATTTGAAATAAAATCTAAAATGCAGACATTTTAAGGAATCTCCAATTAAGTTGAAATAGACTCCAGCACCATTTATTTAATTACACCATATGATGTCTTTATGCCTGCATAAGAGGAAATGACTTGTAACAGATACCAAAAAGAAAGAACTGATTTTAAATAATGACTCCTTAGTCCAAAGAACTGAATCACACCAGCAGTAGAATTGAGTTCACTGTGCTTCCACATCCACAGAAACACATGTTTAAATGATGCATTTTGTTCTTAGCTTGATTTCTTTGGGTTCTTTATTTTCATTTTAATTTCCCTTTGTTAATCCTCTATTTAATTTTACATTGACTTCAAGAGTCACAAACTGTGATATACCTCATAATTGTACTTGACTTTTCAGATGAGTTTTTTTCTCCTGTGCCTGTAGAAGTTTGTCTCCGCAAAAATCTTTTCAGAATCATTTTCATGTCATTGAAATTTCCTTAAGTAGAATGTCAGCTTGGGCCAATTTTTTTTTAGCGTTCAGCTGTAATTCGGGGAGAGGTCAATTTTTAGGGTAGAAAAGGTTTTTGTCTTTTCTAACAAGAGCTGTCCTGGCTTTGGTAAACCTCTCAGACATTAGAGGGACAGTCTTAAAGATGCATGCACATTGCTTTGACAATTTTTGACATGGCCTCTGGCAGTTAGAGTGCACCATTGCCCATCCTAGGCTTCTGTTGCCATGATTTTTTTTTTCGAAAAGCCTGAGATTTCACATGGCATCTTTGGCTTCTCTGAGAGGTATTGTGACCAGCTAACACAAGAGGAGGTGGCCTCGAGACTCTGGCATTTGGCCTGACTCCCTTATCCTTCTGTGCCTGGATGCACATCACAGTAACTCTCCTAGGTAGTGTGAAGGAGTGCTGACCCTCATTTGGAAGCGCAGCCCCCCACTGAAACCAATCAATACCAGAGCTGTCTGTCTCTGCTGCTTACCTTCCTTTCGCACAGCAAGACCCTTCTGCACAGAGCGATCAATAGCTCTAATCTGCGGCAGCCTGTAGCAAGTCATGCAAGGCAGAGTGCTTAGGTGACATTACATGGGACTGTGGAAGCAGCAGCTTTGTGGCTCAGATTCATAGCACCCTTCCTAGGGGCACATTCCATTTGAAATGCGTGTGTCTTATCATTTCTTGCATGGATCACCATTCCTCTGAAACTTGATTCAAGAAAATGGACTACGTGTGTGTGTGTGTGTGTGTGTGTGTGTGTGTGTGTGTGTGTGTGTGTAAATTTCAGGCAC
The DNA here is from genome assembly GCA_028646485.1 of Cryptoprocta ferox. Taxonomy (NCBI): domain Eukaryota; kingdom Metazoa; phylum Chordata; class Mammalia; order Carnivora; family Eupleridae; genus Cryptoprocta; species Cryptoprocta ferox. The sequence goes on along the minus strand of CM053576.1, from coordinate 43,039,037 downwards.
CTATTTCACTCCCTTCCCAAACCCTACCAACTTTGTTCTGTGCTGCTCCTGATCATAACCGTATCCTGGGCAGTTTTGTCTACACTTGAGCCTTGTGCTGCAATTATTTCTATTCTGGGTATTTTTTAAACATTAAAGATTTTTTTCAAAATCTTTGAAATCCCAGTGACTAAAGAGCATTCATATTCTAGCAACTACTTCCCCACAAAGATCAGTAGAAGATACTGAACATTGTATGTCAGCTTCCTCTTCGAAAGACTTTGACCATGTGAGAGATTCAGGGCTGAAGACATGGCTCTTCCAGGACCACTGAGGCCTGGAAGGGCCTCTGCCTGAGCATCTGCTCTCAAACTGCTTCTGTGCATTGTTCCTAGGCAGGGTAGGAGTCAGAAAAAGCCCCTTCCAGTTCTTCACCTCGCCTTCTAGTCTTCATTTCCATGTCTAGTAATCCTGATGTCTATGGAATTTTGAATGCAACAGGAAATTAAGAGCAGATTATAAAGAAAGCACATATACAGGAGACAACAAATTCAAATCAGGATTGTGACTGACCACTGTGCAAACCCACCCTACCAGGAGCAGACGGCCAGTGGGAACAGAGCCGACGGCCTAATGCCTGCTGCGTATGAGAGCCCCAGCAGCTGCCGGCCAGAGAGGTGAGATTGCCTCTGTGAACTTGGGTTTCAAGATTAAAACATGCTTGAATTCATCATGAATTCCACACACACAAAGTTCCTTAGGAGGTTTATCATTGTACTTCTTTAAATTCAAGTTTCACTCTCCTGGTACATAGTCTTTATGTCAATCTTCATAGCCTTTTAAACTCCAAGGCAGGTGATCTCACTGTTCCGCACTCTGCAGATAACTACATGCCTTCTGTTTTTCAGAAAGTACCAGTGTCACCTTGGGGGATCCCCTGAGTCGAGCTTAGCTTGGGGGAAGACTCCAAGGAGACAAAGTTTCCCCTCAAGTACTAGTCTATTCTCCTGCTGTGTTTACACACACCCAACCCCAGGAATAAACATGGGAAGTGCATTTGCTGCTAGAGATGATCTTTCTTTTTTTTTTTTTAATTTTTTTTTACATTTATTTATTTTTTGAGGAATAGAGTGAGACAGAGCATGAGCAAGGAGGGTCAGAGAGAGACGGAGACACAGAATCTGAAGCAGGCTCCAGGCTCTGAGCAAGCATTCAGCACAGAACCTGACGCGGGGCTCAAACCCACCAACTGTGAGATCATGACCTGAGCCGAAATCAGATGCTCAACTGACTGAGCCACTCAGGCACCCCTAGAGATGATCTTTCAATAGTGTCTCTTACTAGAGCTCTTAAGAAAATCTTGGCAAGAAAGTGATCAACAGATTCTGGTCATCTTATTCACACTCCTAGACACCAGTTCTGAAAATGACAAATCTAAAATCCATTTTTCCCATGAGTTTACTCATTCAACCAACTATCCTTTGGTCATTTCCTGTATGCCAGGAACCATGCTGTTGACAAGGGCACACAAATGGAGGGAGGGCATGGTCCCCATCCTCACAGGCCCTTTGTTGAGTATGGAAAGCATTAAGGAAAAGAGAGGTCCATGCATTTTCATAATGGTTATGATGGAGAGCTCAGCCCAGAGCCCTAAAGAAGGCATCCTGAGCAGGGGCCTTACACCTGGCTTTTGGAGAGTCAGTAGAGTCACAGGGACTTGATCAAAGCAAGGAGCATTCAAAGAACTGAGCTGCTTTCAGCAGAACAGAGCCTGAAGTAAACCTGGAACCTTCGAGGATCTCTGGTCTGGGGACCCCAGATGCCACTGCAGGTGTCATACCCTGCATCCAAAGGGCTCCCCATTCCCACTTCCCTCATCAACACTGCCTGGCCCTACTGTATCTACCAGTCCTCTTCCCCACCCCCACGTAGCGGGCCTCTCACGCATAGGGAGATGTGCTACACTTTTACGTAGTGGGAAAAACAAGGCCTAAGAGGTTAAGAACTTGACCATCGCATTGGTTCCAGGAAGAGCAATGGAGTTCAACTCTCCAGGCACCTGGGGAAACAGTGGTTTGCTTAGCTTCACCAGTGCTGGCTTTGCCCCAGCCACCGAGAACCTCACACATAGAGTCACTCAGCTGGTACTTAGCTCAATCCTATGAGGAAGGTACAATTCTTACTTTATTTCAGTCTGTTATGTAAACACAGTACAGTGTCTTACATAATGCAATCTGTTATGTATTTTATTATATTTGAAAAATATAGTTGAGGGCACAGAGGCCCAGGAAGGTTAAATAGCTTGCCTGAGGCCACACCGTCATGTTAGGGGTGAGCCAGGACCCGGACCCAGTAGCAGCTGCTCCAGCAGTGCTGTTACCCCACTGCCCCCAACTCCTCTCAATATCTAAAGATGCCTGTGGAAATCATACATACATTTCAGTGCAATTTTTTAAAGCACGTTGTATCTGTTGGGTGAATTTATAAGTTGTGACTTACAACTGGTTTTGATAAACCACAAATACCAGTATTGTGTTTTAATGAGACTGAAGGCATGAACGAGCAGAGTCTACTCTTGAGGCTGTTGTGAGGACATGCGGACGTTGCAGTCGTCCCTCTGAAGGCCGGCATTGTCGCCAGGCTCATTAGCATCCGCGCTCCGTTCGGCCGTTGCTGCTTGCTAGCTTACCAGCTGTTCCTGCTGCTCCGTACAATGTCGGATGTGTTCAGCTCACTGGGTTCCTGTCCTCACCGCCGGGAGGAGACAGCCCTTCCACTGGGGATACCCACGTGGCTGCCTGTCAGCAGTGGCACCGAATAAAGTAATAGGCCTTCGCATGGCATATGGTGTCTGGATTCGTACAAGATGCAAAACTCTTCTGCTGCTAATGCATGATGACTCATAGCATTGCTAATTTTTCAAACAAAAGCTGACTTCCACACCCACACTTTTAACCCCTCCAGCTAAAAAGTCTTTAGTTGCAAGGCTCTAGAAAGGTGGCTTCTGGATCGTTATATAAAATGTGTTACACTTAATCGAAAGCATATGAAATGCTTTGCCTTGCCTTGGGTTGAAGTTCTTTTAAATTTCTGGACCTTTTCTTTTTTTCCTGAAAGGGGAAGGGGAATTTTTAAGCATACACTGTGTTCCTTTCCCACAATGGCAGAGTTTAACACTAATTTTCTCTTTTAAAAGTTCCATAGAAACTAGTGCCTGATGGTATATCAACTCAATTGTGGAGCATTTCAAGCTCTTCACATTAGAATATTTTAAAGTTATAAAAGAATGTTGATTCTTTCATGGAATTGGATATTGCATAGTCTCTCCTAGTGTAGTAAATGCATGGCTCATTTAAATAATCAAATTCTACCAAAACAAATCTAAATTATAAATTTACATTAGAATGAACATTTTTTCAAACTATGAAATAAATACATGGGGATCTTCTGAAACAATGTTCCTACTAAATTATTTAGGATTAGTTGTGCTAATAGATGTCTAAATTCAATCTGAGATTTTATGTACTAAAATAAGGCTGTTATCTGTATTTGTACAATCAGGCCTTCCTTTGAATTCATGATCAAAATATTGGTTCTTTTATAAATAATCCTTATTGAGCATTTTATTTAAGCCTTTCAGAGTCAAGAATTGCCAACAGAAAATGATTAGACAGTTTCTAATTATGGACCTAATCACTAAGTGTTTTGTAGTCTGTCTGGCACATGAGAGCTTTTGCAATCAGAATTTGGCGAATACATAAATTTTTAAAGGAACTTCAACCTAGGAGGATAATGCTGATTTTTTTAACAGATTATTTTGTCTGCCCCCAAAAGATTTCTTTGGGTGTTCTGGGGGTGGTGGGTAGAGACTGGAGACTCATATTCTTAATACGATATTTTTGTTACATTTTCAGATGGAAAGTTTTTGCTTTCTTACCAACAGATATGAATTCAAATGTGCATCTAATCTCTTATAAAGAGCATTCTGGTTTTACATAACGAAGCAAAATATGTTAAATTCCTAAGTTGGCCTCACTTTCTAGATCCTAGTGTTTGATGCTATTTTTCCAGCGTGTTCTCTAATGTTCTCTAATGTTCTTGCTCTTTGCCATCAGAAGTCAGAGAGTGTATATTTAGTGAGCCTAAAAATCCATTAGACATTTTTAAAATTCACCATGACAGTTGAATTAAACAGATACTGAAGTTTTTAAAATACTTTACTTGAGTTTACCAAGTAAAGGATTTCTAATTCTGCTGCCACTGCCATGAATCTGAGAGCTATGTTTATTACGTGTCAGTTCTTTCATTTTCTCCTATTCCCACTCATTTTTATGAAATGTGGGTGAAACGTTATATCTGAATAATTGCACAAAGAGAGAAATGGGGACAACCACTGAGTCTGAACTCTTGGTCAGTAGTTCATGTCTGCATGTGACCCATAAAATGCTCTCTCATTAGCTGATGGTCCAGAGGCAGCACTCAGCATCCAAAAGACAGTTTGGGACAGTGGCAGATAACATGCAGAAGCACAGGCTAGTCAAAGGCACAGAGATGATGAGAGCCATTGGTCCATGAGAGCCATTGGTCCATTATTCCCACTCTTGGTGACAACTCTGCAGAATATCACAGATGAAGAAAATAAAGCTCAAGGAAGCAGGGCAGGGCCAGGTTGGGAGCCCAGGGCAACCTGACTCTGAGCCCCCTCCCCATCCCACTGTTTCTCACTGGTCCATGCTTTTGACCTAAGAACAGGAGGCCATCAAAATGAAACAAATTTGAGAAAATGAAGCAATTCCACCTCATTAGCCTATCCTATCATTATTCTTACCAAGAGGATCTTAGCCCTTTTAAACCTTGATTTTATGAAATAAAAATGAAAGCAAAGCTATTGTAAATTAGAATGGAAAGGATTCCCATTTTGATACCATGTGTGTATCACTTATATCTAAATACATGTGGCTTCCAAATTAAACAGCAATGAAACCATTAAGTGTAAATATTCTCAATAATATCATAGCTCACAACAGAGCCTAGCTCAAAACCAGGACCAGGTTGGTGTGACTCCTTGGGCTTTTACCTTGATGAATAGTTGAGGGCACAATTCCATCACGGTGATGTCTCTGGTCTTGCAAGCAAGATATGATTTGTATATGTTGAATCTATTTAAATTCTACCTCTTTCAAAAAATATATTGGAAGAAACTTACAGTAAAGGCATGTGTACTGAGAAAATCAAAGCCAAGGAAATATGGATCAGGCATAACGACATAGGGCATCCCAATGGGGGTCACAGGGACAGAAGCAGGGGTCCTCTTTAACTACTACTGAGCTCTGAGCTGCTCTATAATACATAGCTATCCTGTGTCCTCTGGATACCCTTGTTCCAAAGTCCTCAATTACTGTTAATGGGATTATACTGTATCTAAACTGGAAAATATAACATCATTCTAAAGAAGTATATTCTTAATTGCAAAATTTTAAGTTCCAGGTAACAACAAATATTTATAGCAAATTTTTAATATCAAAATAAGTTTCTATTCTACCTATGAGTTCAAAAAATTTCTTTTGTGTAGGTCCACAAGTCCAGGTGTAGCAAAGGCTAATTAGGAGCCCCCGCCCCAAAAAAGTTATGGGTTCAACATAGCTGAAAAAGTAAAGAATTAATTAGTGATAAGAGAAAAAAATATCATTAAAAAATCATATTAATGCCCACGTTTTCTGGATAGCTGCTTCTGCTAAGCCTTTTAGTTTTAAAAAGCTCTAGTACCTGACATTTTGCATCTCTGTTTTTCTGTAAAGATAAAAGGAATCTTGAGAGTCTCATTCTCAATAATGCACTTAATATGTGACAAAAAGGTTTCTGTTCCATTCATTTCCATGGCCAGGCATTTTCATATTATTGCCCCACTGTCATTTCATGCTTAACCCTTTGTAGACTCATCCGGCCTTCCTCAGCCCCTGGAATGGTTCTGGGATGGAATGACCTCAAAAGCGTTTTTGTGTATTGGATACTTCCACTCACATTGGCCTTCTTGTTACCATGTTGCAGGACTTGTTGCCCTGATAATCCAGCTCTCCTTGCAGGCTTGTTTACTTGTGATCACTATGTAATCATTCATTTTATGGAGGCTCATTAAGGACTGCAAACCTCTGTCCCAATTTAGCGTCATTCGAGCGTAGGTAGCATCCATCTGCTCCACCCGCACTGTTTAATTAATGAACTTCGTAATGTGTTCTTTGCCTGTGAAAAGCGCTCCATCTTCTCAGGTTGTTGAATGGGACTTGCATTCCACGTTTTCCTTGTTGAGATTCTAGAAAGCCCGCCCTGGTAGGTGCTAATTATGGACTCCACGAACTTCTGTTAAGTCTTAACTTGAAAGCAAATTTACGTTTTCGTTCATTATATGTTCATAAACCCAAAGTCAGATCCCTTTTAAAGTAAGTGAATTAGTTTTTAAATTTCTTTCTCTTAAAATCAGAGTTAAGATTCAAATTTTTAAAAAGCTATGTTTACTTTCAATGCAGTGAAAATTTACCTGTTATTTTGACCTTTTCCCTTCTGAAATCAAAGTCATAGAAATGCTTGAATGTCAAAAATAAAATGTCATTACCTTTTTCCAGTATCTCCTTTATGGAATTGCCTAAGAAATTTTTTAACATGGATTTTATTAAAAGTAATGTAATAACAACTGAATTTGTTTCTTCTGGAAAAATGGTCACACTCAGAAAAATATTCTTAAAACTTCCATATCTGTTTAGTTTTTAGTGTGTTGTAAAATTCTGTCTGGATTTATAGGTGATTTGTTAGTATCTATTCAAAGACCTGATAAATTTGATATTTTATGATGCATGGTGTAAAACTAGCCATGTTCATTCAAAAAATCTATTACAAACTTAAGACGAGGTGTTTAATCCTGATTTTTAAAAATAATACCTATGGTTCATGTGCCTTTTTTTTAAATTTTTAAAAATTTTTATTAGAGAAAGAGCATGTGCACAAGTGGGGGGGAGGGATGGGGAGAGAGAGAGGGAGGGAGAGAGAGAGAAAGAAAGAAAGAATCTTAAGCAGGCCCTTCGATCAGCACAGAGCCCAACATGAGGCTCTCAGGACCTTGGGATCATGACCTGAGCCAAAATCAAAAGTCAGATGTTTAACTGACTGAGCCACCCAGGTGTCCCTCATGTGCCTTTTCTTAAAGACTATTTAATATTGGTGGAGTTAAACTCCACTCTACCCTGTCAGTTTTTCCTAAGTCTTAGAATTTCTTTCTATGCTAACATGGAATAGAGTCCCCCATTCATATTGTTTTTCCTTAATGTTTATTTATTTTTGAGAGAGAGAGAGAGAGAGAGAGACAGAGTGCAAGTGGGGGAGGGGTAGAGAGAGAGAGGGAGACAAAGGAATCCAAAGCAGGCTCCAGGATCTGAGCTGTCAGCACAGAGCCTGATGTGGGGCTCCAACCCACGAACTATGAGATCATAACCTGAGCCGATGTCGGACACTCAACCAACTGAGCTACCCAGGCGTCCCTGTATTTCTTTTTTTTATTATTATTAAATTATTTTGAGAGAGACAGAGACAGTGTGAGGCAGGGAGGTAAGAGAGAGAGAGAGGGAAAGAGAGAATCCCAAGCAGGCTCCGCACTCCCAGCGCAGAACCTGATGGAGGGGTCTAACCCATGAACCATGACCTGAGCCAAAACCAAGAGTAGGATGCTTAACCAACTGAGTCACCCAGGCTTGTATTTCTTCATCACAATATTAGCTCTTTTCAAAAGTATTTTACCTACCCCATCAGAATTGGAGGGGAAACTATATTTGTGTTCCCATTTAACAATTGTAAAGTAAATAAATTTCAAAATCATTATTATAGTTGTTCCAAACTATGTACCCATGCACAATGAGCATGAAAACAGAAAGATTAAGAGGTGGAATAATTGTGGCAAAAGGCAGCTAGAACGCCACTGCAGGGTGCTCATGTGTGGATGCGTGGGGTTGTGACCTTTGGAAGAGCATCACCCTTTACTCTCCCTCCCTGAATCTTTGGTGAGCAGAATGTAGTGGGGGACAGGGTCCCCTCCTTGGAGACACCATTGATTAGGGGCAGGGATCCTCTGACTCTGTTGATGTGGCCTGATCGGGAACCGTCCCTTCCTATCCCCTCTAGAGGTGCTCTGAAAACCGCTTTATAAAGATGATGAAACATGAGAGACGATTGTGGGATGAACTCCCCACTCCTTGCTTTAAATTGACTTGAATGAAGCAAATGAAATTGCTGATATTTGACTATTTGGGGCCTAGTCAAAAGCATGTTCATGTAGTTCAACCTAATTTTTTGAATTCTCAAAATGTATATTATATATGAATATGAACTCCATTCGCTGTGCAAAGAAATCTGCATGCATGGGGGAGTGGGCTGTGAAGAGGATTTAACTGCCAAACAGGACATCTGCCAGAGCCCAGGGCTGTGTCTGGGAGGCCGCTCGTTCCATAGAAGCCCGAGTGTTGATGTCACTGTATCTTGAACCATTTTGGTCTCTCTCTGAGACCGTCCTTTTCCTTTAGCCTTGTATTTGCGTAGCTGGTTTCTCTGGGCATTGTGCCCAATGAGTATTATTTTATTATTTTTATTATATACAGTATCTCCAAGCCTGTTTTGTGATAAGGGCTTTAAAAATCAATTCAAGAAAAAGGTTTATAACCTGCCACTGTACCCATGTGTTTAATGTAAAATTAGCTTAGAATTGTTTTTCATTTCTCTAAATGGGTCTCACTTGTTTTTAAATGAAACCCTCAAAATGGAGAGACTGAGAGGAAACAGAAATCTCAAATTTTGTTGTTTTATGGCTCTCCACTTTTAACTGTCCACTCCTGCCAGCTAGGGACCCACACATCCATTCAACAACCAGAGGAGCTCACACTTTGATTTCTATTACTAACATGTAGTTAAATAAGAAGATAAAACTTGACTGACCACAGCTCTTGTTGAAGGGTGGGGAATGCTCCCTCAGCAGGAGAAATGATACTTTTGACTCTAGGAAGAAAATAGACTTTGCTTGTAAATTCAGTCATTAAAAAAATTTTTTTCCCCAAAACAGTCTTACATGGCTCAGGGCTAGTAGGCTCCATCAGTTTGGGCTGTGTCATGATTTCAGCTTTTCAGAAAATACCTATAAATTCAGGCCTTCTTCTAGTGTCTTTGAAAGCCATTGCTAGATTTTGCCAGCTTTTCTTTTCAAGAGTATACTTCTTATAGGCTGGTCTCTAAGAATGGTAAAGGCACTGGACAAGCTGATAAAAATCTATTTATAATTAAAATCACACTGAAATTTCAGACTTAAAGACCTGGTTGACAGTTCAAGGTGTTAGAAGTGTTTTGGTGCTGTGTAGGTGAGGCAACTTTGAGAGGCTCTTCTCACATATCCCTGCCACGTAGCCACGGGGAAGGTAGCCTTGTTGGGGAACAGGGATCATTGATGGATCTTTTTTGCTTTCGGTTTGTTTTTAAAACAAGACTTTTCTGGAACAGCCCTTTGTGGGAGATGTGTCAAGGCCATGAGCTGAGCCACAGCCAGGATTAGGTTAAAAGCTCCCCGAACTTCCAATTCGAGCAGCAGAGCAAGAGTCACATAGTGGCCCTTCAACCTAGAGCCATCCTCTGACCAATATGTTTGTCCTGTCACCTGCCCTTCTGCCATCCTGACTTCAGCCCTTTGGGCGTAACAGTCTTCTCTGTCTTCGTGAACCTCCTCTCAAAACTCAGACACTCCTGGGATAGCCAGACATTACGTTAGAGCTCCTCAAATTGGGAAACCAGGCGACAAGCCAGTTATACTTGAGTCCCATGAGAAGCCTAATGCGTCTTTGCAGACCAGCAGCAGCACTTGGTGTTTAATCATTTACAACATTTTTTATTAACGTAAACACACACCAGGAATTTGCATTGTTTTTAAGATAAGAGCCCTAGAGGTCGTACCCTCCCATTCTGTGCCCCTGCGCAGAGGAGGAGGACTGCAGGGGAAATGTTTGTGTCGTCCTGCCATCACCCTGGTTCTCAACCCTGGCATCACATGGGGAGCTGCAGTATAGACTGATCCTGATTCTTAGGACCTGCTCCACGAATCTGGTGACTTGGTTTGGAGCAAGGCTTAATCAAACCTGATTAACCACTAGATGATTCTAATGTGCCTCCAGAAATGAGAGTTGCTGCCCTGAGGGATTCGTGGATGCCCAAGGAAGAGGAAGAAAGGCTTGCTGCTGTTTTGTGGGGGAAGGGGTCAGGAACCTACATGGTTTCTTTCTGAGCCAGGAGGGGCAGGTAATGGCAGACATCTATCTGGGGCTTAGCTTCTGCTGAGATTGCTGTTTTGACCATTCACCCATGAGGAGACGGAAGCCCAGACAGGTGGGCTGACTTCATCACGAGCACACAGCTGAATGAGTGGTGATGGAAGGATTGGAGTACCAACAGTCTGACCACAGGGCCCGGACTCCACCCACAAGCACGTCTCATGAGACAAGGAGAAGCCTGACAAACAGGAGGAAGTTGGGGACTCTGGGATACTGGCTGGAAGCTCAGAAAGATACATGACACCAGCTTCACAATCTGAGCACCTGTTGTGGGACACCCAAGGCTCAAGAGGGCCCTAGAGATACAAGGAGAGGAAAGTGGAGATCAGAAGGCATCTGGAGACACCATTTTATAGTCCCCCCAAAGTAACTCAGTGTCAGAAGAGTCGCTGCCTGGATTATCTCCATTCCAAGGCATCTGTTGGCTAGAGAACCATCTGCCTCATTTCTATCCCCAAAACCTTCTTCTTCTGCATCTTTCATCATCCAAGAAATGAATACAACTCCCTTCAAATTACATCCATGTGCCACTATAATTTTATAAACCCTTGTGATATTACTGTCTTACCTTTTTAGACCTTTGTGAATTGATCAAAGGGTTAAAAGTATAAAAACTATTCAGCTTTAAAGAAAATGTAGATATTAATGCTATTCTTTATAATAATGAATGGTTTTAGTCAGAATGCTTTAAATGCAGCTATTGTAAAATCCCTGCCCTTGTATCAGTGGTTAAGTATCATGGCCCATTGAGATAGCTTTAAAAAGTTCAAAGGCTATGCTAGCATATCTTTGTCTCCTCGTCTTTTAACTGTAAAGAAAAAGATGTCCTTGTTATCAAGCCTTAGGATTTCTGTGAAAAATGAAATTGGGTTCAGTTTGTGCATAGATTTTGAGAGAGATTAAAGTGGACATCACACAATTTTTCTCCATAAAAGGCTGCCTTTGATATGCTTTCTGTCTATTCATACAGAAGCGTCAGCCATTGTTTTTGAGCTGCAAAAGAGCGTCCGCTTGTCACCAGCACATTCTAATACCTTTGTGTTGGAGCCTTGTTCAAGGTGGATCTTATAATTCAGAGATAATGTTACTAGAACCGTACATTGTGACCAGACACCAGCCTGCCTTGGGAAGATAAATGCCAAGGCAAAGCCAAAGCGTTTATCAAAAATGATCAGGAAGCAAAAACTAAAACATTTATTTCTGAATGTCCAACTGTAATCTGTGCTCTTGATATTCCATCAGCAATATAACAGAAGATTATTCTTTGGTGCTTGCTTTGTTCTGGCACTGGGTTCTAATTTGCTTTTTTCTTTGGAGGTTTGAGTGCAAAGGACATCAATGAAGTGGTCACCTTCCAGGGCCAGGAGGACCTGAGTGCATACTCCCAGCTTGAATCAGGATAAGATGATGGAGGGCCAGGTGGAGGTGCCTCAGAAAACTGGAGGTTGGTGACATTCTAGCAAAACGTCTACTAGCCAGCCATCCTTAACGTGAGCGCTGTTCTATGTGCATTTAATCATAACTAGGGAGCAGGGTTATTGCCCCAATCTACATGAGAGGACACTGAGGTACAGAAAGAGTATAGTGACTCTGGTCTAGTAAGTGGAGAGGTATTCACACGCAGGCCAGCGCGCACCCCCTTGACTGCTGTGTTCTCTCACTCCTTCCATCTCTGACTGCACTGTCACAAATTGCTACAAATATTCTCACACGGTACCTGCAGTTTGCATATCAACTAAAATTTACACCTTTCTCCCTAAATTTATTTGGGCACTCTTCCTCACCTCTAAAAAAAAAAAAAAGGCAGGGTTTTTTTTCTCCCTGTCGAAGTGAAATTCGACAGAAATTTTGTCTTTGCTTGGCTTATGTTTTTTTTGATACCTAATCTGTACTTAAGGAGAATCTAACTTTTTTTGTTGATGTTTTTGTTAATGCTTCCTCTGAATTTAAAAAAAAAAATCCTATTTTAACTTATCTCCCAAATAGCTAAGGCTAAATTCCTAGGACAACATTATCTAAATGATTTTTTGAGCTCTCTATATGTTGTTTTCCTTCCATTTCTTCCACTTCAAGCTTTTCCAAAACATTCAAACTGTGCAGCCGTGTGTCCAAGGCTGCCGATCTGGGTGTCTAACCATCGGAAACTTAAAGTACCCACCAGGACAAGGAAGGAGGGCTCCTCCAGGGACCCCCCTGTCAATTTTGGGGAGAGAAAAGCAAAAGAAGAGGGAAAGGGGCTCCTTTCTGCGGCTGTCCTGCCCACCTGCCCTGCAGGGCCTGCAGAGAATGCTCTGATGGGTGAGAGGGCACCCCATCTGCCCATCTAATTCAACCACTGTGCATGCACAGTTCCATCCAGACTCACCTTGACCCGAGTCTTGGCCATGGTTCCCCAACTACAGCTCAGTGGCCATTCTCCCTCTCTACCCTTGTTTCCATCTCTTTCATTTTCTGTTATAAAAATGGTGATCATGTGAAATATATATATATATATATATATATATATGCACTTATGTAAATCACACCAATGTATTTGGAAAGTCCTCCTGCAAAAAAAATAGGAATATGAATTCTGAGTTAAAATGAGACTTACTCTTCCAGCCAGTTTTCAATTCAGTTCTGCTTTTGTTTGTTTTTTTATTTGCAAGTGAACATTAACCCATATTAAAATGAAGGCAAAGCCACACTGTTTCATTCCAAAGAAACATTTGGCCACTAAATGAAAGAAGAGCCAGGATCCATGTATAAATTATTCAGAAATTTGGTAAATAAACGTGCAAACTTCTCGAGGGGGCTATCGCGACTGCATTATTCAGTCCAATAAAGAGAATTTAATTTAATGGATTTTTCAGCAACATTGTTCAGTGATCAACAAAAGGCATACTGTCCTTTATGAAGAACTGATTTTCCCGGGGCATTCTGAAGAAAGTGGGTCCTCGTTAACCCTAGAATGGCTAGCTAATGTAATTGAAGCGTGACCACCTGGCAGTGAGGTTGCCCGTCAGCTGCCAAGGAAGGCCCGGCCGGGAGGACCAGGTGCTCCGCTCACGCCGTCTGATTGTTACAGTGGAATAAACAGCGTGATTGCACAGTATGGCCGGGGGCGAGAATCCAAGACCGCTGCCAGCCAGAGAGCCTGCTTTCTTCCCTCGTCTTTGACGAGGCAGCCCGAGAGTGCTTCTATTCAGAGCAGGTAACGCTGACAAAGCTCTGATGCTGTCTGCTGCAATTAGGAGGGGAAAAAAATCAGAGCAGCCTGAGAACGCAGCAGCAGTGGGCCTCAAGTACCTGTTTCTGCATCACACGAAGCCTCGGCCTTTTTAATGCAGGCAGTGAAGTCTCAGCATCAACGTGAAGGAAATCCAAGCAAAGGAACCTAAATGCGGAGTGACCACCGTTGCTTAGGGCATGCTGGCTTTATGTCTGCTCATTTTGAAGCACCACACCTACTTGCCACCAAACGATAAGATAAACTTTATTTAGGCCCGAGTTCCATAGCAACCCAAATTCTGTGGTCCTTTGGTTATAGTTAATAAAATGCGGGGCCAGGTCCTTCCTCTCTCTGTCTTCCTTTATAACGCACTACAAGCATGGATATTTAACTAACTGAAATAGTCCTTGCTCTGTGCTGTTGTTTGTTCCAGTAATTTTTTTTAAAGCCCTGCTCCCCATGTGGAGATATAAAGGAAAATTAGCATTATTTGAGTTTAAAAAATTTAATTAGGAAATAGGCATTACGACCTTTCTAAGGGGTTTTAAATGTGAAATGGTTCATTAAGTTCATGTTAATAGAAAAGTAAAGAGCTCTTCCCCCAAACAGTAAGGGGAAAAAAAAGCGCTCTCTCTTAAACACATTGATTTATTTCATTTGCTGAGCACAGGAACCATGAAATGTTTCATCCCCAGCAGCACATTAAATATGTGTAGAAGTGAAATTACAGTGGAACAGTACCTTGTACTTTGTACCCGTGGTGTGTACGTTTCAATAGGCTGGGAGAAAAAAAAACAAACTGTAGAAAGATCCTTTTATGAAATTAAATTACCTGTTTTGTATCGCTCTGGAGCTGTGCATGTGGCTGTTGATTCAGAGGGGCTATAACTGTTGCCTGGAGCTTTTCTATTGGTTAGTCCCACCCCTATCCCCAGGTCAGTATCCACCATTAGAAAACAGAAATAAGAAAAATGTTTCCATTTGGATGTTTAGTGTGACCAGTGGTAACTAATTGTGAAGAGGTACCAGGATTGCTTAGAAGGACAAGTGTTAGGTCTGTGGTGTTTCTCAGTATATTAGCAGTCAAGCCACTTAGTTATAAAATGAGAGAGTGACCTGAACCGAGTTAGGTCACTTCTCCTAGTCTCAGTTTCCATATGCGTGGAAAAGGATGGTAAATATAATGGTCCATGAAAAGCTATTAGTGTAGCAGGGCCTGCCCCTTCCTCCTTCCCACACATTGGGGTCTTTTCCGGTGGAAAATGATCCAGATCATGCTCTGTCTTACATAAGTACTCTGTAAGGACAAAGTAAATATATTTGAATTTAGTTGATAGGAAAAAAATGTATCTGTATAATAATATATACAGTATATATAATATATGTATATTATATATATTCCACCCTACCTTGGAAGTCTGTTTTGTTTTGCTCAAACTGCAGAGTCTTAGTGGCAACCCCTCTTGAGGCTGTCTCAGGATTCTAGAGCTAGAAACCTAGATCTGAATCCTCCCAGCTGAACCTCAGAAGTACCCTCTCTCCGTGACTGTTTCCACATCTATAAGATGAGCTGATGCTGTCATAGATAGGGAGGTTGGACAGATGTGACAGCACTGAACCATCAAACTCTTTTGTGCTGTGGACCTCCTGCCCTTCTCAGAATGTTAAAAATACAGAAAATAAAAGACATAGGATCACAAAGTAAGTCAGGTATAGTGAAATCCTTTCCAAATCAAGCACATATGTAGTAATATATGAGTATCGTTATTCATGCATTAAATACTAGCTCTAGCAGTGAGTATTGCAACTACTATAATTTTCAAGCAGTGATGAGCAAAATCAGTATTTTGAGACATTGGCAGCACCATAATGTGATATGAAAATATCTGTAATTTCTGCTGCTGACAGAGTCACAGGTAGTACCACTATGGTTCATTGTCCATGCTCATGATGGAAAGAATTGCTTAATTTCAGTTAGAGGAAAGTGAAAATAAGGATGTAGTTTGTACCATAAAATTCCAAGGTCTCCTTGAATTCTGATCATCACCTGAAAGAGACCCCTAGGTCCATCCATACACCCAGATTAAGAACCCCTCCTTCAGGGATTCACAAGAATCACAGGGGCAGGTTGCTCCTCACCCCGGCCTCATCTCAGTGCTCAGAACTGGGATAAAAAGCCAGCCAGTCACTGCCACATTACTTCAGCCAGCCAGCCAGCCAGCCAGCCAGCCATGCAAAGAGTGGGTACGACCTGTGAGTAGGAGGCCTGGGAAAAAACCCTAAGACAGACCACAATGCCTGCTCTCCTGGAGCTTCCATTCTAGTGGGAGGAGGCACCTGGCCAACAGGATGGATCATGAAGATTCAGACCATCCACTTGGATGACTCTTCTGCCTCCAGTTTTATGGCGGCAGAGTCCACACAGCCAACTGGTTGTAATCTTTAGGAGCCATCCCGGTGTTTGCCTGTCTAGGGGAAGTAGCCTAGTCCTCGGTTGCCATGCTGCTGTTTCTGTACCTCTGTGCCCTGGGTGGGCATACTTTGCCCCATTACTCACTCACTGTTCTGCACAGCTTCTCTATCAGCCACCAGTTCCTTCTTCCTTCGTGTTGGGAACTGCATCAGAAGAGGGAATAGATAAATATCACCTCTGAGCTAGGAAAAATCTGCCCTATTGTTTGGCCTAGTGCAGGTGGTATTTACAAACAGAAAACTCACGCAAACCCACCTGTGAAGGTCTGGAATTGGTTTGGTCGGACAGGGAGGCATTGGGGATCTTAGTAGCCCTGAGGCTCCTTTGTGGGGTGTTTTGAAGAGTTCAGAAAGCACTGCATGTTGGAGACCATCCAGCTCCCTGGCAAGTGAGTGGTGTGTGGCCTGAGAGGAAAGGAGAAGTACCCACAAGCAGGGCTGTGGCCCAGGCCGACTCGGGGAACTTACACGGGCACACGAAATTTCTACTTTTGTAGGTCAAGAACCAGCCATTTTGCATGATTCAACCTAATACATAAATCACTCCATTTTCAGACTCCAATAGCTACAATACAATATTTCTGGGGTTGTTTACTTAAACAGAATTTGGAGCAAGAAAACTCCAAAAACATTTACTAACCCTGCCCACAGACTTCATCTTGATCCTCGTCCATGTGAGTTCGATCCAAAGCAGTCCCTGGAAAGGGAAAGCGATGCAGTCCCTGACTGTGGAGAGTCTACAGACCCGTCCTAGCATCAGGGCCCCTTGTCCACTAAGGAAGAGAACAGAGCCCCCTAATTTCACCATACAAGGACTCTGCCAGCCCCTCAACAGCTCCACCATCAGTCTGTCTCCCTCTTTCCTAAAAATGGTGCCATGCCCACACCTCTTCTCCTGCAGAGCTCTCCCTTCCTCTCTGCCTCACTGGAGGGGAGCATGCCCTTTGCAGCAATGGCCTTTACAGCAAGGTCACCACGATTCCCTGCTCTTCTCCCTCAGCTATAATTTAGTGAGCTTACATTTGATTAAACGGTTTATTCTTTACTATCCTTTCCCTTTTGCTCTGCATTAGGTGCATCGGTATATGTTTTCCTCCCTGAAAGACAAGGCTTGAAAGCAGGGGCTGTTGTCCATCCCCTTTGTCATCCTTCCCAGCAGTGCCTGCTTGGGAGTGACATTGCAGACTTACCTCTGCCTCTCCTTCATGGAATTCAGTTCTATTTTTGTGCACATTTCATTTCTTCCCCCACTGCCTCCCATGGCTGTTTCCTTCATCTGGGGCAGAGTTGAGTGCCTGCAGCCTCCCACAGCAATAAAAGCTTCTGTCATCGGTGGCATCAGTGCTCATGTTGCTGAGCCTCTTGCAAACAAATGGGGCTGCAGTGTCCACTGCTCCTGGGTCTTAGGTGCGTCCTCTTGCACCTCAAGTGTTGTGATGGATTGAATTCTGGAAGTGTAGATGAAGAACAGATTCCACACCAGAGCCATCATTCCATGATGTCTTATCTAATAAAGGGCATAGGGTAAGAATAGCATGCGAATAATTTGTGGAATTGTTCCCTGAGAGTTCACTTGGAATGGCTCTCCCTAAGAAGGAATGTAAATGCAGTACTCTAGCCACATACGATGATATACTGCTTTAAAACCAGTCCACCCCATCAAGGAGATGGCCTTCCCCTACCTGGTCTTCACTTCAGAGCATTTAGCCTAAAACATCTCTGTGTCCTCATGTCGGGATGTCCTCGACTTGCTCTTAGCAACTTCTGGCCACAGCTGAAACTCAGAATTCAGAGGGACTAAAAGCATCTCCACTCATGTGTACATGCATTTACTCTTTCCCATCTACTCTGGCTTTGAACTTTCTCATTTAAAAGCCAGAGTAGACTGTCCAAACCCTCAGTGAAAGGAACTGCTGGCATTTCTCGTGAATCCTCACATGAGACCAGCGTGCACGGATAAGAGTGACTTTTGTCTGAGGGGCACTAACCACATTATTAAAATCTGCCTTCCTTTTTGCTTTCATTTTGCTTATATACATTTGATTCCTGACCTTCTGACCTGTTACTAAAGCTTGGGTCTTCAGGGCTTTTTTTCAGACACCAAGTCATGGAGGATACCTCTCCCCCTCCAGCACCCAGTACAGCACCATTTATTCCCTTTCTGCAGATATTCTCCAACTGTAGACCATGTCTGACAAGCTACGATCAAATCTGAGTCCGTTTTTTTCCATGAAGACATAAATAAAACTTTTATGCACATTGTTATAGATGTACTTCTCTTTTATGTACAGTGCACATTATGGAATATTATATTTCTTATTTGATCTACAGTCTGTTCTGAAAAGTTTCAGGATTCCATCAACATTGACTGCATTTCTAAACTATTTTTGCACTTATCTGTTATACTTTGAAACAGACACTCCAGTCCTGTTTCTTTATGAACATTTCTTTGTTCTCAAGGAGACATCCAGACCGTGTAACTCCTTAGGTGACTTCATCTCTGTAGTCCTTTGGGTGCATGAGGCCAACTAGGTTTAAGTGAGAATACACTAATTATGAAATTAATTAGTAAGAGCTTGCTTTAAATGGGCCGAGTGGGCTTGTTCATGAATATTTACAGTTGCCAGACCTCACCTGAATGAAATGAATGAAATAACTATTTCAACCTTGTAGGATAAGTCAAACTGTTGGTGGTACAGCTTGTATAGAAATGTACTGCATGTTAAAATTGAATTTCTATTTATTGCTTACATCAAAAGGCTTATTCCTGATTTCTCAGACTAACAGCTTCTGGAGGTGATCTCCCATGCACAGCCCCAGCTTCTCCCAACCTCCAGCCCCCTGACTGGGTTTAGGTGTCTCTCCTAAATCCTTCCACCTCTTTCAAATTATTCTGTGGGAAGAATGCAGGCTTGCTGCCCCTCGCTTGCTCTCTCTCTCTCTCTCTCTCTCTCTCTCCTCTGTCTGGCTCAGAGCAAATTATTAGTTTGAGCTATGAAGTTTCCAATGTTGGCCTAATCTTCTAACTTCTCAGCACCTCACTTTCTTCAGCTTTAAAGTGAAAATAGGCAATACCTTCTTCATAGGATTTCCTGAGAATTTTTCCAAATAATCTTGTCACGTGATTGACACAGAACAGGATTCATAATTTTGGTTGTGAACAGACAAATGGACAAACAGATGGATAAGCAGGAATGTTTGTCTTCCTGGCATAAAAGGAAAATGGCCAAATGGATCCACTAAGTGTGGATGGTGTTTTCTTAAAATACAGACTCTTTAATGTGAGTAGGATCCACTTAGGAGATGCTGGGGGCACAGCAACAGGCCAGATGTGGGTCTCCAGACAGCTGGGGTGAGGTTCTGGCCATGCCCTGCTGGAGAGGCCCTGGCAGAGAGCAGCTGCTTTTCATAGGGCAACTCCAGGACAGGCAACTTGAGGAATGATCCTCCCTGGCAGAAACAGGAAGCCAGCTAACAACAACAACAAAACAGAAAACAAAATACCCAGGGACAAGGCTATTTGTAGAGAGAACAGAGTTTGTTCCTTCAAAATAAGCCATTCTAAGTAAATAAAGAATACTTTGCTTTCCCATGTACATGTAACGTGATGGAGTCTATTTTTCAAGATGGTGAATTAGTCTGTTTAGTGTCCCCAAATCATTAACTTTATATAACTGTTTTCTAAGGAAATGCAATGTCCTTTATTTTTAATTCTCTCCTAATCAAGGGAATTTTATAGCATTACTAAGTGATATAAAGTCCAAGTATGTGCCTTTAATTTGTCCTTCAAAAAGTTCAAAGGGAAAAGCTCTTTTGGTGGCTTCTCACTCACCTTTAATAAGATTAGCATTGTCACAAAGCCCGGGGGAACCACCACTGGGTAACTTTTGACCTTCCCCCAGTTTTTGTCCCCTGGCATCTCCTGGCTTGTGACACCAGGCAGCTAATTATAATCACCCAAAGAGAGCCCTGCCACTCACTCATGGATAGATTCAGTGAGACAGTCACATTCTGGGACCATCCCTGTAGAAAATGACCCAGGCATCTTATTCTCTAGCAGTCAGATCATCAAGGGGAAAAATGATTTGCTCTCATGGTGACTTCTGACAGTGACAAGTGATCCTGACCCTCGTGGAACAGTGGTTCCTTTTTTCCAGCCCTGAGAATTTTTCTCATCAACTGCTTTTTCCAAAAGGTATATGATTTCAGTGACCTAAATACAATTTGTTATTAGTTACAAGTTAGCCCATTTGTCTCTCTTACTAAATCTGTTCAAGCAACATTAGTAGAAAACCTTCATTAAAGTTAGCCTCCACTTGAACTACATGTGGAAAGAAGACCCAGGACACAGTCTGATTCCAGGAACCACTGCTGCACCCACAGAGGTGCACATGTTCTGTATATGTGGCATTATGACACGGAGGCACACTCACTTTCAAAATCTCAGAAATGAAGATGCTTAAAATTGTTTTTCATGTTTCCTGTCCCCCCTTCAAGAAAACTTTTAGAGTAATCTGTTGCCAGTTTTCAAATATTCTTGCAAATTCAGTAAAACATTTAGAAATTATAAAATATGGTGCATGATTGTTAGTTTTCTCTGCACCATCCATTAGGCCTGACTGTTCCTGAACATCCTCTACCCGTCTGGTTTCCTCTCCCCATGTCCTGCTGTTTTTCTCACCCAGAGACAACCCCAGGGCTATGTCGGGGCTTTCTGTGCAGACCCCTGTGCTGTGTTACCCCTCCTTCCCCTCAACCTGTGTGCTGGCTGCCAGACCCACCTCCCCACATCCTTGCTCAGATTTCTCTCTTTTTGGGACCACCACACCTCCTACCAGTCACATCTAGACTTCCTTCAGTCCTATTTCTAAGGAGCCCTGTGTTCTGTATTTCTATAATACAGTCTTCTTGGGAACTGCCCCAGCCCCTCCCCTCCCCTCTCCCACCTCCATCATACTTTACCTGCATATACAGACTCCACCCAAGTCTCAGAACCTTGCTGCAGGGAGGACCCACCCCACAAAGCATCCCAATTACCTGCAAAGGGCACAGCTTGCTCCCTGCCTGCAATACCTGGAGCATTTATATGCACTACTTAGAAGCCTTGGGAAGCATGTCCTGCACCAGTGGTAAGCTGGGAGAAGACAGGGACCGTACATGATATGTCTTTTATTGTCTGCATACACTCAAAAAATAATTAGGACGCCTGGGTGGCTCAGTCAGTTAAGTGTCCAACTTTGGCTCAGGTCATGATCTTGCAGTTCGTGGGTTTGAGCCCCACATCGGGCCCTGTGCTGAGAGCTCAGAGCCTGGAGCCTGCTTCGGATTCTGTGTCTCCCTCTCTCTCTGCCCTTCCCCAGCTTGCACTCTGTCTGTCTGTCTGTCTGTCTGTCTCTCTCTCTCTCTCAGAAATAAACATTAAAAAAATTTTTTAATAATAATTATCCCTGATTGAGGAAATGTAGACTTTTTTTAAAAAACATTATCTCATTTGTACACTGTCCTTGACCCTGAGGGTCCAGGCAAATACATATCGGGACAGGGGATCCCTAGTGACATGCATACATGATGTCCCATGAAAGCAGTGAAACCCCATCTCTACTATCAGCATGTGGATGTGGGGAAGTCTGGAAAGTAAAAGCAAAGGAGAAATACAAAGGGAATTTCTAAAGTGACATTTCTAAGTAGTCATGGGGAATGAGCAGGAACAGTCAGAAACATCAGTTCACAAGTAAATCATCCATATACTTGATGAGATTCAGAGTCCACTTTAGGTGGCACTCAAGTTTCCATGATTTAGAATGACTACTATCCTAGTCTGGTCCTCCTATTTCAGTGACTAGTTGAGAAGAACATTTCCCTTGAAATGGTTCCCACTGTTGGAGGAAGCAATTTCAGGCCATGGGACAAGGAGATGCTTTAGTCCTAATCAAGGCACATGACTCTGGGCCAGATATCCGAACACCGTATGGGCTACTGACCAGCAAGCTCCAGTGCCGTCCTTCCTTTTGTCCTGTGCTCTCCAGGGCTCCCCACCACAGAGCTCTCCCTTGCCAACTGCTCTTCATTTCCACTGATGCGTGCTGTGGTCATGAACAGCACTCCACCTGGCCCCAGGTTTGGCACCCATATGGTGTCATTCCCCCTCACTGCAACATGGCCCTGCAGGGCAGCCCTGAACCCCCTTTCCCAGATGAGGACCTGGGGTTTCTGCAAGGCAAACTATTTGCCTAGGGCCATGTGGACCCGAACACAGGACTGGCTTAGACCACACTAACCCCCACAACACATAGAGTATCAGACCTGTGTCTCTTGTCCCTCTTTTGCTCAGTCTTCACAAGGACGATTTTACCTTCTTCAGTGGTTTTTAATGACACTGAGTAGCACGTAATTAAAAAATAAGTATTTGTCAGAAGCTTTATTACCCCTGAAAGATAACAGTTGAAGAACAACAATCCATTTTGATTGCCTCTCAGTGTTTTGATTGTAGAGCAAAAGCCAAATGGGTCCTACAGTGAAAAGCTGTATTATTCACCAGTGTTGAAGCATGCTGCAACTTCAAAATACCTATCTGTTGATGCTAAATGCTCTCATTGAAAATGTTCATTCAGAATAATTAATTAATAAAACTTTAGAATTATATACTGATTATTTTAAAGAGGTGACCAGAAATAAGCTTAGTAAGATCAATTTTGTGTAAATGGGCTCATTTAAACTTCCCAATCCCTGATGCATAAATGAAAGAATTGAATTAATGTAGTTTGTTATTCTACATTCTGGTTTCTTATGTCAATCATGTAGACAATAATTCAGCTTGGTAGTCACCATTTATGCCAGCTTAGCTGTAAAAATTGCCAATTTATTGTGTGCTACTCAATAGCTGCTCAATAGGTTCTGGAGGGAGAGAGAAGGATGTAATTTGTCTATTTTCATCTTCCCTGTCAGCAAATAACAGTATTTGTGAATTAGCATGACTATTGCAAACTCTTAACTAAAATAATATTCAAATTAAACTTAGGCAGCATAAGACAGTAGAAGGGGCCAGCACTGAAACAAATTGGCCTGGGCTTGAGTTCAAACCCTGCTCAATACTAGCCGGGTAGTCTCAGAAGGATCGTTTCTGCTCCCTGTCACTGCCTCAGCGTCTGTGGTTTGAGATTTCCAAGAGGACCCTGTGGGATTATGTCTATGAAAGGGCAGAGCAGTGTGCCAACACTGGGTAAGTTGTTCTTATTAATTTCATAAGGATTGTCTTTTATTCTAAGTGAGATATTGCCCCACTAGAACTCAGGCTGATTATAATGTAAACTCAGAACAGTAATGTGTTTTAGAATCCCCCCCAAAATACTATAACACTTACTGTGATGGTTGAGTATTCTATGTTATAGAAGCCAAGACTCAAAAGAAAATTGAGCAAGGAAGTACATTTTTATTTTTACATCTGAAGGAATAATAATGGATCTATCATAGAAAGCATTAAGTAAATACCACCTGAATGGATGGATGGATGGTTGGTTGGAAGGGTAGGTGGATGGGTGGAAGGAAGGAGGGAAGGAAGGAAGGTAGGAAGGAAGGAAGGAAGGAAGGAAGTAAAGAAAGAAGGAGGGAAGGAAGGGTGAATGGCAGGCACAATAAGTGGAAGTAATAAAGAATTGGGAGAAGAGGAACCTGGGTTTTCTGGTATAGATAGGCTACCTCATAGGGATCATACTGCCCTCCTAATCTGGGGCCCTCACATTTGAATTGTGACCATCTATAACTGTCTTTAAATACAATACAAAGTCCCTCCAAATAACATTTTTCTCATCTGGGCCATGTCTCATGCCATTAATGTAAAGCTGCTGATTTAATGGAGCTGCTTTTGATCTATGAAGAAAAGACACACCTAATTCAATTTGGCTATTTTTCCAAGAATAAGTGTCTTAATTTGCAGAAGGATTTGATTATAATTTTAAGTAGTATTGCAGTTGTACTCTTAGTCATGAAGATGATATTGAATGACTTTATGGGGCTCAAATGTGGAAAGTCCCAGAGAATTGTATGAGTTGGGAATTTTGTCTTTAACAACATTCAGGGCCATTTCTGTTTGTAATGTGACAAATATATTTTAGTCAGAATGAACAGGATCTCTGATAGGGAATTTTGCATAAAAAATATAAAAGCAGGCAGTTTTCACTTCAAGTGTGAAGTATAATAATCCCAGAATATAAAAACATGTAAAACTGAGATACAGACACCCGTCACTTCTTATCTGTACATTTTCTTTTTAAAGAATGTGTTATTACAAAATAATTTCTAATTCTGATCTTTGTTCCCACTGGGTCAGTTTTGTTTCTTTATTTCCTTCTGAATTACTCTGAAAAATGGAAAATTTCTAGATAC
This sequence comes from Cryptoprocta ferox, assembly GCA_028646485.1. Taxonomy (NCBI): domain Eukaryota; kingdom Metazoa; phylum Chordata; class Mammalia; order Carnivora; family Eupleridae; genus Cryptoprocta; species Cryptoprocta ferox. The sequence continues at coordinate 43,014,644 of CM053576.1, read as the reverse complement.
TCAAATGTGCCTACTGAAATGTAGTATAGATGTTGAATCTGTTATCCAAATGTTAGACTCAAATGGGACTGAACTTCCATTCTGCACCTGATGACATATATTCTCCAAGTACAAAAGAAAACAAACAAACAAACAAAAATCTCCTTCCCTCCCACAGTCTGCCCTGAACCAGATTTAGCCATAGCTCATGGGGAAAATTGCTTTCCTATAACTGACAACCTGTGGGGTCATTGGCGTGATCCTGTCTGGTGTCAAGTTGAAAGCCATGGGAGATACCACAGCAGGTGAATGGGAACAACACCAGCAGCATGAGGGACACACATGGTCACCCCACACTGGCCACTGTCAGATACAGGGTGCCAGACCCTGGGGGGATGGGGACACCAGCATATGGGTGAGCCTACCATGGGTGGGAGGTAGTTTTAATGAAGGAATCTGTGACAGATAGAAAGAGGAATGTGCATTGCCAAGTGCAAGGACGGCCTGACCCGGGGTGCCCTTGCTGCAGAAGTCCTACCCTGCAGACAGAGGAATTACATTGGTGGGATTTAGTAAAAAACCACCCTGTCCCTGCCTTAATCCACAGGAATTTTTCTCACTGACATGTTATGGCTAGAAATACTTACTTGAGATCCAAGCATTGAGATTTATTGAATTGCAGGAGGAAAAATCTTTCAAGATAGAGTGAATTTTCTTTCTCCTGAAGTTGTTGGATAATAGTGTCTGAATGTAGGGGATAGAAAAGGTGCTTCCATTTCTTCCTTCAGGTTTCCATAAAAACACCAGTGAGGGCATGGAGCTAGGCCTTCTTTTAGTTGTGGCCACACCAGGCTTTTCTCTTGGAGAGAAGGCCATGGCCAAGAGTGGTGGCTCCAAAGTCAGGCGTGTGGGGTGTCTTGTCAGAACCCTGGCATCTATCATCTGAGAGGCCTGGAGCAAAACACCTCTGTGTTCTGCACTTTGGCTTCTTTCCCTAATGAAAAGAGCAATAGAACAAGCCATAATTGCAAGAATGGGATATGATACAGCCTGTAACATGCCTAGCACAGCGCTTGGCTCGTGGAAAGCCCACAGCCATTTTAGTTGGTATCACTATCTCAGTATAACCTGTGGTTGATGCCACTTTAGCAGAGGTGCCCGTGGCCTGGGGTAGCTTCCACTCAGGATGCAGTTTGATTCATGTGCCACAGACAGATGCCTCACCCAGAGGGCTGTCAGGACAAGGCTGCTGTAATAGGGCATTCGGTACACCACGTGTCTCCGAGAGTATGCAGCCACCATGCCCGACCTCCACGCTGGACTTTTCCTGAGACCTCTGCTGGGTTCCTTACAGGGAGTTTCCCTTTCTCCACAGTAAGCAGGAGTGGCACAGGAAGGTGCCTCACACACACACAACAGCCACCTTGCAGGGTCCTCGGCCCAGTGGAAACAAGTTGTTTCTCCACACTACTTTGATCTACACCCATGCAGGGACCTCTCCTAGTCCACACTAGCAGCCAGACCTTCATCCAGACAAACAGTTTTTAACAGAAATGAAATGAGAGTCATTCCATCAGCCCCTGGGAATTTCTGTGACCAACCTTGAAAGCAAAACGTAAAAATTTCCCACTACGCTATTTAACTTTTATGTACATTCTAATCATTGCTTGTTTAACCTGACCATGACCCAATTACTGGGACAGATATAAAAGGACTAAAAGGTGCTTTTTGTCTTCCAGCTGCTCAGAACCCCTTCCCCAGTCACAGTGTTAATGAAACTGTGTTGTTTGTGTTCCTTTGACCACTCAGGGTTCTCTCGGGGCCCATGGCTATTGATGGGCCTGGCTGAGCCTATAGTTGGAGCTGCACCCACACATGTCCCCACCCTATGCCACGTGGCATAACGACTCAACTCTTGCGTCCACTTTGTTGTGTAGCTTCTTCCTAAGTGAACCATTTGCATCATACACTGTCTTTAACTGCCAGAAATCAGTCACTTTAATATTAAATGACAAACATAGTTTTGCTACTTCTGATCACGGAGGAACTTTGTATTATTAGAATTCCCCCAAATTTCCAGTTAGGTTTCGATAATTGTGGCAGTTTCTTTTCTTTTTTTTTTTTTTTTTTTTTTTTTTCTCTCTAACCGATAAGTCAGTGGGTGGATTGGGTTTCAGGTGCTGGTCAGCAGCAATAGGTATCCCTCAGGTGTGCTGTGATGCCCTATTTTACCCAGTAAAGCAGAGTCTGCACAGGCCAGAGGAGGCCACTTGGCACCCTTCACATGAGCTGCCTTTTGGTTTTTAGGTTGCTTGCATTTGGTAACCCCCTAACTTTTCTTGGAGTTTCTCCTCATTATCTGATCATTGGTACTAAGATGAGTATCTTCCTGGAAAACTCAGATGCCATTAAACCACTGTAATTATTTTATAGAAATATAGAAATGTTACTTGTTTTCAGATATATTTGTGTTTGTTTTTAAACGCTCAAAAGAGAAAAAAATATGTAGCTCAAACTTCTAAACATACTCAAAAGGAGTATTTCTTGAAAAATCAAGAAAATCTGCACAGAGTTTGGTGGAAATACTTTGGGCCAGAAAATGTACTTCTTCCATACCTGAGCCCTGTCATACTTCATCTGGGCCCAGTGGGTTGTCAACGGGCAGCCAGGGAGCATATTTCAAGAGAACAATAACCAGAATATCTGCTATAGAAAAATTTTTTTATCTTTGTTGATTTGGTTCTCTTATTATCATATATCATCATGAATCTGTTTTATTTTTAGAATCAATCTAGATATAAACCAATCTGTAGGTCACATGGAATGTGCTTTGCCTCCAAAGCAAGAGTGGTTGAAGCATAAATAATGGATGATTCAGTTCAAATTACATTGCACTAAATAATACCTGTAATGTATTCATAATAACTTTCCTCTTTCGGTTGGTGGTGATAACGTTAGAGCTTAAAAATCCCATGTTTACCACTATCTCAATTGTCTGCCCTTTTTATACTCTGCCACACAGAGGACTCCAGACATTTAGAGACAGTTCTGCATTTATAATTGTTTTACATTTAGCTGTGACTTTTACATGAATGTTGAATGCCAGAAGAATGTCAGTGGTAGCTATTTCTCTAGCTAAGGCTGAGAGTACATTTTTTTAGCCCCTCACCTGCCGTATCTTTAGGGTGAATGAAAATCTGTGAAAGAGAAACAGTTCAAGTAACATTGACTCCCTTCCTCCCAGAAACCAAGTTATTGGCATAAACATGGCAGACCCCTCGGGCTCTCTGTTGTTCACATTGATCTGTCACTTCTTGGGTCGTGTTCATCAGTGAAGCAGCCTGTGGAATCCCAGCTTGCTCACTTGACGGCACGTTCTCTAGACATTAAATAGGCTGAATGATGGATTTTCTTGTCACTGATGTTTTACTGCCGTGAGGCTTGGAGTGCCGGTGTTGTGGGCTTCTTTCTCTCACAGTGACTTATGGAAGGTGAGGTGTATCCGTGGCACCAGAGGTGGAAGTAGGAAATTTGGTCATTAGGGGTGTGCTCCTCCACAAATCAGTCCTCTGGGAAGAAATGATCTGAACAGAGATCAAATCCATTGCTCCCTTGGAGCATCTGAGATTCTAAGGGAGACCCATTTGTTCTCTCCACTGGAAGGATAAGTGAATATGGGAGCAGATCTCCAAAAGTCTGTAATCAAATAGCCTGAAGCAAGCCTATTTCTATCACATTTCCACTTACTCTTATCATTTCCTCAGAATTATTCTTAAACTTGGTCATATGGTTATTTTCTTCTTTCTTAACAGAAGTGGACTACTTTCCTTTCCAGGAGTTTATCATTAATGTTTGAAACCTAATCTAATATCTCATACTTCCATGTGTTTAATTTCCTTTTCCCGAATATCCATTTTATTTGGTTACATTGTTCAGTAAAGTCATTCTCTTTATCCGTTACCAGGCTGTGACATTTACTTTGAATGATTCATTTATTTGGGGTCTTAAACAGTCCTAGAATTTAAATTTGCATTATATTGAAAGACAAAAAGAATCTCTGTAAAAAATGATATATGGCTTTAGGCTGTAACTGGCATCTGTTCCCATCTTGATGATTATGGAATTTCATCCATTTATTGAGGATTATTGAATGCCAACTCAGCCCACCTATGGAGTATTCCTCTGGGTGGCAGATACCAGGGAAGATGTGAAGGATATAGAAGTGCATCGGAGCGAAGTTTCCTTTTTCCAGAAGAGCCCCTCCCAGGGTTCTGTAAAATGGCTCAGAACCTTCTTCATCCCTCCCCAGGCCCTCCTCCATCTTTATTTCCTGCGAATGTACTTCTGCCCCTGTCCTGGAAATGGACAAGAAGGAGTTCCCAGTGGTGCATGCCCTCTTTTTCTCCTCCAACACGGTCTCCAAACCCATGACTCATTGCTCTGTATCTGCAGCCCAGGCTGCAGTTGTCATCTCCCCAGTATTTCTCCCCTGATATCACTTCAGACCCCTCAGACTTGACTGTTCCCCTTGTCACCTGAGCCTTGAACCCCTGAGTTTTGTCCTTTCTTCTCCCTCTCTCACCAAGCATGAGCAGCCCTACAGCCTGAAGCCTCCTCTTCCTTCCCTCCACCCCTGCTTTCTTGAGGCCCATGTCAGGTCTCTCTCCCTGACTAGTTCCTCTTCCTCCACTCTCTCTCCCTTCTAGGCCCTTCCAACACATGCTCTCCCCTGCCATTATCTCTCAAGTACCAGTCATATCTTGCTGTTCATCTGTTTAAAAACCTCCAGTGATTCCCAGATGCTAGAGACTATTGTTGCTCCTCCTGCCGTGACAGGCCCTTGGCAGTCTGACCTAGACCACTCTCCATCCACAGGGACTCACATACTGTCTGGGTCCATTCAATCCACAGAGTACTTACCACCTTGCAGGTGATGGGTGTCTGTCCTCCCAGATAAGTTGTGAATGTTGTAATCTTTCTCACCTTGCTCCCTCCAGCTCCTAGAACAGTCTCTGGCACATGGTCTGCTCATCTGTGGGCGTCTTCCATGAATAAATGATACAGCAACAATGCCCGGAGGGCTTTGTTCTCTGCCAGGTCACCTCTCCATCTGTTTCAGAGTGTGTTCAGTGAGGACCTTTTCATTAGAAGACCCGCCTCACAGTACATAGTGTGTACCACGCATACCAATAGGCATTTGTGGGGGACAGTTTTTCATTGAGATATAATTCACATACTATAAAACTCACCCTTTTAAATTGTGTACTACAGTGGTTTTTAGTATATTCACCAGATTGTGCAGCCATTAGCGTCATCCAATTCCAGAATGTTTTCATCACCCCCAAAAGAAACCCTGTATCCACTCTCCCCACAGTCCCTGGCAAGCTCTAATTTCTTTTCTGACTCTGTTCTGACTCTGTGGATTGTCTTATTCTGGACATTTATATAAATGGAGTCACACAATATGAGGCCTTTTGTATCTACCTTCTCCCACTTAGCAGTATTTTCAAGAGTTGTCCGTGTTGTAGCTGGTTTAGTGCTTCATTCCTGTTTATGGCTGAATAATGTTCCACTGGATGGAGAGACTACATTTGGTTTATCCATTCTTCAGTTTATGGACATTTGGGTTGTTTTCACCTTTTGCCTATTACAGAGAATGCTGCTGTGAACACTTGTGGACAGGCTTTTGTGTGAACGTACATTTTTAGTTTTCGTGGGTGTATACCTCAGTATAGATTTGGTGGGTCACGTGTTTGACTCTTGAGGAACTAATAGCCAAACTGTTTTCTGCCCCAGCCATGCCATTCCACATTCCCATCAGCAGAGTATGAGAATTCCAATTTCTCTCCACACCCTTGCCAACACTTTCTGTTGTTCATCCTTGTCCTTTGATGATAACCATCTTAGTTAGGGTTAAAGCAGTACTTCAGTGTGGTTTTTATTTCCATTTCCCTAATGGATAATGATTTTGAGCATCTTTTTATATGTTTGTTGGCCATGTGTTTGCCTTCTTTGGAGAAACGTCTATTCAAATCATTTGCCCATTTTTTAATTGTTCTCATTTTATTATTGAATTACAAGAGTTTATATAGGTTTTTATAGGTCTAGGTATGAGACCCTTATTAGATAAGTGATTTGCAAATATTTTCCCTCATTCTATGGGTTGTCTCACTTTTTTTTCCAGTTTCTTCACTTTGTTGATACATTTTCCTATTTTTGTTCTGAGACCAGTGAGCATTTTAAAGTTTTATCCTTTGATTGCTGTTCAGAACATTGCCCAAGAAATGAAAATGTGTTATCACCATCCTCTGCATCCTCTCTTCCTAAAGCAGCTGGTGATGGGACTGATAGAAGAAATCATCTCGTTAATTTCCTCATTTTGTAAATTATTCTTAGCTGTCCCTTCTCCGAGCTCTGACTCTCTGCAACTGTTGATGCATCTTTTTACTAGGTTTAAAGTATATCTATAGATATATTTAAAGCATTTGATTCAGAGTAGCATTCCTCGATCCATAGATGTCTTTTTTTTTTTTAATGTTTGTTTCTTTTTGAGAGAGAGAGACAGAGCATGAGCAGGAGAGGGGCAGAGAGAGAGGGAGACACAGAATCCAAAGCAGGCTCCAGGCTCCGAGCTGTCAGCATAGAGCCCAATGCAGGGCTCGAACTCACAAGCCTTTGAGCCATGAGATCATGACCTGAGCCGAAGTCAGCCGCCCAATTGACTAAGCCACCCAGGCACAGCTTGATCTATAGCTGTCTTAAATAATCTCCTTTTCACCAGATTTCTGTGAGCACAGTATCTGTCCTTGTGTGAGGAATGTGCTCACCATCTTGTCCATGACACTTTGTTCTCTGCTTTATCCTGGAAGACTGCTTCCACCTGTGCCTATGCTCCATTTCCTCTTCCCTCCAAGTCAGGCACATCACCCAACTGGACCCCTTCTCTTCAAGACCATTCTCATAGGTTACGGTCGTTTGAAATCTGCAAGTAGCCATCTTACCTTTTGCACTTGCTCAAAATATATATGTCCTAGAAATAGGCAAAGAACAAGTATTGTACAAGCCCAGGGACTAATCATATAGATGCAAGTCAGCATTGACTTCTTCGAAACTTGAGGGCATGCTGGACTCCCCTTAGTGGTGGCAGGTCTTCTCAGGGTGATCTAGAAACCTAAGTGAGGCCATACTGCTCCCTTGCCTCAAACCATTCAGACCTCCTGTCACCCAGACCCAGCCAATCTTTCAAATGTGCCTCCTGCCCCCTCTTACCAACCTAGAGTGGGTACCAATCTCCTTTCACCTCCTGAAACTCCCCGGGGCTCCTTCCAACTCATGGCTCTGCACTTGAAATGCTCTCACTGCTGCTCACCCCCTCCCCCTCTTGATTAGCCCCTTTCTGGTCACCAATTCAGAGACTTCTCCGCCCTTTTTGTCCCCGCTCTCCTATCTGGCACTGATGTAATGACAGTTCCCCTTAGTCTGTGCACCTGTCCCTGCTGGAATGCAACTTTGCTGAGGATAGGGGCAGCCTCTGTCCTGTTTCCCAGTTGTGCACCCATCGCCAAACACTGGTGGGCACTCAGCACATATTTATTGCACAGATGAGTGCTTTAGTGAAAGTGGACTTGCTTTCTGAAAATGGCAGAGTCCCTTGAAATCAAGTGTACTGAGCAGAGTAGGATGCTGTGTAGAAATCACACACATAGGCCTGTGTATATACGTAGTGTGTTAACCATTCTCTAGTTCAGCCCATTTTGTCATTCTTAGTGTGTGGTAATTCTAGCAAAAGTATCTTTGTAGGAAAACATATTTTTTCTTGAAGCAAAATCCCCCCATCCCCATGAGTGGCATTTGTATCCAAAGTTTTCCACACCTTTCTGGAAATTTTGAGCTCTCATATTTTGGTTTGTTTCTAAAACTAAGGCCTTAAAAATAGCACTGCCTCATTTCTGCTTTATCTGTGTCTGAATCAGATGGACCTATCTATCATTATTATCTCTAACTATATTTTTTAGATCTACCTTGGTTTTATTTTTAACGTTTATTTATTTTTGAGAGAGAGACAGAACGTGAGCTGGGGAGTGGCAGAGAGAGAGGGACACACAGAAACTGAAACAGCTCTAGGCTCTGAGCTGTCAGCACATCTGGACATTCACAACGCGGGTCTGGAATTCACGAACTGTAAGATCATGACCTGAGCTGGAGTCAGACGCTTATGCAACTGAGCCACCTAGGTGCCCCTCTGCCATTGGTTTAAAGAAACTCATTCTCTCCTTTCAATAGGTAAGAAAAGATCCCTTTGATTACTATTATATTCCATTCTCAGCAGATTGCATATTTATATTATGAAATATTTTAAAGAATAATAAAACACACCCCTACACTGGCACCCCATGTGTACTGACCAATATGTTTGTGAACTTTCCCTGTGCTGCCTCTACCCCCATCCCAGATATAATCTGAGTGATAGTTTCACTGCATATGTGTGTATTCCTAAAGCAGTATGTTTTACTTTGCCTGTGGCTCAGTTGGTTAAGTGTCTGACTCTTGATCTCAGCTCGGGTCATGATCTCACAGTTTGTGAGTGTGAGCCCTGAGTCGGACTCTGTGCTGGTGGCACAGAGCCTGCTTGGGATTCTGTCTCTCCTTCTTTCTTCCCCTCCCCCACTTAGGTTCTCCCTCTCTCTTTCTCTCTCAAAATAGGTAAATAAACTTAAAAAAAATAAATGTATGTAGATAGAATTGCATTGTACATGTTCTTCAGTGAATTACTTTTTCATTAACATTGTTTTTAAGTTTCATCCATACTAATACACATACCTGTGGTTTATTTTCACTGCTGTATAGTATTCTACTGTGTGACTACATCTATCAGTAGACATTAAAAATGGTTTTTCTCTCTTTTTTGACTTTGCTACTGTCTATAGAATATTATAAACACTGTTACATGTGGGATTGCTGGCCCACAAGTCTGCATATCTGCCCTTTCCTGGATAATGTCAAATTGCCTTCCTGAGAAGTTAGGCCAATTATCTCCTACCAGTAGGCTCTGAGAATTCCTCTGCCCATCCTCTCTGACATTTGGCATTATTAGATTTTTTTGTTTTGCCAGTCTGGTATATATAAAATGATATCTCATTGTGGCTGTAATAATCCCTGATTATTAGTGATGTTAAACACCTTAATATCCATTCATAGTTTATGATCTGGAAATGCTTGTGTATTTTGCCCATTTTTTCTAATAGATTATTTGGTTCTTTTATTGATTTTTAGGAGTTCTGTACATGTTCTGGACATTTACCCTTTGTCAGTTGTGTATTGCAGATGACTTCTCCCACTTTGTGCCTTTTCGTTTTTACCTCCTTTATGCTACTGTGGTAAATAGTAGTTATCAATTCGAATATGCCCAGATGTACCAGGCTTCCCACTTATGGTTCATGTTTTTGTTTCTTATTTAATAAATCATTCCAAATCCCAAGGTCAGAAAAAATTTGCCCCATACTTTCTTGTGGAACTTTTGTATCACTTATTTTTTTTATCTAAGCAGAATTTTACTTCAAATTGAAAACTCCCTAATCTCTCTTCATAAGCTTCCTTTGCTTGAAATATATCTAGCAGTATCATAGCCCAGAGCAGTGGGCACAAATCCTAGGCATTCATCTGTCCATTCAATAAATATTGTGTAAAGCACATATAGGCTAGGTAGTATGAGTGATGTAAGAATGAACCTGACCCATGGGGTATAATACAGTATACTCCTCAGGAGTATAATGGGCTAGTGGTGGGTGCCAGAAAGATATGCCTAATCCCAGAACCTATGAATGTTAACTTATTCCAATAAGGGTTTTTGCAACTATAAGTGAACGATCTTGAGATGAGAAGATCATCCTGGATTATCCAGGTGGGCCCTAAATCCAATGACAAGTGTCTTTATCAGAGACATACAGAGAAGAGGAAGGGGCAGTATAGCCAAAGAGGTAGGGATCGGAGTGATACAGTTACCCAGAGCCTCTGCAGGAAGTAAGGCCTTGCTGACACCTTAATTTTGAACTTCTGGCCTCCCAGAACTATGAGAGAACAAATTTCTATTGTTTTAAACCCCCTTGCCCAGTTCATGGTCATTTACAGTAGCCACAGGAAATGAATACAAGGATATTCAAGATGAGATGGTCCTACATGGTAACTATAGCCAGGAGTTCTCTTTCCTCCACTGTCACACCCTCAAGAAATGGAACAAGCAGTGGTGGCAAAATTTGCAAATGTCACGATTTCTCCGACTTCTCTGAGGCACATGGGGTTGACCAGAGCCTCCCAGGCAGTGCTGAAACTTGGCTTCCCTCCCCTCATAGACCACTGCCGTGGGAAATAGGCTCTGCAGAGTTACAAGACCGGCCAGCTCCAGGTGGGCTTGTGTCAACGATAAAGAGCTGCATGAGTTAAGAAGGAAACCAGGGATAGGTAGGAAAACCTCTGCAGGACACAGACACTGACATCAGGAGGCTCCTCCAAGGCTGCTTTGTCAGGCTGAGCCTAGTGGCCATTCCTGGGAAATTTAGAGAAGGTCCAGACAAGAAGAGTTTCAAGGGTTGAAAAGAAGATATAGCCTGCAATACAGACTCTTTCAAACTGTTCTCTTTTTTCCTTAAAAGAAAAAAAAATAGGGGCACCTGGGTGGCTCAGTAGGTTGAGTGTCTGGCTTGGGCTCAGGTCATGATCTTACAGTTCATGAGTTTGAGCCCCATGTTGAGCTCTGTGCTGATAGCTCAGAGCCTGGAGCCTGCTTTGGATTCTGTGTTTCTCTCTCTATCTCTGCCCCTCCCCCATTCGTGCTCTGTCTCTCTCAAAAAAAATAAGTAAAATTTTAAAAAATTTTTAAGAAAATATATAAATCAGGGGTTATTCCAAGAGAAAAGGTTGAAATTCCTAAACAGCAGTCAATAAATACATAGCGTGATTAAGTAAAAAGAAACAAAAATGAAGTAATTTGTTATTTTTCCGAATTTATAAAGTCAACATGGTCTTTGGGTGTCATTGCAGCTTAAATCTATGTATGGCCTCAGGTTGATTTTCATACCCATATAGATTTAAGTCATTTGATTTATCCTCACTGGTAGTTTAGCTCCCAACCTTGCACAAAATCCCAAACTTAATCCTACATACTCTAGAAACCAAGATATTAGCTGAAAGCAGTAAAGGTTAGAAGACCTAGGTTCTGGTCCCAACTGCACCACAGAGTAACTGTGACTCTGGAACTCTGGAAAATCACTTGAACCCTTGGCACTTCCACTTCCTGATCAGTAATGTGGAGGCCATGAGGCATCCTCACCCCAGCTCATGAGGATCTAGCATAAAGGAGGCTTGCTTGTCCTAAAGGCACAGAGGTTCCCCTACCTTATCCACTATGTTCTTTCTGGAAGATGAACCCCTAAGCCCACATTAAGTAGGGGAAGGGGCAGGTAATCCACATCTCGCACACTTCTCTTGTGCTCTGGAACCTGGGTTGGGTCGAGGCTTCAATATGTGATTGCATCTGGTCCTCCGGGCAGCCCCAAGAGCAGATGTCAGTGTCCTTGCTTTACACATCAGGCAACCGAGCCTGGGGGGATTGGAGCAGCTTGCCCTGGGTCCCCCCCACAGTAGCAGGGAGAATCCTGGAGCTCAAACCTAAGACCCTCTACCTCCTACAGGCAAGCTCCTTCCTGTCAGACAGCTGCTGCCATTTCTAAAAATAAAAACAAATAATCAGAATAAAGTTGGGGAGTTGGGTTTGGAGTCTCGGGCTTTTGCAACGCAGCTGAATGTGTCTTGAGGGTCTCAGAAAGTTCTCTTGGAAGTTTTTGTTAAAATAGAAGTGGCAAAGACATATTTATTCGAGTAGAGGGATATCGGTAATTGATAAAATTCTTATGTGAAAATGTAGACACAGCGGGTCACTGAAGAAACTCAAAATATCTAGGAACCAAGATGGATTTCTAGGTAGTAGTTTGAATGTTCTCTGAATTGAGTAATCAAAGGGAAAATTATCTCTTTAAAAAAGTACTTTATTGTGTTTGGTTTTTAATAAGATAGTAATTCAGAACAGAATTGAAGTTTTACATTTGTTAGTGGCCTTTTTAAGAGAACAACAGGGCAGTGACTAGTATTAAAACACGTTTTGGATTTGTGACCAGGTGTCTCTTTAGCCACCTGCTTTCAGCCAGAGGCACTGACCATCCACTACCTAACATTGTTACAACATTCGGTTCATATCTTAACATGTCTTAGGCAGGAGAGGAACCTTAGAATAGCATTTTGATGTCTAAGTTATAAATGCTTTTTTATTTTTTTAAATAGAAAGCAACCAGCATTAAAGCCCTAAAGATGTTAGATAAGAATATGTCAGGGGCAGCTGGGTGGCTTAGTTGGTTAAGTGACCGACTTCAGCCCAGGTCATAATCTCACGGTCTGTGAGGTTGACTCCTGCATCGGGCTCTGTGCTGACAGCTCAGAGCCTGGAGCCTACTTCATATCCTGTGTCTCCCTCTCTTTCTCTGCCCCTCCTCCACTAGCACTCCGTAACTCTCTCTCAAAAATAAATAAACATTAATTGCAAGGGTCCACTTATATGCAGATTAAAAAAAAGAAAAGAAAAGAAAATGTCAGGTGATGCTGCTTCTAATTGCTCTTGTGAGTAGTTCTAATAAATTCAGTTAAATCCTAGAGCTATGTATGTTCTTTAAAGCTACTAAAAGAAATGATTTTTGGCACCCTGAGCTCCTTCGATGTTTCTAAACACTGCCAGGATTGGGGTGGTGTTTGTTTTCTTTTTGTCATGGTGTTTACATGCCCTGGCGTGGGCCACAAGTGAAAATGCATTTGGTGATCTCCTGGTCTCCCTGCAGTCCCTAATGGATGTTTGTCTAAATGACAACACCCAGTTTAGCGCTGTTAACGCTCCAGTGACAGCATAGGACCAGCCTGGGGGTGGGGGAGTGTGCGCTATGTGTGACAGTCGAGGGCATGAATACAAGATTGGGAATCTTCTGTGAGGTAAACACTTCCTCCTCTGGTATCCAGTTCTGGAAGCACCTTTTTGTGCTGTCTCCCACAGTGCCTTCTTTTAGGAGTCAGACCGTAAATATTCATCGAGTTAGAGAATCTCCAAACTTGATTATCACCCCCAGTAACTCTAGTGCTGGACTTGCTCTTAGGAGCCCAGATTTCTCAGCCTTGACAAGGACAAGCTTATGAACTGGATGGTGTCATCCGGGGTGAGGATGACGGGCTGCTGTCTGAGGTCAATTTCTGTGGTATTACACATGGCATCTCTTTGTAGGGTTGACTGCGAGCTTGATTAACATCGCAGCCACTCTTGCAGATATGTGGCTTCCATAGCACATTTAGCAAAATGCATCCGCTCTTCTATTTTGTTCACCATTGTCCCAAGCACTGTATGTGGATGTGTTGGACGCAGTGGGGCCTTTCAGGAAACAGCAGGACCATTCTAGGCAGAGCATGACAGGTCTTTAGAGGGCTGTGCCTGCTCTAACCCGGGCCCTCAAGCAGACTATGGTCTGAAAGAGGGAGCCATGAATTGCGTGTTGACAGCGGGCCACGGCTGTCCTAAGGCTCAGGTGGTTGTCAGCCATAAGTTTAGCTCAGCTCTTTGAGTAATTTGTCACGCCTCGCTCGGCCCCTGCTGGGCCAGCACGTGCCAGCTTAGTGTCAGAGTGCCTGTTCGCCAGACGGCCACTCAGGCCTAACGTCCTGCTGTTCCCTGGACCAGCGGCTTGCTGGGGCCGTGCACGGAGGGCCGAGCCTCGCGACAGCCAAGTGCTGTGCAGAATAAGCGTGTTCATAATGAGACGTGAATGGCATTAGTGGGTCCCTCTAGAATTGGGCCTGAGAGGATGCCTCTCACTGTGGAAGTTTGGCAGCCTGTTCATCAGGGCGAGTCACCAGGAGTTCAGCCTGCATTCGAGAAGCCGATTCAGTCTCCTACCGCCCAGGCTGTGGTGACTGTCTACATAAAACACTGTAAATCCATCAGAGAGGCCACTTTTGAAATCTTCGATCTCATTTTGCTTTTTTAAAGTTGTATAGACCAAGCCTAAAGAGAAATTCTGGACCAGAGCTGCCCAGTACCCCTTGCCACGACAAAGGACATGTCCCACATACGTGCAGTCCAGCACAGTAACCCCGGCAGCGTGTGGCTGCTGGGTGCTTGAAATACAGCTAGTGGGACAGAGGAACTGAATTCCTATTTTTTTATTTTAATTAATTTAAATTTAAATTTTGATAGCCACATGTGGCTCATGGCTACCACATTAGATAGCACAGCCCCAGCACAGCCTCTGGTCTCATGGTGTAAAAATCTTCCTCTGAGTATAATTAAAGGGGGCCGAAGAGGAAGGGCTTGCATTGGGAAACCCGTGTGCATACTTTGACAAAAGAAAATAGAAAAATATTTTCCGATCTTAAAACACATACTTACTGGAAGCTAATTGGAAAAGCATAATTGTCACCAACTTTTATTTTTAAAGAGGCCGTTTTGGAAAGTCTTAAAACACGGTGAGAAATGCTACAATTACTTTTGCTCTTCCAGAGCAGCAAATAATGAACTGATTGATGGTGATCCACATTCCTCGTGTTCGTGGAGAATTAGCAAGATTTTCAGAATGACTAAAACACATCTTTTAACTTTTGCGTTGATAACGAGGAAGGGGAAAATGAGACATCATGCCGACTTCCCCAAGTGTTAATTCATAAAGTCATACATGCAGTGCCTCCATCCGCTGTCCAATTGTTCTGACGTTATCCTGTTATTGGAAGTGTATGATTCACCTTCTGAGGAAACAGAAGCCATACACAAAAGGGGAAGATTTGCTTTCTGCCCTGTGAAAGGCTGCCACACGCAGGGGTCCTATTAAGACAGCTGGAAAGTTGCTTCAGCGTGTTACGCTTGTAAGTTTTATTGGTGACTGGTTTTTGATTACACATTTGAATGCGTGTGTTCCAGACTGCAGTTTTAATTAAAAGGCAATAGTCTTTTCTTTTTTAAATTGCATTGTGCACTCTCTGCTAGAGTCCCCCACTTATTAGTTCCTATTTTCTAATGCTCGTAGCCTACCCTGGTTTGAGGCACTGGTGCCCCCTCAGAACATACCTTCCTGGCCTTCCCTCTTCCGTGCAGTGTCTTTTTTTTTTTAAGTGTACCACCAATTCTGGCTTCAAGTGTCAATTCATTTTATAGGATACTGAGAAGAACATTCTGTCCACTGACCTAGGAAGGGAAGGTCCAACATTGTCCCACAGCCGTCCATGGAAAGACATGCCGTCACAATCAATGCCTCTGTTTTTGTTTGTTTGGATCAACCTTAATGATCTTTTGCTGTGATTCTATAACTATTAATGTTCATATTTTTCAGTAATACTGGTGTTGGATGTAACTGAAGTCTAAGAGAAACAGGTCTCAACATCAGAATCTTACCGTTAATTATGACTCCTCTTTAATTCCCTGGCAGGATGTTAATGGACTTGTAAGGTACTTTCTCCCCCCCAACACACATAAAAGTTGCATAACCATATTCAAACCAGAGTGAGCCATGTCATTGTTATGTGTGTCGTTCCACATGTGCACTTGTTTCCTTAACCAACGACCGAAGCTACGAAGAGCGAGCTCTGTACCTCGAAGCAATAATTCAGAACCACCGAGAAGTAATGACGTTTGAGGATTTCGCAGCCCAAGTCTTTTCTCCCTCGCCCAGCCCCTCCCTCGGTGGAACGGGTGAGTGTCTGCATTATTCTGCCCTCCCGCGTTTAGGACGCACTCGAGCAGCAGATGTACACCTGTTTTTCACAGATAAATGCTTGCAAATTTAAGAAGAGCATTCTCCCTCTGAATCAACTAATGAATATCAAAAGGAATGATGACATTCATTTTAATTTGTTTTGTATCCGAGCTGTTCACTCAGTGCTTTTCTTCAGCTATCCTGTTAACCCTCGAATCTAGCAAGGTTAATGAACTTTTTCTCAGTAATGTGCTCCAGTTCATTCAGGAGTGTAGGTTTCTTGCTGAGCTGGGAATATGTTGTTTAAAAGCGATGCTGGAATCAGTGCTTACTTATCAAAAAAGTGTTCCTCACAGTCGAAGCCGTTGCTACTAATGCTAAATGGGGATTATGCTGCCGAGATACTCGGGTCAGGGATTAATGCAGGAGAGATGGAAGGACAGTGTCCCCTAGTCCGTCATTACAGCAGAGCGGCGTGCACGCTTTCTCTCTGGAGTGGTCTGTGTCACATGGACAGGCTGCCGACCCGCGCAGCACCTGGTGTGGAACCTGTTTAGAAACTGGCTTTCAGTCGTTTTCATTTATTATGCCAATGGAATATTTCAAAAATTTCCATGAATGTCCTTGTTTTTAGGTTTTACTCTTTTTATATTTCCAATTCAAAAAAAGGGGGTACTACCACTTAAACTGATTATATGATTACTGTGTTTTTTTTTCCCGAAGAATAGAATT
Organism: Cryptoprocta ferox; assembly: GCA_028646485.1. Classification (NCBI taxonomy): domain Eukaryota; kingdom Metazoa; phylum Chordata; class Mammalia; order Carnivora; family Eupleridae; genus Cryptoprocta; species Cryptoprocta ferox. Next base: position 42,998,163 of record CM053576.1, on the reverse strand, counting down.
ACTTGTGAATTTCTGCATGTAATTACAGATTAATTGCCTTTCAGAGAGTAAATGGGATATTTAGTCAATGCATGTTGAAATTCTCAATGAGGGGCTTCCTTCTTCTTCCACCGGTGTAGACACAACTGTTAGCATGCTTAATAGATTTCTAACCTGTGTCAATTGTCTCTGAACACCGCCTTACTTCTCCGATTCTGACTTGTTAACAAATATCTTACACACAAAGTGAAAAAAATTAAATTCAGTGAAATAAATCACTTACAAATAAAATCAGCCATGCATCATTGTTTAACATCGCTGGCTTCAATCCTTGCCTCTCCGAGCTTTGTTGGGAGATAAGAGGGGGAGGCTTGCACTTGCACAGGGAGCCAGGAACAGCAGGCAGAAGGCCGGGGAGATAAGCAAGCTGGCCGAGGTGCGGGAGCCCTGCGATTTACATAATCACGCCTCTGCTTCCTGGTGAGGCGTCAAGAAACACAGGGATGGCCTCTATTGATCTTTGTTGAACTGGAATACTAAACAACATGAGAAAGCTTATAACTTAAAGCTTTGATTAATGTTTCTTACATTAAAAAAAAAGTAGAACAGCTGTGAATTGAATTCTTTTATACAGTCTGCCAACATTCTATCTAAAACCAAAAAAAAAATCAGTTTCAAGGGAAATAAAGATTTCACACCACTCTTCCTAGAGGTTGAAAATCATTTCTAGTGTGTAGGTGAAAGAACATGAAGCAAGCCAATTTTTTAATGATTGTATTCAGCTCTTTCTCATCCTCATGAGGTCCTGGGACTTAGTTTTTCTTTGCAGGGTTTTGTGAGTCCTTTTTTTTTCTAACTCCTGAGAAAGGTTTTTGTTTCTTAAAATTAGAAGAAATGGAATAATAACTAGATATTCACATTCCTTAACTCTTACATTCTTCAGGCTCTAGATTAAGATGTTCCTAAAAAAAATTGATAAACTTTGTTTTCTATGCATACTTTAGTTTCTATATAAATTAGTTTGATCTTTTCCAAAAGTTCATAATTATTTAAATCCATCCAAATGAGCTAGTGTGTAGGTAATATCTTAAGTGAGTCTCCAGAAGTGATTTGGGTTTTTCAAGACCTGCTGTTTGGAGGCAATTGCTAGTAAGCAGGCTTCTTCAAAAGCATCACGTTTGCCAAAGTCACTTAGCAGATAAGGGTCTGACAGCTCGTGAGTGGGCCCTGGAACCCGTACAAAAGGAACATGAAACCAAAGATGGGTTATCAAGACAAATGCTGGTTCTTCCTCCTTTCAAGTTATTGGCATCCATATTACATTTCATAATGTTAGGGTTTAGGGCATTCCGTGTTGAGTGATAAAATTTTTTGTACACATCTCACGCCAATCACGAATGCAATTTTAAGTCTGGGCACAGTGTTGTCTGTCACCACTTTGCATATCTGCCCACACCAAAGATGAGGAAGAAACTGAAAAGGAACTTGGCGTGAACTGAAATCTGGGGGCAGTGCAGTGAGGGTGGAGCACTTCCAGACCATAAATAGGAACATTTTCAGAAGCACATCCTCCACTCTTCACATTGCCAGTTTTGCTTTTGAGGAATCCCTATCCCAGCCTGTTACCACTTTTACAGATGAAAATATTTTTCATTTATTCAGTGTTTCCTGTTTTCTTGGGACAAGTACAGTCAAACCCAGATGAGCCAGCTAGCTTAAACTAAGAAACAGAGGTGAACTCTGCTCTTCCAAGCAGCAAGCCAACTGGAAAAATTGACCCTGAGGGGCTTAAGCCCCCACCGTGCACTTAGGACCCAATCAGACCATCTCGGCCAGCAATTCCATCAAAGCAGGGCCTTGGGCTCCTGCTCACATGCATATGCACAATCTGAGGAATTAGGGGCTCCCAGGTTTTCTTTGTATTCTCGATGCAAGGGGTTTTGTCGTTAATGCAGAGGGAGAGTAACCTGAACCTTGTATTCCTTCCACACTGTGTTTGTAGCAGCAAGCAGCTCCTGTTTCTAGAGGGAAGGCCTGTGGTATCAGCCTTGGAGTCCTATGCATAAGTAAGAAGTATGCTCAGTGGGAGTGGCTTGTGCCCAAAGACGCTGCCCTTGGGAAATGCCTTCTCTTCAGACCCCTCCTGCCCCAGTGCTGTTGCTTGTCACTGGAGGCAGCCAGAGAGGGGCACACTGACCAAGTAAATGTGTTTCTCTTCATGATTCACTGTCAACCACTGATGAGGATGTAGGGTCTTTAATTGTTAGCTGATAGGTGGGTGCTCCGCTTTTTAAAAGGTTTAAAATAAAACTATTTTCCAAGTCAGAAAATGTTATTTTAAAACACCACCTACCACATACATATTCCGTCCATTACTTTTACTGATAATACCCAGTGCATAGTAAGTATTTGAGCTGCCTTTTTTTTTAGCCCTGTAATTTATGTTCCTTTTGATTCCTTCCTTATTGACCAGCAATTTCTGAAAGGTAGCCAGTGTTAAAATATTGGCTGAAATTAACACACACACACACACATATATATATGTGTGTGTATGTGTGTGTTTACATACATATATATGTTTTAGGCATGTATATATACACATTTAACACCCATACACACATTGGGGTGAGGGACTCAGCTTGTGTTTTCATGAATGTTTCCAAGGAAGGGGGGGCTGCAGAGAGGCCTTCGAAGGGTTAACTGGAATGGGCACCCTCGGCTGCTGGGCGGGACTGATGTAATCACTGCAGCTCACAGCCAAGTGCATCTGTTCACCATGAGGTCATTCTTCTGCATGCTAATGATTTGGAAAATCAAGTCTAATGTTTGACATTATCGGAAAGGATATAAATAGTATAAATCTTTACCTTTTGGAAGCCAGTCTTATAAACAAGAAGGGAAAAAAGAAACTTTAGCTTGGACCTGAGATGTTTTGTTTTTTCCAAGAGCTGATTTAAAGGATGTATCTAGATCTTAAAACCTTGGAGGAATCCACTTGTATCTGTTGATAAATGAATCCCCAAATCACTAGTACAGTCACAGCTAGCAATTTGGTAGTAGAGGACTACAGGTATGTCTGATTTAATATCTGATTTTAAGAATTTCCAAGTGCTTTGGTTGGAACCTGATAAAGATTGAGTTTTTCAAAGAAATGTCCAAAACCAAGTTAAATGAGTTGTTCTCAGTATACACAAATCAACAGCGTTTGCTGAAGATGCCAACACTGTTTTTGGTTCTTTTCTACCTTAATATTTCTGCAGGGAGCCAGCAGAGGGAGCACAAATCTTTGTTTATTTGTGAGCCCTACATAAACACACTTGATTCCTCCAAGATATGGTCAGACATGCTTCCGCCTTTATGATAGGCTAGGTGGTAAAGGTTCCAGAATTTAGAGCAAGTGGGAGGAAACTCCTCATTCAGCTCCACCAGATTCTGTCACTTTTAATATAGGTCATATCTGGAGCTTAACCCAGATTAGTCTGAGTCGGTCTTAGGAGGTTGCCGCCACCATGCCTATTGCACAAAACCGTAAGTTTTCAGCGGTCACGCTCAGGAAGTGCACATGCACATGTGCCCTCTTGGAAAGTATTATTATGCTCACCTATGTAATAAAAAAGACTTTTGTAGTTTTCTTCTACAGCAAAATCAAATTAAATTCATAGAACGTATCAGAAGACTCTGCGTGGTGTCACTGGGTCATTCTGGTGACCGTCATAAGACAGCAGGTGTATCAGTCCCAAAGTGAAGCTGGCAAGTAGATGCTACATAAACTACTTTTGTAACTCATTAGCCTTTGCCTAGAGGAGTTGACCGGCTGGACCCCTGAACCATGCACAGTGGTTACGTGTGCCAAGATATTGCAGGCTTGCCATTCTGCACACAGATCGCAACGTGGCCAGTTCACTGGCAGTTAGCAATCAGGTTGATCCCCAGAAACTGCACAAGGTAGACTCTAACTATAATCCCCCAAAAGGTGACAGATTCTCCCCATTCATTGAGGATGGTCATGTTACCAATTCATTCAGCCCTTCTCTCCCTCCCTCCCCTATACCCCTCTCTCCTCTCCTTCTTCCATTCCTCCCTCCATGTTAAGGTGTTCTTCATAAGGTTTTGATTGATAACATTTCTTATGTGTTCACCTTCCTAATAAATTTGCTGAAACCAGCAAAGAACACTGTAGAACATGGAACTAGAGGAAACTTCAGGGGATATTAAGCCTAACCCCATCACATCAATTTTGAGTAAGCTGAAGACCAAGCCATGAAGGGACAACCAAAAGGCCATGGACAAGTTGGCAGTGGGGCCCTCACCCCTCACTCCACACTCTCTTTTCTTCCCAAAGTGGAGTCCAGCGTTAGTGATATTATCCAAGACTTACCACATCCCCTACTTGGTAAGCTGTCACCAAATGCTGGCTGTCAGTTACATTGGTCACAGACTTCCTAACCAGCCAGTTATAAGAGTTTATCAGTCTACAAAACCCATGTCTCCTCTCTGAGAGGAGAGACGCAAATACTATCTTAATGTTTTTTGAACAGAGCCTCTTCAGGAAAGCTATACCTTCCTCATTGCTCTTCAGAAAGTCTTCAGGAGACAAGAATGAAATTTAGGGAAGTGATAGTGCTGGAGACATAAACCACAGAAACTCACATTATAGTTATTCTGATGACAGTTTATCACTTCACTGGCCAGCACACCTGCATAATTGTGACAGTGTATGAGGCAGCCTCGTAGTTGTAACTGCAGAATCCTTTAAGGAGCCCTCTCATTCCCGCTTCTAACCAACTGCATCAAACAGAGGAGGGAACTGAAGCCCAGAATACACTCTGACTTCATGGAGTGAGCAAACATGCAGTAGAGGCTCCCGCATGCCCTTGGTAGATCAGGCTCCAAGGATTCAGGCAGGCTATCCCAACACTTGGAGGGGCATCTGATATTCTGGGGATGGGAGGAACAGAGCCAGGACCCAAGCCCAGAGCCCATGCACCCACACACTACTGCTGAACCCTGAAATAAAGGGAGATGTCAGTACCCATCAGCAAACTTTTGACCCTCTCATATCCCATTGCCAAGGTTTATGGATTTTCCTCCCTTAGTACTTAATACAGCCCAGGCTTGACTTATTTTGCTCTTCCTTGCATACAGCCACCCTAATCATTCCAACTCCACTGTCTTCCTGTCCTCCTTGCTCAACACAGGGCAGAGCCTTCCACCTGGCACCAGCCTCCCCAGCTTCCTTGGAGGCTCTTTGCAGGGAGGATGGATTCCCCTTAGAGGGCCAGTGTCCTCTGTGTTCCAGTGTGTGGCCACAGCCGAGTTACCTGATGCTCTACAAATTAGTCTGATTCTGTAAAATGGGTCTAATAAGAACCTTCCTTAAAGGGTATTCATAAGGATTCAGCAATGAGTTCCAATGAATATGTGTAAGGAGATGAACACAGTGCCTGGCACATAGAGAAGCCTCAGCAGTTGTTTATTGGGCTATCATACTCACCCACCCTGTCTATCCATGTTTTTCCTCACTCCATCTTATGCAACCCTCCTCCTCTTCCAGCCCATCTTCCTTCTGTCTTTCTCTTGGAACATGCACCTCCCAATTCTTCCTTTTTCATCCTGGAATACACCGCTACCTACCCATTTACCTGTCTGCTGGAAGGGGAGTGCAGGCCAGGGACCACAATTGTGGAAATGCCATCCTGGCACCCACCCTGTGGGGATAGTCCCATAAATCAGAGCCATGGTTGCTGGCTTTTTATTAATGTTAGTTCAAGATCTGGAAGAAAGCTTAAAACTCCAGGAAAATCATCCAGAAGTTTCCCTTAAAGAAAAGATCTCTTAATCTATTCAAGAACTCCAGCCACCCCCACTCAGCACCCTCGGCACATTTGGCTGTAGCCTACCCGGTGTTGCCACATGGCCTGCAAAGAGCTAACCGCCATCCCAGCAGTTCCTCCCAGAGCCAGCCCGAATCTTCCTTTACACATAACCAGCTCAATTCTGACCTGCTTCCATATGACATATTTTTTAAAACCTAAAATGTATTCTTCTTGCAAAGATAATAAAGCATCCATTGGATTTCTTTAAACCACCCATAATCCCATCACCCAAACCTGGTAATCCTGGCCCCAGCTTGCAATTCATCTGCGAATCTCTATGTATTCTGATGCTATGTCCCTCCTCCAGAGACGTGCATATATTGGTCTGCGGTGTGGCCTGAGCATGAGGATTTTCTTTTAAAAAATCCTGAGGGTGAAGTGCCTGGGTGGCTCAGTCATTTGAGCTTCCAACTTTGGCTCAGGTCATGATCTTGAGGTCTATGGGTTCAAGCCCTGCATTGGGCTCTGTGCTGACAGCTCAGGGCCTGGAGCCTGCTTCATATTCTGTCTCCCTCTCTCTCTGCCCCTCCCTCCTCACCCTCTATCTCTCTCTCTCAAAAATAAACATTTAAAAAAAAATTTTAGTTCCTGAGGGCATTTTATTATGCAGGCAGTCCTGAGAACCACTGTCTAGTCATCTTTGTAATGCTTGGGTCCACATTTTAATGTGCCATTTAGCTTGTCATTACTTCTATCTTGGTTTTCTTAGCCTGTGTAAGTTGTGCACGCACACACACACACATGCACGCATGTGCTCTATAATTGGCAGTAAATTCTTTAGAGAATGACACATGTAATTTCTTTCCTAAAACATATGCAACAGAAATAAAATAGAAATGTGGACAGAAAGATTCAGGCTGTTGCTTGAAGTGGCATAGGTGTCTTCAGGCCACAGACGTATGCTGGGCCTGAGACAGACACAGGGCAGATTCCTGTGATTGTTCAGCTGTCCCCTCCCTCCCTGGTCTCCTACTGAAAATGGACCAGTGATAAGCAATATGCCCAAAACCTGGTGTGAAAAAGGCAGGGAAAGCCAGGACCTGGGCACTTTACGGACCAGATATTGCAGTTTGAATAACTGAAAAGTTTGGCATACTTTCGTAAATGGTATTTTAGATTTTAAAGAGAATTCTTGATTGCCCTGTATAGCACCAGATTTTGCTTCATGCTTATTCATCTCTTTTTCCTCTTAAAATGCTTTTGTTGTCCTCAGTGTCAACTCTGGGAGGGGGAAGAAAGAGATGAGACAAACATTTGTTCCATTTGATCTAATAGGCAACAATGGTGCTACCTGTCAAATGTTGCCATCTCTAAATTGGCCCTGCCCGCCCCCATCCCCCAGGACTGTGCTAGGCACCTTAAGGGAACACAAAGGCTCTGGAAGCTTCGTTTTCAATGTCTTTCCTACCCTTCTGGAGCTTGCAGTCTTTTTGGGAAAAGCAGATATTCATGAACCACTAAAAGATGGCTACTTATGAATAAGCCCAGATTAGTTACTTTTGAACTATAACCACATATCAAAAAGATAGAGAAAGAGAGAGAGAGAGAGAGAGAGAGAGAGAGAGAGAGGGAGGGAGGGAGGGAGAAAGAGATACAGTGAGCCAATGGTGTAGGTCAGTTAGGTTGAGATTTTCCTAAAGTGGGCTGTGCCATCTACCTTGTGAGCCTGGAAGAGAAAGGAAACTTACCTAATATGTATTATATATACTACTCAGTCCCTCACCATTTAAAAAAATTAATGTTTATTTTTGAGAGAGACAGAGAGAGAGAGACAGAGAGAGTGCACGCAAGCATGAGTGGGCGAAGGGCAGAGAGAGGGAGACAGAGGATCCAAAGCAGTCTTTGTGCTGACAGCAAAGAGCCCAACACGGGACTCAAGCCCACAAACCTGTGAGATCATGACCTGCACTGAAGTCAGATGCTTAATCTACTGAGCCACCCCAGGCACCCCTCCCACCAGTCAATTTTTAACTTTCCCACATTGGCTAAGAATTGAGATGTCTGAGAACTGGAAGGCCACGAACAAGAAGAATAAAATGAGGGACAGTCAACATGGGAAGAACACAGAGGAAGAAATGACTCCTTTCAGAGCCAGTGTGGGGATCCCTGCCCCTGACCCTGGGGCTGATGCCGAGGTTGGGAGGGGAATGTTCACAGATTCCCAGAAAACAAGGGACCCAAGAGTATTCATTCTAAAGTATTGCCATCACATTGAAATTGTTTCTTTGGAAGAACTTGAAGATGCTGCTTTTTCTATGAAATGCTGTCTTGACATTAGTTCTGATTTCACAGTCCTACAGGGTTTTAAATGCAAGTGGCATCTTTGTCCCTGCCTGTTAATTATGGTTCCCGTGACACTTTCGCAGTTGCCAAGAGATGGCCGGCAGGTACCAAGAATTTTTCTCAGAGGCAATTTTTGGAAATGACTCTTAATTAAAGTTCATTTGAAATAACATTGAGGATTTGTTTCAGAAGAACCTGGAGCTTCTGACACCCCATGTTCATATTGGGGTGTGAACTGCAGCTGTGACCCTCGTGCTGTCCTGGTTCTAGAGGGTGGAGCACGTACAAACCACACCTGTTAAGGTGGTCTCCTGGAAGACTCCATGCCTTTGCTTAAGTTTCTAGCTAGCAACAACCAAACCAAAGCAGAGGCTGAATGGAAGCTCTCTTATGAGCGTTTAAGTCTGCTGACAGAAAATAGAATATTATATTCTCTCCTTTTCCAGAAGTATATATGCTGATAACCAGGAAGTAAACCTCTATATAGCATAATAAAGAGAAAAGCTAGTTCCTTTTCTCTAGTTAACCTACAAAGACCCTCAAAATGCTGGGGGGAAAATCCCTAAAAAAAACTGGGAAACATACCAGTCAGCTTTGTAAAAAACAAAAAACAAACAAAAAAAAAAAACACCCCACCATAACATTTTTACAGCATTGACTGGCCAAAATTCATTTCTCAGCACATAGGAAACCTAATAGCATCTCTGTAGAGTGTACAGAGAGAAAGAACAGGCAAAGCCCTGTTTTTTGACCACATCAGGAATATGAGACAATAAAATCCCAGATGCATAGAGGACACATTCCACCTGCCTGTGTCCCCACATCAGGCCCCTCCTGCCTCCCCCTACAGTGCTCAGTGCTTACCTGTGGCAGGGTCCCCAAGCCTACACGGTCACCCACCTGTCTCTTCTCTCAAGCAGGGTCGGCTGATCTTGAGATTGCCTGAGGGTGAGGACTGCTGCTGTGGGTCTTCCAGGACTCACGTGGCAGGGTCCTACTCCCCCCACCCTGATCCCAGGCAAAACCAAGGAGCGCAGGTTCCCTTGCCATGGCTGCTGAAGTATGTTTGGGCAGACCCTGCCTCTCTCGTGTCCCAGAGCCTATGCATGGTAGTTAGGGAAACCCTGCTCCCTAGCACTGTCCCCAGGGCTCAGAGAAGCAGCTAGAGAAATAGCCTGTTACAGCAGAGCCCTCAGTAACATCTGGGTGAGTAGCTTTCCGAGTCCAAGCCCTCCTGACCAGGGGATGTGAACCAGCCCAAGGACCTCACCGTGAGAGTCCCAGAGGGAAGGGATGACCACAGAAGAAGTCAGAAATGGGACTCTGCAGGCCACTAGGCTGACTCTGTCCTTTATTCCAATTCCCCAAAGCTGGTGACTTGCTAGAGGCCATGTTTAGATATTAAAGCTCAATCCAACTCAGGTCCTGGGGACAGACCTTTGGTACAGCCTAGGCATATGGGAACTGTGGCTTCACTTCTCGGATCATCACATAAGCCCCATGAGGGCCAGGGCTTCACTCATTCATTCCATAAATATTTACTGCATACTAATATGGAAGGTACAGAAATGGGCAAAACAGCAGCCCCACCCTACATGAGACTTTTTTTTTTTAATGTTTGTTTGTTTATTTTGAGAGAGAAAGAGAGCAGGTGCTGTGCCGGCTGCCAACGCAGAGCCCAGAGCAGGGCTCAAACTCAAGAACCATGAGATCATGACCTGAGCTGAAACCGAGTCAGATGCTTAACCAACTGAGCCACCCAGGTACCCTGAAGCTTATGTTTTAGGTGGGTGAGAAAGACGCTGGCCTCTCAGAAGCTGAGGGGTGCCAAGAAATAAAAGGCAGCAGGGAAGGAGGACCAGGAGTGCTACTGAGAAGCATCACTGGGGTGATATGCTCTTCAAAATGGGGCTTGGCAAAGTCCTCACTAAGAAGACATTTGAGGAGAGGCTTGAAGGAGGTGAGGGAGCAAGCCATTTACAGTCTGGGGGGAAAGCACTCGATGCAGAGGGAACAGCAAGTGCAAAGGCCCTGAGGCAAGCATTTCCTGGCATATTTGAGGAACAGTGAGAGGCCCATCGTGGTTAGGGGAAAACAAGCAAGGGGGTGAGGAGAAGGAGGAAGGTCAGAACAGTTTCACAGGCCTAGGGAAAGACTTTGGCTGTTACTCTGGTGAGCTGGGCAGCTCCTGGAGGGTGTTAAGCAGTGGGGTGACACAAAATGATTCTTGATTAAAAAGACCACTCTGACTCCTATGGGGAGGATATTCTAGGAGAGGGGCAGGAGGGAGACTAGTTAGATAATATATCATTACCGACATATTCCCATCACCTGCCACACAGCAGGCATCGAAGACATGTTGACTAATGAATGAATGTTGCACTAATCCAAGAGATGTTCCCCCTGAACATTCTCCATGTAGCCACTAGAGGGCCTACCCCTCCCCTACCCCTAGTGACTCCCCTACCCCTAGTGCCACAGGGCACAGCCCCTCACTGGAACTATATAGGTGAGGGGAGCAAGGTGACACCCACCTCTTTGTGGTCTGCATGGTGGGAGGAAGAAGGTGAAAAGGAGATGGGCAGAACTTTGACCTGCAGTAAGGTCAAGACCTGCGTAAGACTCCCCCGACCCAGACTCATGTTAGAATCCAGTGGTCAGGAACCTGTGGGCTGGTGTGAAGAATCACGGGAGATAACCGTCCCTGATACACAGAACATTGTTTGAAGAGACGTAAAATGACTTGCGGTGATCCAGAAGAGCTAGGATATGACGGTAAGTTCCTTTGGCATTGTTTTGTTCTTAGAAAAATAGTCCCAGGGCGCCTGGGTAGCTCAGTCAGTTAAGCGTCCAGCTGCAGCTCAGGTCATGTACTCACAGTCCGTGGGTTCGAGCCCCGCATCGGGCTCTGTGCTGACAGCTCAGAGCCTGGAGCCTGCTTCGGATTCTGCGTCTCCCTCTCTCTCTGCCCCTCCCCTGCTTGTGCTCTGCCTCACTCTTTCAAAAATAAGTAAACCTTAAAAAAATTGTTTTAAATAATAATGTATATAATTTGATGTTTTTAGTACATTTGCAAGGTTGTGCAACCATCACCACAATTTTAAAACTTTTTAATTCATCCTTAAACAGACAAAAAAGCCCATATACTCATTGGTGGTCAGTCCCCACTCCCCCTACCCTACCTCCAGCCCATGGCAACCACTAGTCTATTTTCTGTCTCTGTGGATCTGCCTATTCCGGACATTTTGTATAGATGGAATCATACAGTATGTGGTCTTTGGTGAGTGGCTTCTTTCATTCAGCATGTTCTCGGGTTCATCCAGGTTGTAGCCTGTGTCAGTATTTCTCTTCTTTTTATTGCCAAATATGTATTCCATTGTAATGGTAGGCCATGTTTTGGTTGTCCGTTCATCAGTTGGTGGACATTTAGGCTTTATCTGCTTTTTGGCTATTAGGAATATTGCTATTATCAACATTCCTGAACTGTTTTTGCTATTTTGAGATGTGAATTCAGTCTGCTAAGACGAACATCCCTTCCATGGCTACAATGTAACTGAGATTTTAGTATTCATGTTCTGTGAGATAACAAGAGGGTCTAGAGACCACTGTCTCTGTGAGGGCCTGACAAGAAAAGATCAAACCAAGATATTAATCTTCAATTTACAATTTAGTTAAATTCAGCCATAGATCCATACAAGTACATAAGTTGTGGAAGGGAAAGAAAAAATGCCAGAAACCTTCATGAGCCTTCCACCCACTTGCTTAGCGCCCCCCCCCCCCCCACTGGTGTGTATGCTTGTGTAGGCACACAATCCACACATTCTCTCTGCCTGCCTTCCTTTTGGTCCAGCTATCCCAGCTTTCTGATTCAGAACCAAAGTCGGTGGGCAAGACCAACGACCAAAAAGAGGAAGCCCAGCGTCAGGGCCAGGGCCAGGACACAGCCACTGCTGCTGGGTTGGAAATACTGGAAGCCATCCGTGGGCCATTTGGAAATGTTAATTAGGCTGGCTAATTCCCACTGGTCTTGAGTTGCCAGTGTTGAGTTGAGCATGTAGGCTTACCCCATCCACGGCTGCACCTGTTCCCTTCCTCAGAGCCATTCCAAGGGGTCTGAATAGCACAGACCGCTCTCTGATCTCCAGCTCTGTCCGCCTTCCTGCTGGGAGGATATTTAGCGCTCGCCTAAAGCTGGAAATGTGGTCCGCTGTTTCTCTCCCTCAGCCATGCCAGCTCTCAAAATCATTCCCTTCCCTAATTATCTTGAACCAGTTAATCATTTTCCACACTGACTGTTCAGTAACAAGGACCCAGGGAGAAGCAGCCACTTTTCTTGTCTGACCCTGCCCAGTGTTATCCCAGGTGGCAGTCCCGGATGGCAGCCTTTTCTCGGAGATAAGAAGCTCGGTTCAAATCCTTGCTCTTCTGCTATCCCAGTGAGTCCTGCCAGAGAACACAGGCCACAAAAAGCCCTACCAGTTCTTGAAAAGCCTCCACTAGGCAGAGCTGTGTGGAACACAGTATATCTCCAATCAAGACTACTGTGTCCTGTGTTTTAAGAAATCCTTGTTGATATCCAGAGTATCCAAGAAGCCACACGAGGCCCAAGAAGTAAGACATCTTTCTCTAAAAGTGACTTCTGGGTACTTTGGGCTCTGGCTCTGTGTCTGAGCCACTGAATGGCTGCAGTTTAGCCCTTAGTGTCAGGCTGACGCGTGGAGGGCTCTCTCCAGAGGGGTCCCACCCCACTGCTCTTAGATGTCCAAATGCTACTCCCAAGTCCCCACACATTTAAGAAAACTTTGAATTTAATGCACATTTTAAACCTGTCACCCAATGTGGCTCAATGTCTTTTTCACTATGACCCCACCATGGAGACATTTGGATTTCCTAATTTGTCTCCTCCCCACTGAAACACTCCACAAATACTGTTTATCTGTTTATTTACCATACCGGTATCTGGACTTTCTCCTTATGAAAAACATGATATTTTTGCTCCCCAGTTAGAATACAGGCTGTAACTCCTCCACCAAAGCTTCATTGGCTTTGTTCATGGCTATAACCAAGAGTCTGGACCAGAACCTGGCACATCTCAGGTGCTCAACTGATGAAAAGATGAAATAATCATGCTCTGTGTCTCTGCCCAACACCCCCAAGCTCACATGCCTCCTGTCCTCCAAGCACTGTGCTCTCTTCTGGTGCCTTCCAACGCTGCCCAGGCTAGTTGGTACCTCACACTCACCCCCAGGGATGTATCAGGAAGCTGACAGCCCACTCCTGTGTTCCATGTGTGGGCCCCCACCCTTTAGTAGCACTGCCTGTATGTCAAGGGCAAGTGACATTTGAGCCCCACGGAATAATTAAGGCAGCCCCCAACTGTCTCTGTCTTTGCATCTCCTTAACTCACCCATGGACTGGCAGTTACTGAGACATTCTGTTTGGTCCAGCACACCACACCAGGCTGCATCTGGGGACACACTGGGGAGAGGAGCAAACCAGTCCTCATCAGCAATTACAAACAAGTCTTCCATTGTTAGCTGCGCCATCTGTTTTCTTGGTACGCCCAGCATAACCAGGGCTGAAGGGCTGCAGGGGAGGGAGACCAAGGAGCCCCTTCATGAAGAGACCCCATTTGCTCACCCTGGAAAGGGTAGGTAGCATGATGCCCTGAAAAACTGGGACTCCCTAACTCAAGGAAGACAGACCTGCTGAGAGATGTACGTATGCCATCTTCCATGAGAGGAAATGGGGTGCCGCAGCACAGTGCATTGGGAGAAAACAGGAAATTTAGATAATCCTTTTATTGAGGATCCATGGAAAACATTCTAGTCTGTTACCAACAATCAACACAGTCGCAAGAGTCTCCTGTGCCCTAGAGCACAATCAATGTATAGAGAAGGAGCAGGTAACAGTTGAAAATCAAGACTAATCATCCACAATCAGTTATTTATCCTGAAATTCGAAATCCCAAATAATTTTGCCGGGGTTGGGGGCATTTTCAATAGATCGTAGAAAGTGCACATTTCTTCTGGAGAGCCCCAGTCAGTGGTCCTTCTGATGGCCTTCTGAACCACCATCTTAGAAACTGGCCCTGGTCTCTGTGCCAACCTTGGCAGGCAGGGTCATCAAACGATCCAAGTTTACAACTGTGGCCGTGCAGACAATGGTCCGTGTCACTGATGAATGTCCTTTGTCCAGATTTGATGGTGGTCGAGTGACACTGAATTCAGGATTACTGTGGGGGTTGGGGTGAGGAGCTCTGCCTGGTGCAGAACAAGGCTGAGGATTTGCTGAGGGAAACCCGCTGAGGAAATAGGATGTCTGTGGGAGGGATGGGGGTGGGGGAGGGGATCGAGAAGACCTGTCACAAAGTACAGTGAAACTCAGATCCTCTCTCAGGGTCAGCATGACTGCTGAGATCCTCCAGCTCAGCTTGTTGAGTGAGGATGAGCTTTAGTCTGATTTCACCACTGTGAGGTCCCCTTTCCTGCCGCCCTCCATACAGCATGCTGCGTGCTTCCTCCCTGGGGACTGTCCTATCACAGGTGATGCTAGAACTGAGTTCACATACCATGTACACTCAGAAACCTGTGATGTGAAACTAAGAGGCACCTAAACTTGCATGCTTAGAGGCTGTCAATTCATTTTTCAGGTCATTCATTGAATTCCAGATGCTCCTCTTGAAAATTCTTACCTTTGACTGTATATTAGATCAAATCCATCAGCAGATATGGGGCAACCAGAAAAGTGGTTGTTAGCGCCACTAACATGGTGGTTAGTGCTGCTCTGTGTCTATAGAGCTCCCAACAGTGTCTACACAACACATCCTAGGAGCACCACTGTCTCCTTCATTTCTCATTTATAAATGTGACGGCAGCTAGAACTCTGTCCTGCCAAGTAGAATTTTTAGTGAATTTTCAGTTGGTAATGATCTCCAAGGCTGTGACAACACTCAGGCAGCGCAGGAATAAATGTCTTATTAGCACTGCGTTCATTATCAAGTTGGGTTACGGGTGTGCTGGGCTTGTATTCATTTGATTTTATGTTCTTTCCCTTCAGATTAAAATGCGTAAAGGTCTCATTGCCACGTTTGAGCAAGGTAAGACTGACGCTTCAGATTTGCCCAACCACCCTGCTCTTGGGGAGGGAGGATGTAAATTCACCAACCAGCCTCCTTCCATGGCTAACACCGCACTGAAATGCCCCTCGAGTTCCTGCTGCCCCCACCTCCCCTCCTGAGGGGCCCTGCCCACACTCCTGCCCCTGCATGTCTGTGCTACTCGGGGAAACCCAGCCTCGCCTTTCTTCTGCCCATGCACTCTGGGCGGAATCCGACACCAACACCTGCCATCCCAGAACATGTCTTTGTCACGCGCCCTTTTGTGTGCAGGGCCACAGGGAGCCAGTGGACCCGGGGCCGCCCCCTTTTTTGTTGCCCAAGCCAGGAGGAGCAGGATCTTGAGATGGGCCGATAAGATCTGGCACGTGCTGGGCCGGCCTTTGACCGCTAGCCTTAATGGGCGCTTCGGAGGCCTCGGTGCAGGGAGGGCAGGTCGTCTGGGGGGCCGCTGAATGGAACAGCTGGGGGAGGAAGAGCAGACAAAAGCTGGGGGAGCACAGAGGGTGAGGAACCCGGAGATGGGCTGCAGTTTAGGACCCAGAGGGCAAGCTGGCTGCAGCAGGTGTGACCTCTGCAGGCCTCTCCTTTCTGCCCTGCCTCTGGGGTCCAGGCCCTGCCCCATGCCGCCTGTGGCAGTGCTGGCTGGGGGTGGCCCAGGCTGTACCGACTCATGGGTTCACAGGTGGAAGGAAGACCAGATGGTGATGATGATAACAGTAATAATACTGGAGGACACCAGCGAGCTGTCATTTATTAACCATATCGCCTCAGTGGAACGCAGGACACAGATGCCAGTCACCGTCTCAGGAAAAATGCAGGTGGAATGTTAGCCTTGAGACTTCTGGGTTGATCCAAAACATCACCCTCCTCCACGTGCAGGCCAGACCCTCTGGCCCAGCTACCCTTTCTTTCTCCCTCTGCCACAGGTTTGGCCCAGTCCCAGAACTATTCCAAACGGGGCCCAGTCGCTTGAGCCCCCAGAGGCAACACACCCCACAGACCCAGGTGCTCTTACTGGGTGGGGCAGAGTGTGGCTGTACAGTCCTGTTCTGCAGAAGTCTTTACTTGCTGGGACCCTGTATTGATGCAGATCCTCCTGCTCCTGCTACTGAATGGTGAAGTGGGGCTCTAGTGTTGTTGGAACAGACCCCCGGCTTCCAGCAGGAGGAAAAGGCCAAATGAGTGGAGGCGGCTACCGGCAGCTTGCGAGTGGAATTATCTCCTTTGTGGCCTGCCGGCTCATTCCCCAGCTGCTCCCTCCCCATCAATCACAGGGTGCGGTGGGCACGGCAGGAGCCATCACAGGCTGGGGGTGTGCCAGGAGGAAGTTGGGGACTGGAGGAATGCAAGGGGCACAGCCGTGCAGGCTGCAGCCAGGGAGGAGCCTTCTCTGTGCCCCCAGTGGTTGGGGCCACTGCTTTCAGATGCACGGGGGCCGCTTTGCCACATAGCTTCACGTGGCTGCTTCTCCAAGTCCACCTGCCTGGTGTCCCTCTGTCTGCCTGCCATCCTGCCCAGCCACTGGAATGCAGCGTGCATCTCCAGCCCCCCACCCCAGTTTGCCCTCCCTGGCTAGAGGGGTTCAATATTTCCTTTCTAATTCAGAACTGCTCTTTCACTTAATAACATACCTTCAAGCATCATTTTATCTCTTTCCTCCACTTGCTTTTATGTTTTTCTTTCTCTCTCCCAATTGATCTGATTAGAATACTGGGTAGAGTGGTTCCTAGTGACTAATGTGAAATCTTAAGACAATTGGAAGTGAAGTTCAAAATGGAATATTATCTAGGATTGAATCAGGTTGGTCACCCCCACATCCAGCTCCAAGGGGACAGGGAGAGACCTTTTACCAATGCCATCTCTGTCATGGAGGGCAGTGTAGCTGGGCTCCCTTTGTAAAGAGCAGCCTGTTTTTAAAGATGAGACTAGCATGAGAAAGCCACACGACATTTCCTCTCTCTTCCCAGCCTTACAGGGACCAGCAGGGAGGAGAGATGGGTAAAGCCCTTCAAGGGTAGGAGTCTTAAGGTACTGGCATTGGGAACACACCAGAGAAGGCTGTCTTCTCGGGTCCATGCATGTTTGTTGAGCATTGATTTCAGAGGCTCTTCCTAGAAACAATAAGGTAAGGTCAGAAAATGAGAAAAGATGTTGTCTGTGAATAAGACAACTTACATAAATTAATTTCCAATGCCAATAATAATATGAATTTCAAACACCAAACCCCTGGAAGTGGAGCACTCTGGGAGGAGGATAGAAAGCCTGCTTCTGAGGTTTGTTCGAAGCCCGGAAGCTTGGGGTATAATACAACAGGACTTAAAAATAGCTTATTGGGGGAAGAGGGGTGATGAAAGATCCTCTCCCTCGCAGAACTGCCCCAGGGGAGGGCAGGCTCAGGCAGCAACAGTGGCTGGATATTGCAGCAGGCATTCCTGGATTCCTCTGAGCACGCCCGCAACCGCCCTGGGGAGGGGAAGAGAGGTGCAGATTCGCAGGCTTTGAGTTTACTCCTTTTCCCTCCAGTGCTAAATAGTGCTAAGCTCATCTGGACTCATTCACGCAAGCAACCTAGTCCTGACCTCTCCCCCAGACCCTGTGGGGAGTAATCGAGTTGTAAATCATAGGGTGAAATATCAGTATGTAAATACGTGTAAATAATAACACGGGCAGGGATCCCCAAAGCTATCCATCACGTTTTACTTGCTTCTTCATTGACTCTGGGCAATGCTGCTGCTTCATTGGCTCCTCTTTGTTTTACTGCAGTCAGATGCCTTTTCTCTTCATTCTTTGCATGTGGATTGGACAGTGAGGCCAAGTGGAATCTGAAAAGATTCATAGCTTGTTTTATGCTGCAGAGAAGTCCAGAGCAAAGGCCCGGAGGAAAGACATTCATGTGTTGATTCGTTCAGCAAATATCTCTACACTGGTGACATAGGGAGGTCATTAGAGCCCCTTTCTGGGGATATGGTTCCACATGTTCTGAGTGTCACAAGTCCTTATTGAATCTGTGCCCACGAGGGCGCCATGACTTGGCCTCTCTCTGCTTTCTTTGCAGGGCCCTGGCCACCAGCCTGAGTGCCTACCTCATGGCGCCTTTTGGCAAGGAGGAGATGAATGAGACTTTCCTCTTCCCCCACCCCGGACCCCAAACCAAGAGACTCCAGGAAACATCACTGCTCTGCTAGTGCCCTCCACACATCTTCCCATTAATGGACTTCCGAAGTTGAAGGTGAACCCACCGAAATGTTGAAGGGTGAACTTTCTCACTCGGCTGTGTTGTCTTGCCCTAGAACCTCACGAAACTTGGGCTTCCAAAGAAGAAAAAGGGAAAGTCACCAACAGCCAGAGACAAACCCATGCTTGTGGGCATTGGTGTGGCTGCTCCCAGGCAAGGGACAGCAGGAGAAGATGCTGGGCATTGAGGGAAGGAGTGGGGGGCAGCTGGTTTCTGTACTCCCAAATCATTTCCTCTCACTTATAAACCCAAGTATGATTCACAGAAGGGCCAGCAAATTAGCTGTCAAACTGAGGAATTTTCTCAGCATTGATTTCACTAGTTCTTATGTTAGGATTTATGGTTTACTCAAAAATTTCATCATCATGGAAATTGGCTTTCCCTAGGGTCTTTTGCCCACAGGAAAAGTTTTATCTGAGTCGCTGAGTGTTTTCCACCTGGTGCCTGATGCCCAATAACCCGGGAGAGGTTTTCTCAACCATCCTCCTGGAGGCCCTCAGATGACTCTAGAAACAGGGTCCTGTCCCTGTGAAAGCTCCTTACGGTCAGGAAGCTTCCAGGGCCCAGCTCAGAATAGCACCAAGTTGATATACAGGCATGCCCCCTTGCAGGTGCTTGACTGAGATGACCCCCCCACAATGTCCATCAGCCTCCAGAAGTTTCACCCTGAAATTGTACTCACCTGCCTGCCGCTGAGAGAGGGCTATGGCACACTGGGTGCTTCCTACACATTTGGCTCCAAGGAAGGCACATTGAGCCTGTTTAAGAAAAAAAAGAAATTAAAAGTCCCACCTTCCATCTGCATTTCCCCAGCATCCTTGCTGAGGGTTTGAGGGTGTCAGCGATAGAAAAATCAGTCAGTTCGGATGACCTATTTGGCTCTTTGTCTCTCACCTAGGCCTGCAGCCTGTCTCCAGAGTAAGCCTGGGACTCAGAACAGGGGTGCAGCAGCCGCAGAGGCCCAGAGAACGATCAGCCATATGAGGGTGCTTCCCCACCCTTGACTCTCTGCCTGTCTGTTCTTGTGCCCACTTGTGTGTTACCCCCAGTGGCTGTGGTTACCTTCCTGGGGAGTCCTCCCAGCCCCCTCTGTCCATCAGAGTAGCCATTTTCCCTGAACAGTAAGTTCTCTCCAACAGCGATTGACATGGTTTAGCTGGTACCCGACCCTTGCAGGAGAAACAAGCAGGCCCAGGAGTCAGACTTGCTTCTGGGACAATGAGGAAGGATTGAGAAATTCCTACTCAAAGGATAGACTTTCTAATTCTAGAGAGAATTTGTTTTTCGGCTTTATAGAAGACCACAGGTAGGGCGTGAGGTCCAGGCCTACAGATGGAAGCAGCTTGGACATCACCCAAATCTGAAAGAAACAGAAGTAAGCCTTAGTCACTTGGGGCTGTTCTGTAAACAGGTCCAGTTGGTTCACTCACTATGAGCTTAATGGCACTGTTAAGGGTGACTGGAAGTCATGGCATTTTCTGTTGTGTGGGCAAATGCCACGATTCTTATCTTTCCCACTCCTGCCCCACCCCCCACACCTGTGTAATGATTTGGGCTTTCTGGTCGGCATGGCTTGTCCCTGATCGCTCAGACTCAAGACTTCTGCTGAGCTACTTCACTGGATATTTACCGAGTGCCCAGACCTCGTTCCTGCAGGGAAGGGCATCATGTTCCTGGGCTCCAGAGTCTCAGTTAGGCTCTGATAGCAAGTAGTTTCTGGGAGAACATTTCATTTCCAGGATCTAGAAACCCCCTGTTGCAGAATTCTTGGATTTAGTTGAAGTGTCAGGACTTGGAAGTCACATTGAACTCTGGTGGACTTCTGCTCCAGGCTTCCATCTTACCTCCTGGAATCAGTCCTCCTAACCTGCAAGTGGGAAGTTCAGTTGTAGGCAGCAAATAACTAGACTTCTTGTAATCCCTACTGATTTTAACATCCCTGTTACCCAAGACTCCAGCCAGCCATTTGGGGGCTGGAGCTTCATCTGAACCCACTGTTGTCAGCAGCAGCCTTGGTTTGGAATAGAGGACCAGGGAATCTAGCAACCAGGTTTGCTTACAATCATGTGAACTTGAATCACTTTTGTTATTTGGGGTGGAAAATTGAAATGATCAAGTTCTTTTTCTTTTCACTTAGAAAAGCAAATATTGTGCTTTTGCAATAAATGCCTTTCAGCAAAATTGTGGAGGGTCACTCATCCAGCGGAAACCCACCTGAGTCACAGCGCTGACTCGTCACATTAGCAGGTCAACCATCTGTACGTGAAAGTGGCCCTAATCGGCCCAAAATGGATAAGATTTGCTGGCTTCCAGGCAGGACCAGGCCAGTCCCCTCACTTCTCTGCACACTAATTTCCGTCCAATGCAAAGCTGATGTTCCACAGTCTCACTGAGGTTTTTGTACTTAAAAAAAAAATAGATGACTTTTTAAAAATAGTAAAATCTTAAGTAGACTGTAGTGAGGAAATCTAGCTTGGGTAAGTGACTGTCACAGTGTCTTCATGTGGTGAAGCCTGCAGCTGCTAAGAGCCACAGGGAGGGAGGGAACTTAAGCCTTGACTTCACAAGAGGGGCTGACTGATCGGACCCTCAGCCTTACAAACGAGATCAAGCGGATCCGTAGACAATGCAAATCACATCTTCCTGACCTTTCTCCCAGTGTGGCCACCTGCACTTCACTTCCTGTTACATTTGTATCATCTGGAGGTTTGAGGGATCCTTTAAAACTTACTGTGATGTCTTACATGTAAGTGCATTATGTCTATATCTACTGAGGGAGAATGTCCACATCAGGAGGGAAATTCACCATGAAGCAACCATCGTTCTAGTTGTGCTCAGTGTCTATGTATGACATACACATGAAGTGAATGTTTTCTTATGTTTTCAGGTCTACAACATTTAGTACATGTAAATAAGAAAAAAATGATAAATATAGTAAATTAAGTTATGGTATATCATTTGATTTTTATTTTGCTATCTCATATTTAATTTGCCCAACGCCCCACATCTGGGTTTATGCCTAGGTGGTATAGACCCCTACCTACAACCCACCTTTGCAGATACCTGTGTGCCACACCCGGAAAAGCACACAGCTCCACTGATGACCACCACTCGACTCTCCAGTTTACACACTTTTTGTCTTTAATTCTGATTTACTGTGATGATTTAATAAAGTAGAAACACAGCACTTATGTGCCATATGTTTCTTTTGTTTTCATTATCATTTCTAGGAAAATAAAGTTTATCCTGGCATCTAACTAAAGATGGCTTGCTTTTTTGTCAAAGTTCCTCAAAAGCATCTATTTTTAATCAAAGCCTAATTATGTATCCAAAATGGTAGCTAGTACCAATCCAGGGAACTTTACAAATCTGTTTATGTAAAATTGACCTCTAGGTCAGTCAGGAATGCCTGGCCCTGATGAGCCAAGAGGCCAACTATGGGAGTTTGACTTTGTGAATAAATGACACATAAAATGTAATTACCAGCCTCCTGTTGGCATGGCTGAAGCCGAGTTGATGGTCATCAGGGCTTCAACTGTCACATTCTGAGGCCTGGCCAGGTGGTCTCTACCAGTTTCCTGAGCTACTCCCATGCTCTGGATGCCAGGGAACTTTCAACATCCTGGACAGTGGAACTGTCTAAAATTCATTCTTTGGTCCATTTAGCAAATAGGTATTGAGTACCTATTACTTATGAGACATTTTGGTGACCTCAAAAAGAGTCCAAGTGCCTTCCCAGGAGCCAAGAAGCTCCTGAATTGATGTAGCTTTTTAAAGCCTTGGACTGGTAGCAAATGCTTTTACTACTCGGTACCTCATGGAATGCAGCTTGATGCAGAGTTTTAGAGCTTTGCTTCCTAGAAGTGGTGGTTCGATCCTTGTCATGCATTGAAATTATGCAGGAAGCTTCATAAGATGTTTCCCATTCCCCACCTAGATTCTGATCCACCACATCTGGGTAGAACCCCAGCATCTAATTTTTAAAGTTTTCCTCACCCCCTGAAGGATTCCGACCTGCAGATAGACTTGGATTGAGATGCTTGGATCAGCCCCATTTGTGATGCTTTGGGCAGCCCTTACTCCCCATCCTGCATGTGTACCGTGGAGTGGAGAGAAGGTGAGCAAAGATTCCCGAGGAACTGCTCAGATAGTGTCTGGCCCTTCCTAATGATTCCACTTTGTAGATGGCCCCAGTTCCCTCCAGGATGATTTATGGATTCTTTTCAGGTCTGGAAATAGTCATTTGAATTTCACAGGATATTGTTATGAAAGTCTCAGAAATCAGTTTATTGTCTTATTCATAACAAAAAAGATGAGGTGGTGGTGTGGGGAGGGTGTTCCAGTCATCATACATCCACATTTTCAAAAACTACTCATCGAATCTTAGGCCAAATCATGCAAGACCTTCAGCAGAATTCCAAAAAGAATCCAACTTCCAGTGGTTCCAAAAGGACCATTGTTGCAAGTAATGCTCTCCTCAGCCTTTCTGGGATTTTTGCCAGGTGCCAGAATTTAAAGAAAGAATACCCTTAAGGTACACCCTGGCCACAGTAAAATACTCTGGGTGTTATAGGAAAAATGCCAGAGTTTTTACATTTGCTGCAGTACAGGGTATCGCTCAGCAAGAAGACTCACACATTTATATTTGGTCACGTCTGGACACATTTGAGCTAGGGTTCTAGACCTGTGTATGCGTAAAAACAAAATTGAGTCCACTTTGATTTATTAAACAGTTTATGTCTAAAGAAACTATTATAATTTGTTCTTTCTATAAATGGAAATGGTTTGTAATGCATTTCAAGTCAAAAAGCTAACTTGGTCATAGAGGTCATAGAGGTGGAACACACCATAAACTGCATCCCTGTGTATCTGGTCTACCCAGGACTATCAGCTAGACTGTCTCCACACTCCCACCACCTTCTTCTGCAGCTACTGGACCCAAGGCCCAAAGATGGCTCCCTGGGGTTCACACAGCTAGAAAGCAGAGCTCCAAGAACTTCTTCTTGGAGAGCTAGGTTTCCTAGGCCCTGTTCTTTGACAACACCCCCGATCAGCAGCAGTCACTTTTCTCCATCAGTGCATGGACTGTTGGTAGTTTCCATGTTCCTTCTGGCTACTGTGAAGGTTTCCCTGAGGCCACCCTGACCTTCTCTCACTTGGACCAGGCACAACACGAACCAGGATCTTCCAGAATTGGGGAGCTTGTTTTACTGGAATATTCTCCCAAAGGACAAAGAAAATGATGCTATTATTGACCTTTCTCTATTATTCTGGAAGCTTTTTGATAATACATATCTGGAAAGAAAAATTGCATATGTTTTCAGATCTGAAAAACAGACTGTGGCAAAGAACCAGGAGAAGAATAGGCCATACATGGTGATGCCACAGTCCAGGATGTCCCCCTGCACTCTGTACACACAGATCCACAGAGGGATTTAGCTCTGGCCACAGTTTGGCCACAATATTCTGTTCATTTTTTCCTGAGAATAGTTTTATGTTTCAGGAGTTATGAAGGTAAAGACACATCAGTGTCCTTACATGCCCCAAAGACTGGCCTTGAATGGAATGAAAAGAGACTTGCTTCCAAAACTGAAGTCAGAGTCTCTTTGCCCACTGCCTACTGCAGTTTAAACCACATCTTCACCCCTGGACAACATAGCAAGCCCAGCTGACAGCCCTGGGAATCAGGGGCATTTTAAACAAGAATAACATTCTCTCTTCCCCAAATATGTTCTCACACTTGCCCTCCCAAACTAGCAGATGACAGCAGCCAAAACAGCAGGAACTCTGAAATGATACTCTTTCTGAGTCATACAAAAGAATTTTATAGAATTGGAGATTGCCTCTTTTTGTTGTTATCATTTTAAATTAAAAGTACTTTGAATACCCAAGTCTCTACTATCCTAAATTAAATTGGATAAGATGAAGGGGGTGACAATTTATAACAAGCTGTTGTGTTAAGAAATATTTGTCTGGAAGATTCTGCCTCTTACAGAACAAATGAGAAATTAGGAAGTCCCAGTTAGCATCCTCCCTTTTTAACTATGTCTGACAAGAAAAACACTGACTAGATTTTTTTTACATTCACACTAAAATATTCCTGCCTCATATATCAGAGGACATTGTGTATATAATCAAAAATTCTATTTAAAACATTATTTGGGGACATAAAGAATAATTGAATAAATTCTCTCAGGACAAGAGTTCCCTTTCCCTATGTGTCCAGCGGTAATTTTTAATCTTCCACTTGTAAGTACCACCTGTCCCTCTAGCAAAATGCTTGTTGAGTTTGACAGAACATTTTACATAAAGAGGTCACACTTTGTCAGCTTCCACCTTGACGTGAGGTCCTGGGTGTCTGAAAATTGGAGTGTGCCTCTCACCGAGGGTGTGAAGTGGGAAGGGGCTTGCTATTATAGCTCCTGAAAGGATCTTTTTGACTTCAGAAAATAGCCTGGCAAAGAAAAGCCTTTTTTCCCCCCATGAATACTCAGGGACTGCATTATGCTCCTGAGATGGTGGAGGTGAGTACTTTTGATCAATATTCCCTGAGAAATGGCCGCCAGGCTAAGTGCAGGCAGAGGGCCTCAATAACAGATCTCCCTCCTGCCAAGCCTACAGAGCATTTGCCGCAAATCTTCCGTGAACAGTTTGAACCAGCAAGGGCTGCACATTAATGGCATCATCTTCTCCTCCCTTTAAAAAATGTCACCCCATTTTGTCTTCCATGTTGATGGCTGATTATGGGCCCCCTAGAAACAGTTATTTCTATAGCCTTCCTTCAGGGAAATCTTGGCATCTCCATTTTAAGACACCAGAAAAAGTGAACCCCTGGAATTGTTTCAACCTGAAGAAGAGGGCAGGGTGCCATGAGGAAAACTCAGATCAGTGAAGACTTACTTACTAATCACCATTTTAATAAAACAGCCAAAGTATAGATTTGTACTTTACACCATGTATTCTGTATTTTTTTCCTTCTAAAACTAATGGTCTGTTCTCATTGCAACCCCCACCCAATCCAGTTGATAAGCAGATTCTCTCCAGATGAATGCAAACACACACAAAGATACACGGCTTTCCTATTTATAGAAATAGCATCGTACAATACACATCATTACAATTTTTTTAAACTTTGCAATGTGTCACCGGCACCCCTCCCTCCAACTTATCCTTTTTGATAGTTGCATATTGTTCCTTAGAATAGACGTAACTTTCTTTACTCCACCCCCATCTGTGCACATTCATGTGATTTCCAGTGTTTGTCTATAACAAAAGTGCCTGTGGTGAATGTCATCACACCTATAGCCTGACATACCACTGTCTCTATTTCTGTAAGATAAATTCCCAAAAGGGAAATTACTAAGTCAGAGAGTTTGTGTAATTTTATCCCTAATAGACTATTTGATCATTGCAAAACTCTATAAAGTCAGTTTTGGAGTTGCATTAAAAAAAAAACACGCAGCTAGGATCCAGGTCTTCCCACGTTTGTATAAGAGAACTCATTATTGAATTACCTGTCAGCTTAAGAAAAGAAAAAATATTTTTAAAGAGGGACACCCAAGCAAAAGGCAAAATCGTAGCCCACTAAAATGAGGCATTATTCATGGGAGAAAGGGAGGCCTCCGATTCAGCTTGCCCAACCCACATGTCCCATGTTTCTTTCCATGATAACATTCTGAAGAATTTCCTGATTTTGAAGAAATTCCTGAGAAAACTAACATCAATACATTAAAATACACTATAAGTTCACCTTTCATTGTAGATGGCGAGGAATACAGGATTGGAGGTCAGAGGAATAGCTTCAGATCTCAGCTGCACAGCCCCCATGTGGCCTTGAGCCCTTGAGTGCTAACCATCCCAACTCTCACTTCCTCCCCTGTGTCTGAGGGCAATACTGACTGGTGGCCAGCGTCAGAGATGGCCCCACTCAGTGATCATCACCTCCTGGTATCCACACGCTTGTGCGGTCCCTTCCACACCAATTCAGAGATGATCTGTTGGACCAGGAGGATACAGCAAAAGTGATGGGGGGTGTCTTCTGATATTAGGTCATAACGGTAATGGTCTCTTAGATGACTTGCTCTGAAGAAAGTCAGGCACCATGCAGTGAGGACACTCAGGCAGCACTGTGCAGACTGACAGCCATGGGAGGGGGCCATTCTGGAAGTGGATCCTCCAGTCTTCATTGGACTGCAGCTCCAGCTACCATGTGGCCATACCTTCATGACAGAGCCCAAGCCAAGAAGCACCAGGCCAGGCTGCTTCAGAATTCCTGACCCACAAAAACAATGAAATTTGGTAAATGACTATTCTTCTAAGCCATCAGGTTTGTGGGTGATTTGTTATTAAACAGTCATGAAAATTGACCTAATGGCTGTTCTAAAGATGAGACGAAAAAAGTTTCCAAAAGGCATGTGCACACAACAGCATGTTATAATGGTGCTTTCAGTGGTGTGATGGCTAAGATGAGTGTGGCCCCTATTCCTCTGGACCCTGACCACATCACTTTATGGCCAGGGAGCCAGTGACCTGGGATCTGATCTTTCCACATCTCAGACAAAGAGCCTTATGATGTAAGCAAGGTATTCAACATTCACAGACATTTTCCTCATATCCAAAGTAG
The DNA here is from genome assembly GCA_028646485.1 of Cryptoprocta ferox. NCBI lineage: Eukaryota > Metazoa > Chordata > Mammalia > Carnivora > Eupleridae > Cryptoprocta > Cryptoprocta ferox. Next base: position 42,971,047 of record CM053576.1, on the reverse strand, counting down.
TGAGCTATAATACTTTCCATATAGGGTTGATATGAAGACCAATAGAAATATGCACACTCTGAAAACCAGACATCTATTGTTACATATCGAATCACTCCAAAACCTAGTGATTTAAAACAACAGAGTATACTTATCATGATGAGCACAGTAATATGTAGAATTGCTGAATATTGTACACCTGAAACTAATGTAACACCATATGTTAACTACATACTCTCCCTTGCTCTCCTCTTGGCTCTCTCACTAGTGTTCTGAGGTGGTGGTGGATGGGGTGGGCATTACCTCAGAGGCTCACCTGCTTCCTTTGGTGTCTGGAGTCAACTGAGATCTCACCTTAGGCTGTCAGCAGAACACGTATATGTAGCCTCTGTGCACAGTTTGGGCTACCCCACAGCCTGGAGACTGAGATCCCCAAGAAATACTCAGGAAGAAGCCACATAGACTTTGCTAATCTAGTCTCAGAAGTCACACAGTGTCACTCCTACTACATTTTGTTTGAGGAACAGTCACAAAGATCATTCAGTTTCAAAGAAAGGACAAAGACTCCACCTCTCAATGGAAGCCATGTCAAAGTATCTGCAGAAATGTTTTAAAATCTGCACTACATGGCATTAACGTTATACAAAATTCAGACTCCGTATTCTGTCACATCCTGTGGATGGATCAGGTAGACATCAAAGATCTCAAAATAACAAGAATGTCTTCTCATGAACACTTGACCTAAATAACTTGTCCTCAACAACAGCCTTGGGTGGTACTTAATTGCAGACAGCCAAATGCACTTTAGCCAGCTGAAGTAGATAAATCACTTATTGAATGCTCTTGGCTACCTCACAGGCTGTCCAGGAGGGCCATGTAGAAGGTTTTGGGGCTAAAAGAGCCAGGAACAATACCTAAATTACCCTGGCAGACAAACCTACCTGTAGCTTACACCATGGCCCTGGGCCTTCACCACAACATGGAGACGGAGATCCCCAAGAAAGACCCACAAATGCCTCTTCACTCCCCTCACTGGTGCTGACTGCACCTCCTTCCTGTCTCTGTTCTGCATCCACGTCTCGCAGGGACATCCTATTAGAGGTCAGCACTTTTAACCCAAGCTGTGAGGGTAACCTTACTGTAGAACAATGGTTATTTTCATTTCCTTACAGCAGGGCCTAGCTGCAAGGGAGGCTGGAGAAACCAGTTTCTGGATCCTGCTTGGAGAGGCAGGACTCATGGGATGGGAAATTAGCCAAACATAGGAAGGGTGTTCAAAAGCTATAGGGCATGCAGAAAGCATGATAAATGTCCAGTACAGGTAGGTACTACTCCCTCACTTTATCAGTGAGAAAACAGCAAAGAGAGATTAACTCTCCCAAGGCCACGTAGCTCTTAAATGGCAGAGGCAAGATGATGAAAGAAGGCATTTGTGCTCTGAGCCCCTGGCACCTGACAGTCTATGGCATGTTGGAGAAGAAACAAGGTCCCTTTGCACATGACCTTGTGAAATCCCACCTTGGGAGGAAATTACATTTTTTATTGAGGCACAAAATTAAAATTTTTATTGAAAAGTTTTCTTAAAAGTGACTCAACTGTGAGTCTCAGATTTGGGGTTCGGGATCAGCCCCCTTTCTCCTCAGCACTATCATCCCTCTGCCTGCCCTTGGTCTGGGCTGAGCAGGGAGTGCTTAACGACGCGTGCTCATGGACTTTTCCTTCTCTCACTCTTGCTGGTTGCCATGGTTCTGGGACGTCCTGTTAACTTGCTGGTAGGTATATAGTGCGATTTCCAGAACCAAGTTCTTTTAGAACTGAAGTGGAAGGTAGAGAACCGAAAGAAGGCAGGTACAGGAGCGTGCTGGCCCCATGTGATGTCTTCACTGTGGTGCAGCCCAAAACTCCATTGCTCACAAAGAATTCAAACGTCTCTCCCTTTTAGGGTTTTCATCTTCAGCCTGTTAAAGCAAAGTGAAAGTGGTTCAGAATCTACAAATTCGGTATACAGACGCCAGCATGAGGGCCTTAGTTACAATCATGGATTGCTGAATTACCCCATTTCCCATGAGTACAGACGGGGTATTTGTGTTTGTAGATCAAGTCACATAAAAATAAGAAGTTTTTCCAATGCACAAGAGAAAACTTGAAACAGTGACATGCATGGCTCATCTTTGACTGAGGTGGAAATTCCAGGCTATTACTTTGGAGTCAAATTGCCAAAATACAAATCAGGTGTTTCTGTGATTTGGTACTAGAACCATATGTGTTCTTATATCACCAGGTCATGCTCCATGCTTTGGTAGCCCCTGTGAATAATGGAGTCAAGACTCCATCTTGTATCTCACTATCCATCTGAATTCTCCCACCCTTCAAGGTTTATCTCTGTAAGCCAGTTTCCTTCTTGCTCTCACCTGAAAGTCACCACTTACTTGTCATGTTACCTCTTAAGACTTTCCATGTCCCCATCTGTTTGTTATATGTGGCTAATCAATAAAACTTCACAGAGCAATCATGAGAAATTAATGAGCATTTCATGTTAAAGTCATAGACTGGGTGAGAATAAGGGCTCAAAGAATTTTAGCTATTACTGTTACAAATCCACCATTAATTGGGGGTAGTAGTGGTCTCTGGTTAAGACTTAAAGCCATCAGAGTGCCTGGGTGGCTCAGTCAGTTAAGCGTCCAACTTTGGCTCAGGTCATGATCTCATGGTTTGTGAGTTCAAGCCCCACGCCGGGCTCTGTGCTGACAGCTGAGAACCTGGAGCCTACTTCAGATTCTGTGTCTCTCTCTCTCTCTGCCCCCCCCCCAACTTCCTCTCTCTCTCTCTCTCTCTCTCTCTCTCAAAAATAAACATTAAAAAAAAAAGACTTCAAGCCATCAACTCTTTCCAGACCAAACTTATTGCCAGTGTCAACAAGTGGAAACACTCTATACATGCCCAAGACCTTACACTCTCAACCGCACACCTTAAACAGCAACACGCACACAGACCCACTGGGGATCTTGTGAAAATGCAGATTCTGATTTAGCAGGTCTGGGGAGGGGCCTGCAATTCCGCGCTTCTAACCCAGCTCTCAGGTGGTGACAATGCTATAGGTTCACGGTCCACATTTTGAGTAACCAGCGTCCCAAAAATACATACTAAGAATGTTCTACAGTATAGCTGCTGTAGTTGATAGGCCTGTGAAGCTGGATCAGAAAACTGCTTTAGAGAAAGTTTCAAGTAGAGGTCGGGAACTTCTAATCAGAGCTGACTTCCCACTGCTGGACATTGATCTCAATGCCCCAAATGCTCAAGTATTTGCAAAATTAAGTGTTATCATGAAAGTGCTTGCTGTTTTCCAATTAGTATTATTTTAAAACTGACCAATGCCGAATTAAAGTTATCTTCTGGCTTTCACTCAATTATTAAATCGATGACTACCAAAACTCTTGAAATATTAGGTTGAACCATACAAAATTTTTGATATTAAACTTTTTATTTTTACTATTTTTACTTATTATTTATTATGATTCAGCCTAAGAGTTGTCATTTTACTCAATAAATTCAGCCATTACTGCAGTGAGGAAACAACTTTCCAACCAGGAGACGTTGTTCCTCCCCTGTGTAGATTTCAGTGGATGACATAACAGATGAGAAATCGTACATCTTGCCCAAGAGCCACTTCAGTTGACGTAACAAACATGCAAAGTATTTTTTTTAATGTTTATTTATTCTTGAGATTGAGAAAGAGAGAGCACAAGCAGGCGGGAGGCAGAGAGTGGGCTCGAACCCAACACCATGAGATCATGACCTGAGCTGAAGTCAGACACTTAACTGCCTGAGCCACCCAGGTGCCCCAAACATGCACAGTATTAAGAAAACTGTCTTGGATGCAGCATCCTGCTTATTTAACTTTCTCATTTAAACACTCAAGGTTCTTAAAGTGGTGCCTGAGGCAGTGACACCTGTAAAAATAGGGACTCAATTTCACAATTTTTTAGACTATGTATGCTGAGTGGTTGGGCTGGTGGCAGTCAAGGCACAGCTGAGCAAAGCACAGTCTTCATAAGGACCATGGTTTCATCTAATTGAGGGCAGAAATGTAGATCTAGAAAACATTACTGTATGGGGGTGCCTGGGTGGCTCAGTCAGTTAAGCTTCTGAGTCTTGGTTTCAGCTTAGGTCATGATCTCATGGTGTGAGATGGAACCCCTGCATCAGGCCCCGTGCTGACAGCGTGTAGCCTGCTTGGGATTCTCTCTCTCCCCTCCCCGATTCACACACACACACTTTCTCTCTCTCAAAATAAATAAATGTTAAAAAAAAATTACTGCATGATTCTATTTTCTATCAATGGCCAACAGTAAATATTTTAGGTTTTATGTGCCATATAGTTTCTATTGAGATGACGAAACTCTGCCATTTGAGGTATGAAAACAGCCATAGACAATAGTAAGCAAATGGTGTGGCCGTGCTCCAATAAAACTTTATTTACAAAAAGACGCATGGCCAGATTTGGCCGCATGACCCCCTGGTTTGTTGACCCCTGGGTTAGCCTTTTCTGTAATAATGGTAGAAATGGTGAAATACCACAATAGTGGCAATAGTTCTGGAATCTCAGTACGACCTTAGAAGGTATAAGATCACAATTGCTGCAACAAACAAGTCAAGGTAGCTATAATATGAGTTTAAATTTTTTTTCAGTTCTCTTTGAGCTGAATTGCCAAATTTTGAAAATGCAAAGGGGACAATCATGATTTTCTCTTTGGCTAATAGAGCAATAAGTTTTCTGACACAAATCTGAAATCTTTTTTTTTAATGTTTATTTATTTTTGAGAGACAGATCGAGAGCAAGCAGGGCAGGGACGGAGTAGGGGTGGGGGAACAGAGGATCTGTCATGCTGACAGCAGAGAGCCCGATGTGCGGCTCAAACTCACAAACTGTGAGATCATGGTCTGAGCCAAAGTTGGACACTCAACTGACTGAGCCACCCAGGTGTCCCCCGATATGAAATTTCAATTAAGTAAATGTTTCACTAAAATACTTTAAAACTATAATTGGCATTTGGTGAATTATCAAGATATTCATGTGAAAACCCTCAAGAAGATATCAAGGATAATAATACTGCTCAAAAGAAGCAATAAAGGTCTTTTATTAAAGAGATGAGTGAAAAAAGAGTGTGTTCCTTTACGGTTGTAATATATGTTGTGAGATCTAACGTGTCTCTGTTTGGATTTGGACACCCGGAGACTGCAATTTGGTTCATTGCCTTGTGCCCCTGACAGTTCATTTTAATGTACACTATACCTACCAGTTTCTGCCCATCTTCTAATAACAACCTCTTTGTAGCTGCATTCTGGAAAGGATCATTTTACATAAGAAAGTAGAATACATTGCAATAGTAAAGAATGACAATCAATTGGTGTGACAAGCTTTTTTTTTTAATGTTTATTTATTTTTGGCAAACAGAGAAAGTTCAGGGAAGGGGCAGAGAGAGAAGGGGCAGAGAATCCGAAGCAGGCTCTGTGCTGACAGCAGAGACCCCAATACAAGGCTGAAACCAATGCTTAACCGGCTAAGCCACCCAGACGTCACTGGTGTGACAAGCTTTAAAAAAAATTTTTAATGTTTATTTTTTTTTTTGAGAGAGAAAGAGATAGAGCATGAGGGGAGGGGGCAGAGAGAGGGAGACACAGAATCTGAAGCAGGCTCTAGGCTCTGAATTTTCAGCACAGAGCCCAACTCGGGCCTCCAACCCACGAACTGCAAGACCATGACCTGAGTCGAAGTCAGACGCTCAACCAACTGAGCCACCCAGGTGCCCCAAGTGACAAGCTTTTAAACGCCAATATTAGACACATGGGTTTCAGCCTAAGTTCCCCACTCCTTTCTGTTCTTTGTGCTTGTAGGAAATTTTAGCCTAATTTTTTTTTCTTCCTGTAAAAAGAGCCTTCTCTGAAACCCTTCCGAGCACTATCACCTCCTCTGCTTCCTATCAGATTCAATACACAATAGCCTCTTGGCTCAGTCTGTCCATCCTGGCACCATCAGGTGTGACACCTGGTTGTGGTGTTTGAGAAGGAGCATTACATCAAGGCCCTGGTCCTGAACAACAGAGATGAAGCAGATGTTGTATTCAAATAAAAGGGCCTTTATGTTGATGAGTGAAAAAGGAGAATAATAGGTTCAGGTTGAAGTTTCTCTCCTTCTTTTCCCCCCGCTGTGTGATGCTTAGTCTACTGCCTCAAATTGAGTGGAAGGAACAGTGAACACCTGGGTTCTGATGAAGGGAGGCAGCACTGTAAACTGGGAACGAACACCATGGGGACAAGCTTCTGATAGATGTTGGGGATGCTGCACGGGGTGAATCTGACATGCTTGAAACACTGGCTCCCAATAATCATGCCTCTGAATGTGCTCTGACTGGCAGCAGAAACTAAGTGTCCTAAGTTTGTCTCAGTAGTACGGGCTCATGCAATGAGCTAAAGAAAACACATCAGTATTGATGCTTTGCGTGGAAGTGCCCCCAGGAAATCCACACCGTATAGAGATCTTCAAACAAGACAAACACAAACACGTTCACCCCACAACCCATGTGCTCACCATATGTACTGCCAGAGGGATCATCACATTTTGAACATTTCACCTTCCAGATGCAACAGACCAAGCCCACAAAAGAAGTATGTCGTAGACAAATGATGACAGTTAGGTCTTAAGGGATGAAGGGGTGTGTGTTTGGGTTGGTGAAAACATGTAAACTGACTTCAAGTCATATGCTCAAATATGTTCTATGATTTTGAGAAGCACATCAGTCCGCTCAAATATGTTCTATGATTTTGAGAAGCACATCAGTCCTCAGTGATGACCAAAAGAAAAAAAAAAAAAAAGAAAGAAAAAAAAAGAAAAGAAAAGGTTGTGGATGGCAAATTTGTAAGCCAAGTTGTTTCTCTCATGGGTGGTGAGAAGTCAGTTCTCTTTGCCACGAAGGTCCCTCAGAGGTGTCTTGCTGGTGACACCTCTCACTGGTCTCTGTCGCTTTCTGGATCGAATCTGGCATGTGGTACTTTCCCCCCTGCAGTTCCTCATAAGGAGTATCCAAAGAAACAGGATTCATTTTTCCTGCAGAAAATCCTCTTTGCTGGGAAACTACCTTGGTGACATCAAAACCTGTAGCTGGTTGTTTGCACAAGACAAGATGTTGATGGATCGGTTGGAAATTATTTATGTTTCCTTAGCAACGTCAGAAGGAAGCAGGAGTTCTCTTGTTCTCCTGGTGAAAAAAAGATTTCCCTATTCGTGGAAACCACTGGGAAGGTAGGTGCTGTCTTCTCTCATCTCTTCCTCCTGTGGACTCCACATATATGGCCTCATTTGGCTGACCAAGATGTCAGGGCAGCAGAGGCAGCCCCAGTACCTTGAACAATCTCTCAGAGGATGATCTTCCTACTCTGGGCGTTTGGGAATAGTTCTTTCTCCTAGGGCCACTGGATGGGGACAACTGTGGGCCTTGTGACCAGATCTCACTTCTGAACTTTTCTCCGTGATGCTGATGTTATGTGCCTGTTAGAGATGGTGGCCATATTGCAACCCAGGAGTAATGAGTATACCAGGTTTTCCCTATGAGTATTGGTCACTTAATGCTATAGGTTGGTAATAAAGAAACAATGTTTCTTTCAATATATAAGATCTATATAACTTGAAGATGCATTTAGAGACTTTCTCAGCCGAGCTGGGTTTTCAGGCGATTACCTTCAAGTTATATTGCCAAAGCATTAATCAAATATTTCTATAATTTATGATTAGAATCCTGAGTGTCCTTACACTGCTGTGCTGTGCTGCATGATTTGGTGCCACGTTGGCAGTCAGAGGGGATCAAAACCTTTGCATGTTCTTCAGGGCACTCTCTCACATCTTTATACTTTCCCACCTGGGGGGTGAGGGTGGTTCTCTCTACAACTCAGTTTCTCCTTGATCTTCTCCAAACCTCACAGCTCATACCTTTAACCACCAAACCTTACAGGTCTCTCTAGCTTAACCTGGCCTTGTGATAAGCTAACCGGGTGACACACACACTGTATGTTTATATGTTATTATAACTGACTCCATGCGCTAGGGTCTATTTGCCAGAAACTTTCTCCACAAGAGCAAAATGTCCCTACTGCGAGAAGATAGCAAGTTTTGATCAAAGCCTGCCTTTCACAGACCAGTGGATTCATAACTAATCCTCAACACCAGAGAACGTGCTCTGGAGAAAGAGGTTTTCTCCTGGCTAAACAGAGGACACCTCCTCCCTTTGGGGCCCTTGCTGCCTTTGGGCTGACAGTCTGGGGAAGTCTCCTCAGATGTCTCACCTTACCTTACAGAGCCCCACTCTCTCTGGCTTACAGATGAGGAGATAGAGATCTGCAATAAGCCGAGGGATCAACAGAGCCAAGGAGCTTGTCTGAGGTGTATTCTAGACCCTTTCTTTTTAGCAAGAGATTTGGTGGGTGAAGACTGCCATGATGTTCGTTGTTCACTAGGACTGTGGAGAATTCCGCTTCATTTTGTTCCAAGACTTGGCGGAAGCTGCGGGACGAGGTCCGGGAGACGGGGACAGAAGGGCAGCTGGTGGAAGGAGACGGCGGCTCCACTCGGAAGCCTGCGGCAGAGCAATGGGGGCCACTGGGAAGCGGTGCACCCGCGCGGTCCCCAGCATCCGTAACAGACGGGCTTGGCAACATCCACCTGGAGACTGGCATTGCCCGGCCCAATCTTGTGCGCCCTGGTCTTTGCCGGGTGCCCCAACATACCCCCACGTGCCCTCGAGCTGCTGGAGTCCTGCAGGGCTCCAGGCTTCCGTTATGCTCTGCTCCCTGATGGCTCATGGTGGGCAATTGTGGGGCCCCTGGCCTCGCTGCTGGCACTCGCAAGTTACCCTGGAGCCCTGTGTGACTGGGGGACTCCGCTGGACCCTGGGCACGTGGAGCACGTGGGTGGAGCACGTGGAGCACGTGCTTCCACAGTGCAGGCCTTTGAGTAGCCGTGGCCCATGTCAGACCCGGGCTTCTCCCGGCCTCCAAGGAAATGGGAGTCAAGAGGATGTTACCAACTCTGGAGAAAGGGGCAAAGCTGCTGGCTCACTTCAGAACCAGGCAGCGCAGAGCAGCCTTTGGCTTTTATTATACCACCCTCATGTAGGAGGAGAAAAAGCGTGGAGAGCACTGGCAAAAATTAAATCCCTTCCTTTATTTAGCCCCCTCCTTTAGCTCCTCCCTCTGTGGTCCAGTCCCTTTCCCTAACCCACCAATCCCTCCCAACAACAATCCCTTGCTGCGGTGGGCGTAGCTGTGCCAGTGGGTTTCAAGAAAGGTTGTCCAAGCTTGGAGTGACCTCAGAGACTCAGGATGTCCTCAGCATCCTTTGCATATTTATAAAGAAGGTGAGCACGTTTCCACTTGCTATTCTATAAAGGGAGCCCTTGTGAACTTATTATCCAGGGAGGAATGAAAAAGAGAGAGAGAGAGAGATGAAGGGAGGATCTGTGGGATATCCTGTTGACCCATAGAACATAACTTTGAAATAAATAGACAAAACTTGTATAATTCTTGGACACTAGTCACATCAGTGGGGTCAATTTTCTATGCAATTTTACTGAACATCTCACACAAATGAAATTCTGATTTCTAATTTTAGAAAAGGTATATTTGGTCATTGGAAATACATTTCCATGGGGTATGAAAGAGCACATTTGCAAACAACCAAATTTTGTTTACCCTCATGAAAGTGGATATTAGAAATTATGCTTTATGATTATGGACAAGAAAACTAGTGGGCCAAACACAGATGACAAGAGCCCATTCCTGCAGCCAGGCCTCGACTTGTCATGTGTGGCCAACCATCAGGTTTTCCAGGAAACTTTCTTTGGGCATAGAACATACAGTGACCCTCACTCCGTATGACGGATCTTTTCATGTACGGTGTAATTCGGGGAGGACACTGAAAAACTCTCATGTTAGTGTTGCTCAGAGGAGATAGCCAACAGCCTGCAAATTGGAGTTTTCATTTTATTCACAGTTTCCAGGATGTTATAACTACTGTTTTGTCCCTGTGCTTATGTATTGTGCAGGCAACTGTGCTTTTGTCCTCCGAGATTCTCCAAACTGGTAAAATACATAGGCATCAGCAATAAAAGGCAACATTTGATCTGTCCCGGAAGCCACTTACCTGTAGTGGCTTCTCCTTCATTGTCATTCTGGGTCTGTTGCAAGACCTTCACAGATGGAGGAATATTTGATGTTCCTGACAGCTGAGTCTTTCTAAACCCTCTCCCACACAAAACGGCAGGCTCAGAGTCTGAAAAAACTGATCTCTCTCAATTGTTCCTTCCAAGTTCCTCATGGACTGTCCTTCCCATCCCCGTCTCATCTACACCCTTCAGACAGGCAGCCCTTTACTGGGCAGATTTCTAAAATATCTTTGATGGACAAACCTTCAATTTAGGGGCCTCAGCTATTTAGCATAGCTCTGTAATGGACTGTTTCAAAGAGAGGAAAACAACTCGAAATATTAACCTGTGAATGTCATAATTGTTCTTCAACAAGATGAGTGACATGTAACGGAAAACATTGTAATGACCTGTTATTAAATTTAATACCCCAAACAGCTAGTGTTCCATTTTTCCCCCAAAAGTGGATTGCTCACCTGATTGAAAAATCATTTTTGAACCCTTACCCCAAACTCTGTTGTTCAACTTCTGTTGTAGCCTCATGTGTTCTTTGGAACACTGACTCTGGAAATCTGACCATGGAATGAATCATCGCTACTTTTTTCTAGTTGATATGTAAGGACCCACACTACCCACCTTATTTATTTGAGGAATTACTGTTACACTGAGCCCCAAATGGTCAGGAAATGAAGGGTCTGTTAAGTTAAAAACGTGTCTCTATATCCCCTTGATGGAAAGGACACATTCTTGTGGGCACTTATGGAGATTTCCTTGGAAGAGTCTCCCAGGCCTTCATTCTAGCTCTACCTTCCACTACCTTTCCCAGGACTCCTACAAGCCTTTGGCTCCAGCTGATCATTTTTTGAGGCTACACCCTTGACCTGCCAGAAGGGCAGGACCCAGAGGTTCAGGCTCAGCTCTAAAAACCCGTGATCCTCGTGAAGGTGGCAGGATTTTCCTCCTTTAATAGAAAGCAGACATTTAAGAAATCATTTTAGATCCTTAGTGAAGCCACATGATACAGAAATAAATCCATCTTACTTTGACTTTGAAAATATTTTTATTTGAATAGTAAATAGTTATACAGTTGAAACAGTTCTATTGAAGCTTTCTATAAATAGCTAACAATTAAGAAAATAATGTATGTAGAAAAGAGATTGCATTTAAAAGTAAGAGCTGTCGGTTGTACAAGGGCCTCAGGAGCCCTCCAAGCAGAATAAAATGGTAGGTTGTCTGTAATTCACTCAGATAGGTATAAAAGTTAAAACTTTTAACAGATCCCTTTAGAAAAAGGCTCTCTTCTAAAATGCACAGTGAAATGTCAAGAGTGGCAAGGGAAGGGGGAAAGCGTACCAAAAAAAAAGATCTGCAATCAAATAATAGCATAATCTTCATAATTAATATAAATAAATAAAGAATAAATAACAATTACTCATGAATCAACATATACATTTAGAGAAAACTCAGATAGTCCTACCTCAACAAACATGATCAAACCAAAGAGTCTTACGTGAAGTTATTGAGGCAGTTTCTACAGCATTTTCTGAAAATTCCCTTCCCTCCCCCAAAACAATCCCAAACAGACAACAGTTCAAGGCATTTGTGGCTATACTAAAGAAAACTCTTTTTTAAGCAATTTGATTTGTTCACATACAAAAAGGTAAAGCCAGACTCCAGCAGTTCACAAGCCATAATAAAGCTAATCGTGTGGGAAGTTCAATTTACAGCCTGTGAAATATAAAGGCATTTATTCCTCAAGATTCACCCAAAACAACCCGTACGCTACATACATAGAAAGCAGAGATTGGTAGGCGAGAGCAAACCGCATTTCTAGACCATGAACACAGCGAATACTAGCAAGAAAAACAGCTCTCCCCACCGAGGGGAAGCTTCCAACCACGAGACAAACGCGTACAGCTTTTCTCTCTTGTACAGAAAGAGATCGGCTCCTGTTGCGCCAAGAAGGGGAAGGGGACACAACGCAAAAGGGGGGGGGTTCCGAAAGGAGTCACAACGAGAGGATTGGGGTTACCGTCACGCCACACCGAGAGAAGCGGAGACAACACTTTCACCGGAGGTGGGCGCCCCCGGCGCGGACGCGGGTTCAGGGCGCGCAGGGCGCGCTCTCCTCGTGGGTCTCCAAGAGAAGGCACAGTTCGGGGGGCCGGGGTGGAGGGCGCGCTCTAGCAGGCCGGACGCACGGGCACCTGCAGGAGGATCACCTGTCTGTTCTCGGACGGGTGGCACTTGTTGATGTGCCGCGTGAGACCAGGCGAGCTGTAGAAGGTGGCCGGGCAGTACTTGCAGGGGAACACCTGGGCGGCGTGCAGTAGGCGCAGGTGGCGCTCCTGGGCGCCCTTGCTGGGGAACGTCTCCCCGCACACTGGGCACAGGTGGCACTCGGCGGACGCACTCAGGCCCAGCACTCCGGACGCCTCGCCATCGACGGCCGCCTCCTGGGGCGCCTTCTCGTCGGGCCCGGGGTACAAGGCCAGTAGGTCCTCGGCCGGAGGCGCGGGCGGCGCGCCCTTGGCCTGTAGCGCCTGGTGGTGCGCCAGCAGGTGCTTGCGCAGATAGGCCTGGCGGCGGAACTTCTTGGCGCAGTGGTGGCACTCGTAGAGCCCGTCCTCGGAGCCCGACTCCGACACGCCGCCGGGGCTCGGAGTGTCGCGGTCGCTGCCGCCGCCTGTCGCTTCCCGCGCCTCAGCCCTGGCAGCTGTTTCAGGCTCCGACGCGCGGGCGGCGGCGGGCGCAGGCCGCGGTTTGTGCCAGCGGCGGTGCGAGGCCAGGTTGGCGGGGCAGCTGAACACCTTGGCGCACTCGGGACAGCGGTACTCCACGCGCACGATGCGCGAGCACTTGTGCTGCGCCAGCGCGAACGGGTCGGCGTACTCCTCCTTGCAAAGCTGGCAGATGAACTCGCCCAACGGCCGCGCCGCGCCCCCAGCCCGGCCCCGCGGCGCCTCCACCGGGCCCTCCTTGATCTTGAGCCCCAGCACAGGCGACGTGGTCACCTCGTCCTCGAAGTGCAGCTTGCGGATGGCTTTGGGCTTCTTGGCACCCGGGGCCTTGGCTATCTTGGCGGGCGGCTCGGCGGCGGCGGCCGCGGCGGGGGGCGCTGGCCGTTTACCCGGGGGCCGCAAGGAGGCGGCGGGGGGCAGGGGAGGGCCGGGCCCTGGGCCGCGGGCTGCCTCAGCGCCCGCGGAGAACGCCGTGCCCATCTTGAGCTCGGCGGGCGCGAAGAGCAGCGGGTCGCCGCCGCAGGTGCCGCCGCCACCGCCGGTGCCGTTCGCGCCACCGCCGCCGCCTCCGAGCAGAGCGGCGGGCGTAGGGAAGGACTCGGCAGAGACCGGCGACCCGAGGTTGAAACTGCGCTCGAAGTACTTGTGCTTCTCGTGCTCGCGGCTCACGGGCCGCGTGGGGCTGTAGAGCGGCGCCGGGTGCGCGGCCTCTGGGTTGCCGAAGTGCGCGGCCCGCGGGCCCGGCGGGGGCGGCGGCGGACCCGGCGCGCAGGCGAGCGCGGCAGCGAGCGCCGCATGGGCGCGCTCGGCCGGCGGCAGCACCGGTCCCGGCCCCGGGCTCGGCGCCGGGGGCGACGCGCGGGCGCCCCCGCAGCCAGGCGAGAGCAGCAGCGCGCGGTCGCCGTCCTCGCCGCCGCGGACCCGGTAGGACACGGGCGTGGACTTCTTGCTGCGCTTCACCAGGAAGCCGCGGGGCATGTTGGCGGGGCGCGAGAGCAAGGCACTGGCTCAGTCCCACCTCCGCGCTCGGCACGGGCGGCCCTCAGTGCCCCGGGCCCATGGCCCGGGAGCGGCGGCTACGGGACTCGCGTGGCGCCGGCGGCGGCTGGGCTCGGCTCTGCGCCCTGCACGCGCGTCCCTGTCCCCGGGCCCGGGAGCCGCTCCCTTTTAACGGGGGGAGGGGGCCATTGTTCTCGCCTCCCGCTTCCCCCGGAGCCAATCAGAGCGGCCGCAGCTCCTCCGCCTGGTCGGGTGGGAGGGCGACGGGGCGGCAAAAAGGGGGCCGGGACTCGGGGGTCGCCCGGTAGGTGCGGCAGATGTACCTGAGGGCGCGGGGCCCCCGCGCGCGCCCCGCTGCCGCCCCGCCCGGCGCCACCGCCCCGCCCGGCCCAGGCACACGCCCGGCCCCGCCTCCCTTCACGGTCTGCTGCTCCTCTATGGGGAGGCGCACGTGCCTGGGCTTTGTGTCTCTCCTCCGGGGGGCGCGGAGCCGCCAAATGGGCCCGTCCATCAGCACGACAATGCACGCCCCCCTCCCGCGCGGGGATTACCCGCGGGTCGCGAGCAAAATAGCAACAAAGGAGAAGAATGGCCCCAAATATGTCAGGAGGGTTCAATCCGCGAGCCGGAGCGGAGGGGGAAGTTGTGCGCGCTGATTGGGTAGGGGCAGCGGTGGGCAGCAGCAGGCGCGGGGGAGATCTGAGTGCGGCTGCTGGGGCGGGAGAAGGGTCGGAGGAGGCGCAGGGACTCCGCCTGGTGTTTGGGAAATAATAAAAAATTGAAAATAGCAGCAAAGCCCGGGCGACCGAGAGCCTCGGACGGGTGGGCCACGGGACCCAGGACTCAAGCGAAAATGGGACCTTGGGGCTCCAAACTTAGGTAGAGGTTCCAGCCTTATGGCTGCAGCCGAGGGCGGTGTCTGTATCCAAGGCCTCCGTGCTCCCGCGTGCGTCTGGAAGGTTTTTATCTCGACTTTTAGAAACAGTTGGCACCGCACTTCTGTAATCGCCAGCAGACGCGGCCCTGGGGCGGGACGGGGCGGGGGGTGGGGGCAAGTTGGGCTAGCTTCCAAAAGGTACTTGAATTTCTGAACTTTTTTTTTTTTTAAGTTGTCCGAGGCTCAAAGATTAGCATCCTTAGAGGGGCCCAGCCCAGGCCACTCTGAGCCGCAGCGAGGCGCAGGGCCGGGTTGATTCGGAAGGAGTTGGCCAAAGGCCGAAACGCGCGGTCGGCCGCGTGCGCCCCACTGAAGTTGGTTTCCGCTCTCCTTGCGCCGCCTCATGCATTTTCATTCGGAGCGGGCATTTTGTCTGCCGGCTGACATCAGATGCTAAATCAAGGGCTCCAATCAAGGCGCAGCGGAATAAAGGGGCCGCCTGTCTGGGCGCGGGGCCCCCCCGGAGCTGTGCCCCCTTCACCTTTGTGAAGGAAATTAACCTCCCGCTATTGAGCGCAGGTCGCGGCCAATCTGGACGCAAAAGAGACGCGTGCTGCCGGCAGAGGGGAGGTGGGGGCAATCTGTCCTCAGAGGCAGGCTGCAGCCTCGGAGAGGACAAGCGTCCTCCCCCCTTGCCGCCGAGAGACGACAGTGAAGATCCATACACTCATAACCCCCTACCCACCACCCCCGCCGCCCCGTTTGGACCCAGACCGGGCCCTTTGCCTTCATCCTCTTCTCTGCCCAGCCCCAAGGAAACACAAAAGACAGAATCTCCGGACGACAGGGCAGAACCCCAAGAGTGCCTAGTGGGCCTGATCACCCATCACTTAGGGAACAAATAGCAAAGCCACAGAAAATGGCATTATGTTGTGAGGAAAATATCACTTTATTGATAGAGAAGGAAACGGATTTTTCTGGAAAGCTCTGTGCACCTAGATAGATTATGCTGTTTTGCTTATGCTTAATGCCACTGAAGATATTTAATTGTGTCTGGATTTTCCCTCTGAAAATACACTGGCGGGGAAATTAAGCAAATTCCTTCCTTCCTTCCCTCCTTCCTTCTTTTCTTTCCTTTCCTTCCTTCCTTCCTCCCTCCCCCAACTCTTTCTTTTCTTTCTTCCCCCAGGAGTAAGAAGTTGTAATGAGAACAATTGTTAGGCTTAGTTAATCAAAGGGTTAATCAAGTTGGTTAATCAAAAGGAACGATGTTTATGATTTTTTGTTTGTGATTTTTTTAAACTCAGACTAAAAAAAATACATACATATCATGGAATATATTTTGAAAGCTCTTACTCTCGTTTAAAAATTGCTAATGTGGTAAATGCTAGCCCTCAAAAAAGTTAGGAATTCTAAAATGAGTTTATCTGAAAATTATAAATACGTTTCAATCTAAAAGTAACTGATGTTATTTCCTTGCTCTTTTGAGAGCTGATTAATACTGCTGATGAAATTAAAAGTAGAAGAGGGATTCCGGGACAGCTTTGGCCAATTTTATTTTCTAATCACGAATCCCATCTGGATTGTGGAATAATAGGGTGGGGGCTCGGCCTGCATCCCCAACTGACTGCGGGGTATTTGGTCTTGCAAGTGTAACACTGCTTTCATTCAACAGATAACAGGGAGAGTTAGTCACCTTGTGAGTCCTTTAAAAATAACAACACCCATAATTGTAAGGAGGGCATGGGAGAGGGGGCAAAAAAAACCCCAAAACAAGACCCCTGCTTGAATGCAGCGAATTCAAACGGGTTCTGAATTAAACTAAGAGAATCTATTGAACACTACTGAGATACTGAGATTCAATAATTCTTTTGCTTAATTTGTGGTTTTTAGTCCTGCCAACGAAAATGAAATCCGCTTTCGGACGAGTACGGTCAAAATAAATGGAAATTTGAAAGGTACTAGAATTAGAAACAAATTTCATAACTCAGGGCTAGGGAAAAATTAGGCTGAGCGCACGCACGCACACACCAGCAACCTCCAAGTAGGTACAGTCTTGCACCTTGTCCTTAAATTTACGTTCTCTTCTGAGTGATCTCATTTCTCAAAATCTGCGCGCCTGCAGAGATGGGGACTTCGAGTCGAGACCATTTGTCGTCTTCTGGGAAGAGAAAAGCGCCACCACGCAGCGCCCCGGCGAGCGGCCTTTACGCACTGCGATTCCGAGTGGGAGCCGCGTGGAACTGGGTCGGGGAAACACTGAGCGCTGCTTTGCCTCCCTACAGAGCAGCTTCACGGGAGTCGGCGGGCACTGGGATCCAAGGCAGGTCCCCGGAGTGTCCTTCCCAGGCCTCAGGCGACTCCTCCCCTTCCTGTGGGGTCGGGCCTGGCCAGCACTTTGGAAAATTTCGGCAGCCACCTGGCTTCTCGTCCTTGCAGACCCTGTTGTGGATTTTTCCTTTGACGGCGGGGCTGGAGGCGCAGGCTCTCCAATTTATTTTATTTATTTACTTATTCATTCATTCATTCATTCATTCATTCATTTTTTTTGTCCTCCTGTCCCAGGTAGCCGTCGGGGAGCACGCCAGGGTTCACTGTGAACCTCAGCTCGAGTCCAGCTCCGGGGAGTTTCTCGAAAGCGCGAAGCTTGGAAATAGGCGCCAAAGAGGGGTATTTGGGCCTAGGAATTGCCCCATGGGGTGTCGAAGAGTCCAGGCAGCCCCTGAGCTCCAGAGAGGTGAAGACAGGAGGGTCCGCAGTCTCACCGGCGCTCTCATTTAGAGACACTCTGAGGGGCTAGAGGGGGCTGACAAGGCCCCCTAACACTCCCATCCCCCCTCAGCTGTGGACCCGTCTCCTGGACTCACAGAAGCCTCACCCCCGGGCCCTCCCAGACCAGCGCCGCTATCCTGCCTAAACAGCTCGTTACCGCCGCCCAGCCCGCCGTCAGGTCTCGCAGGGGCCCGCGCCCCTGCGCGCGGGGCGAGCGCAGGGCCCGAGCTGGGGCGAGGCTTTGTGTTTGCAGGAATGAGGGGTTGTTGTGTCAGTCCCAGGGGCACGCGAGAGACACGCGCAACCCGCCCGCCCGCCGCCCCGCCCGGCCCGGTCGGTCCTCCAGGCACCTTCCGGGCCCCCGCCCGCGGGCCGTTGCCTTTGTTCGGCACATTAGCATAAAGCTGCCATGGATCTCTCGTTTAAATAATTCCACACAAAAGGAGAGTGCATGAAAGAGCGAACAAGGGAGAATCCGCGAGGCTGCGCCTTCAGCAGGGCGCGGGGAGGGACCGCGCTCAAGTATTTCCCTCCCCTCGAGTTTCGAGTGCCCCCGGCAATCTGCTGCGCACCCATTATTCGGCCGGGGGCCGACGGGGTGGCTGGCCGCCTCTTTTATCCTCCCGAGTGTGCTGTCGGGGCCGCTGCACGCTGCGTGAAGTGTCCTCGGGGCTGTTTGTTTTTGCCTCGGGTGGGACCCCGGGAGGGGAGGGAGGCAGAAGGCTCCCAGGCCCCGCGACTGGAAGGGTGGTGTTGGCAAAAGCTGGGAAAGGCGAAGCCAGAAAATGTGGGTAAGCCATAGTAGAGAATTATGCCCGTTAGGACTGGGATGACACTGAACGCACCGGGATGACAACTGGACGTGGGGCGCACGAGGGAACTGCTTGCACCTGTGAAGCGGCGGCCTCACTCCTCGCGGGCCGCCGTCTCAGAAGAGGCAGCTACAAGACCCCAGCAAAAAAAACTGAACGGAAAGGCCACCGGACTCCAATTCTCCTCCCCGGCGCCCTCCCCATGGGAGACCAAGAGGTGGCCAGGTCCCTGGGGGCCAGAAGGGGCACACACTTCGCCTTGGCCTCAGTGCCCCCTTTCTTGTGGCTGCTTTGGGGTTTGGGTGTAAGTGTTCATTCCCTTCGCCCACTATTCCTTCCCTCTCCGCCTCTCGCTCCCGGTGACAACTACCTCTGGATTCTCTCTTACTCTGTCCCACCCCAGTCCCTCCGGTTCCCCCTTTCCACCCCTTCCCTCTTTCCCCACCCCTCCCTCCTGTCTCTCGAATCTCAGCTCTCGCCGCCCCCCCACGAGGCCTCCCGCTTCCCCACTCTCAGTCTCGCTACCCTCAGACTCTCTCTCCCTTAGACTACCTCCTCCTTTCTCCTTCGCTCTCTCCCTGCAGCTCTTACCCGCCCCCTTCTCTCTCTCTCTCTCTCTCTCTCTCTCTCTCTCTCTCAGCTCTTTCTCCACCTCTCCCCTCCCGTCGTCCCGTCCGTCCCTCTTCCCGGCTCTCCTCTCCCCTTCGCTTTTCCCTCCCCTCCTCCCCACTTCTTCCCCTCTGGCTCTCCCCCTTCCCCGCAGGCCAACGTGTGTTATTTTATTTGTCTAGAGAGAGCCTATTTGTTCAGTGATGTGTGGCCTCCTGGCCGCCGGCTTTAATGGGGAATGCGGAGGCTTGGTTTCTGTGAGCATTAGCATACAGCTGCCGGCTCGCTGCCCCGTCCCCGGCGCTCCCCGCATCCCAGCCTTATCATCACCTCTTCTCTCAACCAGAAAACAATCAACAGCTCCTCACACGTGGCCACTTTCGAGCCCCTCTCCCTGCTTCTTGGCTCACACTCCCTCACCCGGTGCAGCGTGCTCACGTGCTGTCTCTCTCCCTCTCTTCTAATGGTAAATATTGACTGGCTGGCTTTACATTTTCTCCTCCTTGCAGTGCTCCCTTCCCTCTATCACCTCATCTTTTCCTTTTCTTTGGCCTTCCTGTGATATTTGCCTATACGGAGCCATTTTCAGAAAGGGGGTGGGCACACTGTCATAAACCCACATACAATCATTAGAGGCATCTGCGAAGCATGGTCTTTGCATGTGATTTGTGGTAATAAAACTTGGGGAAATTAACTTCAGTATTTTCTTGTCACTATTCTTTGTTCAAAACTATAGAATTTCAAGATCAGCCTTACAGCCTAAGACATCCCCTGCTTGACAACAAATGCTGAAATACGTAGGGACTTCACGCATTCGCTTGTCTCTACAAGCTCACACAGACAGAAGTCCGAATCTTGTTCTCTCTGAAGCCCTTTCTTTTTTGCCAGGCCTTACCGTCGATGAGGAGTGAATATCATTATTCTCTCAAAGCCCTTAACACAGCCAATTTCAAGCCCAAATCAGTGACTCCTGGATTCTCTTACTCTTAGAAAAGTTGTCCCTCCATGGTAAAATCCTGAAGTCTGTACATAGATGCTGAAGTTCCTGCCAAGATTCAGGAAATCACTCACTTTGTGAATACGGGAGGATAGTGAGAATGACTTCATCATACATTTTGTAAACTAAAACCCATTCTGGACATTTGCAAATCCACCATTTACTTACGGCGGTCCAAGCCTACTCTATAGAAAGCAGCAAAGAAAAGTTTACTACCACATGTATGCATGATTCAATATTAAGGTTGGCATTGCCATTTAGGGTCAGGTTTATGTGACTAGAAGCCTTGTAATGGTAATACTGGGTCTCAGAAATCCTAACTGTTGATCCTTTGAGGTTTTTCTGTTCATCTCCACCAAGGTCCCAGGGCCTGTCACAGAAACTCACTCCATTTGCTGATGAATTTGACCTAGGACCTCTAGGGGAAGGGGCCAGAAGGGGTGGGGGTGGGGGATAGATTCACAAGCTGACTTATTTGCCAGCCCCTGAAGTACGGTTCCCAGTGTGCTGGGTTTGCAGTTTGAAGAGTGAACTGGTAGGGATTGTTCTTCATTCAGGTCACATAGTTTCTAGCATATGGCCGAAGCTGGGCCTCCCTCTAAATGACCCCTGCATTTGTGTAAAACATACGTGTGAAGGAATTAGTGGAGTTTATTGCTAGCTTTTGCCTGCCTCAGAAAAATCAAGAATCTAGTGCTCTGGAACAGTTTTCTTTTTGAGAAGTGTCAGTTTGACACTTCTATACAATGCTGTAATACCAACTATGACTTTTCCTCCTGATAGCTGTGTGATCCTGGTGAGTGTGCCAACTTATGCTAAATGTTAACAGAAATTTTAAAAAATGAAAAACTGAAATTGCATCCATGAAAAAAAAAATTTAAAGCCTGTTGATCAAAAATCCAGTCATGAATTGTGTCACACTATCTATTAAAAGAGATCCAAATAAATGAAAACTATTGTTGTTCCTGCATCCATACGTTTTCTAGTAGGCACGAAATTTGCTTTAAATGTATTTATTACAGGTTACATGTACCAGAGGCCCTGGTACAAAGCAACAGTGCTAAGGGGCAAAGGAAATGAACTAGACTTATTTTCCACTACTATTTTCTAATCTAAAACCTCCATGTGAGCCTGTGTGTTGATCTTTGAGTTTTGTTTTCTCATAATCTACAACGTTAAAATACAGAAATTTTGATAGCATCTGCCTCATTTTCAAAGTTCACATAAACTTGCCTAGACAGCCAGTTTTTGTGATGTTGGATTACAGAGCTAATTTCCTATCACCTGTTTTACCTATTTTCCATTCTGGGCACACGGTTGTCTTTTTTATCGCCCAGGAGTATTACTGGGTAAAGAGGTGAAGAACTAACAAAACTGGCAGCAGGGCATTTCAGGAAATCTCTCAGAATCACACCGAACATAAGAACAAGTTTAATACAGTACATCTCATTTTATTGCTGAAATGGATTATTCTTCACTGGAACATGCCTGGTGTTCAAAAACATCTCTCTGCCCCAGAATAGAGACCCACAGCCATGCGCCATCTCCTGGAGCCATAGCAAACTACAGTCATAAGCTTGGTTGTCAAGCCAGGTTTCAGAGTGGTTTCCCATTTATACTGAGCACTTCCAGGAACTACATGTGTGAAAACAATAAAGTGGAGAGCATGGACATACACTAAATGATGCCTGGCCATGCATACATGGGCAGGTGGTAGCGATTATACTGCAGGTAGTCAAGGATGCTCTTCTCCACTAGCCCTTTGTAGATGGTTTCCTGGAAAACTCTTTTGAGATATTTTCTGGGCTTCTCCTTCAGGTTAATTTCTTCATCTTCTATCTGATGGGCTAACTGTTCTATGGAAGGAAGGTCTTCCTCCTGGAAAATACAGGAAATGACCAGATACAGAAATTACTTGAACAATATGAAAGCAGTTTCACTAAAATGAAAAAGAGTAATCACCTTCTCAAGGGTGCTCATTATTGTCCCCTAACTTTCCAAAAATTATTTTTAATCATGAAAAAATACACAAAAGATTTACTGTTTTAATTAAAATTTTTTTAAGTATCTATTTATATTTGAGAGAGACAGAGAGACAGAGGGTAAATGGGAGAGGGACAGAGAGAGAGGGAGAAACAGAATCCAAAGCTCTGAGCTGTAAGCACAGAGCCCGACGTGAGGCTCGAACTCATGAACCACAAGATCATGACCTGACCCGAAGTCAGACACTTAACTGACTGAGCCACCAAGGCGCCCCTTTTTTAAGTGTACAATTCAGTGACATTGAGGACATCCACATTGTTGGGCAGCCATTCCCCCCATCCATGTTCAGAACTTTCTCATCCTCCCAAACTGAAACTCTGTATTCATTAAACACTAATTCCCCATTCTCTCTCCACTGGCCCCTGGCAGCCACCATTCTACTTTCTATCTGTGACTCTGACTGCTCTGCGTACTTCATGTAAGTGGGATCAAACACTATTTGTCTTCTTGAGGCTGGCTTACTTGACTTGGCATTATGTCCTCAAGGTTCAGCAAGAATAGTAATTTTAAGTTCTTAATATTCAGATAAAAGTTATCTGCAGAACACTCTTGTTTTAAAAATAAGAAAGGAAGTGATTAAGCATTTTTACATGAAAACTTTTAGATGGTTTACTTTACACGGTTACAGTTCTCTCTCAAGAAATAGGATTTTATAAGATAAAAACAGAGAGGGAGGCAAACCATAAGAGACTCTTAAATACAGAGAACAAACTGGGGGTTGCTGGAGGGGTGTTGGGTGGGGGGATGGGTTAAACAGGTGATGGGCATTAAGGAGGGCACTTGTTGGTATGAGCACTGGGTGTTATATGTATATAAAAATGTGACCCTCAATGTGACCAGCTACCCACCTCAGTGTGACCATCTGTTGTCAATATGTAAATTCAAATTTTATTGACATCTTTAAAGAAAGGCTCAGAGAGAATAAAGTTACTTAAAGTTGATAATCACATGCTGTGCATATCTATAAGATAGTAGGGATTTTTCCAACATTTTATTATAAAGATACTCAAACATAGAGTCAAGTTGGCTGAATTGTACGTTTAGCACCAGCCCACAAACACCACTAGATTCTGCAATTGATGTTTACTTATTTGCTTCATCACATATCTGCCCATCGATAGGAGGTGGTTCTACAACACACTCCACCAAGGTTTGAGCTGTGTGCGTTCTGAATACCTCAATAATTCCAAATGACCCTAATAGAAGACTCATGGGGACTTTGATGCTATATTTACTTGAACTTCCAATAATTTTTATTTTGAACAGAAAAAAGTAGATGACTTACAGAGTTCTACTGGACCATTAATTTATTAATAGTAAGAATTTTATAGATAGGAAAATAGGTTCAAACGATATGGAAGCATAACAGAATTATCATTTGGTTATTTCAGTGAGACACTCCCAGGTTTTGGAGATTACATACACATCACTTGGGAGAACAGTCAGTGAGGCTCACTGGACTTCAGATTTAAATCAGCTCAACACAACAGTGACAGAGAAAAGGGCACCGGATGCCCAGGACAAAATATTAGAGGTGCTGCCACCACGTTCCCAGCATATATTTCACAATATACACAAGGTGGATTCTTTCATCCTTAGGTTTTCAGGAGAATCGTATCAAACAAAAACAGTAACTTTACAAAAATTGTTGAATGGTGTATGGTGCTGTTCTGACAGTGGGGTAAATACTGTAAAAAAATCACAAAATGGAGCTTTTAAGTTTACCTAAGACAACTACTGCTCTAGATTGTACACACATTTTTGTGCCTTTGCCTCTCACAGTGTGTCTTCTCTGTATGACAATCTCCCTTCAGTGTGAACAGATCCCCACTCAGTGTGACCATCTTCCCCCATGTGACCATTTGCCCCTCAGTGTGATCATCTCTCCCCTCACTGTGACCATCTTCCCCCATGTGACCATCTTCCTGCTCAGTGTGACCATTTTCTCCCATGTAACCGTCTCCCCCCTCAGTGTGACCATCTTCTCCCATGTGACCATCTGCCCCTCAATGTGACCAGCTACCCATTTCAGTGTGACCATCTGTTGTCTATACTTGTTATTTCCCTTTTCTTTCTACTATAGCCACTCTAGTGGGTGTGAAGTGGTATCTCATTATAGTTCTGATATGCATTTCCCTAATGATTAATGATATAAATCTCTCCATGTAAATGGTTTTACTTCTGGATTATCAATTTTATTCTATTGATCTACTTATCTATCCTTATGCAAGTACCATGCTATCCTGGCTACTGCTGATTTGTAGTAAGTTCTCAAGCTGCAAAGTGTAAGTCATTCAACTATTTTTTATTCTCAAGATTGTTTTGACTATTTAGAGTCTCTTGCATTTTCCTCTGAATTTTTCCATTTCTGCGGAAGATGCCATTGGGCTTTTGATAAGATTGCATTAAATTTGTACATTGCTTTGGGGAGTGCTGCCATCTTAACTATATTAAGTCTCCAATCCATGAACACAAATGTCCTTCCATTTATTTAGGTCTGCTTTAGTTTCTTTCAGAAATGTTTTGAGGTTTTCAGTATACAAATCTGACACCTCCTGCTTAAGTTTATTCCCAAGTATTTTATTCTTTTTGGTGCTATTGTAAATGGAATTGTTTTCTTAAAATTTTTTTTAATGTTTATTTATTTTGGAGAGAGAGAGAGAGAGAGAGAGAGAGAGAGAGAGAGAGGATGAGTGGGGGAGGGACTGAGAGAGAGAGGGAGACAGAGAACCCGAAGCAGGCTCCAGGCTCCGTGCTGTCAGCACAGAGCCAGACCAGGGCTCAAATTCATGAACTGTGAGATCATGACCTGAGCATAAGTCGGACACTCAATTGACTGAGCCACCCAGGTGCCCCTGGAATTATTTTCTTAATTCCACTTCTGGATTATTCATTGATAATGCAGACAATTGATGACTGTGTGTTGATGTAGTAGCCTGTAGCTTTGTTGAAATCATTATTAGCTCTAATATTTTGTGCATTTTCTCTATATAAGATCACATTATCTCAGAATGTAGGTTTACTTCTTCCTTGCCAATGTGGATGCCTTTTCTTTCTTTTTCCTGCCTAATTGCTCTGGCGAGAATTTCCAGTACAATGTTGAATGCAAGTGGTAAAAGGAAACATCCTTGTCTTGTTCCAGATCCCAGAGCTTAAGTTTTCAGTATTTCACTGAGTGTGATGTTAGCTGTGGGTTTTTCATAAATATCCTTTATCGGGTTGAGGCAGTTCCCTTTTATTCCTGGGTTTGTGGTGTGTGTGTATGTGTGTGTGTGTGTTACCGTGAAAAAATGTTTGATTCAGTCAAATGCTTTTTATGCATCAACTGAGATGATAGCATTTGTTCTCCATTCTATTAATGCAGTATATTACATTGATTGATTTTTATATGGCGAAACAGTCTTACATTCCTGGGGTAAATCTCACTTGGCCATAGTATAAAATCCTTTTGTTTTACTGCTGGATTTAGTTGGCTAGCATTCTATGGAAGATATTTGTGTCTAAATTCATAAGGGATATTGGTCTGTACTCTTTTTTTTTTTTTTCTGTCTTTGGCTTTGGTGCCAGGGTAATGCTGGCCTCAAAGAATGGGCTGGGAAATGTTCCTTTCCCTTCTCTTTTTTTAAGAGAAGTCAGAGTAGGATTAATGTTAATTCTTCTTTAAATGTTTAATAGAATTTGCCAGTGAAGCCATTTGGTCTTGAGCTTTTTTCTTTGTCGTGACATTTTTGATTGCTGAGCCATTACCTTTACTTATTATAGGTCTGCTGAGATTTTTTAAATTTCTTTTTGAGTCAGTTTTATAGTTTGTGTGTTCCTAGGAATTTGTCCATTTAATCCAGGTTATCTAGTTGGTTGGCATACAATTGTTCATAGTGTTCTCTTATAATCCTTTGTTATTTCTGTAAGATCAATGGAAATGTTCCCACTTTCATTTCTGATTTTAGCAATTTGAGTCTTTATCCTTAGTCTAAAGGTTTGTCAATTTTGTTGATCTTTTCAAAGAACTATCTTTTGGTTTCACCAATGTTCTCTGTTGTTTTTCTATCCCCTACTTCACTTATCTCTATTCTAATTTTTATAATTTCCTTCCTTCTGCTAGGATGGGGTTTAGTTTGGTTTCCTTAAGGTATAAAATTAGGTTACTGATTTGAGATCTTTCCTTTTTTCAACTCTAGGCATTTACAGCTATGAATTTCCCTCTGAAAACTGCTTTTGCTATATTCCATTAATTTTGGTATGTTATGGTTTTGTTTTCATTTGTTTCTAAGTATTTCTAATATTTCATTTGACTTCTTTAAAATCAAAGAAGTTGCTTAAGAGTCTGTATTTAATTTCCATAATTTTGTGAGTTTTTGTATTCCTTCTGTTTTTGATTTTTACTTTTATTCCATTGCAGTTGGAGAATATACTTTGTATGATTTAAATCTTTTAAAATTTACTGACACTTGTTTTGTGGACCAACAAATCTACGGCCTCTCCTGGAGAATGTTCCATGTATACTTAAGAACAATATGCATTCTGCTGTTGTTGGGTAGTGTTTTGTGTGTATCTGTTGGGTCTATTTGGTTTATAGTGATGTTCAAGTCCTCTATTTCCTTATTGATCTTTTTTTAAAATTTTTAATGTTTATTTTTGAGAAAGAGAGAGACAGAGCAAGAGTAGGGGAGGGGCAGAGAGAGAGAGGGAAACACAGAATCCGAGGTAGGCCACAGGCTCTGAGCTGTCAGCACAGAGCCCAACATGGGGCTTGAACCCAAGAAACATGAGATCATGGCCTGAGCTGAAGTCAGATGCTTAACTGACTGAGCCACCCAGGCACCCCTCCTTATTGATCTTCTATCTAGTTGTTCCATCCATTATTGAAAGTGAGATACTGAATTCCCCAGCTCTTATTTTAGAACCACTGCTTCCTTCAATTCTATTAACTTTTGCTTTATATATATTGGAGTTTTGTTGCTCAGTGCATATATGTTTATAATTGTTACCTTTTTGAAGAATACTCTTGACTATACAAAATTTCACTTTGGTCCGTGACTCTTTGGCTTAAGCTAAATGCAGTGCCAGTGGATTTATAATCTGTTCCTCTTTACTTCTATGAAAAGACTCGTGAAATCTTACAATGGGCTTGTTTTTAAAATAAATGATACATAGATTTGAGATGACTTACAATAACAGTCATAGATACTAGTCTTTTATTCCTTTCTCTCCATGTAGAGAGAGAGGAAAATTGATATACTGAGCTATAGGATATCATCGTCAATGGGACTAGACTGCTATACTTTCCTATAGACAATATGGAAAGTAAAATGAAATGGGTTACTTTATCGCAGTATTTGAGACAAGGAATTACCATCATTCTTTAGTGAAGGCTATCCTCTTTATTTTCCTATTACCAGGCTCTTAATGAACTCCTGCATATCTGCTTACAGGAGTGAGGCTTCCACTGTTTGTCTGTCCCCACCACCGTTACCTGTGGGGGCTGACACTTACTGGGAGCCGTTCTTCTGTGCCATGTACTTGCACACATCCCCTCCTTCTCTCCTTCCACAGCTCTCCGAGTTGGGAACAGGTAGTCCCTGTTCTACAAGGATCTGAGCTAAAGGCAGACACCACTGCACGCACCACCTCTTCCTGTGGCCTGTCCCACTTGACAAATGTAAATGCAGAAAGCAGAGTAAGCCCCCTTCCAGAAGTTTCACTTTCTGGAAATCTAGAAAAGCCACAAGAATGGTGGAGGAGTCCTTGGTGTGTCTTTCACAAGTGTTCATGGCCACTTCTGGTCTACTGAAAGGGCCTGTTGTCTATGCTGACTTCATGCATAGCAAATTGACCCAGAGCAAATGTCTGTTCATGGATATAAGGTTGAGGGCATTTTGGTGAGGGCCATTAAAAGTGACTACTGTTGGGTTTGGTAGTGAACTTGTAAGGGTGAGAGGAAAGCTTCCGTTTTAAGCTTGGTGCCTAAAACCCCTTGGCTCTGTGTAAAATATTAACTGAGGAGCTTGATTCTGGGGTTTGGAAGGGTTTAGGCACAGAGTTTTGAGGAGCTAAGTAGAAAACTAATGAGTGTTTATTATAGTGCAGTAATGAGCTTCAGATTACATTTTGAGAGGAAGAGAGGGCTCTAAGGAGTTGAGTGAAATTCACTCATTGCCAGGCTTACAACTCAGGTTCATATTTCAACCTCAGCTGACTCCCTCACAGTTTTAAGATGAAGTGTAGGGACCCAACTGACCTGTAGCACTATATATATTCAAATTTGAGTGACTTTAGCATGGATGACCATTGAATTACAGTCCCCTCTGCCTCTCTCATGCACATTTACTTGCCTGGTTCCTATCTATGTGGATCCTAAAGACAACTGAGTTTGGTTTCTATTTTAAAACTATTTTTCCCAATCTGAATCGACTTCATATTAGTAAGATTATTTAAATTTCCCATCTTGGACCCCAAGAATAAAACTGAGAAGGGGGGAGCAATGAAGAGAAGGTACCAAGACACACAGTTTAGTCCGTATGGCTCAGTGCCTATGTTCTTCGCTTTGGAGCGAGACATCCTTGACTTTGAAGGTTGCTGGCCACAGACTAGCTGTGTAACCCATGGCAGGGGTCTTTAAAGTCTCTCAGCTCCAATCTCCTCATTGGTAAAGTCAAGACCATGACAGTAGTGTGTCCTGGAGGGTACTCACTATGGTTAGACGAGATGGTACATGCAGTAGGGACTCGGCGTGTAATCTGTATCTGAGCTGCTCAATATGGAGCGCACACCATGGGAACCTTTGAGGGGCATAGGTGCTCTCAAGTGGAAGTGATAACAGAGACACAGGACTTGCCCTTTTAGACAGTAAAACATGGTGGAAGGCTAAGCTGTGTCCTGCTGGGGCCAGCCCTTATCTGAGTGGAGCAAGGAAGAGTCTATGATGGATATCTGACTACTTTGTGAGCACAGATGCTAACTCTCCACAGCTCTGGTAAGGAGTCTAGTGTTGAAAGAAAGAATTTAATTTAAAGCTTCATGAAGATTTCACTACTTACACTGCAGTCAAATTTCTTGCTGAGCATGGAGTCTTTGGGAAATGTAGCCTTACTTCCAGTTAATTATCACTTTGAGAAAGCAGTTTGGGTTATAAAAGGGATGTGTCTGGACACCTTATGCCTTCACTTTACATTTTTATAACAACACACACACACACACGCACACACACACAAATATCTAGCGAATGGTGGGCAATAAGAGCAGAAACTAAAGGCATGCAATGTTCATTCTTGAGAACACGTTGAAAAAACTCAGATCCAGTTTCCAGTCAACACTCCCTGTTAGCTGATCATGAAAATACAGTTACTTATAAAAAGGAAAAAGAAACAGGTCTCTCATAAAAGGATTTAAATAATCCACTTTTCCTGAAATATAACTGTCTATGTTCACATACTCCAAAACTTGTTTATATGAGGTACAATTTTAAGTAAAACCAAAAGGGGGAATGTAGAGAAAAGCCTAAATGATCAACAACTGTAAAGTGCTTGTAATTTGCAAGGAATAACTCACATATCTATTAATCACTCTTACCTCTTTGGAGGTCAAGATCTGGCGTAACTCTTTCCTTAGATCAATAAAACGATCGTGAAATAGGGCCATGCACCATGGCTCCATGAAGTAGCTAGTGAGGAAAGAAAAGATTCAGTTAGCTGGAAATGTTCTCATTACTGCTAATAAAGTATTTACCTGCTTTTTGCCTTTATAAATTATAGTTCTGGCCCCTTTGCAAGCGTTTGCTCATAAAATGCCTCGTGGAACAGCGTGGCCAATCAATTTTTTAAATGGATGTTCCTGATGTAAGGCCAGGTTCCATAATTACATTTAAAGTGGTTTAATTCAGAGCTGGGGCAAGATCCAGTGAAGAATCCTGATTTTATCAGAATTTAAAAGCCTGAAGACTTGTAAAGAACGGTGTCTCCATTATCTGCCCTCATTTGAGAAAAACAGATTGCAGGATTAACTGAACTGCTGCATAAACAAATTACATTTGGGTAGACAATAACACAAATGTTGTTCATCATTAAGGTTTCTGGATTAATAATGACCAGAAAAACAGGCCACCTTGGTGTTGCAACATGGTCTCCGTACAATTGCACTGATGCTTAATTGAATCTCTTTTAGGAGAACAGCTCTTTTGGTGTTTATATTGGCTAACTTTTCACTGAAAACCGTTTGAGTAAATGCTTTCTTACACTGAGACCAATATGGCCATTCTGCAATGTGATCAGGATGCATTTCAAGCATCCAGGCGATTGCTGAAAATTTGATGCATTCTTGGAGAACCAAGACCATTTACTGGTATTTTAGCTGATTTTATTTTAATGCTAAGTGTCTTGGGACGGAAAACATCACTTCTTCAGCGCTGGAGACATGTTGGTCACTTGGGCTTCACTCTTCTCTGGATGCGAGTTTGTTGTTTCCATTACTGCTAATGGATGCCATGTGTGTGCACCGGGGAAGAAAAAACTGGTGCCCACGTGCAGATGAGCACCTTCTGTTTTCCCAGATCTGAAGTTAATTCTTAGGGGAGGAGGTGACAAGTTCCAGGGACAACTGAGGCCTTTAAAGGATAAGTATAATGACAAGAGTCTGTACTATGATCAGCACGGCACTCAGCTATATCACTTATTTCCTATCACCTATTTGCTTGACCAGAATATGACCTAGTTTCATGCTTAATTACCTATTTTGTTGTTATCCATTCAACTATGAATTCCGCCAATATTTACGGAACATCTATTATGCGCCCAGCACTATTCTGGGCACAGGGGAAATAGCAGGGACCAAAACAGACCAGCATCCCTGCCACTGTGAAGCTTATATTCAAGTGATAAATAAGTAAATATACAGCCTGTTGGATAATAACTGCTTAGGAGAAAACACAAGGAAAGCAAGGATGGGGAAGGCCAAAGAAAGGCTCAGGGAGTAAAGGCTTGAAAGCAGGGAGAGAGAGCCATGTGGAGATCTGGGGAAAGAGCCCTCTGGAGAGAGGGAACAGCAGGTGCGAACACCTGGAGCCAGGAGTGCGCTAAGAGCACTCAAGGAGGCAGAGTGGAGATAAGAGCAGGGAGTGGTAGGGAGGTGAGACAGGAAGGTGAAGGGCGGGAAGGATGCTCCTGGAGGCAGAAGCCCAGTCAGGTCTGTTGTGTACAGCAGTCCTCCGTCTCCGCGATTTCACTTTCTGCGTTTCAGTGACCCGCAGTCAACCATGCTCTGGAGCAGGTGTAGCAGCCTCACACTATGTCACAGTGCCTATGTCATTCACCCCACTTTCTCTCATCATGTGGGCAGTTTATCATCTCAAGTCATCACAAGAAGAAGGGTGAGTACAGTGTGATGTTATTTTGACAGAGACCACATTCACATAACTTTATTAAGTATACAGCTCTAACTGTTCTATTTTATTATGAGTTATTGTTGTTAATCTCTTAATGTGCCTAGTCTGTAATTAAACTTTATCATAGGTATGTATGCGCTGAAGAAAACATCATATATACAGGGCTCAGGACTAACTGCGATTTCCAGCATCCACTGGGGGTATTGGAGATTTTTCCCATGGGGAAAGGGGGACTACTGTAATCGCTTCATGGCCATCCAGTTCAGCACTTGCCTGCAAAAGGTCTTACAGATCTTCACGAATGAATGAGTGCACACTGCACTGTGTACATTCTATTCTGCCTGGCTCGGATTGGTCTTTCATCAAGATAGAATAAAGTTCTGCTAAATAAATAGGTGACAGAACTCTGAAAAATGTTCCAAGATGGGCAGCATTATGAAAAAGAGAGCATCACTGGGAAGACTGGGATAGCCATACGTGAAACCAGGGCTCCAGGATGGTGTCGCTAAGCCCTGCAGCGCACGAGGCTGTGGGTGTCAGGTGGGCATTTTGTGGAAATGTCAGAGGACTGCTCACCTCTGAAATTACTCAAGGCCACCTAATTCTTAGTGCATGGAGCTGGATTGATAGGCATTCTGGCTGGGTTTCTGGGCCCCTACAATCCCTGGCCAACATCCACCATCCATCTAACTCCTGGAGCAAAGGCACTGGTGCAGGGCTGGCCACCTTGGCAAGGACAAGCACCTTGGGGTGATGTTTTGACACGTTTCCTCAGAGAGTAGCTTCTTGGGCCAAAACATCAATTATAGCCTACGTCCAGCACAGCTTTGCTAGGATGGTTCCTGCCTCTTAGATCAAAACAGCTTCTAGAAAAACTTCAGGGAATTGTGGATGTGTAAATTTTGAAACTATCATAATTCTTAAGTTAGGAACAAGTGGGCCCTTTTATTATTTTTATTATTTTTTTAATGTTTATTTTTGAGAGAGAGAGAGAGACAGCATGAGTGGGAGAAGGGCAGAGAGGGAGGGAGTCACAGAATTCGAAGCAGGCTCCAGGGTATGAGCTGTCAGCACAGAGCCCAATGAGGGGCTCAAACCCACAAACTGTGAGATTATAACTTGATCTGATGTTGGACTCTTAACCGACTGAGCCCCCAGGCGCCCCCCCAGTGGGCTCTTTTAAATTTGTGGCTTCCTTTCCCCAGTTGCTGAGATACCTTCTATGTGTTTCCACATTACCATCAGGACTGCCCACCCTCTTGGTTCTGGGGGTCTACAGCCACATCCTTCTAGGTGATACATCCTCTCTCTCTCTCTGCCTTCCTCGCCCCTGCATGACCCTGTTCCCACAGCCCAGGTAGGGTTCAGGCAGTCTTCACTAATCTGCCTTCCTCATCGTCTGCTTCACAGAGGGAATTGTGGGGGAACCCCACTTCCTTAAGGTCACAGCCTGCCCACCCTGGGCCCTGGCCCACCATCTAATACCCACATCTTGCAGCCTCTGTCCGAAAAGCTGAACATGGATGGCTGGAGAAGCAAGTGACCCTTAATCCTCTGAAAAGATAGTTGCTGAGCCCATCTGCAGAGTGCCTGGCAGGGGTGAGGGATTAGGGTAGGGGGTGGGGGAGGGGCCATGAAGAAGAAGTTGGATGTTTTTGCAAATTCTTTCTTTTGCTGCCTTTGAAACTCTCCATGCCTCTCACATCAGTGTCCAGCAGTAATGGCACCTGGGTATTTGATGACCTCTACTCTCATCACCATACACTGAACAGTTTGGAGACCAAAGATCTAGGAGACCTGAAATCTTATTTCTTTCACACTTCTTAACATTGTCTCCTATGGGAAAACTTTTTGGGACCCTCTTCCAGAAGGTGACAATCTCCGTAGCAAACTATTTGTTACCCATATTCCTGGATTTCATCTGTGACAGCCATTTTTACATATAAAAGAGAAAGGTTTATAGAACTCTATTCAGGGGCGCCTGGGTGACTCAGTCGGTTGAGAGTCTGACTTTTGATTTTGGCTCAGGTCATGATCTCACAGTTTGTGAAACTGAGCCCTTCGTTGGGCTCTGTGCTGACAGTGCAGAGCCTGCTTGGGATTCTCTCTCTCCCCCTCTCTCTGCCCCTCTCCCACTTTTTTTCTCTGTCACTCAAATAAACTTGAAAATAAAGCACTCTATTTGGGTTTTCTTTCTCTCTCAAGAAAGAACCCTTGGGTTCTATTAAAGTAAAGTGTAGTAATGAAAAGAGATACCTTGGAAGCCAAACCAGTAAGTTGACTTCCAAAGGCTCCTTCTTAATTTTATTGCAGCCTCAGTGGCGGCCCCTAGGGGCAACTGACACCAGGGTCATGGAATGCTAAGGCTCTCACAGCAGGGAGAGCCGATGCATCACTTGGTACATCACCAAGTGTGCAGGCTCGTATCCCTCCTGGAGGGCTTCTGCACACCTGTCTGCAGCACCAGATTGCTCACAGCCTGCCACACGGATCAGGCTAAATTGCATAAAGTGACACCCTTAGCCAGGGGTAAAACAAGGAGCTCAGACTCAGTCAGTCCCTAAACAGGAGTCCCACTAAAGGTCACATATTCCAACAGCAACTCTGATCAGACGGTGTGTAGCAGTAAACAGGATTTAGGAAGAAAATGACTAGCAGATAATCTGCAGTTTCCAAGATGCCCTGGGTCGGCTCTGTTTAAAGGATTCAGGTCAGGCTCTTGAGTGGGTGGATAATTAGGAACATCTCCATTGTTAGATGAAGTAGCTGCTATTTTGTAGGGCAGACATTAGATTCAAGGTGTTTTAGATGTGGTGAAAAGGAATTGGTCCCTTTGATAAGGGGGGAAAATGGACTCAAAAACCTACCCAGAGAAGAATCTCCTTTGCAAGGTTCTTCCCCAGTTCTTACAAACTGCTTAATTTGGTGGTGATTTTTAAGGGGCTCACCAAATGACCTCAGAGCAGGCACTTCGATGAGGAACCACGCTCTGGGCTATGGCCCTTGGTCATTTACCATTCACAGCAGCCCCAAGTAGCTGTAGCCCTGTCGGTAATTCACTTCCACGTGTCCCCCGAACCTTGTTGGCTTCTGGTAAATTAACTTCTTTTTAATTAATAGATATTATTTTTAGAGCAGATTTAGGTGTGCAGAAAAAAGCGCAGAAATACGGAGTTCCCATACATTTCCTGCTACCCTCAGTTTCTCCTATTAACATCTTGCATTATTAGTAAAGCACATTTGTTACAATCTATGAACCAATATTGATACATTATTCTTAACTAAGGTCCATAGTTTACATTGGGGTTCGTTTGTCATGTTGCACGTTCTGTGGGTTTGACGAATGCACCATACCCTACCGCCCACCACGGCAATATCATATGAGAGCGTTCACTGCCCTAAAAAAATCACCTGTACTCTGCCTGTTCACCCCTCCCTCCCTCTGAACCGTGGGCAAATTAACATTTTAGGAAATTGACTTGCAGAGAAAATGGGACTGTGTAACAGTTTTATAAAAATTTTTAATAACCCTACAGTCCAGTATTTCCTCAGAAACAGAGTAACAGTCTCCCATTCCAAAACATGGTACCTTTCAAACGTGCCAGCTGCCCCTCACACCAAGGGCTATGTAGCTTGAAGATCTGGTTTTCTAAATTGCTGGATTTGAGCATCAGCCTAGGATGAAAGCTATTTGGATTTCTATTTTCTGCATATGCAGGGGGCTATAATTTTTAGGGGCAATTTGAAGACATAGACATTATAATATACTTGCTAAAAATCCATGTGCTTTGTGACCAAACCAAACCAAACCAAATGCATGTATAAAGCTGGGGTGAGGTTTGTTCACTGAGAATTTCAGAACCTAATTCATCATGGTTGAAGTCTGCTGAGAATCCTAGTTCACAAACCCTAGTCAGACAAGACTCTCTCAGGTGAGCAAAAGCATCCCAATGGCAGGCAGTCTGGACCTGATTCCTTCGAGCAGGTGCCAACGTTTTTTATTCAAAGTAGGCTAATTCAATCCCATTATGGAAAGAAATGAAATGGGCTTGCATTATATTTCTTTTTCCATCCTTCATGGGAAGGACCACGCTAAGCTTAATGGCAGTGCACCCAGCTGAGCGTTTCCTACACTCACCACTTCAGCTGCTTGGAGATTGCAAAGCCATGGCCAACTCCCTTCTAGAACTGGCTGTGTGTTGCAGAGCTTCTGGGTGACCCTTCTCTGCATGCTAGGAGTGGGGAGGGGAGACTCAGGGAAAGTGGGGGGGCAGCTGACATGCAGCTTGAGGGCATACCCTAGGAGTCTGTTTCTAGATCAGGCTTCTTCCCACTCCAACTGCACTTTGGTTGCCCGATGCTCCCTTTGCTGCAAGATTCTCACCCCCTCTGGCCCCTTCCAGATACCTTCTACCTTGGCCTTCCTGCCTGATGGGCTCTGTGCATTTTTTTTTTTTTTTTTGCAGCCCAGAGGAGCTTTTTCCACACCTGTGTCTTCCCTACTGCTGTCCAATGCTCAAGCCCAACACAAACCTTCTCCTTCAAGCTAACTCCTGGCCTAATGGCTTCTGCTCACTTTCTCTGCATCGTTTTCACTGCGTAGGGGCGGTTCTTGCAGGAAACCTAACTGGGCACTTATCCTTTTCTTGTACACACTGTAGGCTCTGGGTCCCCAGAGCATCCGGCACAGGCTGGTCCCCAGGAGGCTGACCAGTGGGGTCCAAGCTCCTGAAGACACCTTCAGGTGATGACAGGGGTCAGACTCAAGCTGCCTTCCCTCCTCTCCATGGACTAACTCCTGGGACCCAGTTTAGGTGGGAGGGGGGTTTAGAACAGCACAGATCCCTATGGGCCTCCTTTAAATCATTCTAGACACACAGCAGCCTTCATTATTAAAATTAGAAAAGCTCTGAATTTAACCAAACTCATTTTGCAATCGATAAGAACATAGAGTCAAACATGATGATCAAACAAAGATGATCTCCTTTTGATATAAGGGTATTAGAAGTTTTGTGTTATGAACAGTTTTAGGTCTAGTTTTCTCCCTACAAACTGAATATCTGTGCTTTGTTTTTTTTTTTTTTTTTTTTTCCTTCTCCATAGAAAGGAGAGGAGCATCTAGAATTCTTGCCAAGGCTGTGGTCAGGTCTGCACTGACCACCCCAAGTGCTATGGATACTCAGCATTAGTGATAAGCTTTGGGGAAATTTCTATATCCCTGAATACTGTGAATTTTTAAAAACAAGAAAAATATTAACTTCTTTCCCAATTTATGTTCAAAAAAGGAAGACTAACCACAGCCACTGGGTAACCTTCATAGCTAGTTGCTGAGAAATCCTCAGGAGAGAACGTCAGGTAAGAACAGAGGACAATGTGATTTCTCAGTGGCTGTGTGAATTTTGGTGTTAATATCACACAAATTGTTTCTACACAGTCGTGAGGAAAAGTTGACACACATTCTCCAGGGCCCAGACAGAAGACATTACTGTCTCTGTTCATCTGGCCAATGGCTGGCCCAGGTTCTTTGGGGGAACTTAAATTCTCCATCACTTTTGCAAATGTTACGCTTTTCTCAGAAGCCCCGGGAAATGTTGACTTGTGGAACTCTATCAACCATTCCTGGCCGATATGGCCCAATCATTAAGCAATTGACCAGACTTCTCCAGAGCTCATCCTCATCTGGTCAGTCAGCCAACTCTATTGACAAAATCGTATGAAGCTGGGTGGGGATCTGGTAAGTAGCTTAGCCAATGGCCACGCTGAGTGCTGAGAAAAGCAACCCCGTAAGACACACTAGATGGAGGAAGTTGCATTCACTGGCCTCAGGGAAAAGTGTGACGTGTCTAAGTGAAAGGAACAGGGTAAGGATGTTGTTCTTTCAAGTCCTGGATCTTAATTGCAAGGCAGGCGGAGAGGGACGGAGAGGTGCAGAAGACCTGGGCTGCACTCTCTGCACACGGAAGTTCAACTGGAAATTGCTCAACTATGCCATAGTTAGGAAAAAGGAGGCAGGAGGGCAGAGAAGAAACATATACCTTTCTGCAAAATTTTTCTTTCTTTCTTTCTTTCTTTTTTTTTTTTTTAAGTGAAAATCGTTCTAATTTTATCCTGGAGGGATAGTAGTTTTTGCTCTTCGACTCGTTAAGAAGATCCCCATTCACACCTGCACAGAGGTTTGCTGGAGCTGGAAACTCCCTTTTCTCCCGGTGGGAAAATGGGTGGCCTGAGGGCTTGCCTTAGAGAATGGAATTCTCACTGTCCAAGTCCTTTCTTGTACTGACAGCATCTCAGATTCAACACGGAGGATAGACAATTCCCACAATGCCTGGTTGTAGGTCACACCCAGCAGCGAGCCTCAGCCTTGTGGCAGCATGGGCTGGAGTGTGGCTGGTGGGCCTGGTCTCTCCCTTTTACATTCCATACACAGAAGGCAGGAAGTGACAGATTTCAGGGTATGTCATCGAGGTTGCACCCAGATACCCTGGGGGCCAGGCATGACCTAGACATGGCTGCTTTGGTCTGAACAACATTTGGAAATTGAACTTGGGGAATTTCCTTTAAAAAACACATTTGGCAATGCAGGGTCCTTGTGGTTATGTAGCAGTTATCACCTCGATTGATGCCCCCTGTGGCTGGTATCCCTCACCTATGGGCCGCAGAAGGCATGTGGGTGTGCAAAGCCTGATAAAGGGGTCTGGGTGAGATTAAGGCAGGTTTGTGAACATGTTTTCGGAAAACACCTGCTGTATGTCTCCTTCTCCATGCTGGTATGTGTGCTAAGTACACATGCTATGTTTTAGCTTCCTTTCTTCTTCCTTCCATCCATCCATCTACCCACCCACCCAACTACCCATCCACCCATCCATACATCCATCCATCCATCCATCTGCCCACCCACCCAACTACCCATCCACCCATCCACCCATCCATCCATCCATCCATCCATCCTAACAGGTCCAATGAAGTTTTTCAAAACCCTGTTTGTTTCTAGTACCTGTTTTCCTCTCGTTCTCTATTCTCTGCTGGCTCAATTCACCTGCTCAGTTCAGTCACTGAATACTCATTTCTTCCCCACTGTGCTCCTGTGAGGACTTTTCTCTCCCCTCCTTTCTCTGTCCTAGGTGTCTTCCAGGGCTCCTGACTTCCATAGATACAAAGTGGGAAGGAAGGGGAACACCTCCAGGGTCATTCTTTGCCCTTAATCAATTACAGCCAGGCGCTTTGGGGCACACAGGGAACCACCATGCAAGTGTGGTCCCTGACCTGGAAGTGTACCCTGTGGGTGGAGGGTAGTGTCAGGAAAACTGAGGTGGGTTCAGGGTGTGGGAAGGCAAGGCTGGAGAGGAACTCAGCAGGAGTGAAACTGCCATCTGCTTGTCCTCAGTCCTTTGTCGCTGCATTTCTAAGTGTTTGCCAACCTCTCTTTCACTAGTGTTTGCCAACCTTCAGTCACTTGGGAACTCATCAGTTTTTCATGGACATTACTCATTACTTCAAAATTTTTCTTTAGATTGATTAGCCTTAAAAAAAACAGAAACAACTACTTCTGCCTTGTCCTGTGAAATCACAGATATGATGTGTTTGTACAGTGTTCCTAATTCATTAATGTTTTCTATGTTTATTTTTGAGAGAGAGAGAGAGATAGAGAGAGAGAGAGAGAGAGGCTGGAGGAGGAGTAGAGTGAGGGACACAGAGGATCTGAAGCAGAGAGCCTAATGCGGGGCTCAAACTCATGAACCATGAGATCATGACCTGAGCTGAAGTTGGGCGTTTAACCGACTGAACCACCCAGGCGCCCCAGTGTTTCTAATTCTTATTAAAGTCATTCCATAGTTAGTAAGGTGTGTGGCTCAACTGCCTAAGGTAGCTTACAACCTGGGAGATGCTTACTGCACTCTGGGACAGGGAAGTTTCTACCACAGCCTGATGGGGAGGTGCTGTTGTATCCATCTGGGGACAAACCCACAGACACTGTGCTAAATCATTTTCATGCATTATCTCACTCCATCCTAATTCCAGTCCTCTAAAGTGGGACTTGCCAGTCCATTTTACAGATGAGTAAATAGATTCAGAAAGGTTAAATGACTTGCCCAAGGTCATACAACTAACGAGGATGAATTAGGTCTTAACCATAATTCTGCTTGACCTCAAAGTTCATGCTCTGAACAACTGCACAACCAAGTCTCATTTCCTTAAGCTCATATGTGAGCCTTTCTAGCAATCTTCTGAATTACCCCAGTTTCCTTGGTATCCCTTGTATTAGCTAAGATTAGGTTTGATTGCAGTTGTAAAAAATCTTTAAATAAGTACTTTTTTCACATTAAAAAAAGCCTAGGTGAAGTGTCCAGGATTGGGCATGGTGGTTACACAGACATCAGAGCACAGTACTATCCATAGGACACTTGGCTTCGTGGTGCAGAACGGCTGCTGAGTTCCAGTCATCACATATATGTTCTTAGATGGATAAAGAAAAAAAGAGGGCCCTTATCCTCTCTTTTAGGGACAATTCCTAGAAATCTCACATAGCACTTTTATTTATGTCTTACTGGCCAAAGCTTGGTCATATGGCTTATTTGGTTGCAGATGAGACTGGGAATCATTGTCATTTATTTTAAATACAATGTAACATCCTATAAATCAGGATCCTGTTTCTGAAGAGGAATGAGGGAATGGATGTTGTGTCTGCTATGATACCCCAAAGACTCCACAGCATCTACATTTAACAAAATTCTTTTCTTATAGTTAAGTTCATAAAAATTGGGAGAATGTGTGTCATTGATGTTCCCAGAACTAAGAACCTATTACTACTCTAGATTCAAGCATGCCCCCAAATTAAACATTCTGGAACAAAACCCACACAAAACATTATCCATATGCGACAGCCACCTTCAATCCCATGGGAGAGCCCTAGTATCCTACATGTCCCCATCCAGCTCAAGTAGGCTTAAATGCAGAGAACAGGGGACAAATTGTGTTCACACTACAAGACTGCATTCTGGTCATTTTATTCTGCCTGCAAAAGAAAGTGGATTCATGCATTTCAACACAGTTTTTTAAAATAACAATAGGAACAAATAAGTATTTCCAGTTAACCCTAGGTTTGCTCAGAAATTAAATTACATATTTCTGGGGCAGTGGAGTTCACTCAGGGATGCCACATATCATATTGCAGACAAAAGCAAACAGAAAAAACAACAACAAAAGAACCCTGCAGACTGAAATGGAAGTTTGATTATGAATGTTTCCTGTCCAACCTGAGTTTGCCAGAATCTCTATCTAGTCAATTTACTGCTTTGGGGCATTTCTGGAAAGGTAAGATTAATGATTTTGAAAGTAAAAGCCACTAGCTATTTGATAACTACTTGTAATTGTCACCTGCTAAAGATGGGCTATGTTTTGTTGTCACAGTCTAGAACTGGCCTTAACAGATAACGGGTGCTTACTGCTCTAAGGAAGAATGGCTTACGATGCTCTAGCACTAAAACCAAAATTCTAATCCTGGGCAGAAGTCAGCCATCTTCTGAATGGCTTGTAAACAACCTCTGTTCTATGGTTGGTCAGCTCAGGGATCCACACAGAAGTGGTGCTCGGCAAATTATCATGGTGTATCCAGGAACCAGAAGCTAACACTACTTATAAAGCCAGGCATCTTACAGTGTCCTGGAAGCCCTCAGCTGGCCACAGAGGCACTGGAGAACACTGCCTTGCACTGCTTTCTCTGCTCAGTGCACAGAGATTGCTGTCTGCTGCAGGCCACTGGAACTCGCATGACTTATCTCTGTGAGCTGGACACACACAGAACTGTCTCTA
Source organism: Cryptoprocta ferox (assembly GCA_028646485.1). Taxonomy (NCBI): domain Eukaryota; kingdom Metazoa; phylum Chordata; class Mammalia; order Carnivora; family Eupleridae; genus Cryptoprocta; species Cryptoprocta ferox. The sequence goes on along the minus strand of CM053576.1, from coordinate 42,929,839 downwards.
GAGGGAGATCCTGACCAGCCCATGGGGCCTGGCACCCCCACACCAACACGGGGAGGCCTTGCTCTCTCTCAAGCACAAAAATTTTCTTAGGCTTCGAAGCCTAAGTCGCAGAGCACACTTGTCCTGAATGAGTGTCAGCACCCAGATTGCGCGGAGGACAGAGCACAGACTGCCTGCCACCCTTGCCGCTAAGTCTTGGTTTTCAGAAATACCATTCATAGAAGAGTTTCTGAAAGATCTGTCTGCCTCCATTTGTTTTTCTGAATCCTGGGTACTTAGACCAGGAGAAATTGCTTCATCTTAGAAAATGGAATGCATTTATCTAATGACCCTTACAAATCTAACCACGGATGATAGTTCCCTCCTTCTTGTGACCTTGAAGGAATTCAAAGCCAAATGTGTAGAATTTCTTAATAAAGACCTGTGCTCGAATACCCAGACTCTGTGCGGCAGATCAGCTCCACACAGGTGTCCTGCCATGATTCCCATTTACCCATAACTTTTTCTTTTTAGCCCAGCTGTGCTACTTATTGCTTATATGACCCCTCCCAGCCTTGGTCTTCCTGGCTGTAAAATGGGGATAACGATGGTCCTCACCTCCAAGACTCACTATCAGAACTCGGGAGACAATCCAGGAACAAAGTCGCTTTATGACCAGCATAGGGGAAGGGCTCCGTGTGTTTTGTGTTGCTATGATTATTATTCTTGTTCTTAATTATATCTTATTGTATATATTTGGGTAAGCTGCCTCAGATCTTTTCTGGTATGAATTAGAGATGAAATAATTAGTTAAAAGAAGCACTCTTTGTTGTTTGATTGTAAGAAAGTCTGCCTTTGGCAGAATCCTGCAATGTTTCTCCTCGGGGACTCCTTTTCCTACATTCAAGGGTGTCTGCATAAGCTAATTTAGCTGCAGTTTTACGGCAGCAATTAAATTTAGCTGCACTAAAGGTAAGAGAGACTTCATAACAAGCCTTCCTGATGTTTTGTCATGCACTAAAGAGCTATGTGGGAATCAATAAAAATTACATAAAATGGTTACATAATTACATAAAAATGGTTAAACTGAGGATTCGATATATATATATATATATATATATATATATATATATATATAGGTCTGAATTGATGAAAGTTTAAAAAAAAGAGGAAAGATGGAGGTCTTTGTTTCTGCTAGTTTATTTTGAAGGGAGAGCCAATTAAGACAAAAATGGTTAACCCAGTTGTTCATGGGATGTATGAGGACAACGGTCAGGAAAAGGGGCTGGGGTTAAGGTGCGGGCATCTCAGAGCCCAGCTGCACCAGGTTTTCTTCTGACCGATCTGACTTTTTGCCTGACCTGCCAGAGCAAACCAGTCTTCTTGTAGAAAGAGTATAATTTTTATAAACTTAGAATTTTTGCTTCTATTTAAGTTTACCAGTTAAAGCACAGTTGCAATGTGGTCTGCCCAGACCTTTCGCCATGGTGCAGAAGTGGGTCCGGAAGTCCCTTCCATGCCCCCGTGTCCGGCGTCAGAGTATGAGGACAAGTCTATGCACCCTAGCCCTACGTAGCTGCCCTTTGATTCCAATTGTGGCATCTCCTTGCACACCGCTGGTTTATCAGGGGCTGCATTAATTGCATTTCTACAATAAATCTACTGCCCTGGAAGTTGTCCAGTTATTTACATTGATTTGTTATATAAATTCAGGCCTAAGAGTATGAGGCAAGGTTAGCATTTAATTCTGCAGCAAAAGGAAAGCTCTTAGCGCTCAGCTTCCCTTCCTGTGTTCCTCTCTTGTTATTCTGTGTCTCTCTTCATAGAAAGCACAACCATTTTCCTTTAATTAGGCTACAGAGAGCACAGGCTAGCATTAGGCCACTCAGCCACTCAGCCACACTCACAGCCATGGCCATTTCCTATCTATTTTCTGTAGGAAAAGAAAAAAATGTATATATGCACATGTAAACCCCACAAGTCCGGGAGTAGGGGAAACAAAGGAGCCAGGTGGGATCACCTTTTGTGAGGCTGAGGCCACAACAACCAGCCAATGCCAGAAAAGCAAGCTGCCTCATTATTCCTTTGGTTAAATTAATTGCCCTTTAAATTTTATAAGAGTGCTTAGTAGAAATATTACTCATGAGTACAGAATATATAACATGTTTAATACATGTTTATAATAATTAAGTGATTAATACATGTTTAAAACAATTCCCTGTCATCACAGGTTTTTCTATGAATATGTTTATTTTTTTTTAACTGAGGCTTTACTAGATATAATGACAAACTCAAACTGTGCCTTCACTTTGTCACTCTTATGTTTTCAGATTGGTATTTTCCAAAAATCAAGTAGTAAAATTCAATGAACAGAGGGCGCCTGCCTGACTGGCTCAGTCAGTAGAGCATGTGACTTTCAATCTCAGGGTCATGAGTTCAAGTCCCATGTTGGGCATAGAGCCTACTTTAAATTAAAAAAAAAAAATTCAGCTTATATATTCCTAGGTCTTCTCAAAAACACAATAATGAGGGTATTGGATTATAACCCAGGAGATAGTGTAAGAATCCCTAAGTTCACACTGATATAGATAAGTGAATAAATGAGTGGAGGAGAAGGGACAACTAACTCTTCCTTATAGTCAGAAGCTAAGTGATAAGTGTAGGTGGGAGTTGAATGAATGAAGGAAGGAAGGAGGGAACCCTGGTGGCAGTAGAGCAAAGTTGGTCTCTGCTGCAGGAGAGCAAAGGACCAAGGGGTGTCTGGGTAAGGGGCGGGAATGGGGGGGCTTACTACACAATGTTGGCTTGGGCGGGGAAGTCCCTAAGAGGGTCAAGGTGAAGGGCAGCAGTCTGGTGATTGGCTCTCTTGGTGGTTTCCATGCGAGATGCAGAAGGGTGGAGTCACTCATGATTTGGAAGAGAGGGTGTGTGTTTTTTCTGGTTGCAGTGTCCCTTTCTCTGCCCTGTCTTGTAAGGGTGACAAAGGGGCCTGGGCCAACCACTGTTTATATCATGTGAGCCTTGTTTATTATAGCCTAGCCACCAGAGGCCAGCTTCTAGAGCCATTTTTCACTTTCTCAGACTGGAACCGGAGGCTGAGGTGAGAAAGGGTGAGTCAATGGCCAACACCATCAGCTGCTCCTTAGAGATGAGGCTCTAGGGTCCCTCCCCCACAAACACCCTTAATCCCTGGCTCCCTTTCCCTCTATGTCACTTGCTGTCTGCTTGCTTCTCTTCTGTACCCGAGAAACCGAAGATGGATAGGAAAAAAACTCACAGAACCCCACTGCCTGATCCCACCTCACATTCCCCCTGGAAGATCTCTGATGTGCTCTCAACACTGCCCTGTGACCCCAAGTCCTGCCCTGGTGAATTCATTGTTTTTCCTTTCTGAGATGACTTTTTCTGTTTTCTCAAACATCCAGGACCCCTTTCTGCTTTGTCTGCTCTCAGGTGACAAGCTTGCCTCCTGATTTATTGAGAAAACAGTTGGGAACTGCCTCATCTTTTTACCCCAAAATGCCCCAACCTGCCTACTTTCTTCTGTGACTCTGTCTCTGAAGGTGTTATGACAGAAAAATCATCCCGGGAGTACCTGGATGACTCAGTCAGTTGAGCGTCCGACTCTTGATTTCAGCTCAGGTCATGATCCTAGGGTTATGAGATTGAGCCCTGTGTTGGGCTCTGAGCACAGCATGGAGCCTGCTTGAGATTCTCTCTCTATTCCCCTGACCCTCTTCCCAACTCACCTGCTCTCTCTCTCTCAAACAAAAACAAAAAAAAAGAAAATAAAGTTGTCCTGGCTCTGCCACTATTCTGCTCTCACGTGCATCACTTATTGCTTACAAACAACATTTGTCATGTCTCCTCTTTCCCCCTCCAAAGTATCCCCCACTTCCGTATTCATCCAAAACGTCTCAAAATTTGGCTCTATTTGCTGCATTTCAAGTTCTTCAGGTTGTACCCTCTCTCTCTAGCTATTTCCATCCACCAACCCCTCAGAAGCAGCTCTTAAGAAAGCCAAATCCCATGACCAATCCTCTGTCTCCACCTTACTCATCCCCCAGTGGAATCCAGCACAGCTGACCACCACTTCTCCTGGGAAGCTTCTGGGAAATCCCACTTTGTGTTCTGCTTTTTGAACCACCTTTCCTGCTGGTCATTGAAATGGTGGGACACTCTTTTCTCTTTACTCTGAAGTCACCGTCTCCTGAGGTGCTCATGAGAGGGACAGGAAGGACAGAAGGGAGGCCAGGGGAACAGAAGGGGCAGGGAAGGAGTGGAGTGGAAATGGGTCTGAACTGGAGCGTGGCTTCAGTCTGGGTCCAGGGAGAGCTTTGGGATGTGAACTACATCACAGAATTGGCTGGACCTTGAGGGAACTTACAGCCTATGACTGTCATTGGCTGTGGGCTTCTCGGGAATGGGCAAACCATCACTTTCTGGACAAGGTGGCTCTTTGTTCAGAGTTACAGGCCAACATTCACACACCTGTGGGATGGGCCAACGGTCTAGTGAAGGGGGTCAGGTGGGCCACCCACAAAGGTGGATCACGAGTTCTGTTAGGCCATGTTAAGTTTGAGAGTCGAGTGAGCAGATGAATACTTTGCTTGGAGTAAGTCTTGCACACTCTGCTGCTAAAATATCCCTCAAATCTGACCACCTCACCCTAGATCCATCTGGTCCAGACCACCATTTCTCACCTGGAATAATGGCAGAAGCCTCCTCATGACCATTACAGTCCATTCTCCACCACACCTGCAGTGAACTTTAAAAACATGAACTGGCATGTTACTGCTCTACACACGTGGAAACAGGTACCAAGAGCCTAAACATCCCCCTACCAAGATCTACATGCTACAGCTCTTCTGACCTTCATTTATTCTGCTCCAGCCATATGGCTTCTTTTTGTCCCTCACATACACCAAGACTTCTCCCACTTCAGGATCTCTGCACCTGCTGCTCTCCCTATTCACAGCTATACCTGCAGAACAGAGTACATAGCAGGCACTTAATAAAGGTTTGCTGAATGAATGGATGAGTAAATGAAAACCATGGACCAAAATCTATACTGGGTCTGGTCATTAGGAGACCATTAGAATCTTAATTGGGAGAAGCTCCAGTTGAAATGAGTGAAATGAGATGAATATAGTCTACTCTAGACTAAGATAGACTATAGACAAAGACAGAGACAGACAGACACAGTAGGTCAGTGTCAGTCACTTGGTCACTGACATCAAGCACTATGTGCCATGCACCATGCCAGTTACCAGAGATCCACAGCTGAAGATGTGTTCTTGTCCTGAGGCACTCAGAGACCAGGAAAACACAGTGACACGTGCCCCAGTGCCAATGCTCAGTGGGCTTAAGAGCACGGTCCCCTCAGTGCTGTTAGGCACATAATCAATTGTTTCGTTAACTGGGCTCCATCCACATAAACAAACTGGCTTTAATTGCTTAGCAGGTTTAGTCCAGTGGGTTAATTTAAAATATCAAGTGATACTTTAAAGTCCAGGTTTTAAAGCAGGCTGGCTTACTTTACAGAGTAGAAAAGCAGTAAAACCAGTCTGGTCTACCTGTATCAGCAGGACCAGCCACGTTGTTCAGCAGGGACTCTGGAGAGACAGACAGTGCCTGAAGACATGATCACCAAAGACTGAGCACTCACCCTGACATTTTCCTGAGTGAGAGCCCATAGATCTATCACATAGATCTGATCTACCAGGAAGAAAGATCTGTAGGAAATCCTGTGAGTGTAGTGACACACCTATTAGAATGGCTAAAACCCCAAACACTGACAACACCCAATGCTGGTGAGGATGTGGAGCAATAGAAACTCATCATGGCTGGTGAGAAAGCAAAATGATTGTAGCCAGTCTGGAAGAACAGTTTGGCAATTTCTAACAAAACTAAACATGCTCTTACCATATGATCCAAAATTGTACTCCTTGGTTTATATCCAAATGAGTTGAAAACCTTATATCTACCCAAAAATCTGCACCCAGATGTCTATAGCTTTATTCGTAATTGCCAAAAGTTAGAAGTAACAAAGGTGTCCTTTGACAGGTGAATGGATAAACAAACTATGGTATATCCATACAATGGAATATTATTCTGTGATACAAAAATGAGCTATTAAGGCACAAAAGACGTGGAAACTTCAATGCACATTGCTAACTGAAAAGGCTACATATTGTATGGATACAAATATATGACATCTGGAAAAGGCAAAACTATGGATACAGTAGAAAGATCTGTGGTTGCAAGGAGTTTGGAACTAGAGGGGAAGGGAGGGATGAGTAGGTGGAGCAGAAGAAACTATTAGGACAGTGATACAGTAATGCTGGACACATATCATTGCACATTTGTCAAGACCCATAGAATGTACAACACAAAGAATAAACGGTAATGTAATATGTGGGCTTAGTTAGTAATAATCTATCAACATTGGCTCATCAGCTGTAACAAATATACCACACTAATTAAAGATGTAAACAGTAGAGAAAACTGTATGTTGGGAGGTGGGGAGGATATATGGAAACTCTCTATACTTTATGATCAGTTTTTCTGCAAACTTAGAACTTTTCTAAAAAAGTAGTCTATTAGCTTAAAAATGATACACTGGAAATATTTGCAATATATATATATATATATATATACACACACATATATATAATAAGAGCTATTAGTCTTATGTTATTTATAAACACCCATAAGTTAAAAAAAAAGGCAAATGATAGGAAAATGGGTAAAGGGTAGAAACAAGTAATTTGACACTAAAGAAATGCAACTTGGAAGTATGATACTGTGTTTCTACTCCTTCTTCCTTCAGGTTGGCAAAAATTAAAATGTGGGATATATCCAGTGTTGTGGAGGAAGGGGAGAAAGGAGCACTGTCACAACTGTTGATGGGAATATAATTGAAGTAACGCTTTTTGAGGACAATTTAAGCTAATGTCTTGATCAACATTTCTTTCTTTCTTCCTGATCAAAATTTATTTATTTATTTTTTATTATTTTTTAATGTTCATTTATTTTTGAGAGCTAGAGAGACAGAGTGAGTGGGGGAGGGGCAGAGAGAGAAAGAGGAAGACACAGAATCCGAAGCAGGCTCCAGGTTCTGAGCTGTCAGCACAGAGCCCGATGTAGGGCTCAGACCCATGAACTGTGAAATCATGACCTGAGCCAAAGTTGGACACTCAACCGACTGAGCTACCCAGGTGCCCCTTGATCAAAATTTAAATATGCATACCTATTGATCCAGAAATTCCACTGATGATGCACACAGAGCAATGAACATGTTCATTAATAGGAAAATAGTTAAGTCAGCTGGGATTAAGTCATTCTATGAAATATAAAGAAACCATTAAGAAGAATGAGATCAATGTGTACTGACACAGAAATATCTTCTTCCATGAGTATTATTAAGTGAAAGAAGAAAATATGTGCCGTCTACATGAGGCACGCACACTCACACATCTGGAATGTGCACAGTGCTGGGGAGAAGAGCAGGATTGGGAGTAGCAGTACACTCACTTGGGTGGTGGCAGAATTATTTTTAACTGCTGTTTAAAATCCTTTATTTCTACTACTCATTTTTAAGCTCTGTGAAGTAAGAAAGCTTGGCTTTCTCATTGGTGGCTGTACCCAGCCAGCACACTGGTATTCAGTAAATACATGTTGAATGAAAAAGAGTTAATGCCACTTAAAAAACTACAATGGGAACCATCAGGGACACAAAAAAGCTGTACCATTAAGCGTGTTTACTATGGTGTTAATTATCAAAACAAAAAGTCAGAAGCAACCTGATTTAGTAAGACACATTGGTATGGCATAGCCTCTTCAAGTCATTAAAAATAATGCCATTAAAATAATATCTCAGGAAATGCAGAAGTGTTCAGAATATCCTAATAAGCCAAAAGAGCAAGCCATAAACCAGCATGTAAAATATTGTTAACATATATAAATATTTTTTATATTCAGATAAAAAATATTGGAAGGACACACACCAAAAAAAAATTTACAATGATTGTTATCTGGGTGATTGTTTATGGATAATTTTTTGTTTCTCCTTATCCCCACCCCCTTAGTTATGTAATGATTATACATTAGTTTTGTAAATAGAAAAAAAGTCGTGTAAAAAGTGATTTCTAGAAATATAGCTCTGCAGTTAGATTTTTGAGAGTTTTCTTTCTAAATGCCTCTAGAAGCAGCCTTTGACTTACAGATGTTGGTTCTGTGCATTTGACTATAATATGCAATTTGTCTGTTCATATCTTAGCCATTGATGCCCCAAAACTCCTTTCTATGTGCTGAATTCAGACTTTTCAATACCAAGGGACATTTTGAACAACTGCAATTTAACTCTCTGGGAAGGGAACCATGCTTGTAAGGCATTAGTCTATTATTTGGCTTTTGTACATTTGATTTCCATACATGTTATCAGGAATAAATTGTATTTGAAAGTAGGGGATTGTCTGGATTTCTTATCCTCTTTTAGTGCCTGATATATTTTGTTACCCTTATTTAGAGAGAAGCAGATGGCTGCTTCTGGTAGTTCCTCTCATGCTCACGATGGTATGAGACCCATTTATTCACTGGAGCCTTCTTTAGGCTACAGACATTTCTTTAGTCCTCTGTCTCTGAGCTCCAAAGAAAGACATAGATAATCTAGAAAGGATACTGGCTCAAACCAGAATCCTCTCCTAGTTGAGATTTTAATAGTAGGAAGTTGGGTGGCAAATAGTTTGCATTGGGGTTGGGCTTCTGAGGAGGGGGCTTTGTCTAGGATGGTGATCGCAGGGTTATAGCTGCGTATTCACATCATTAACAGCCATCTGATATTATTGAAAACAAAGCCATTATTATGACTCTTTAACAGTCTCAAGCCTGAAAACCACTCATAGTCTAATTCAATAAATACGCTACTTAAGTATAGAGAGTCACAAGGAAGAACAGATTTTGTGTCATATTAGCAAATTTGATTTTCATTAATGCAAGATGAATGTCTTCTATGAAACACTTTCATATCATATTAATGACATGATAGCAAACAGCATTCATGGGTTGCTAAGCAACACGAGGACCCTCTAATGATCTCCTCTGTACTCGAGAGGCCACAGAGGGAAGATGCCAGAGCTCTGAGGATATTTCCCATTTCTTGGCAACTGTTTCTGCTGGAAGACCACTGTGGGGCTGGGAGGGAAGGGGATTCATGGCGCCATTTACCACAGCAAATACACCTCTTCACTCTTCCCTCCTTTTCATTGCCTTACTGTGTGGGAGAGCAAGAACTGAGAACTGGGCTCAAATACAAGAGGTCAAGAGTTCTCAATCCATTTGCCTTCCCTCCACTTACGGAGGAAACAGGCTGCTGCAACACCGGAACAAAAAATGTAGTGAACACCTTGAGGGTTGTTTGTCAAGCCATAGTTTTCTGTGATTTGCTCCGTTCTTTGCTGTCCCTACCTCTCTGGGGGGTAAGTCCCCAGCAGTCAGGCTGTGAGCTCATGATTCCATGCAGCAGGGACAGTCATCTAATCCACGCATTGGATACTGATGTGCAACAACCACCACCAAATTTGGTGGCATTGAGAAAAAGCCATTTTATTATGCTCATGATGGCTCTGCTCTTCTCTGTGACCGCAAGGGCTTCAGATGGGAAAATAAATGCCTAAGGGCCACTCGGATGGCCAGGGGCTGTAATCATCTGAAGGCCTCTTGACGCACATGTCTGGCACCTGAGCTGGGATGACATGAAAGGTTGGTTCACCTGGAACTTATGCTAGAGTGTTTACATGGTCTTCCCACAGAGCTTGGGCTTCCTCACAGCATGACAGCCTGAGGATGGCTGAACTTCTTATTATGAAAGGTCAGGATGTTCCAGCAAACAAGTCAGACACTGTGTGGCCTTCTATAACTCAGACTCGGAAGTCACATGGCCTCACTTCTGCCCTCGTTCATTGGCCAGAATCATCACAAGCTTTCCCAGACTCCAGGGAAGGGGGACAAACCCTACATTCTCATGGTAGGAATGCCAAATAATCTGCAGTCATAGTTTGAAACAGGAACATCAAGCCATGCCAGTCAATTGCTCTCTAGGAAATTTGGAATTGGGACAAAGATCTGATTAGTCTCTCAGGGTTTGGGATTTGTAGCAAGTAAACATGGGAGGTGAGGGGCAAGCCGAGAAGGCCAGCTGCAGAGAGAAAGAAGCCACCACTGCTTGGTTCCTAGCTGCCTTCTGGTTCCCTCTCGAAGCCCAGCCATATCTCTGCCCTTTGTTCCTGTGAGATACAACCATGAATCCTTCAAATGAATTCTTTTTAGCTTAAACCTAGCTTTGCTTGGTTTCTGCTATGGCAACAGAAGAGTCCTAAGTCACACAGAGACTATCAGCTGAGTCTTCAAGTGATTACTGATATAAATAAATGTGATTGCTCGCATATGGGTGATAAATTCTTATTAATTTCAGGCACACCTACTGACTTCTTATTATGGCAAATGAGGATTTATCTTTTTAAATACAAACCTCTCCTCCTCTCTATCCTGAACTTCCCAAATAGTTTGTATTGCAATTTTTGGTTAAATAGTATCTGTGATTATATTAACCACATTTCTTTCTTATATAACATTTTGCTTTTCTTGGAAATAATAACTGCTCTGTTTTTTTTCTTAGTTTTCAATGTATCTAGTATGTTTCTCCTCAAAATGTTCTAGCAGTCCTCTAAAATGCCCCCTTCACATTACCTTCCACATAAACATATCAAATAATCAAAATAATTGACTTTTTCCCCAGGAGCCTCCCCTCGTTGCTCCTGCCTGGCTTAGTCTGCTTGTCCCCTAAATCTACGGGGACTTCCCTGCTGTTCTCCAGTGTTTAAGCCCCTCTATTCCTTTTTAGTTTACAAGTTTGGTTGAATTTTTAAACTAGTGCATTACTGGGGCGCCTGGGTGGCTCAGTCAGTTGAGCGTCTAACTTCAGCTCAGGGCATGATTTCGAGGTTCATGGGTTCGAGCCCCACACTGATTGGACTCTGTCCTGATAGCTCAGAGCCCGGATCCTGCTTCAGATATTGTGTCTCCTCTCTCTGCCCCTCCTCTGCTTGCACTCTATCTCTGTTGCTCTAAAAAACTAAACTTTAAAAATTTAAATAACACATTATTATGCAAAGTTTTACAATATGTTTAAAAATGTCCTAAAAATGTTTTAAAAATAATTTTAAAATATGCTCAAGGGCATTATGCTAAATAAAATAAGTCAGAGAGACAAATACTGTGTGGTCTCTCTTACATGTGGAATTTCAAAATGAGACAAGACAAAATATCAGGTTCACCAACACAGATAACATATTGATGGTTGCCAGAGTTGGGAGGCAAAGTCTGGGAGAAATTAGCGAACTTTTTTTTTTTTTTTTAGTTTAAATTGTTTCTTTTTAAAATGTTAAATTTTTATTTATTTTGAAACAGAAAAAGAGAGTGTGAGCATAAGTGAGAGAGGCGCAGAGAGGAGAGGGAGAAAGAATCCCAAGTAGCCTCTGTCTGTCAGCACAGAGCCTGGTGTGGGGCTCTATCTCACAAACTGTGAGATCACGACCTAAGCCAAAGTTAAGACTCAGACTCTTAACTGACTGAACCACCCAGGCACCCCTAAATAAATTGGTTTTAAAAAAATAAAAAGGAAATATTTAAATTAGAAGGATAGCATACTAAAAATTTTTTAAAAATTGAAAAATTAAGAAAAGATGGATAGCATATTGAACTCCCATTACCTATCACTCAGTTCTAATAGTTGCTAACTCATGGCCAATCTTGTGTCACCTCCACCTCCATATACTCTTCTTCCTCCTGGCTCATTTTAAAGCAAATCCCAGGTGTTTCAATATGTATCTCTAAAAGATAAGGATTCTGTTTTTAAAATACATATATAACTGCATTACTGTCTTTACATGTAAAAATTAATAATTTCTTAACCATCACCAAATATCCAGTCTTCAAATTTTCAATCAAGTCAGACAGGGCATGATTCTTTTTTTTATAGCTTCTTTGAATCAGGACCAAAATAAGATGATATGTTTTTAAAATATGTTTTAATCCACAGATTAAACTTGGTTTCATTCCTTGCAATTTATTTGTCGGACTCAGGCTGTTTCCCACACTCTGAATTTTGTGGACTGCAGCTCTGTGGTACTGTTTAACATGTTCCTCTCTCTCCTCTATTTCCTACAGATTGGTGGTGGATCTAAGGTCCTGGTGAGACTCACGTTCAATTTTTTTTTTTCAAGGCAGCGCTTCCCAAACAGGGAAGCACATAGTATCTAGTTGTCTTTTCTCCATGTCAACGCTTCTGCTCTTTAACCCACTAGAAGTTGCAAAAACAGTGATGCTTTAATCACTGCATCCCTTCTTCATTTATGAGCAATGATAATTTTATTTCTTTGGTATTTCCTTGATGAGTGGCCATAGAATTACTTTTGAAATTGTTTCCTTTCAGAAGTTTGAAGACATTGCTCTGTTGTCTCTTAGGTTCTGAGGTTGCTATAGAAAAACCTGATGCCATTTTCATTCTATTCCTTTCTAAGTGACACGTTTTACTCACTAGATTTGAGGAGCTTCTCACTACCCCTGGTGTTATTAAATTTCATGATAGAACACCTTTCAGCTATTGGTCATTTATTGGGAGATTTTTTGACCTGAACACTGAGGTCTTTCAGTTCTGGGAATTTTGTCTTCTATTGTGTACCTTTAAAAGACCCCTACATTCTATTTTCTCTGCTCCCTTTTTGTAATTCTCACTAGTCAGACAGAGGGTCTTGTTCTCTTTTTCATGACATTTCCCTTACTATCTGTCAATCCCTCTACTCTTAGCTGTTGCCATCCTAGACTGGGGCTCTCACCCAATTTCTTCTCCTTTTAGCCCAACACCTCACACTTTCCCTTGTTGGATCTGGGGTCTCCACATTTGGAATCTGTCTAGGATGCATTTTCCAGAGAAAAACCTCCCTATGGGGAAGAGAGAGGGAGGAGCAGGGGGGTGGGAAGGGGGCATCTTGTTTACTTTAAATCTGCCCTGTTTGCAATCCCTATCAAAATAACACGAGCATTCTTCATAGAGCCAGAACAAACAATCCTAAAATTTGTATAGAACCAGAAAAGACCCTGAATAGCCAAAGAAATCTTGAAAAAGAAAACCAAAGCTGGAGGCATCACAATCCCAGACTTCAAGCTATATTAAAAAGCTGTAATCATCAACACAGTATGCTACTGGCCCAAGAACAGACACTCGGATCAATGGAACAGAATAGAGAACCCAGAAATGGATCCACAAACGTATGGCCAACTAATCTTCGACAAGGCAGGAAAGAATATCCAATGGAATAAAGACAGTCTCTTCAGCAAATGGTGCTGGGAAAACTAGACAGTGACATGCAGAGAAATGAACCTGGACCACTTTCTTACACCATATGCAAAAATAAACTCAAAGTGGATGAAAGATCTAAACGTCAGACAAGAAGCCATCAAAATCCTAGAGGAGAATGCAGGCAAAAACCTCTTTGACCCCTTTGACCTTCTTAACACATCTCCAGAGGCAAGGGAAACAAAAGCAAAAATGAACTATTGAGACCTCATCAAAATAAAAAGCTTCTGCACAGCGAAGGAAACAATCAGCAAAACTAAAAGGCAACTGACAGAATGGGAGTAGATATTTGCAAATGACATATCAGATAAGGGGTTAGTATCCAAAACCCATAAAGAACTTATCAAACTCAGAAACCAACCTGACAATAAACTATAAAGTTAAAAAAAAAAAGAACTTATCAAACTCAACACCCAAAAAAACAAATAATCCAGTGAAAAAATGGGCAAAAGACATGAACAGACACTTCTCCAAAGAAGACATTCAGATGCCCAACCAATACATGAAAAAATGCTCAACATCACTCATCATCAGGGAAATACAAATCAAAACCACAATGAGATATCACTTCACACCAGTCAGAATGGCTAACATTAACAACTCAGGCAACAACAGATGTTGGCGAGGATGCGGAGAAAGAGGATCTCTTTTGCACTGTTGGTGGGAATGCAATCTGGTGCAGCCACTCTGGAAAACAGCATGGAGGTTCCTCAAAATATTAAAAATAGAACTACCTTACAACCCAGCAATTGCACTACTAGGTATTTATCCAAGGGATACAGGTGTGCTGTTTCAAAGGGGCACATGCACTCCAATGTTTATAGCAGCACTATCAACTATAGCCAAAGTATGGAAAGAGCCCAAATGTCCATTGACTGATGAATGGGTAAAGAAGATGTGAATGGATAAAGAAGGGGAATGGAAGTCCTGAAAGATGGAGAGCAATGCAGAATTATGCACTATGTGCACCTACTCAGCAGTGCAGGAGGTCTCTGGATGAGCTGTATGGAGATACTGGGTCCTGGGACAGTCTCAGAGGCAGTGAAAGGGGATTTATAGTTTCTGGCTCCCTCCTCTCCACAGAGAATTAGGTCCCTGCATTTCTTCCTTGTGTCACGCAGCCTCTTTTACTGGGAAGTCCCTTGGGAAGCCAGATCCTATGGTCTGTGGCCTAGGGATTTATCCAAGCCTAGAAGTGGGCAGAGTAGCTGGAACCCAGGCTCAGGGGAACTTGTGAGGCTGGGAGAGCCTAAGGTCTGGGTTGGAGTATGGCCATGCTGGCCGTCTGAATGGATGGACTCATTTTAGGAGCCAGAACATTCTGAGTTCTTCTTCAGGAATGTTTCAAAGTGGCACTAGGAAAGAGAGGCCCCTACTCTCTAAATACCATACCAACCTATGAGGTGCATGAACCTAGCACTTCCCATGACTTTTACCCTAGGGGGATGCCAGTCTGAGAGAAGGAAGCCAACATACAGGGACAAGAAGCCGAATTCTGACGGGGTTTCAAATACTGGCTCTGGGAGGCCCTGACCCTGGTGCCAACAGTCCTTCTCTGGGTATAATTCTGCCAGACGTCCTGGTCTCTTCTGGGATTTTGCTCCGTCTGAGCTGGGCTTCCATCATGTGCAGACAGAGGTTCCCGACTAATGATTATGACCAGGAAGAATATCAACAAAGCCTTTTTAAAAAACCTTTTATCCACTAATGACTTGAAATAAATGTTCTTTTTAAATCCTGAAATAAAAAACGCTTTTCCACCGCAAGTATCTTTCTACTTAGAGTGCCACGGGCTGACCTGTTGCAATAAAGGCCTAGGTTAGTGCTTTGGTCCTATACGTAATTAGAGAAATCAGAAATCAGGATGGGGTTATATTAGTTTATATATTAAATCCTTGCCAGGACCCCAGCAGCCTTGGGCCCTGCATTTGGAAAGATCCACTTGCAGATCTGTCCAGAGGGCAATAATTGACCGAATGAACACCCTTCTAGGGTGCAATGTAGAGGGTTCAATTCGGGGGCCTGGCAAGCCCAGTAGATCCCTGGTGGAGAGTCTGTGTTAATATCCTGAATGAATCCTAGCTTTGTTCAATTATCACGTGCAGGAAGCCTACAGCTTGCAGGCGCCGCTTGTCAGCTGGGGCTGATAGTGGCTGGGAACTAATCATTAAGCTTGCCACAGAGCAGAGAAGCCACCTCCCAGCAGCCTCGCGGCCTCCAGCGTGGTATATATTTTCCTATTTCACTTGGATTTGCTCCTAATGATTGAACTATAGATTATTAATGCTGCGAGCCTCCGGGATCCCAGCGTGACTGTGCTGGGCTCTATTCTGCCCTCGGAGCCTGCAGCACGTAGCCTGGCCTGGCAGACAGTGCTCCGGCAGCTGTCGGAGCCACTGGGGCCAAGACAGTGCCGTGGGATCCAAACAGCGGCTCCTATTAGCAGCTGCGGGGGCATCGTTGGTGGCATTTGGTGCTCTCTTCTCCCCAATATCAGACAGAGGGAATAATAAGTCACAAAACACAGCTCAGAGTTTGCTGGGTGGGTGACAAAGAGTGTCTGTAGAACGAAGGAAAAGTGGCTGGGGCCATGCGGGGCTCTGCCATCTGTCGCTCGGTAGAGTTGTCCTGAGCGGGTGCCGGGAACGACTGCCGGGCAGCACGCACACAGCCAGGTCTGGGGGTGCACAGGGCCTGAGGCAGCGTGACCCCAGGGCAGCACAGCCCTGTGATCTTTTTGTGGAGTATTTCCTCCAGGGCAGGCTCTGAGCCACAAACTGTTGATCACCTCGTGAGGCCTTCGCAGCGACCCCAGAAGCAGTTAGGAGCCCCCTTTCACAGGTAAGGGAAATAGAGGAGTGGAGTGGCATGGAAGGTGAGGCAGCACACATTGGCAAGGGGAAGGTCCGAAGGGCCTCCCCCCCCCCCCCGGGTGTGTTTTCTGAGAAGTGCACTCTTCTTTTGCACATTAGCACCACCAGCGAGAACCAGGAGAGTCCCTTTATGCCCCAGTAAGGAACCTGAGGCTGGTGTGATGTCAGGAGCAGGGGTTGAACTGAGGACTGGCTGACATGGAGGTCATTCCCAAGGTGGCTGAAGGGCAGTGCCCAGGGTAGAGTGTGGCCAGTAGCCATTGGAAACAGCAAAATCCTCTGCCTGAGTGCATGGAGGCCCAGTGAACTGTGAGGAGACAATGCAGCACCAAACTTGGGGTGTAAATCTTAGTTTGTCCAGGTTGTCATAACAAAACACCGCAGACTGGTATTATACAACAGAAATGTATTTCTCACAGTTCTGGAGGCTGGAATTCCAAGATCCGGGTACCATGGTTTCCAGGTTTCGATGGTTGTTGGTTTGGGGCAAGACTTCTACTCCTGGCTTGTAGACGGCTGGTTGTCTTTTCACTGTGTCCTTACATGAAGGAGAGAGAGACAGAGAGAGATCTCTCTTTTCCTCATTTTCTAAGACCCTTCCAAATAAGGGCCACATTTAACCTTATGACCTCATTTAACCTTAATTACTTCTTGAAGACCCCATCTCCAGATAGTCACAGTGGGGATTAGGGCTTCGACATGAATTCTGGGGGGATATCATTCAGTCTACAGTCCTGGGGTTATAGTGGGGTTATCAACTGGGAGAGACCAACAGAGAAGTTAAACAGGGTAAGATTAGAGAATGAATGATTCAGAGATGGTGGCTGGGGGTAGATATGGTGGTCTTTGTAATATGAGGGGGGTGTTTAGCCATGTATTAGGTTGGAGATGTTATATAATATGTAATGTGTTCTAAAATGTGAAAAAAAATATTCAGTCCTTTAAATGTGTTGCTCCACTGACTTCTCACTTGCATTGATTCTGATGAGGACTCTGTTATCATTCTTATTTTTATTCCTGTTTTCTCTTTTTGCTTTTAAGACTTCCATCATTGGTTTTGAGCAAATGTGACTGTGACATACCTTGGTGTAATGTTTTTCATGCTTGAGATTCATTGAGCTTCTTTGATTTGTGAGTTTATAGTTTTTATCAAATTTGAAAAAAAAGTCATTAAATCTTCAGGCCATTTGAAGTTGTCCTACAGCTCACTGACACTCTGTTCATTGTTTTGAATTCTCATTTTCTCTTTGCATATCATTTTGGGTAGCTTCAACTGTTATGTATTCAAGCTTACTACTTTTTTCTTCAGCAAGGTCTAATCTTCATTAATCCCATCCAACATAGTTGTTCATCTCAGACATCATGGTTTTCATTTCTTTAAGTTTGATTTGGGTCTTACAGATACCTTCTATGTCTCTACTTAACTTTTTGAACACATGGAACACAAATGAAGTAACTTTTAATATGCTTGTCTGCTAATTTTGACATTTGTGTCATTTCTGGGTTGGTTTCAATCGATTGGTGTTCCTCTTCACAAGAGGTTGTATTTTCCCACTTCTTTGGATGCCTTTTGGTTTTTCTCAATACTGAGTGGAGACCATAGTGTGTACTCCACCTGCTGCCCCATGAATCTGGAGCTTCTCCAAGCTGGCTTGTGGGACTAGGCCTGTGCGTGCACTGGACACTGTGACCTTTAATCCTTTTGAGTGGTTCTTTCTGGACTTTGGGTAGTTTCCTCATCTGCAAGCACTGCTGAGTACTCAACTGGATTCTCAAGGGGGACCTTCTGCAGATCTCCATGGTGGTCTCTCTGCAGCTCTCTCCTCCCCAGGAGCCTGTACTGAAAACTCCAGCAGCCTTGCCCCCCTCCCACTCCAGACTCACAGCTCCATTCCTTAATGCAGGGGTTTACTGGGTCCCACCCCTTTGCCTTGACCCGCAAACTCTCTCAAGGCAGCAAATGGATGAAATGCAGGGTGCACCTTATGTGCTTCCAGACTCTCAGAGTTCACTGTCTTTCATTGCCTTATATTCAGTATCTTTTATTTCATGCTTTTCTTTTTTTTTTTTTTTTACATTTTGTGCAGTTTTTAGTTGTTTTAAGTGGGAGGGTAAATCTACTTTCTGAATAATTTTTTCTCTATTTTATTTTTTTACATGTTTTGAGTATAGAGACTTAAAAAATGAATGCCACAACATCTGCCCCTAAGATTTTGGGTAAGGGTTTGTTGATCTGTATATAATTAGGGCAAAGTTCATCCTTATTGATATTGACTAAACCCCAATTTTAAAAATTTTATTTATTTATTTTTTAATGTTTATTTGTTTTTGAGAGAGACAGAGTGTGAGCAGGGTCTGGGTAGAGAGAGAGAGGGAGAAAGAGAACTCGAATCAGGCTCCAGGCTCCACGATGTCAGCACAGAGCCCGATGCAGGGCTTGAACCCATAAACTGTGATATCATGACCTGAGCAGAAGTCAGACACTTAACTGACTGAGTTAGCCAGGCACCTCTGGGGCATAAACTCACATTTTAAGTGGTCTTCTTGATAGCTTTGCAATAGGGGGACAGACTTCTGGTAAGTTTGATTAGCTAGTTATTGGAGATATTGCAGACTAGCTCAGTCAGCTGCATTTCAGACCCTTCGTAACATGACTTAACTAAAATATCACAGACAGAAAAGCAAAACACTATGTTTACCAAACAGTGGAAATGTGGGTTCTACATGGGACTGGGTCTAGAGTCTGGGTTCTATGTGGGATCAAGCTTCCTCCAAAGAGATACCGTTATGCAAGACTTGAAGGTGGATGTGAACACCGGGAGGTAGAGACCCTGCTTCTACTATTTCCCTTGGTTTTCCTGCCGAGCCTGGTTATGGTATTGTTTCACATTAGCTGTAAGCAGAATCATATAGGCAGGGAAAAGGCAGGACTCAGGGTACCCATTTTGCTGGTGTGGGCTGTGGCAGAGAAGGTGTGGTCACAGAGCTGGTCCTCACTGTGGCAGAGGTTGGCCAGGTATGCAAAGCCATTTTCTAAAATTTTCCTGGAAGTCAGATTAAAGCTTTCTCTAGCCCATTTAAGGAATTTTTATAAACTACCCACAACTAGCAGTGCCTTGCTTCCTGTCTGAACGAGCCAGAGAGGATTCTATTGCCTGCAACTGAACTCTGATAGATTAATCATTGTATGTACTCACAATGAGGCTGATAAGGAGCCTGTCTGAGGAGTAGGAGACATTGGCTCTGCCATTTCCTAGTTTAGGCATGCATGCTTTACCAGGATTTTCAACTTGTGGTTTCTTTGGAGGAGTTCTTTTAAATGATCTTGTCCTTTTTGTGGAGATTGGTTTATTTAAAACCATATAGTATCTGTAAATCCAAAGAACCAGATACACAAAAGCTACAATCCATTCCAAAGTTCACTAATAAGGTTGATTAATCCCTCTATGCCTGACATCTCTCTGCAGCTCTGGCTGCATTAAGTCCATGTAGGGCACACATCTGTCTTTCCTCTGGCCCAAGAGGATGCCAGTTGGTATCTGTGCTTCAAACACTAGTAAAGTCTGGTTCCTCTCTATTAAAAAACAAAACAAAGTATGAATAGAGGTTCTAATATTTTCTTCCTATACACATGAATTATCTTGGGCATCTCCTGCACTATTTTGTCAGAGAAGAAAAATTATCCTTGTGTTCCATGCAAGTGTTCTCTCTAAAGGATGTCACTGCACAATGGAAAACATATTCCTCTGATCCCTGTATGAAGGGAATTCGAGAGTCAAGGACTGTAGTTCCAGCGTTATTGTTGCCAGTATTTTGGTTGTGACCCATGGCAAGCCCTGCCACTGTGGGTTTCTCATTTCTGAGGTGAGTGTGCTGGTCTGCAGTTAAGGTCTTTCCAAACACCTAGGTTCCAAGAGAAGCATGTTGTAGAGTCCATGAGGTGGTGCGTGTCTTAATTCTAGGAGCAAATAGCAGTTATCCTTCAGCTCTTCTCATCTCAAATAGCTTCATCATCTGAAACGTGCTCTAGGCAGTGGGATTAGGTACGGGTTTTGTATTCTATTTAGCTTTTAAGATATTTTTCTAAATTTTCTTTTTTTAATTTTTTAATTTTTATTTTAAGTTTATTTATTTATTTTGGGAGACAGAGCATGCGAGCAGGGGAGGGGCAGAGAGAGAGGGAGAAACAGAATCCCAAGCAGGCTCTGCACTGATGCAGGACTAGAACTCACAAACTGTGGGACCATGATCTGAACAGAAGTCAAGAGTAACAAATGAGCCACCCAGGCACCCCTCTTAACTTCCTATGATAAGCATGTGTCGGTTTTGTAACAGAAAATACTAAAAAGTAAACAAATACGTACAAAATAATCCTTAAAAAGAAACATAAAAAGATCCAGGCTTAGGAGGAAAGGAATGAGAATGTTTCATGTGTGATGGCTCCATGCCGGCCAGTTGGCTTCAAAACATCTTTTTGCAATTGTTAGTTTGCCATAAAAAATTCAGGAAGACAGGCCAGTTTCTTCTCATGGTTCAGTAGAGTGAAAACTTTATTTCTGAAATGTATTTATTTTAACAATTCCAATAACAATAGAAGAACTCAGTTGCTTCCTGGAACTTAGTAAAGAGGTATTTTACTAAAGCAATTTAGTAGCCTTGTAGATAACCATTGGCTTATCAGCTATTATTTTATACTCATAAATAATAACCTTCAGCCCACATGCTGACAGATAAGGAGGAAGAAAATCTACGAAGAACTCCTGCAGCAAAATTTTGAAAAGTAAAGTGACGTTACAAAGATGCTCAGAGGGACAGAAGTCAGTTCTGAATATACCAATCAGATCTCCTGAACCCCAAACCAAGATCTGCAATCTGATAACACGATAGGATGTTAGTAATTGAGACCGCCATGCATATTGGTGAGGAAGTGGCAGGCCGGCTGCGGTGTGGCCACAAGCATAAATGGGTAGGAAGGACATATGTCGTATCCCTTGCTTTGCCTACACTGTGACCAAATACCCCAGAGAGTTTGCCTGCTTTATCCCTTCTCCCATGCTGCCCTCTCTCCCCATCTGTTCACCTTTGGTATGTGATCTGGGGAAGTCTTCTTCCCAGTTGACCCCACAGGAGCTGGTATAGACAGAAATCACTTCCTCCTTCTACTCACTGGGCCTTCACTGAGCACCCATTGATAGTACCATATCTGTACGTCAGGGGCTCACAACCAAATGGGGCTGGTGATTACCATTTTAGGAAAAGATTTCCACAAATAGGCTCAACACTGCCGATTACAAATTCCATGAATGTGCCTGGTCTACAGTATCCCTATCCAATGGAACTTTTTGCAATGATGGAAATCATGTATTCTGTGCTGTACAGTATGGTAGCCACTAGCCACATGTGAAATATGGCAAGCATGACTGCAGTACTGAACTCTGAATTTTATTTAGTCTTTTTATCCATAAAATTTAAATAGTCACATCTGGCAATTGCCTATCCTTTTGGACGGTGCACGTCTAAGGTGTCCATGACTCTTGACAATGTGTGGAACAATTTTCCAAAGCAATTTTTAAAACTGTATGATATTAGATTCTAGACCTTCTTTGTAATTCAAACAGTCCATAGCTTCAATTTTAAATGATATTCTGAACCTACTTGGTTGCTTTGGTGCAAGTGGTTCGAAATGAAATGTCTTTAAGTGTTGCTTGTATAGAAACATTGGATCCATTCCTTTGCTATAAAGTACCCTGGGAGGTATGCTATTGAGTCCAGTCTTCATACATTTCTGATTGAATTACTGATTGAAAGCACCTGATTTCACACTTATTTAATTCTTGATAATGACCTCTCCCTGAGACATTTTTTTCCTCAGAGTAGGACTCTGAAAAAAGAATATGAAATCTCATAGGTACCTCCAAATACATACATTTAAAAATAAAATATAGCAAATGCATATATTAATTCAATTTAAAAACATTTGTTAACTTGAATTTTTAAAAGAAACACTAAATTTTCCTAGATTTACATTAATTTTTAAGGGAGAAGGAATATTGTATAAAAGGATGAAAGTATCTTTCTTTCCGTAAAGGCTAGTATGGACTTGTAGCAAACATGAGCACTTGAACTAAATTACAACACTTTGCACTTTTATCATACTTTACATTTTAAAATATGTTCATATCACCATCTACTTTTACCTTGTGATGTTGAAAAATTTATCATAAACTATATCTCCAGTTCATAGATGAGGAAATTGATGCTCAGTAAGGTAAGATGGCTTGCTCAAATTCACAAAGCTAATAAGCATCAATGCAAGAACTGAACCCTCTGTCTTAGCCTAGTGTCCTTGGCACTCTAAGGACAGAGGAGTAACAATTCACTTTTAAGCACTGTCAAAATTTTGAGCTAAATTCTCTTAGAATATATACCAAGACTACACAGGTACAGCATGACAAAGATGATGTCCAGGAGAGCATTGATGGGGATGGGGGCTACAGATAACTTGCAAGTGGCTGTGGTGGTCTTTCCACAAGATATTTCCTTGTTTTTATAAAGCCTGGTAAAAAGTTTGAATTTTTTTATTTTTTATTTTTTAAAAGTTTATTCAGTTTTGAGAGACAGAGAGAGACAAAGCGAGCAGGGGAGGGGCAGAGAGAGAGGGAGACACAGAATCTAAAGCAGGCTCCAGACTCTGAGCTGTTGGCACAGAATCCAACACGGGGCTCAAACTCATGAACCATGAGATCATGACCTGAGCCAAAGTCAGCCGCTTAACTGACTAAGCCACCCAGGTGCCCCTAAAGTTGGAATTTTTAAATAATATTGTGGATGTGGTCCAAAAGACATGTATGTGTGTTATGTCTTACACTTTGCGTGCTTTATTCATGTACAGTTCACATGCATCACAGTCTTTTGGGATGCAGGGTCATCCCTGCACTGAACTTGTCTCTGCACATATTAATATGTGAATTAAACATACACATTACCTTTCAGATAATGAAAGCACTGGTTTTCTTTTATAGTAGGGAGACTATCAAGTTCTTCTGTTTTATGAGGTAATAATGGCCACTTGGAAGGGGTGCTCCAAGGACTATGGGAGTTCACATTGAATAAGGTAGGTAGAGAGATCTGGGAGAGTGATCCATTAATAAATAAGAGCTCCCACCCCTCATTTCCTATGCTAGATTGATGTTAATGTGTACTGAGTTTGCTGGCTTTAAAGTCTCATGAATAAAAGCCTTTAACGTTAAAAAAAAATCTTGGCAGTGAGAAGGGGTACTCACTTCTCTTTCATTCATTCACAGGCAGTATCCTCAAGGCAAAGATTCTAACTAACATGAATGAGACTGGGACACTTGAAATAATAATTTACATCTTCCCGTGAAAAACTAGGAGCTTTTCCCCTAAGGTCAGGAACAAGACAAGGATGTCCACTCCCACCACTTTTATTCAACACAGTAGTGGAAGTTCTAGCCCCAGCAATCAGACAAGAAAAAGGAATAAAAGGCCTCCAAATTGGTAAGGAAGAAGTAAAACTTTCCCTATTTATAGATGACAAGATACTCTGTAGAGAAAACCTTAAAGACTACACCAAAAAACAGCCACAACTGATAAATGAATTCAGTAAAGTCACAGGATATAAAATTAATGTACAGAAATCTGTTGCATTTCTATACATCAATAATTGAATAACAGTAAGAGAAATTAAGAAAACAATTCCATTTATAATTTCACCCAAAATAATAAAATACCTAGGAATAAACTTAACCAAGGAGGTGAAAGACCTGCACTCTGAAAATGACGCAAACAATGGACAGATAATATATATAATGCTCATGAATTGGAAAAACAAATATTGTTAAAATGTTCATAAAACCCAAAACAATCTACAAATTTAATGCAATCCCTATCAAAACACCAACAACATTTTTTACAGAACTAGAAGAATCCTAAATTTGTATGGAACCACAAAAGATCCCAAATAGCCAAAGCAATCTTGAAAAGAAGAAAACTGAAGGTATCACAATCCCAGATTTCAAGATATACTACAAAGCTGTAGTAATCAAAATGGTATGGTACTGCACAAAAATAGACACATAGACCAGTAAAACAGAATAGACAGCCCAGAAATTAATCCATCCTTTTATGGTCAGTTAATCTATGACAGTGGAGGCAAGAATACACAATGGGAAAAAGACAGTCTCTTAAACAAATGATGTAGGGAGACTGGACAGCTACATGCAAAAAAATGAATCTAGAACACTTTCTTACACCATACACAAAAATAAATTCAAGATGGATTAAAGACTTAAATTTAAGACCTGACACCATAAAATTCCTAGAAGAAAACAGAGACAGTAATCTATTTGACATCAGCTATAGAAACATTTTTCCAGATATGTATCCTTTGCCAAGGGAAACAAAAGCAATATTAAACTATTGGGACTACAACAAAATAAAAACTTTTGCACAGTGAAGGAAACCATCAAAAAATAAACATCACTAAAATAAAAAGGCAAACTACTGAATGGGGGAAGATATTTGCAAATGATATATTTGACAAGGAATTAATATCCAAAATATATAAAGAATTTATAACTCAATACCAAAAAAAAATCCAATTAAAAAATAGGCAGAGGATGTGAACAGACATTTTTACAAAGAAGACTTACTGATGGCCATCAGACATGAAAAAATACTTAATATCCCTCATCATCAGGTAAATGCAAATCAAAACCACAAGGATATACCACCTCACATCTGTCAGAATGGCTACAATAAAAAAGTCAAGAAATAGGGCCACCTGGGTGGCTCAGTTGGTTGGGTGTCCTACTTTTGATTTCGGCTCAGGTCGTGATCTCATGTTTCATGGGATTGGGCCACGTGGCGGCACAGAGCCTCCTTGGGACACAGGTTTTAAAAAGTCAAATAATAACAAAGTGTTGGCAAGGATGTGGAGAAAAAGGAACGCTCAGGTACTGTTGGTAGAAATGCAAGCTGGTGTGGCCACTGTGGAAAACCGTATAGAGGTTCCTCAAGAAATTAAAAATAGAATTATCATATGATCCATCAATTCCACTATTGGGTATTTACCCAAAGAAAATAAAAACACTAACTTGAAAAGATATATACACACTTACATTTACTGCAGGATATAGAAGTAGCCCATGCCCATCCATAGATGAATGGATAAATATGTGTTTTATATATATACATATATACAATGGAAGTCGTGGGGATGTGATATACAACATGGAGAATATAGTCAATAATATTGGAATAACTTTGTATGGTGACAGACGGTAATTAGACTTACGGTGGGGATGATTTCATAATGTACAGAAATATTGAATCACTATGATGTACCCCTGAAACTAACAGGATATTGTATGCCAGTTGTACTTAAAAAAAAAAAGCTCCATACTTTACACAAAGCTCTATGATGTTCATTTTTTAACATTCATTCTTGACTGTGTGAATGGGTGTGTTTATTTTTCTTTCGTATTATAATTTTTGGCATGCTTAGGTGAATGGGTGTGTGCTGGTATTTTAGGATGGTTCAAACCAATCTCACCTTTCATCCCAGGAAGGGTTAGTTCTACACAAATGTCACAGTGGGAAGGAGGGAAGTGGTATATACTAGAAAAAAAAACTAGTCTTTTAATCACAGCAATATTACAAATGAAAATGGACATATACTGTGTCACATGGAATTTGGTCCCCCCATTGGCCTATACTTCCAAATCTAAGACTGACTGTCTCAGTAACAAGGGATATTCAAAAACGTGGGTTCAGTTTCACAGGCTAAGTGATCATATGAGAAAGAGCACTGGGCAGGAAGCTGCCTGTTAGAGCAAGGGGGACAAGGAATGACTAGTGAGGAGCCCTGGACAGAGCGTGTGAGCATGCCTGTTTGAAATTGCCTTTAAGAGGGTGGAGAAAAAGACTAATTAAATGACCGGGAAGCAAAATGAAGAGAATGGACTTTGATTTCAGCAAATAATCTGAAAAAAGAATCGTATTTATAAGGCTATCAAATGGAACTGCCACTCGCTGAAATGAAACAGACAAGCCAGGAACACTTTAAGCACTCTGCAGAAAGGCAGGCGGGTGACTTGGTAAATGGCCAACAGGGAAGTTTGCATTTTGGAAGAATGATTATCCAGCAATTTTTAGGTACATAGAAAGAAAAAATTGACAAACTGGAGTGGGCAGTCATCATATTTCAAGGAATTTTGATAAACCTGGAAAAATGGGCACCTAGAATTTAGTGTGTGACTTTCTACTGTACATAGCATGAGGCCATCGACTACGGAGCGACAGAGAAACATTTAAATCAGGATTAAGTGACTCTAATTGGAGTCTAATAAGTGAATCAGGAGACAATGCGTGTTGGCAGTGTCCTGCCTTACAGCTCCAGAGACAGACACTGCACAAGGCAGCTTTCCTGAGGAAGTAAGTTCTGGAGCTTCATAGTTCAAAAGGTAATGGCAGCTTTTTAAAGGGCTTGCTCAAATCCCATTTAGAATATTGTGCACAGCGGCACTTACCCACTAAAAATAGGCCATTCGAGTGTTCCAGGAAGTGTGGCAGGCAGCGGTGCTCACTGGAGGAGAGGGCCATGTGAGGGCAGTCTTTGAGAGCTTAGCATGTTAAGATGTGAAAAGAGGTGACTTAATCAAGGTTTGCGAGCATCTGATGGGCTCACACAAAGAAGCTAGGGCAAGACCTCTTCAAGACATGAGGAAAAACGATGCTACAGGCTGTTAATTAATGCTGGGGGGAGGGATTTGGTAGGCAAGACCCTGTTTTTGCAGGCCATCCAGAAGTGGGGTAAATGAAGATGAGGCAGAGTTAAGAAAGAAGGCATGGGACATGCCTGGTTAGAGCCCCGTGGCAGAGACTTCTCGGGAAGCAGCCATGGCCTTGCTTTTTCCCTCCATCCCAGGTCCCCATTTTGCGACTGCTCACCACCCTCACCGAAGCTCCTTCTCCCCACTGTGTCTCAAGGGAAGAACAGTATCAGCAGGGTGGAAGGGACTGCTCATTCTAAACACCGCCACCGGACTCAGCAGGCAGGGGACTGCCAGGTTTGTGATAGGCACATGTATGCTTGCACATGCAACGCTGCAGGACACAAGTGCTCCTAAGGGAAAGAGTGCATCCTTAGTCACACATTTGTTAAATGACTTTAAATGCTGAAATGAGCTCCATTCTTTTTCCAAAGTAGTAAACCAACCTACTGATGAATTTATATCTCTGTCTTACACGCACACACACACGCATGCACACAGGCACACTCACGTACACACAGAGTCACTGGTGGTGGGTTTGTTGGGTTTGTTGGGTTTGTTCTCTTCATTGTTAATGGTTTGTACTGGCACTCCAAGCTGAAAACAAAGAATAAAATATAGGTGGAACCCAAGCCAGCCTGGGCCCCAGACCTCCAGCTGCACTGACGTCCTCTGGCAGCGGTCCGACTGTGTATCATGGTGGCTGACTGCTCAGCCACCACACGCCTCAGCTCCTCCACAGGCAGCGAGAGTCATCACTTGTGAGGCCTCGACTGTTATAGCAATCTGGCCCTGTGTCTGCCACCATTCCCGCTGGCATCGCCAGTGCCTGCTCTGTCTTGGCCCTTGATGGGGATGAGAATAGGTAGAGGGAAGTGGAGAGAAAGGATTCTGAGGGTTTCCTTGAACCCAAGGAGGAATCTGATCTTGACATTATGTCTGTTTTGCAGAGGATGAAGTGGTTAGTTGATGGTCAGCACCCTCCACCATCCCCACCCCCAGCATGGAGGATGGTATCCCCAGATGCGGTAGATGGAAACTGGCCTGGATTGGAACAAGAGATACTGCTGGTGCTGCCGAGGTCAGGGAAACAATTGGTAATCATACTGCGGCCAAAATAAGCTAAACCATTTGCCCTGCCTGCTTGCAAAGAGCCTTGCCAGTCTGTCTGACAACAGACAGGGCAGGCAGCAGTGGGCCAAGAATACTGGGGCCTGGCAGCGTTTCATGGCACTTGAAAAGAATGTGGCCGCAGTTGCACGTACATGCTAACACATGTATGGGAGTAACTGACGAGGCATGGCAATGCCCTTGATACATCACACTCATACATAATTAGTGACCTCCGATGATCAACCACCATCCTGCCTACCTTGCTTCTTTCTTACAGATGTCAACTGGCACATGTCAAAATGGCACGTTCTAGTGTTGTCTCATTTTGCCATCCAAAATACTCACTCTTTGCAAATCAAATTAACTTTTAAAATTATTACTATCATCAGTTAACAGCTGTGCCCCGACTAGTGGTCCCAAGCTTACAAAGTCTTTCTGTTCCAACACCACCTTCTTCTCAGGGAAAAACAAACCAGCCAGGGCTTTTGAATTTAGTCAAACATGAAAACATTTTCTTTTCAGAAAAGACCTTTACCACATTGATCCCCAACAAGTAAAAATGTTCTTTAATAATCAACTGATTCCCCACTAATTCAAATATTTGGGGTAAAGTTAAAGCAATAATAAAATCCT
Organism: Cryptoprocta ferox; assembly: GCA_028646485.1. NCBI lineage: Eukaryota > Metazoa > Chordata > Mammalia > Carnivora > Eupleridae > Cryptoprocta > Cryptoprocta ferox. Next base: position 42,901,031 of record CM053576.1, on the reverse strand, counting down.
ATGCACAAGCTAAGGAACAAATGTGTTCATTTTCTAAACAGTTATATTTTTCTTTATTTTAAATAAATATTGCAGTCAAGTCTACACAGATTTGAGGGAAAGCCTATGATTAAGAAATTTGATAACTTAGGGGAGCCTGGGTGGCTCAGTTGGCTGGGTATCAGACTCCTGATTTCGGCTCAGGTCATGATCTCATGGTTCATGAGATTGAGCCCCATGTCAGGCTCTGGGCTAACAGCACCAAGCCTGCTTGGGATTCTCTCTCTCTCTGCCCCTCCCTGCTGGTGTGCTCTCTCTCTCTTTCCCAATCTCTCTCTCTCTCTCTGTCTCAAAATAAACATTAAAAAATAATATGAAGAAATTTGATACTATACCAAATTTGATATTACACCAAAATATAATTTATACCTAGAAGCACATAGGAAGATATCCTCAAACACAAAAGGTTTCAGGAAAAACAATAAAAATCCAAATAGGATAAAAATGCTTAGCAAGCCAGTAATAAAAAGAAACTTTTTTTTTGAAGTAGGCTCCATGGCTAGTGGAGAGCCCAATGTGGGGCTTAAACTTATGACCCTGAGATCAAGACCTGACCCTGAGATCAAGAGTCAGACACTTAACTCATTGAGCCACCCAGGGGCCCCCCATCAAAAAAACTTTCTTATCTGGATAAAGGGCATCCACAAATATATGTATGGCAAATGTCACACACTTAATATTGAACACATTTCCTTTAAGATTAAGAATGAGGCAAAGGTGCCATTCCTCACTACTTCTGTCCTACCTTTTACTGCAAAGTTTACCGACTGTAGTAAATAAGAAAAAGAAACAAAAGTTACAAAATTGGAAAGGAAGAAACAAACGGTCATTATTTGCAGCTGTGTGGAAAATCTAAAACCATACATAGAGACATTATTTGAAAAAATAAGGGAGTTTAGCAAATTTGTAGAAGCAAAATCATACAAAAAGTGTATTTCTATGCACTATATAGCAGTAATCAATTAGAAAATATTCTTTACAACAGAAACAAAAAATATAAAGCACTTTGGATTATATCAAACAAAACTTAAGGAAGCCATCATGGAGAAATTTTTAAATCCTTATTGAAAGATGTTAAAGAGACTTAAATAAATCAAGACCCATACTATGTTATATTATAATATATGGGCTTAATATCAAAGATGTCACTTCTCAACGAATTGATCTAAGGCTCAATACATTTCCTATCAAATCAAGCCTCACAAGTTTACTATAAAACTATTGGAAGAGCAAAGGGACAAAAATATTCAAGACACCCTGAAGAAGACGAACAGATTATATTAAAATTAAGAATTTAATTTTAATTCTGTTAATTGACACCATAAAGTGAAAAGACAAGCCTCAAAATGTTAAAAATACGTAACTGAGTTTGTATCCAGAGAATATAAATAACTCCTGAGGATGAGTAAAAAGACAAACCAAAACAAAAATGGACAACCGTCACAAACAGGCATTTCCCAGAAACTACCATGAGTGGCCCATGAACAAATGAAAAGGCACTGAGTTGTGTTACCAAACAGGGCAGGGAAATTAAAACCACAGGAGGATACCTTTCCACACCATCACAAAGGCCATATTTTATTTTATTTACTTTTGTTTTGTTTTGTCTTATTTTATTTTATTTTATTTTATTTTAAAGTTTATTTATTTTGAGAGAGAGAGAGAGAGCATGAGCATGTGCAAGTGGGGGAGGGGCAGACAGAGAGAGAGAGAGAGAGAGAGTCCCAAGTAGCCTCCATGCAGTCATCACAGAGCCCAATTCAGGGCTTGATGCCACCAATCTCGAGATCGTTACTTGAGCCAAGATCAAGCATTGGACGCTTAACTGACTGAGCCACCAAGGCACCCCACAAAGGCCGCATTTTATTTTATTTTTTTTAAGTTTATTTATTTTGGGAGAGAGAACACACGTGAGCATTGAGTGCAGAAGGGGCAGAGAAAGAGGGAGAGAAAGAATTCCAAGCAGGCCTGACACTGTTAGTGCAGAACCTGACATGGAGCTCGAACTCAATGACTCTGGGATCATGATCTGAACTGAAACCAAGAGTTGGATACCTAACCTGACCAAGCCACCCAAGTGTCCCACAAAGGCCACATTTTAAAGTCTAACAGTGCCACAGATTGACAAGGCTATGGAGGTATTCTCATATACTGCTGGAGGGAGTTTAAGTAGATACAACTACTTTGGGGAAAATTTAAGCACCATCTAGTACACCCAAGAGAAGTTCTCACATATGAGGTGTGCCCAAAATGCCCACAGCATTGTTTTTAATGGGAACCAATCTGGGAACAATTTAAATATCAATCAAACAGATGAATGAACTGGGACAGTTGTGTAAGGGAGTATTATACAGCAGGGAAAACAAATGGACTCCAGCTCCATACATCACATGAATGGGCCTCAGAAATGGTGCTACATGGAGTGTTGACTTTCTCTAGCTGGCCACAGAATTGATTCAAAAGTAAGCAAGACTAATATATTATTTAGGAAGTCATATATATGTGGTACACCTTTAAAACAAGGGTTGGCCTGGCACTTGCTTTGGTATGAAGTTTTATTGGGACATGGCCACATCCGTTTGTTTACGTTTTGTCTGTGACTGCTTTCACACTACAACAGCAGAGTTGAGTACTTGTGATGAGGTTGTATGGCCCACAGAGCTGAAAATATTTACTATTTGGCCCTTTATAGAGAAAGTTTGCTGTTCCCTGCTTTACAGGAAAGAAGGGGAATGATTAGCCAAACCTCAGGATAGTTGTTACCTCCAAGGACACAGAGCGGGTATGATGAGAGAGGGCCTCTAACATCCTGAAGCAAGGAAATATTAATGAAGGTGGGAGGAACATAGAATTCTGGTACTATTATCCCTTAAAGTGTACATACATGTTTTATAGACTTTTTTGTTTGTATGACGTATTCTGCAATTTAAAAATATTTTTAGGAGGAAAGAGAGATTGCCTCTGATCCTAGCAGTCACACCCATGGGTATTGAGGACCCTGAAATTCTATGAGTTTTGTTCTACATCTGTATCTGGTACTGGCTCTATCATCATCTTGTTTTCTATAAAGAAGGAGGTTCTCCTAAACTTTCTAAGCAATAGACTATGTCCAGAAGTAGCTTTCTACTCTAAAATTCTAGCCCTCCCAAAGGTATAGAATGAAAAATTATCTTCACATTTGAAAAGACAGAGGCACAGATCACCCAGTCTAACCACCCCTCAGTGCAGAATTCCCTTAACAGTATCTTAGGCAAACAGCCTCTCCCTTTGCCTGAGCATGTGCTAGGAAGAAGGTAAGGTCTCAAAGAGCCTGTTTGGTTGTGCAATTCCCACCAGGGCAAGGTGTTTCCATATCCTGCTCCCAAATCTACCTCTTTGATTTGTGACTACTCTTGGCAGCCCAATGTTGAAAGGGACTTGAATATCATCTCATCTGGGCCTGTCTGTGGTGTGAAGCCTGTGCTTGGATGCATCTGAGATCCAGGCCTGTGTATGGCCATGGCAACCATGTGTGGACACATCAAGAGTCCATGTGACTCTCTACTCTCTGGCCAATGCTAGTGGTCAGATATTCTTTGGTATATTAGAATAAAATTTCTGCCACTCTAGCTTCTCTCATGGGTCCCCGTTTTGCTTTCTGGTGAATCCCAAACCACTTCCTCCATTCACAAGACATTATAAATGTTGGCATTTTTCCTTAGCAAAGTGTAATGTCCAACTTACCTGTAGAGATCTGGGATCAGTCTGTCATCATACCGAGCACATAAGTTGTTGAGAAGTTGCTCATGCTGGCCAAACAAGCGGATGTAGTTGGAGGCAGGGAAAGGCTCTTTAGAAAGGCACGTGATGGTTTCCACCATTTTATACTTGTTAATATGTATTCGGAAGTAAGTCCCATTTTTTGCATTACCTGTTACTATTTCTGAACCCTGGCCAGAGCGGGGTGACAGAGGGGGAGGTGGCAGGGAGACAAGGGGGGAATCAGAAAAACATTAGAAACATTTCTGGACTTTGGGAACTTTACTATAGCTATTTATTTTTCAAATATAACAGGTTACATCTTATCACATGTTGCAAATAATAGTAACAGATATTAACTAAACTCAACAGAAACTAACCCTGTGTCAGAAACTGCATACTTGGACTTAATGACTAAATGTTCCTCAGGATATTTTAAACTGTGATTGCATTGTTCCCCATTTCAAAATCAGTTGCTAGGTTACAACCAAATCTCTACTATTCAATACCTTGCACAGTTAGTATAAGAAATTGGGTTTATTCTCTTCTATGAGGTGTGTTAAGACTGTTCATTTTGTAAATTTTATCACAGCACCATTTGTAGAAAAACATTCTAGTCAAAAGTGATTAGAAAGAATTTCAGTTTTTTAAAGTTTATGTAAGCAAAAGAAACAAATGAAAAGTGAACCCTTGCAAGCTGGCTTTGGGGAGGTTCAGATATTTGGTCATGCCTATTCCCAGAAAGAAGGTTCAAGTTTATGGGAAGTATACCTGCATGTTCTGCAGGCTGTTAGTTTGTAAGTTATTAAAGGTGTGGATTAATGGCTTTATGCCCCTTAGAAGCTGGCTAAAACTGTCTCGTGAACCCAGATGAAAAGGAAAGATGCCGCTCGATAAATCCCATGTCACAATCACTTTTTGTATTTCAGCCCCTAATGGCTACTGACCTACCAATGGGAGACATGCTCCCCACCAGCTCAGGCAACCAAACAGAGAACCCTCAGTGGAAAAACATGGGTTCTTTTGGTGGTGGCTGAACCTGACTTTGCCCTTAGACTCTGAACTTAGTACACAGTTACATTCAATAAAGTTTTCCTGAGTGCATATAGATTTAAGCTTTTGCTCTGAACTTCAATGTGGCATTTTAGAAATCCAAGGTAAGTTAGACTACACAGATTCCAAACATTTACTTAGTCCTGTACATCCCCTGGGGATTCTGTCTAAACAAGGACACATGGTTTAACTGAATTTTTAAATAAATCGAAAAAACTGGTGGGTGTTTGGGCATCACATGGTGAAACCCTAGGGAGGAATCAGCCAGTGGAAAAGGCACAAGGTGAGGAATGTCAGGTAAACCCTGGGCCAACCCCAAGTATGTGTGTGGAACTGGGTATTTAAGGGTCTGGGAGAGAACAGATACAGTTTCGGAAAGTGTTTGGGGTTGGCACCTTAAGGGAGATGTAAATGGTCTATCACTCAAAGAGATGGATGGATACAGACAGGAAATCTACCTCCAGAGCAATGTGGAAGGCATCAGCTAACAAAACAATGGTATATCCACACAATGGGATGCAACACATCCCACAAAAATTTTTAGTAAACTATATTTCACATCAGGAAAATATGTTCACAGTACATTTGATGCTATAGCAGTATAAAAAGTTATATTTTATAACTTACACAGTATCATTCTATTTTTATAAACACACACAGTATCATTCTATTTGTTTTCTATCAACATTTTAACAAACTATTCAAGTGGTCAATTTCCATGGTTGAGAGACTGGGTCATTTTAAGTGTTTCTCTTTCTGCTCATTTGACTATCTGTAGTTTCTATTTTTTAAAAATAACTATCACTTATAACATGATAAAAAGTTATTTTTAACTACAATGGCTGTGTTATGGCAAGGAACCAGACTTCTGATGAACAAGCAGAGAGAGAAATGAAACAAAGCAGATGGAGCAAGGGAGAACGAAGAAGGGAAGGGGGGATGGCGGGAGGAGTCTGGTGTGGAAGAGTGGGGCTTTTCTGGACACAAGAAGAGTCTGGAAAAGGCCATGCCTGAGCTACTGGCTGCAGACTGCCCTCTCCTTATCTGATCATCCCTCCCCCCTGTGCTCCTGCCACAGGAGTACCACCCTGTATTTCTCTAGCCATAGATAGCCCCATAGTCTTTCTTCTGTCAGGTGTGTTTCCTCAAGTCTTGACTTCTCAGACTGAGAAATGAACCTTCCCAGGGTGCAGCATATGACATCACAGGGTCACTTTACCTGGCAGCCCATCATAGCAAAGGCTATTTCTGAATTAAATACACAATGGAGCTATGACAGTGAAGAATGTGCCCACCATGTGTGTTTCTAAGAATAAATATAAAGACATTAAGGACCATTTGAGTTTGGCACCAGCAGCTTTAGGCTTAGCCATACCTCTTCTACGCAGGGGTGGGAAGCCCCTTTCTCAGTAGGGGTGCCTTGATGGAAAGTTGAGTGAATCTCTGAGGAGGAGCCACACCCTCACCTTGGCAGTAGGGAGGCTGGGGGTCCAGGAGAGGGGGCACTGGCAACAGCCTTGGCATAGATTTAGCACCAGGTCTCCCCAAGGGCTCACTGAAGGGCAGAGTCCACAATCCCACAAGGTCTCAGTCCCTCCATATTCTCTTTAAAATTTCTTTAAACTGAGGGATTAAGGAAGGGAACCCAGGCATCTAGGGGCACACCTTGTGATCCGCCTACTTAACAAACAAAATTTTTGACTTTGCAAAGGGGTTTCACTTCTGCTCACAAAGAGTCTCTGTTTAGGAGTGCTGATTTGGCCAAGGCTGAGCACTTCAACAAGAGGGCCACAGAGACTTAGTTGGTGGTATCTTGACAAGGTGGTTTTATGTAGCCTTGCCAGGTTGCTGGCTAGAGTCAGAGCAGTAGGTGCCCTCCAGGGTCAGCTTACTCGAGGAGGGTAATACAGTCAGCATGGCTTTCAGTGATTTGTTGTCATGGTATCTGTTTGGGGGTTTTTTGGTTTTATTATTTTTTTAATTTAAAGGTTGAATTACAATCTTTGGGTTGCCTCTGTATGCTTTTGCACATTATAGCTATGAGGGCTTAAGAATGCAGAAAGCAGCCACACTGTAGAGAAAAAAAAATGACCACACTGTGCTAAGATAACTAATCTCAACTATGGAAGTAATTTTGTCCATTTTAATGAGATTTGGCACTGTGTTAGCATAACCAGGGGACCGTTCTGGGAATGTGGAATGCATCGAAATATTTTGCATTGACATTAAAGATAAGTCACCCACAGATGGGTTTTTTAGACACAAATTACTCTCATAGGGCCAAGCAGACTACTCTAAATTTCTTAGGTCATTCCTAGTCATGGTTACTGACAAGCCAGGAAAATCCGGTGAAGTCCAGGACTCTTTCTGTCTACCTCACAGAAAATCGCTCCACTTAATGATGACTTAAGGCAGCTTCCAGCCCTGCCACCCCAGGAGGGATTTTGAGGTAATGATGATTTCATACACTTTCCAATACTGTGGGATGTGTCTAGTTGCTTCCTTTATTTTCAGTATATAAGTAAATTGTTAGGAAATGTGGATCATTTTTTTTTGTTTTTGTTTTTGAAATGTGGATCTTGAATTTAACACTTCGATGGGGAAACTCGTTCTGATGTAGTTTCTCCTCCCCCTTCCTTTTTTTTCCTGAATACAATTATCCTTTTGAGTTCCTTTATGATTTTGACAAAGGTTGGAAAATGGTTCTGGAATTCATGCCAAATGGAAGACACAGGAGTAATGAGACTTGGTGTGCAAGAAATCAAGTCCCCAGCTCTCATGGTGAACACACAATTTTAAATTTGATGGTATCCAAGGCAGAATTTGTTGTGACAAATTTCTTTATTCCATGGTGTATAAGCCAACAAAGCATGTGGACTGGAATCTGTAAATTAGTTTATTATGTAGGGGTCCCCTTTCTTCTTTTTGTCAGGTTACCTCTCAGAGAGCTCATGAATTACTAAAGTATCTTCTTACTTAAATATTCTAATTAGTGAGTGCTATAAAAGTCTGATAAAATTCATCTGTACGACATTTATTGTAGGAATAGCAATTCAGTTTCCCGAGTGAAATACTGTTCAATGGGTTTCATTCTCCATCAATTGGCTATATTTAGGTGACTGCCTGACCATTTTGGCAACAATTTTACTTAATCAAATTAATTCCAACCCCAAAAGATTGCCATGGAACCATCCTACATTTTTTTTTCTTGGAGAATAAAATGGAAAAAAATCTGTTTAGATCTTCTGTACTAATTAAAAAGGAGGCCCACCTGGCAAAATAGTTAATTAAAGTCAGGGGTCCTGTTCAAATACTGTCATAGCACCAGCCAAAGAATCTATTTAAGTTGCATTCATATTAAAACTCATTATCTAAAAAACCACCTTTTTAAGGGGTTTTTATTAAAAACCTCCTCTGATTTTATTCAAAGAGAGAGCCAGTGGTTCATAAATGGTGCTGCATGTAGGAAATTACAGTGTCCTTGAAGAATCTGGTTCTGTTTGAAACCAAGTCCAATATTTTTCAGCTCTCGAACGTAATATTCAGCTCCAGTTATTTATCTATGATGACCAGAGTGCTCAGCCTTTGAACACAACATATGGCTTCATCCTATTTATCTAATGCCCCATATCATCGGTGGCAGATTGCATTTTCCAAAGATGGCCACAACAATATCCTCCGCCCCACATACTCATGTGCAGTATGGTCTTGACAGTCTTCCCATCGAGAGATGACCTCTATGTCCTCTCTCCTTGAATCCCAGTAGGCTGTGACTGCTCCAACAGATGGTGTGGAGAGGTGACACTGTGTGACTTTCGAGGATGGGTCATAAAAGGCATCACAGCTTCCAGCTGGCTAGTAGGACACTTACACTCAGGGACCTGAACCATCATATAAGAAGTCTGACTACTCTGAGGCTGCCATGCTGTGAGGAATCCCAGGAGACCAGGACAGCCTGGGTCTGGTCAGTGTTCCCTGTGACTGAGTCAGCCCAGCCCAGGCGTGTACAAGCCTTCAGAGGATCCAACCACTGAGTCACAACGAATCCTTTTAGTCTTCCCAGCTGAGACCCCAGACACCGTGGGGCAGAGACAAGCCATTTCCACTGTGTCCTGTCCAAATTCCTGACCCACAGAACCTGTGAGCAGAATTAAATGGCTGTTTCATGTTGTTAAGTTTTCTTATGCAGCAATAGACACTGTAACACTATTCCTTATGATCCTTTCTTTATTTGTAAGAAAATCTGGAATCAGACCACGTATACAGGACATACCTAAAAGAATCTAGGAGAGGCTCAAGGGAAATAAGTTTTAAATATATAGCATCTATCCTTCCCCTATAAGAACCAAGTTTCATTTTTATCTGTAACTATGATCAACAATAACATCCATCACTGACTGGTTACCTGTTTTGTTCCTTAAATTCATTGTTACTTTATATGTGATCCCCAATCATATCAGAAATACAGAGAAGTTAGTGACTTGTTCAAAGTCCATGGGAAGTACATAGAAGAGTTGGGATCCCAATTTCCAGAAAGAAGAAAGGAGAAGAGTGAATAGCCTGGGCCATTTTGAGTCCATCTCCTTTTGAGGAATTTTCCAACAGCTTCTACTTACATCTCCTTGGCCAAAACCTGCCACATGGCTAATCCTATTCTCAAGGAAATCTGGGGAATATGCTTATTTTTAATAAGTTGGTCAGACCATTAGCTCTCAAAAATATTCAGGATAAGAAAATAGGCAACTTACAGTGTCTGCCTCACTGACAAAAAAGCAAATGTGACACATCTGAAAGGAAACCCCCAAATGACAACCCAGTTTGGGACCATCTGCTAGAGTATCTAATCTGAGGAGCTTGCCAACTGATCAACCACACTGTGTCCTTTCCAGTTACCTTGAATCCAGGGGTGTCCCACCCCACAGCTTCTGCTTCTCCTGGATGGCCCTTTCAAAGTGTAATTCAGGCAAGGCAGAAGAACCATGGGGTCTGAATGGACATCGCAGACCCTAAGCAATGTATTTGCCACAAAGGTGGTTAATTATCGATTGCATCACAGGTTACCTCAAAACTCAGCAATAAACTGTCCTTCAGTAGATGAATGGAAAATTTGTGTTCCACCTAGACAATGTAATTATTCATCAGCACTGAAAGGAAGTTCACTATCAATCCATGAAAAGACATGAAGGAAACCAATGCACATTACTAAATGAAAGGAGGCAATCTGAAATTATACGGTGTGATTCCAACTATATGACATTCTGGAAACTATGGAGACAGTGAAAAGATCAGTGGTTGCCAGAGGTTGTGGGGAAGGACAGATGAATAAGCAGAGTATATAGGAAAGAATTTTAGAGCCATAAACCTATACTGCATGATACTGTAATGGTGGATATATGTCATTATACATTTGCCCAAAGCCATAGAATGTACAACACCAAGAGTGAACTGTAAAGTAAACTGTGGACTTTGAGTGCCAATGAGGTACCAATGTAAGTTCCTCCACTGTAACAAATATACCACTATGGTGGGGGCTGCTGATCATGGAAGAGGTTATGTGTAAATGGGGGTAGGGGCTACATGGGAAAAGTTCGCTACTTTCCTCTCAATTTTTCTGTGAACCTAAACCTGCTCTACAAAACAGTCCATTAAAAACATGTAATGCCTTAAAACAACAATAAACTTATTACCTCAGTGTTTGGGAGTCAGAAATTAGGCGTAGCTTAGCTAGGAAACTCTGGCTCAAGGTATCTCATAAGTTGTAGTCAAGATGTCTGCTGGGACTGCATCATCTGAAGCCTTGACTGGGGCTGGAGGATCAATATCCAAAGCAGCTATATCCCCCACATGACTGGCAAACTGCCAATTATTGGTACAGGAATCTTTAATTCCTTACCACATTAGCCTCTCCAAAGGACTGCCTGAGTGACCATACAGCATGGTAGGAAGTGATCCAGGAAGGTGCAAGTTGGAGCTGTAATATGTTTCATGACCTAGCCTTGGAAGTCACACAGTTATTTCCACAATATCCTGCTGGCAACACAGGTCAGCCATATAGCGTGTGGGAGGGGACCACACAAGGGCATGAATACTAAGGAGCAAGAATCATGGGGCCATTTTGGGGGCCAGCTACCACGGTGGTTATCTGATGAACCAGTACAATATACTAAAGACTCTGAATAAAGAATTTCAACCTCCTGTAAATAAAGTGTTATATTTGAAAGTAAAATGAACAGGAGTAATACTTACAAAATTAGGCTGCGCCATTTGTACCTCTAAGGGAGTTGGAATGGCAGGTTTGGCAATATGCAGATAATGGTAAGACCCAGGAAGAATGCCTCCTATAGGAAATAGCAAGTTTTGCACATTTTAGTTTAGTTGTTGATACAGTAGTGATAGAGTTTATATATTTGTATCATAGGATAAACAGAGATGCCTACCATGGTGTATGCTACTCAAACTATCCCACCAAAGTACTACTATTAGTAAGAAACTCCCTGAGATTGACTTTATTTAAAAAGTCAATGTGAATGTGCCATTATACCCCATAATATAGCCACCAATGCTCCAGCAAGATGTACCAAACTGATCCTGTGTATCTGTGATTTCCCATAACCCTTGGCACTCTAACCTATGCCTGCTGAAGCCAGACCAAGACCTAGAGAGGCCTTAAATGTTGCAGTGGTATTCCCATTCCCTGTCACTCTTTCAGTATGTACTCAAAATATTAAAGTGGATGTTATTAAAGAAAATCAATAAAGTTCTTGTTCAATACTTTATCATTAAGAAATTCTTAACTATTTCTAGCTTGTCCCATAAATATGAGCTTGATCTAGCTCTGGTCTCTGACACTCATCCCTTCTCTTCCTTTCCCATGGCCACCACCTTTCCTAAGTTCTCATCCAAAATGAGAAGTAGAGCAGAATTTATCAGAGTCCATTTAATTAGGCAGAGAACAACAAGGACTGGAATGTAGGGCTTTGTCTCTTTATCTCATGTTCTATTTGCTGAATTAGGGTCCATGGATACCCTAGGGGTCCATGGATGGCTTTAGAGGTGGGTACATCAAACTCCTGGAAATGAACACACAGTTCTGTAAATATGGGCATTTTTGTGGCAGAAGGTCCACAACATTCAAAGACACTGTTTTCAAAGGTCCCTCTCATTTCTCAAACATAAATACTGTATTTATCATATGATGATCTCCTCAGGGGTCAATATGGCTTAGGGGATGAAAGTGAACTATTTTACAGTTGTGAATGTTTTCATTTATCCATCCAGATAAGAAGCCAAGGCCTATATCCAAGGAGACTTGGAAGGGTCTCCTTATCTCTGAGCTTATAGTGAGAATGAAGGCATAGCAAGATGTCACAACTAACCAGTTGTGAGTGACCTTTGGACAAGTTACTGATTATATGCAGTCTCAATTTCCTTACCTGTAAAATGGGGACCACAGTTATGATGTGGTCCATAATATATGCTCAAAATAAAAAGGACCACAATAAAAATGCCAGATCCATAATAAATGCTTAAAAATGAGACTGAGCCCTCCCCCATCTCTGTGCAAACCCACTGAGGGACAGAGGAGTCTCCTCATCAGGCCCAAGAGAAACATGGAGAGCTGCCCTGAGTGCTGACCCAGATCCAACGGGTGGTCTTATCAGAGGGAAGAAGGTGGCCCACTACAAACCTTGGATCTTGGCTCCCTTGTACATGGGAATGAGTCGGTCAAGATCAGCAGGTGGCTCAGTCACAGGCTCAAGGGTTGGGTCAAAGAGATTGAGCATGGCTGCTGCCAGCTGGAAGCCAATTTCTTTGGAGTTAAAGCTGCTGTGAGTCCACTCATCTGAGTAATATTTATTGGAGAATTTGGTGAGGGAACCAGCAGCCCTGATGGCTATGTCATTGGTGTGGAACTTAGCATCAATCACAAGTCGGCCATCATAGACAAGACATGCATCATTGAGAGCTTTGAATGTTTCATAATCCACGTTCTTCTCACAGAAGCTAAAGAACATCTACAAAGCAAACACATTATTACTCAGTCATCACTCTTCATTTCACATTGTCAAGAGTGTTGAATAGTCTCCAGAGCACCTTATCATTGGGGGCATACAAAACAATAACACTAAATCTGCGAAAATGTTATAATGGTGTCATTTGCGTGCATGTGTGTGTGTGTGCGTGTGTGTAGAGAGGAGCATGTAGGTGTCTTTGGTATGAAGAACAAATAAAGATACCTAATGTCGCTCTTTTTTATAATCACTCAATCTAGACAGCCAATTGAGAGAAGGATGCCAAGTGACGGAGTATCTATTAGAAAAGTAATTTTTTCCCCTGTAAAACAGTTTACATCCATAGAGATACCACTTCACACTCATTCACCTACATTTTGAATAGCCCTATCTCAGCCTCCTCCTATTTGCCTCTTCTTGTGTCTAACTAACACTTAGGTCTCTCCGGATTCCTTCTTGAGGTCACCCCAATCCAGTCTTGAGTCTTCAGATTGCCTCATTCCTGCCCTGTTACACCAGAAAGCCCATCCCTGAAGGATGCCCCAGAGAATGAGAGCCCCATCAGGCTCAGTATCTACCAGGTTTGGGCTCCTGCCTTGTTCTTTCCTTCCCTGGCATGGAAGATAGTAATTCAGTAAGTATTTGCAGGGTACCTACCCTGTGACAGGCACTGTGCTATAGAGGGGCCCAAAACACTTCTGCATGCTCCTTAGATGTGACCTGTATGCTCCCTCCATTCTCTGCTCAAATTTCAATGCTATCTTGTGCTTACCTGGATATCTTCTTCCATAGTGATGTTGAAAGTCATTACAGCAGTCTAAGTTAGTTGTTTTTAAGTCTTTGGTTGTCATTGAAATTGTAAGTTTAGTCGTTTTTGTCTTAACAAATATAAAATTTGCCACCTTATTAAAAGCATGCTAAAAAATGAACATATGACATGGGTCCTCATCATTGTGATGGACATCATACTCCCTGCTTCCTTCACATTCCTGCTTTATGCACTTCACTTGCCCCATTAGGTACAGAAATTAGCTCTTTGGGGTCAGAGCTACTTTCCTTCCATAGCCCTTCCCTTTGCCCATAAATGGTGCACTAATGATGAGTGATCCTGCAGTAGCCACTAGTCACATGTGACTATACACATTTAAATCTAAATTAATTAAAATTTAAAAAAATAAAAATTCAGATTCTCAATTGTAGTACCTATTTCAAATGCCCAAAAGCTATAGGTGGCTAGCGGCTGCCATACTGGACAACACAGATTATAGATCATTTCCATCAGTTCTGTTGGACAGTGTCAGACTCATATCCATCATCTCTGTGATGTTCTTTGCTTTCCCTCAGGAAGCCACCAGGGCCTTTGCCCTTTTCCTTGTTTCTTCACTCAGCTATCCAACCTATCCCAGTTACTCCTATCCCAGGCAGCTTCAAGTCTTTTTCGAATTCATTCTGTCTTATAATTCTTAGTGACCACAGGAAAATACATTTCTATGAATCTCTGACTCTGGATCTTTGTGTCTCTCTACTCTTCTTTCTCTCCTCCACTCTATTCCCATCATTATAAAAATAGATCTCCCACTCATATAAAAATATGGAAAGCCATTTGATTTGAATTGAAATCATACATGAAAAAGCACCATCAACCTCTTGAGACCCTTGAAAATATTCAGAAGCCCCCTTCAGCATCCCAACAAAAGTTCTTCTACCTACCCAGCTTTTTCCTCATTAAACCTACTTTTAATTGAGTAGCATATTAAATATATTATTTCTTATTTTTCTGGGTTTTAAAGAGTACTAGTACTGCAGTAGTATTATTGTTTATATGTTTTTGGTGTAGGCATTCACAATTTTGTTATACTTGAAGTGTTTCACAGGAGTTTGTGAACCAGATTGAAAACTGAATTAGCAAACATAACACAGTACTCATGCATTTTTGTAATTCCAACTTAACATTGCATACTGGATAAAAATATGAAGTAGAAATATCTGGCCACATTGAAGTTGTTGAATAAATATTTAAGACTACTTATATTTATAATTCTGATAATGGAGTAAAAACTCCCTGGTTAGCAGATCAGGAGTCAGTGATCTGATAAATCTCATGCATTATGCATTCATAGAATATCTTGGTGAAGAAGATAAACATGGAGTTTATAATCTAATTGGAGAGATGGACTTCAACAAAGTCATCACACTGACAGGCAGAGGATTTCAGATTATAATGAAGGCTATGTAGAAAAGGGAGAAACCTAGCTGGAGGCTGGACCATCTGGTAGGCACTCAGGAGGCACTACCACCCCTCAGAAGGAAGCAAGGTATTGCTGTGAGTCCAAAAATCCAACTCAAGAGTTCTGTATCTAGTGTCATGGTGTAATAACCTCAGATTAATCCTCTCCCTGATACAACTATAAACTCTGGTCAAAGTACAAAAACTATTACCCAAGGATTCTGATGAGCATTTAAAAGTAGATAGATGGTACAGGGCAGTAAAAACTTGGAACAATGACCAGCAAGAGGGTAATTTTCTTATTTTGGTGGCTTTTGACAGAGTATGGAGTGTAGTCACTTTATACACTAACAGAAGAATAAAGATGGTAGAGGAAAGAGTCAGTGTACTTGAAGTCACATCAGTAGCAATTAAGCAGTGTGAAGAATAGAGAGAGGAGAAACAAAGAGATTGAAACAAATGAATAGGGCCCATGAGGCAAGAGAAAATCTAACGAATGTGTGACTGAAGACCCAGGAGGAGAGGAGAGAAGAAGGAGGCAAGAAGGAGTGGCCAAGACCTTGCCAAAATTTAGCGAAAGTTATAAGTGTATAGATTCAAGAAACTCAGTGAATGAACGCCAAACAAGATAAATTCAAGAAAAAACATGCTTTGATACAAAATAAACACAGAACTCCCACAGCATCAAAGTGCTGGAAACTGAAGATAAAAAATCTTGAAAGCATCCAGGGGAAAATAACACACTACATACAGGGAAACAATGGTTTGAGTGATGACAGGTTTTTAAAATCAAAACTCATGGATGTCAGAAGACAATGATAAAAACATCTTCAAAGCATTGAAAGGAAAAAAAAAAAAAAAACAAAACAATGTTCTAGGCCATGATCCTATATCCAGTGGAGATATCCACACAATCCAGGGTTGACTATTTTTCCAGTCTCTTTCATGTCAGCTTTTAGTAACTGTACTGTGAGATGGGCGTTTTCAGATAGAGGAAAACTAGAGAATCCGTTGCCAGCAGACCTGCAATTGTGTGTGCTACAGGAAGTTGTTCAGAGTGAAAGGGAATTATATTGGATGGAAATCTGGATCTTCAGAAATAAAGACAGCAATAAAATTGGAAAATATTGAGGTAAATATAAAAGTCTGTTTTTCTTCTTAAGTTCTTTAAAATATGTATGACTGTTTAAAACAGTCATAATTTTGTTGGTTTTTCAATGTATGTAGATATAATACCCATGACAAGTGTAACCAAAAAGGGTGTCCAGAAAGTGGCGAGAAGCTACCTATACAGTTGCAAGGTTTTTATATTTTACGTGATGGTACAATATTAACTCTAACTAGAATGTAAAAGATTACTGATGTACAGTACAGGCAGTGATAAGTTGGAAAACGAAATTTTACAAAGCCATTTATAATAGCCCAGACCCTGCACAAAGGGAGATATGCCAATGGTCAATAAGCACATGAGAAGATGCCCAACATCATTAATCATTAGAAAATCCCAAATTAAAAACACAATGATACATCATGTCATACCCAATAGAATGGCTGAAGTTAGAAATACTGATAATACCAAATTCTAGCAGAGACTATGGAACAACTGAAACTCTCATACACTACTGGTAGAAATATGAAATGATAGGGCTACTTTAGAAGGCAGTATAGTATCATAGCTTCTTAAAAAGGTAAACATTCACTGATCATATGACCTAGCCACTCTTTGGGTGGATAGCTAAGAGAAGTGAAAATATGTCTACCCAAAGATGTGTATTTACAAGAATGTGCACAGCAATTGAATAAATAAACCAAATGTTATAGAGTCATACAATGGAATACTCAGCAATAAAAAGGAATGAACTACTGATACATGGGATAATATGGATGAATCTCAATACCATTATGCTGAGTGAAAGAGGCCAAATACAAACTAGTACATAATGTATGATTCCAGTTATAAAAATTTTAGTTTTAGCAGGTGCTCTGAGTATGATACCATCTGTTTTTGTTTAGTTTTCCCATCCTGCTGTAACAAAGTACTGCAAACTGGGTGGCTTAAAACAACAGAAATTTATTCTCTCACAGTTCTGGGGATGAGATGTCTGAAATCATGGTGTTGTCATGATCGTGCTTCCTCCTGAAGCTCTAGGGAGGACTCCTTCCTTGTCTCTTCCCAGCTTCAGGCAGTTACCAGTGATCCTTTCTGCTCCATGACTGGTAGCTGCCGCCAATTCAATCTTGGCCTCTACCATCATATGGCCTCTTTCCCCAAGTGTCTCCTCTGAATCAAATCCTTCTCTCCATAGATGGGCACCAGTCATTTCGTTTAGGACCCTCTCAGATCCACCGTGACCTTCTCTTCAGTTGATAACATCTATAAATATCCTATTCCCAAATAAGGTCACATTCAAAGGTACTGGGGATTAAGACCATATCTTTCTGGGGGGATGTAGTTCAACCCACAACACTGAGACCACAGTCAAAATAATGAATGTATTCATCCCCACCAAAAGTTTCCTAATGCCTGACTGCGATGCTACTCAGAGCTGACAGTAGAGGAGAAAAATGCCCTGACTTCTTTCTTTTTCCTATTTCTAATCTTCTGCTAGTACCTATTGTTGGCCAAACACAGATGAAGGTCAGTGAGCAACCAGCACTGCAGAGGCCATGCTTTGTGGTACAGAGCACAGTGGAGGAAGTGGGAGACTTGATCTGACTCAGATTGCTTTAGGATGAAGTTTCAGCAGGAAGGTGTGTTGGAATAAGCATTTGAGAGTATTTGCAAAGCGTCTTTGCCATGATTTCAATTTTGATCTCAATAGGGCAATAAAGGGCAAGGGGGTGCTGCTGGAGAACCTGTATTCTTTTGCTTATTTGGGGAGGTTTTCTTATATCGCTGCTTCCTAAGCAGGGTATGGTTTACCTCCAGTGGTTCCCCAGGATAAACGTGGCATCATATCTTCCAAGATCATCATTTTGGGTAGAAAATTTGGGTGAAAACATTTTGATTTTTCTTAACTTAAATAGATATTGAACATACATGTGACATATGTTAAAATAAAATTAACTTTTTCTGTCTTTTTCACTGCTGTGTCCCTCACACTTAGGACAGTCTAAGACTTAGCAGGTGTTCAATGAAAATTTGTGGAATGATGAATAAATGAATGTATTAAGGAGCAGAATGTAACATTTCCATAGATTATCAGGATAAAATGAGGGATTCCAGAGAAATCCCAAAATATCTTTTGTGCTTTGAGATCCTGTCCAGACTGTGGGGGCGGGGGGTGATGGGATGAAGGTCACCATCATTTACCTGTAGGGGTAGTTGGGTCAGAAGCCCTGACTTAGGCTGACCACTCCCTACTCTCAGGTAAGGGATTGCTATGGCCCCTGCCAGACTTCCCCCAACCAGTTTGCCCACTAAATGGTGCTGGCATTCTTTACCACAACTGATCACATCCTCCATATTCACACTGTACTCAGCCTCCCCTTTGTAAGGGGTCTCTTGCTTCTCTATTAGATTGACTGGCCCCTTCCCTCTCTCTCTGTCTTCTATCTTCTGCTAATCTCCTGAACTGGCAAATTTGAGGACACAGGTTGTCAGTCAAGCTATTACACAACCTAAGAGAAAAGTTCTTCTCTCGAAAGGTAGATAGGAAAGAGAGGTCTTTTAAGTTTCTAGTCCATGGGAGAGAAACTCACTATTGCTGTTTCCAGAGTCTTAGAAAGTTAACAGCAGCATAGACTTTGGGGCTCTCTGACCTTGGTTGGGAGCCCAGCATACCACAGTGACTTGGGGTCAGAGTGGTCTCATCTGTAAAATGGGGATGCTGTTGTAACCAGATGATGTACTATACTGCAAGCATGCACCTGGGGCACGGTGAGCTCTTGGTCTATGACACTCCTTCCATGAAGAGACAGGGCCAAATTCCCCTCCCTTTGGATATGGGCAGGTGATACAGTATCTCCCCTCCCCTCCCCTTCCCCTCCCACCGGGTCTTAGAACCAAGCCACTCTTTCAAGATGAAGTGTTCTGGACAAAATCGTGCTGAAAATGATATAGCATCAAAGCCAGAGGTAGGGTTGAACATGACTCCAGCTCCACCCCCAGTCTGACGTCAGCCACATAAAGAGACCTCAAGCGAGAACTGCCCAGATGGACCCCCTCAAATCCCAGGACCGGAAGAGAGAATAATAATAATAAATCATTGCTGTTTTACGCCACTGAGTTTGGGGTGGCTTGTCCCACAGCAATAAATCATCTGACCCGTTAAAAAATAAAACCCAAAACCTGTGGCTCTAAATTCCCCACCCACCATCTCTCAGACCTCGAGTCCGTGGCAGGTGAAGGTTCTCTGGAGGTGGTGAGTGAAGTTCACAGGGACCTACTTACGGAGCACGGGAGTCGGAAAGGCTTGGTGGGCGTGGTGAAGCAGGCGCTGTGGATGGGGTCTGGGAACTGGCCGTCATTCCACTGAGCCAGGAGTGCGTCCCGGTAAATGGCGACCCCCGCTGCTTTGAGCGCGTGCTCCACCGCGCTTTCCACAGAGTAGTTGTTAATGCAGGTGATGGTGGAGGTGGGCGGGGGCTGCACCAGGTGGATGTAGGAGCCCCTCACACCAATGTTTAAGAGCGTCTCCACTGTGGTGTAAGTGTCAATTGTATTCCCATAGACAATGACATTCCCTAGAAAAGGAGGGAAATGCTAAGATACATGGTTTAAAAAAAACGCCCCAAACCTTCTCAGTCAAATGCTAATAATACCGAATTGTTCCCTATAACCTTCCCCCTTTTTCAGCTGCAGGAAGCCAGCCGTGTTTCCTAGCAACGGTGACCAGGATAATTTAGTAAAGAATTGGCACAAAACATCCCACAAAGTAGTCAAGTACTTTTAACACAGAAGTAGGACATTCATCTATGGTCCTGTAATGTGAAAGTTGAAGTTATGCTAAATGAAACCATCTGGAATAAAACCTTTTATCTTGGTCCCCCACCCCCACCCCAGTCACTACACTTACTAAGGAAAAAAAAAACCCAATAAAGTTTGCAATATATACACGTTATTCTTAAGTGTTGAAGAGGACACTGGTTAAAAAAAAAAAAGTCATGGACGAGTTGGGACAAACATTTTAATATTTAAGTGTTGAACTGGCTTGATTTCAAGGAAATTGTTCCCTTTTTTGAGAACTGAAGACTAAAACATTCTGCTTTTCAGTGGATAATTTTATAAAGATTCAGATTCTGATTTTTAGATATAATGGCTCAAGATCTAGCAACAGGGACTGCAAGTTGTTCTTTCAGTCAGTAAGAATGAAATCACAATACAATCTTGAAAAATTCCCCCGGGGAAGACAGTAACCATCTAAGCCATTTATTTACATTTCTTAAAAATACTGAAATAATTACATATTATCCTACTAATTTCATCAGTTTTAAGATCAAACTAACAAATGAGTGAAATCTAGTATATGCTATTTTTGACACTGAATTGGCATTTTTACCTTTTTACAAAGAAAGAACTGCTGTAGACTCACTTTTCAGACAACATGTAACAATTTTATGACAAAATGATAGATTCATTGAATCTCTTTTTTTCCCTGTTCATGAAATATTAAGAGAAATTTTACAAGGCAAAATAAATGCTAAGTGTATTTTATTCAATTTCGTTGAATAAATTAAGCAAAAATCTATTTCCATCCCAAACTGAAAGAAGGTGTAATGGCTAGTCTTATTTGCTTAGGGAAAAAAAGGAACTAGAACAGCTTTCAGATTGCTTCTCTGAGGTAACAGCATCTAGAAAGTTCTCCCATACTTCCTGTTGCTCAGATATGAAATGGCAAGAAGGCACTGAGGCCAGGGGGTGGGGTCCTTCCTGACTTCACTAGGATGCTCTAATTTTGTGGCTTACGATCCCCTCTCTTTCCATATGCTCTAATGCAACATTCCTCTATGGGCTGCACTTTGCTTGTCTGAAAGAGCCAACATTTTGCTTAAATTATTGAGGCTTCCACCGGCTGTGAAACATGAATCCTAGCTGTCTGGCACAACAAAGAATCAGCCTGCCAGGAAAGCCAAAACTTGAACCTAAAACTGTCAAAGGTTTGAGGTCTTCTGCCCTTTTAAAATATGCATGTCAAAACAACATTCATTTTCAGGGAAACAAATTTAAGTGTTTAGGCCCTCCCACAATTCAGGGCTGAATATTTTTCCAGTCTCTTTCTTGTTAGCTTTTAGGAACTATGCTGGGAGATGGGCATTCAGGGAAGCCAGGGCAATGTGATGCTGCTGGGTACTATCTAGCAAGGGTTGCCCACAGATTATAGGCAGCTGAAGAGGATGAGGCTCTTCATTTCCAAAGGTAATATATTTTATAAAATCTCTAATATTTAAATTAGATGTTTACTGATAGATATACTAATTGCAAAATAGAGTTGCCTAAAGTTCAATTTGGAACAAAATCCACCCCCCCATATGAGACTTTGGTTATCATAATAGTTGCAATAATGCAGCATAACAAATCACCCAAAACTCAGTGTCAAACAACAATCAGTCTACTGTTGTAGGTCAGCTCACACATCTGCGGGCTGGCTGATGTCATCGGATCCAGCTCCACATTGGTTGGGGTTGCAATCAGGCCTGCACCATGTGTCTTGCACCCTCGTTGGACAGAGATACCTGAGGCATATTCTATTTATGGAGAAATGCAGGAGCATGGGAGGCAAGAGCAACTGCTCACTTTTCAAGCCCCTCCTTGCATCATGTCCAATAAGGTTCCATTGACCAAAGCAATGCATGTGGTCAAAGGAGTGGGAAGGACACTCTGCCCATGGTAGGAGGGGGAAGGGTGTGGATATTTGCTGAACAATAGTCCAAACCATCAGTTATATTGCAGATAGTAAATAAATGCTTATATGATGCCATCTAAAATTTTCATCTAAACATGGTTTTTAAGATTATTTACATATATCTCTTCCATTACTCACAAAATAGAGTAGAATCTCTTTGTGATATACAGTAAAACCTTGGTTTTTGAGCATAATTCATTCCAGAAACATGCTTGTAATCCAAATCACTTGCATATCAAAGCAAATTTCCCCATAAGAAATAATGACAACTCAGATGATTCGTTCCACAACCCAAAATATTCATATAAAAATGATTACAATACTGTAATATCATATAAAATAACAAAGAATATAAAGTAAAGAGAAAATAAACAAATTAACCTGCACTTACCTTTGAAAAACCTTCCTGGCTGGTGTGAGGGACATAAGAGAGAGGAGGGTTATTATGCAGGACGACTTTCACTATCACTACCAGAATCACTGCTATCTATTGGCTCAGTGGAACCTTTTTCTGCATGGGGGCCATTGTATACACTTGCATGGATGTTGACTACAGTACAGTATTAATAAATTCTTGTCATAGAATATATTTAATGTAACTGGCAATAAGGCAGCAGAGGAAAGGGTCTATATCTGCAGGCAGTCAGACCTTGAATGAAGCAAAGCATTTCTAAGCTTACTCTTATATGGAAAAGCAAAGGACTATCCATAGGTGCTCTGGAGTGACAAAAAAATACATTAGTGCCAGTTGTGGGCACCTTCCAGCGTTCTGAAAAATTACTGATTTCTGCCAAACACGGTGGCCTGAGACCAAGCATCTGAGCATGGGAGATGATCACACATAATCCCAAAAAGAAAGGGAGAGAGAGAGAGAGAGAGAGAGAGAGAGGAGAGAGACAGAGAAGAACCATTGGCTCAGTTGTGATCATGTGACATTTGGCATCACGTACCACATGTCTCACAAGACATCACTCGTTTATCAAGTTAAAATTTATTAGCAATGTTTTCTCATTTTGTGGAACACTCGCAGAACAAGTTATTTGCAATCCAAGGTTTTACTGTGATTTTTTACTACAGAAATAAGAACATGCTACAGGTCAACTCACATCCCTCCACAAATAAAAAGACCTGATGTGACAAGGACAGCTTTGCCAGTTCCGTCTCTTGCCTTTTAAATGTCTGCACTATGATATTTCCATGATATTTGCACAGTTGTGAGTTCTTTCTACATCATTTCTCACTTTTACTTTGTAAAGAATTTTTAGAGTCTATTCATGTTTATTTCATGATTCCTGTATACCAGGCACAAAGCTAGGCACTTTTAGACACAGTCTATAATTACACTCATCGTCATGAGTAACAAAATAGCACAAAGTATAGCCACCATGTTACCCCTGGAGCCTTGCACAGTATCTCGCCAACAATGGGTGTGACAAAATGTTTCCTGACTGGACACGTGGATGAATGTTTGAGGTTTATCATACTGTTGATCATATGTTAATTGGGCCTTACTTTTGTGCCCTCTAAAATACTTTTTGCAGAACAACCTTCCTGTGGCCAAGTTTCCTATTACATATTTCTACTTGGTATTCAACTATAAAGTTGGCACTACTTTACCCAACCACAGGTTAAATTGTATACCCGAGATCTGTACGATAGAAACATGTTTCCCTTCACAATGTTAGATCTGGTTATTAGGTTTCCAGTAAGGCTCACAAAACCCCACGTAATCCTAAATGTAACCAAAATTGTGTGTGCCTACAACACAATAGTATAAAATAATACTTCTGCCATATTGGTAGGCACTTCAACCCAAAGAAACAAGACTGTTTTATAAGAAAGTTAACCCTTGTATAACTATCATGTTGTGACAGTTGGGTCAAGTTTTAGGTGAGGGAACATGGAGGAAAAGGAAATGGAGAGAGAAAAAAGAGGAGGCAGAGAGACAGAAGAACAGAGAGAGCCTTGGAGATACAGATTTTCTTCAATCACTGGGTAATTGACAATTAAGAGATTAAAAGTAGGTGAAACAGAGTGGTTGCCAGGTGAGGGGAGAGGACGGATGAACTAAGCCATGAAAAGTAGTAATGAAAAGGGCCTTCCCTAAGGAAGGCATTGGGTCTGACAGCTTTATCCCAGCCAGAATATACAAGATGGGGTAGATGGGGTTCCGTTGGTGCAGAACACCCTGACAACAGAGGGGGTGAGGCAGCCCCAGGTTACGTGGGACCCATGATATATATTCATGTACGACATACTTTTAATGTCAGACAACTTCAATTAGCCAAATATTTACTTTTTAAAAAATAGTTCTTTAAGTTTATGTATTTTGAGAAAGAGTGAGAGAGTGAGCGAGCACAGGAGGAGCAGAGAGAGCAGGAGAGAGAATCCCAAGCAGGGTCTGCGCTGTCAGCACAGAGCCTGATGCAGGGCTTGAACTCATGAACCATGAGATCATGACCTGAGCCACAATCTAGAGTCAGATGCTTAATCGACTGAGCCACCCCAGGTGCCCCCAATTTACCTTCTTTTTTTTGAGTTTTTTTTAAAATTTATTTTGAGAGAGAGAGCAAGCAGGGGAGGGGCAGAAAGAGAAGGAGAGAGAGAATCCCAAGCAGGTTCCTCACTGTCAGCACAGAGCCCAATGAGGGCTTTGATCTCACAGTTCATGAGATCAAGACCTGAGCCAAAATCAAGAGCCAGACGCTTAACCCACTGAGCCACCCAGGATTCCCTAGTCAAAGATTTACTTTAATCAATGTATTTCCACCACTTAGATACTTTGTAAATCATGGAGTCTTTGCAAATATTTATAAGGATGTAACATATCGCAGGGGCTTCCTTCACACAATTGGGATAGCATATACATTCTTTTGACGTTTGACGTTTCAATGCATATATGATGCAAATAGAGTGGGAAAACTGGGATTTCCCCTGGATATCAGTTTTATGCTAAAAAACCTGGCCACTCTGCAGCTCAGTTAAACTAAGGATAAGAAACGACCCATTTTTGCACTTGATCTGATAGGTGACAGAGGTACTACAGAGGGCTGCCCTATTTTGAAATGGCAAGTGGTGATGGATGATTAGAACAGTCTGGGTGAATTTTCAATAAAGGATAATAGAATATAACCATAGCAGTTTTCATGGAAGGCCAACCTTTGTTGCTCCTTTTAGGGCATAAATTATGCATTACTAAGATTACAGATCTGAAACAGGAAGCAGAGTGCAAGGAGGGCATCTTAGAGGACCGTGTGGAAGCGCCAGAAATTAAGGTTGGCAAGAGAAACACTCATTTCCTCGCAGCTAACCTGCAGTAA
The DNA here is from genome assembly GCA_028646485.1 of Cryptoprocta ferox. Taxonomy (NCBI): domain Eukaryota; kingdom Metazoa; phylum Chordata; class Mammalia; order Carnivora; family Eupleridae; genus Cryptoprocta; species Cryptoprocta ferox. The sequence continues at coordinate 42,875,797 of CM053576.1, read as the reverse complement.
CCTTCCAGGTGAACCATGCAAGGGGGCTGCCGAGAGGGGAGAGGGGTTTTGGTGTCGACAGCCACGCTGGGGAGAAAGAGGGAAAGTGAGGTCTCAAATCATCCTCTGCAAGCTGTCAATTCTCCACCTCAGAGCAAAAAAGCACTAAGACTTATCATTTAAAATGTTAGCAGATATGGAAAGGTGATCTTTTTGCTTTGTGCTACATGCCCTTTGAAGATATAAATGAATAGCAACTTTGACTATGATCACCAAAGTAAGGCAATGACACTTTAACATTTCAACTATCATAATGCCCCCAGATTTAGGAAATTCTTTGATTTATCTTAATCGGAGGGGAAAAGATGCCAGTTTTTATAATTCTGAAACTATTATTTATCTCCTCTAGAAGCTAGACATTTTACTAATATTTTAAAGGAACATGGCTTTAGAGAAATGAAATGCTTAAGTTGATCTCCCTGTTAAGTTCAAAAAACAAAATATGGTCTTAATTTTCTTAGACACAGATTTGCCCTAAGAGTAATGGAACAGGATTTTTAAACACCTTTTTTTCAACAGATGCTAAAAAAGTATTTTATTCCTTTGAACTGAGTGCTTTAATTTTAATCACCTAGAAGGTATGCATTTCATTGTCATGCTCAATATTCTAAAGATGAAGATTCTCCAGAAACCATCTTTTGTAATGAAGACAAGGAAGGGATTTCCTGGTTTGGCCATGAAATCACATCTCAATGTATGCATACAATCTGTATTAGAAATCAATTCAAGATTTATGCACAAAGATATTAATTTGAATTTTTCTTCCTAGTTATTATGCTTAAGGCCAGAGAAAACAAAAACTATATGCCACATTTTATAATTTTTGTATTTTAATTATGTCTATGTATATTTACATATTCCACTGTATTTTAATGAAGAATTATATTTCCTTTTCCCACTTCAAAAAAGACATAGTATGATTATGTATGATTTCGTTCATCCTCAGAACAGCCCCAACAGATTGTATATGTTCTCCAGAAAACTGAGGACAAAGGGGTTAAGGATCCAGCTCCAGGTCACACAGCACTAGTTGGTTTAGCAGAGCTCAGACCTCCCGAGTCTGGTTTCGGAGCCCTCATGCCACTACACTATATTTGCAGATGGATATGTAATAAATTCCTAAAAGAAATACTCTAATTGGCATTTAATTTGTGTAATGAACTTTAGCAAATAACTAAATAATTAAAGAATTTAAAATAGATCTCATAGAATATTAGTAAATTATGAAATAAACATTCACTTAAAAACCGTATCATGTCCACGAATAGATCAGAGAATGTTCTTTTTATTTTTTATAAGTCAAAGCCTAAGATTTCCATGACCCAAGCCTGACCTGTCTCATTTTGTTCCTGGCAAATTAAAAGGGAAGACTATATTAAATATAACATAACAAAGGCTTTGCTCAGTGATTCATGCACTGGAATTTTAATGTTATACTTTTCCTAACAAACATGCTTTTAATAAGGCAGTAACTGTATTTAGCTAAAGATGAAAATAATTGATCCATTTCGGGCTATTAAGGCCATTTTATTTATTTATTTATTTATTTTTACTTTACTTTCATCTTACTTTTCATTTTCATGGAAAGTACAGAGGTAATAGCAGATGAATTTCAATTAGTTTCAATTAATGCCATAAACTGTTATAATGTATTAGGTTGCCGGGTTCTATCTGAAACCCTGGCAGAACCCTCCAGGTTTTGTTTGCCTTTGAAAGCAGCATTTGAGCTGGTCATGTCAGCTATTCTCCACAATACTGGAGCAGTTCTAAGAGTTTAGGATAATTTACATCTATAAACCTATCCAACTCTAGAGCTCAGAAAATAATTTCCTTCATTCTGGGCTAATTCCATCACAGAACAATCATTTCTCCCTTGGCATCAGAGGCAGGCAGGATAAAACAGAGAATGGGGGTGGGGTGGGGGGACAGTGGTGATGCTTTGGGGCTGTATCTGTATGGTTTCAATGGGCAGAAATTCCAGAACTGACTTCCTCCCGGTGACCATCCATTGCTTCTGCTACCCAGCATCCACCTGTCCTTCTAGAACAATCCCCCCACCATCCTCAACAAATAAGCCCTCCCCCTCAAGTGTCTGTACTTCAGCCAAGTTAGGCCTGGCATGTCCCAGGATTCCATGTGTGATTGCCAGATAGACACGTGATCCAATCATAGCCACGGAGACACAGGAGATTTTCTTCTCAGACTTTTGTAGGAAGAGCTCTGTCCTCAGCTCTCTCTCGAACTATTGAGAAAGGGAGAAATTACCACTGACTACTATGAAAAAAGCTAACTACCATGAAAGATGTCCACATTCTTCCTGGTGTCATTACGGTGACATGAAGAGGAAAAAGGGCTGGCAGGTGGAGAGAGAGGAATAGGTACAGAAATGCAGACCCGCTCGTTTTTAATGAAGTGCCAGGCTTCTAGTTTCTAGCTTCAAATATCACCATCCCATAACTGTCTTTGGTATAAGCCAGAAGTGGCTGCACCAGCCCTCACCTGCACACATGGCCCTCCAATGGGCTATGCAGTCTTCTCCAACCCGCTCCTTCTGGATCATTTTCTCTCTACTAGATGGGTGCCACAGACAGGAGGTTCACCTTCCTAAAGTGCTGTTTGGTGCACTGGTTATCCCTTCACTAGTTCCCCAACCCCTAAAAAGTCTCCAGTTAAACCTGGACATGGCTGGGCCCTGGGGTCCTCCACCTGCCACTCTACCTTCATTTCCCACTGCTGCCCTTCAAGGGTCTGCCCAGAACAATTCAAGCTCCCCCAACCTGTCTGTTTACTTCTCCTGCTCTTCTTTAAGGCTGAGCTCAATCCTCCTTATTCAAACTCCAGTTTCCAGGGCTCTCAGTAAGGACATAGTGCCTCTCTACAAATGGACCAGACCCTGGATTTGTAAATAGATCCCCATTTAAAAAAATTTTTTTAGTTTATTTATTTACCTTTTTTTAAGAGAGAGAGAGAGAGAGAGAGAGAGAGAGCGAGCGAGCAGGGGAGGGGCAGAGAGAGAGGTAGAGAGAGAATCCCAAGCAGGCTCTGCACTGTCAGCTCAGAGCCTCTGCACTGTCAGCTCAGAGCCTCGATACAGGGCTCGAAATCACAAACCATGAGATCATGACCTGAGCCGAAACCAAGAGTCGAACGCTTAACCAGCTGAGCTACCCGGGCGCCCCTGATCCCTATTTTTTGTGTAGACTGTGTCCTAGACTGTGCTATCACCAGGGGCTGAGATTACACCCTGTGGAAACTTCTGTGCATAGCAACAACCCCATCGCATGTAGCAGTAGTAACAGTAATGCTAATAGCAGACTGTATTACCGAACTCTCACTGTGTATGAGACACTGTCCTGAGTTGGACATGTAATATTATCTTATTTATCTCATTTAATTCTCACAGCAACTCATGTGAGGAAGATATTATCTGGAATGGAACTAATTAAATTCAAGTCTGAATAGGACTCTAATTGTGGAAAAACTACAAAGAGAAAGCTTCCTTCAGGCAGGAGGTTAACATTTTTCTTTCTAACTTTTCTTTCATGAAAAGTCACTGGGAAAGGAGCACCACACAGAGTTGAATTAATCTGGTTGGGCTGGGTTTCTCAGATGTCTCCCAGAGCTTGGGCCCAGCATCTGAGTGTTAAGAGCACCTACTCGAAAGATGCCCTAGGAGTGTCATTAGCATGAGACCTGGGAAAATAGCCTACATTTAAGACAATAAATGAATTTCTACATACTTCTTATTTTGGCAGTTCAATGGACAAAAGCAGGCACTCAGAGGGGTTGTATGTGGTGGCTGATGGGAGACATTCTTAAATCTGGAAAAAGCATTTATTTCCCTTTAGGTGGGCAGCAGAGTAGCACCATCTCTGACAACTAGTCAAGTCATCAGAATAGCACAGATGCTCTTCCCCCATCTGGTAACCAAGAGCACGGAAAAAAATTCCATCTGAAGGAGAGCATAGTGCTTGTTGTTTTGGGGATTTCTAAATTCTCTGCTACAAATATTCAACCTCAAGAACTTTCATTGTCACTTTCAAGGGCCCTTTCTTTGGTCAAAATGCTCCTTACTCCTAACATCCAAAATAGGCAGCTCTTTGAAGTTAAAACACTGCATTGTAACAGGATCGGCCATAGTCCTAAAATAAAACACACTGGGTATTTTGTATTGAGCCATGGACTCTTGTGCTTTCAGGGATTGTAAGTTACAATCCGAGGACTAGATTTGGCAAAATGGTAATGATCTGTCACAAATTCTTTTCATAAAAGCAGGTTCTGCAAACTATGGCTCATCATCTATTTTTGTAAATAAAGTTTTACTGAAACACAGCCTTGCCCATTTATTTATGTATTGTCCTTCTTGCTGCAATGGCAGAACTGAGTGGATGGGACAGAGTCCATATGGCCTGCAAAGTCCAATATGTTTGCTATCTGGACATTAACAGCAAAAGTTTGCTGATCCCCAAATTAAGAATTCTTTAAGCCTATGTAGGTCATAGGGTAGTGATTAAAAAAAGACTAAAAATGTTAAAACAGGTTAAATACATACAGATGCAAAACGTAAAATAATACCAAGTTCTGAGGCAAATATGAAAATACTTTGACATGTTTTAAATCTAGGTCCCTGGTGTATATCTATATATTCTACCTCTGTCCAAAGGTTTCACACTCACTTGGTTTTATGCGTTGCCTCGGCCCAATTTTTAGGTTACATGACATATTTCAGACCCCAGAAAAATACAGAAAGCTTCCAAAAAACACTTGGTGAGACTAGCATACCCTTAATTCCCAAAACTAGACAAGTAGAGCTTATAAGGGAAAATTGCAGGCCAATCTCACTTATGAATTTAGATCAAATAACCTATTAAAAATTAGCAAATTGAATCAGGCAATGTATTGAATGTCACTTGATACCTATTTTTTTACTTTTTAATGGACTAAATGTAGTAACAACAAAAAGTTAATTAATGCATAAATCTTCCACCAAATTACAATAATATAAATATAGATATAAAGAATATAAATATAAATTGTATTTAAATAAATACACTAAATATATTATTATATTTAATTTTACATCTTGATCCCCCATACTATAGGCACTTCATGTTTTTTGATATCCCTGGACTGCATGGAAGATCTGGATTAGAATCCCAGCATGCCAAGTAACCCAACCGAGTCACTGTTTTAGGTTAAAACCGAGGGGTTGCCCTTCGTCATTTCCCAAACTTGACTCCCGGGTCTCCATTAAGGACACATAGGTAGGCAGGCCCTGTTCTGGTTGTCTTACCAGTCAAACAATTTCAATTTAATCCAAGCAATAGAGAGGGAGATGCTGGAGAAAACACTTTTGAGTGGCAGACGCATTTGTTCAAATGTTTTACTCTCTCATTTCGATTCAGAAAGTGGCATGCAACTTGAATATGTGCGTTTGTGGGAAGGACCAAGAAAGAGAACAATGGATGGGGAAGGGAAGAAAAGAGCCCTTCCAACGCAGACCTTTCTTTTTCTTCCTAGGTCTTTTCGGCTTCACAAAAGGAGACATATTTTCCATATAATTGCTAAACATGTTTGCTTATTAAATTATTCTTTAATTAGTTAATGATTTTAGCCATGCTTTGCTTTTCGGATATTCATTTTGTGTAATAAAATAATTATAGATAATTAAACTATCTCAAGCCTTTTTCTTTCCCCCAGCAAACATGCTGGGTATCCAAAAATGACAACAAGTTGTAAATTAATCTGGAAAACAAAGCATGACAGATGAATGATTTGGTTGGAATTAATTAGGCACTAATTATATACTGGAACTAGATGAAGGATGAGACTCATTATAAAAATAAAAAGCAATTCTGAAAAAATGCACAGTTACCAACATCCTTACCTTCTGTGACAAAGGGGTTGTTCCTTATCCAACTCAGGGCCTTCCAGCAATCTTCTTCGTCATTAAGAATGAAATGATTGCCAGGAACTTGATCAGTGTATCGCTGTTTCCCGCTGCTCGGAATCTCTCTGTTTGTTGGGTGTTGACTAATATCAGCCCCTGTAGGGCATGGGACCTGAGGTACGTTACAGAGAAATGCTTATTTCACTGATAGTAAGGGAAGCACTGACACAGCAATAAATAAATTAATTTAATTAAATACACATGGAAATGTCCAGTATAAGGTGTGCCTTTTTTGGTTCCCCAATACAATCAGGTTTTAATTGAAAACATAAAAATAAAACAAAACAGGTGGAATGACCACTTACAGATAATTCTCAGAAGGGGTTGTGCTGGTTCTCTGATGCCACATAACAAATTATTCCATGCATTCTGTAGGTCAGTAATTCAAGCAAGGGCAAGGTGGGGGACAGTGTGTCTCTGTTCTATAATGTTGGAGGCCTCAGCTGGGAAGACTTGTAGGCTGCAGGTGACTTGATGGCTGGGGGCTGGATTCATCTGGAGATAAACCATCTCACTCCTCCTCCCCCCACCCCATGAAAACATGCCAGGTATTAAAAAATGACAGCAAGTTGTCATTATATGTCCAGCAATTGATGCTGGCTGTGACTGGGATCTTAGCTGGGGTGTTGGCCAAAACATTACATGCAGCCTCCCCATGTGTCTTGGGCTTCCTCACAACACAGCATCCAGGTTCTGAGGACATGTGTCCTGAGAGAACCAGTATAGAAATCTCCATGTTCTTTTCCAACCTAAGTCTTGGAAATTGAGCAGTGTCTCTTCCACCGTTTGCTACTTATGGGGGTCATCATAAAAGCCTGGCCAGGATCAGGGGGAGGGAACCCACGATCCATCTTTTCATGCAGGCATGGCATGGCCAAGGAAGAGCACAGCACATGGAATGGGATTTGACATAGCCATTTTTGGCAAAAACAATTTGCACAGAAGCAATTATATCAGGGGCTGAAATCCAAGTGCATAGAGGGCCTAGGCAGAAAACAAAATGAGGGAAGTAGACTACTATATACTTTTGAAAATTATAGAATTATTCTTCACTTTGTCAGAGAAATACTTTCTCTCTCTCCCTTCACCTCTCTCCCTCCCTCCCTTTCTCTATTTCTCTCTCACTCCCTCCCTCCTCCTTTTCTCTGTCTCTATCTGAACACAGAACCCTCCCTGTATAACTTCTGTTCTCTCACTTTTGACACAGACATGAGTGGAAGCAGACACTTTCCTCTAATATAGGGAAAGCAACAGTAAGAACATAATAAAAGATGACACTTGTCTTCAGTGTCAAGAATACTGTGGCAAACATGATGGCCCATGCCCTGGCCAGAGTTTGGCCACAAACTCAATTCCAACCAGTTGGTGCCAGAGTATGAGTTCAGTGTGGCCAGATCTAATTTCTCAGGAAATGCCAGACACTTTTTTTAAAAATATGGACCCTTTATTTTTTTATTATTTTGGTTCAAATTACAATCAATCAAATGCCCTTGTGAAAGCCGAGTACAATAGCCCAGTGGGCCAGCATTTCACCCCTCTGATTTTTATTTGGCAACCAGGTGAGATTAAGTGGAAGATAATGAGGCTGGAACAAGTAGCAAGGTTTAAAGGCAATAGAAGGTCTCTGGTAGAAGACCTGTACCAGCTGCCTTGCATATTTGTGGTATAAGGCCCATGGGCTGTGAGTCAGGGGTTGTTCTACAGCGATGAAAGGCAAAAAGTTCACCTGCAGTAGAGACTAATGTGGGTGCAGAGGAAGTTCTTCCACCCTTGACAAGCGCAGAAAATGCCTTTTATATGGGGTAGAGGTAAATACTGGCTAGTGCTTGAATAAATGTGGCTTCATTTATTCTAACCTCAGATAACATTTAGGAAACTTTCTGGTTTCCTTGTACATTACTGTGATGCATTTAATTGATTCTGAAACTGGATTAAATAACTTAAAAACAAACAATTTTTTTAGTATTTATATTTTGGGGAGAGCACAGGCAGGGGAGAGGCAGAGAGAGGGGGACAGAGGATCTGAAGAGGGCTCTGTGCTGACAGGCCGACATCAGCGAGCCCAATGTGGGGCTCAAACTCACGAGCAGCGAGATCATGACCTGAGCCAAAGTCAGACACTCAACCGACTGAGCCACCCAGGTGCCCCCCAAAACAATCAACTTTTAAAGCTGGATTTCCTTTCTCTATAAAGAGCCTTCAGTAAGATTATATTTAGTAAAAAAGAACAATTCAGGAGGTAGTGGTCATTTACTGCAACTACAATTGTGGAGGTAAAATTTTCTTATTAGCAATATAGTTTGCTTAACAAAATAACACCAAATTTTGGCATTTTTATATTCATAGGTAGTATAAAGCAGTCCACAGAGGGCTCTGGTAAATGATTTAAAGTGTACAATATTGAATTCTGTGCTCTGGAGGTTTGAAACCTCACCAGAATTTCAATGAGCACTGTAGTATAAAAGAAAATGAAATTTAGGTAACAGTACACCAATTTTAGTACCCCATGCTTTAACGAATCGAGGAACATCCTTGGCAGAAAGTGGTAGGGCTAAAGAACAAATTGAGAGCTATTCAATTTATAAAGCTTTCAATGAGTTATCATCCCAAATAGTAAGTGCTTAGGTGAAAAAAAAACAAGGAAGGGGGAGGAGGGAAGAACAAGGTCCAAAATGAAAATCAGCTTACCTACTGTGATCCTAAAATGTAAGGGCAGTCTGATAACACATATAATTCTTGTGTGCACTTAAATGTGTTGGATGATTTTTGCACAGGATCAGAAAAATTAAGGGAAATTAAAGGGATAATATATTTTTCGTATTCACTCAATAGCATTTTCACAAAGTAGGCAAAACCGAAGCTAGGATTTTAAATCCCAAGGCCAATTAATTTGTCCACACAGACTTTAGCAGAGTTTGATAAATGAAAAAAAGACCTATGGGGGGAAAATGTCCTACTATGTCATCAAAGTAAGGGAGAGAGTCAAGTTTAATAGGAGAGCATGGGTGTTCCACCATCCAAACTGGAATGTTCTGACAATAACTAAACTGTCACTAGTGATTGGAGAGTATGGATGACTTTTCAACCGTTCTGTCAGATTGAACAGCCCAGCATCGCTGACTTGTGGGAGCCCCTGGGCCACCCCATTCCCCTTAGCAAGTTAATAACTTATGGTGGCAGGGCTGCTGGTGGCCCCCTCAATATCCTCTCTTTCATTCTTAGTAACAGACTCCTAGGAAATATAACCCAGCTGAAAAACTACGTTTCCTAACTCGTGACCTAAGAGGTTGGTCAATAGATTTTTAAGCAGGAGTCCTTGGGTGGGGCAATGGGAAAAGTCATTTGGCTCCAGTCCTTCCTCCTTTCTGCTTCTTGCAAATGGAATGGCTGGAGCCACAGCAGCCACCTCAAGACGCTGAGAGTGGAAGCCACATATTAAAGATGGAAGAACAAAAGATAGAAGGGTCTGGGTTTCTGAGCATATCAGGGAGCCACTTACCAGACTTTTCCTTCCTGCCTCAGTTATTCAGAATACACATTAAAGAACATGGAGGATCATTCTTCTGAGGCCTTACATACAAAAAACAGCTGTCTTTTTGCTGTCTTCAAATAGGACAGATATGGTGCACATATACTTATTGAATTCTCACATTTTCCTCAAAACTCTGTGGGGCTAGTTTCATGTTTTTATGCCATTTTATCCTGGAAAGGGAATTTTGGGTGCCTGTCTTATTTTTGTTCTTGGGGTGGGGTGGTAATCTGTTATTTTTCTCTTGAAATGTGTTTCTTTTTTCCCTATCATTCTCAAAGAACCAAAATTTCATCAGACTATAACTAGCTGAGTACATTTTTCTTTGGCTTTGCCTGGCATGGGCTCAACTGGATAATATGGTATTTAGGTAAGAAAAATTCTCTTCTAGCACGTCTCTGTTGTCCCTATTCCATTTGTTGGGGCCTCTCCTTTGGAAAAACCAATGAACTATATGTTGCCTCCATGTTGATCACATTTTCTCGTGTCTTGTGCCAACTGTATCCTTTGCCCTTTGCCCTCTGCCCTCTGCCCTCCAGGGGAGCTTTGTGCTTTGTCTTCAGCATCAAACATTGTTCGGTAGCAGTTCTGTCTCCTGATAGGGATTGAATTTCAATCCTTTCTTACCCATCTTCCTTTTCATCTAATTCTGTAGCCTTCTCAGCTCAGCTTTTGCTCTTCTGATGGCTTCAGCTCCCATTTCAGAGCCTAGCTGATCAAACTGTACTAAGACGATGAATAGTTTTCTGAGTGTGTGTGCATGCATACGTGTGTATACATGTGCCTGTGTGACTCCTGCATTTTGGAATATTGTCAAGAGTATGTTCTTTCTCTGATTTTTCCAGATGTTGCTCCCTTTCTCTTACTCCACGTTATCCGTTTGTTTCAGGTGTCTTTTGCTAAGCAACTAACTCATACTAGAACTTAGTGGTTCAAACAACTACTATTTTATTACTTTTCATGATTTCAAGGGCCAGAAATTTGGGTAGAGTTTGGCGGGGCAATTCCTTTATTACATGTGTTAGCAACAGTAGTCACTTGGTGATATTTAGCTGGTGGAGCATCCAGGACGGCTTCACTCATATGTCCGGTGCTTTGTCAGAGATGGCTGTAAGGCTGGGTTCACTTGGAACTGTCAACTGGAGAACTCAGGTGTGGCATGTCCAACATGATGATCACAAGGTAGGTGGCTCCAGGAGCCACTGTTCTCATGAAAAGGAGACACTGCCTGGCCCCTGACCCAGCCCCAGAAGTCACATCACATCACTTCCTTTGTATTCTGTCAAGACAGTCACAAGTCTGCCCAGATTCAAGGGGAGGAAATGTAGACCCCATCTCTTGGCATGTTATTTTCCTCTTTAATCATCCTCAAGCACAGTGAGGTCTCTTCATGATAACTGCTGCTCTACGACACTGGGGCGGTCTTAAGTCCAAAGAGGCAAAGCGGTGTATGTAGCTCTTTTCTGCTGTTTGTAGCAGGCTCTCACCTGCGGCTGCACCATTCTAGATGCCACACTCTTATTTACCCCATCAAGGGCATAATTAGCCTCTGTAGGGATGACATCATATTGCTGACCCACATCAAGCTCGATATAACTAATGTCCCCAACTCACTCTCTCGCCTGGTGGGATGTTCTTGCCCCACCTGCTGGCTTCTAGTGAGCATGACCCCTTTAAAAGTCCCTGCAAGTGGACAAATTTTTACTCTTCCTCTTTTTGAGAAGACCCAAAACCAAGCATGGGGAGGCATCTCTCTGTCTCTCCATGTGCCATGGAGAGTGGCCCAGGACCTCAGTTGTAAGCTATCCTAGAGCACCAGCATGTGCCCACCAACAAAAACAACCCAATCTATAGATAGGGTGGGGAAGGGAGTTAGTTAGAGGGTACCGAATATGACAAAGCTTTGTCTTCTAAAATGGAAAGATCATAGATAATGTCAGGAGTTGACAGATCAAAGATAAAACTTCTATAAACACATTATTTGGAGTTCTGGGGGGTAACCACTGAGGAACTGACAACAGAAACGCCTCAAAGTGGTTGCCCCTAGAGAGGGGACTTGGAAGGAGAGACCAGCCCACCTCACACGCAGCCCAGAAGCACAATTTAATTTTTTATCTTGTGCATGGATTTTATGATAAAAGAAACTAAATGAAAAGTATTTGGATATCAAAAATATTTCATAATATTTTAGAATGACACATGCCACTTAAAGTTCTATTTAGAGGTTAAAGTTTGTAATGATATTTTATAACAGGCTGTCTTCCTGCTTTGGATTTAAGCTTTATTTTCATCATTTAAATTGATTTCTAAATCACAAAATTGGGACAAAACCATGAGAGAGTTGAAGAGAAGGAAATAGGAAAATAAATAAGAACTGGAAGCCCTCTCCAGTGAATTCGGCAGCCTTTTTTGTATCACTTTATGTACCTTTAATTTTTATGTCCTTCTGGAAAAATTAAATTGGAACTCCTTTTATCACTTCTTCATTTCATTTTTCCCACTGTAAAAAGGGCAAGAGCTTAACGTGCCACAGACTAAAGCTGCAGGGGCAGCTGGACACACATGGGCAGATGCCCGAGTCTCTGGACAGCTGGCTGGGTCTTCCACTCATATTTTCCAAAGTCCACCCACGGTTCCAGCAGCAGCTGGAACTCGGTGGGGCAGGTGAGGGGGGCGGGCAAACTTGAGGGGTGCATGACGTTTTCTTCTGTTTTAATGTTTAAAAAGAGGAATGCTTAAGTATCAAAATAAAGTATTCTTCCAATTTGTGTTTATCCTTTAGCCAAAAAAAAAAAAAAATCCTTTTCTACACTGTAAGAATTGGATGTCTTTAGTAGCAGCAGTAGTAGGGTGGTAGGGGGAGGAGGAGGAGGAGAATAAAAGCAATTACTCACAGAATGATCCGTATTCAGTATGGCCTGCTCACTAGCAGCATCAGCCTCACCCTGAAGCTTGTTAAAACTGCATTATATCAGTGGCCCCCACCCCCTGCTCAGAATCTGCATTATAATGAGATGCAAAGGGGCTGTGTATGCACGTTATGGTTTAAGAAGTGCCACTCTAAGGTACAGATTAGAGATTCTAGGTCAGGAAAACTCAAGTCCTGGTTCTCAGCCTTGGCTTAGAATATCTGGGAGCTTGAAAAAAAATGCTGATTGTTGGGCTCCACCCCAGAATAATTAAAGCACAGCTTCTGGGGGTGGTTATGGGTATATTTCAAGTGTCCCAGGTGACATCAATGTGTAGCCAAGGCTCAGAACATTAAGTGATGCTGGGAGTTGCTCAGCTGTCTGTCCTTCACCATGTGCTGCCTCCTCCTGGCTGGGCTCTATAAAGAAAACCTGCACGTATATACTTCCCCTTGTCAAGTCCACAATCATTCACAAAATGTATTAAGACAGTACCAGATAAAACATGGCAGTGCCTGTGGTGGGGGTGGATTACTCCATACTTGTCAGAAACAAACCCACCGTGGGAAGGCTTACCCAGGTTCCTGGGAGAAAATGTAATTAAAAGACCCCATCTATGAGGGCACCTGTGTTTGTTGATTTAGTGTCCAACTTTGGCTCAGATCATGATCTTGTGGTTTGTGGGTTCGAGTCCTGTGCCAGACTCGCTGCTGTCAACGCAGAGCCCACTTTGGATCCTTTATCCCCCTTTGTCTGCCCCTCCCCTGCTTGTGCTCCTTCAAAAATAATTTTAAAAAACATTAAAAAAGACTCCATTTTTGAGTTACAAAGTAAATTGCCTTTCATTAAGGAAATGCCCTAGTTTTGTGAACTACATGAAATGCTAATATGTGTTACAAAGTGAGAATATTAAAATTTGCTTCCCTAAGACATTGAACAGCTTCAGTTGTATCCAGCAATGCTTTCCTCAAATGTGGTTTGAGAATTTAATCCAAATGGAAAGCATGGTCACTGGGTAATCAATCAGTCACATTTCCTAGTTTTATAACTGAGAGACAAAATAAAATAAGGGTTGACAGAAGGTGCGCATGTTTCAAATACTTTTGCATGAGCCCGTCACCACCGCCAAATGTTAGCCTCTTGAGGCATAAATTAATTTACCACAAATGCATGCTGGGTTGTGTCTGGATTCTGCTCTGGTGAGCGGTAAGTGTTAGACTTTTGGACAACAGCTTAAAGAATGACATTTCTCCTACTTGCTGTGATTTTTACCCTTGAGCAGAATGTTTCTCTTGGAATGGATTTTCAGGAGGGGTTTCGGACATAATTCTGGTCATGTGTGCAGGCCTTGCAGGCACTTCTATGAATACAGTGGCAGCTGTCCTGGTAGGAAGGCGTGCTCTAACCACTAGAATGTGTGCCCGAGTAAACACACTAACTATCTATCAAGAGGATCTCCGTGTGCGACCTCACCTGGTACTGCTGTCCGGTGCAGAGGATGAGGTGGTCGTAGAGCACGATTTCCTCTTTGGAAACCACCACGTGCTTGGCTGCTCGGTCTATGGCAGTCATTCTACCAACCACCACATTGACCCAGGAGCACAGTGACATCAACGCATAATCTTTATCATTAAAACAGTGGCTGCAAAGAGAGGCTCTGTCAGTGACATTTGAGCAGCTGACATTAATTAGACATCTGGTGAGCTGGTTCAAGTCCCCTTGTGGGCCAAGTCTGTGCTCTTGCTGTGAGTTTACCAGGACCTCAGCTAGATACTGGGGGGTTTTCGTGATGAGACAGTCACAAACTGACATCTTCCCATTAAAGCTAAACCATTCCACCTGGCACAGGCCAGTCCACAACAGGGAGGGTGAGTGTAGATGTGTGGGTGTGCGTGTGTTTCTATGAAATCATTAGCATACTCTTTCTTCTGCTTCTATTTCATGGTGGGGGTAAACTTACCTTAACAGTTGAGTCATTATATTGACCACAGACTCAGAGTGAAAGAGGAAGGAGAAGGTGACACTGCAGAGGATTCCCAAAGGCAGGGGTCAAGGTCCTGACTATAGAGAACCCTTCATATTTGCTAATGTTTACAGTAAATGACTCATTCTTAGAATTAGTGTATGGATTCATGCCAAAATGACTACACATTTTATTTAGAGAAGATGTCAATTAGGGAATTACGTTTGCAGCAAGTGCAGTCCCTGGAGACTTTTGGGATTCACTCTGTAGGACAAAGGTGATTTATGAGGAACTAGTAGTTCTGCAAACAGTGGGTCTAAGGTGGACAGGTTTTCTTTTCCGGGTTCCATTTGAGTTTGAGCACTCTAGTGTGAGAAAAGTGGGGTTTTGGTGGCTTTGGGTTTATTTAAAGAGTTCTATGAGGATTGTTTCCAGAATTTTCTGAAAGCTCTGACCTCATGTACATGACCTTTTAATGATCCTGTTCTGAAGACCCAGAGTGTAGGATGGTAGAACAGTATGTGTTTCATTTAAATCAAGGCTTCACTGTGCCATGGTGTGTGTCCCAGTGCGATTGGACCCTGGGGACTCTGTATGACCTTTCAGTACTTCAGTTTCTTCACCTCTCAACAGGAGGTCACAGCCCACCTCACATGCCTTGATCATTGTAAGGCACGAACCTGAGAATGTAAAAGATGCTGTTTTGTCAGTTGCAATGCGTACCCTGTACATGGAGGGTACTATTCTAAATAATATTAATGATGCATAAAGCAGTTTACCCTCCTTGGAGGCAAACGAGATTGTGAAGTGGTAATGGGAGAATATTTTTTTCTTTTTGATCCACATATGAGTCTGCTCTCACCACACAAAAGGAATTCTCATAATGGATACGCATTAGACCCTGTTATAAGGGCCTATGAAAGAGAAGGGGGCTCTGAGCTTTGTATCTCTCCATGAAACAACATTTAAAAACAAGAAGATTTCTTTTTAATATGAAAAGAAAATCAGGGACTGGCCTGTCCCCAGAATATAACAGAGAATGGGATGAAATGCTCTTTTAAAAAAATCATTTTGGTAGCTTAACAGGAACACAGGAAACTTTGTTAATTTCACACATTCATGAGAGACCCACAGAGGACTGCCCTTATTTGCTACACAGTCTCTGCATAATAGGAATGGTACTGTCAGTCGTCCAAGATGAGGAAAAATTAAATATAGTTAGTGCACAGGGATTAGTCTTATGAGGGTTTGCTAAAAGATAAAAGTTCTCAGGGGAAATCTGGGGAAGGTTAAGACTGTTATTTTTAATGACTGCAGGACAGTAGTGTTTATAATGTCAGAATGCATATTTCAGAGTAAAAATTTGAGGGTCTGTCCAGTGGGAGCTGGCAAGGGAACACTGGTATTTTGGGGAAACTTTGGAAGCATTGAATAATGTGGGGTGCTTGCATTTATAGTCTGTTACCACATTGAATGACATTAGTCCATTTAAAGTATCACTGTGTAGGTGATTACTATTCATTCTGGATCTGCTTTACCCATCAGGTAGGTGAAATTAGACATAGGAGATGGTTGGTGATACTTTCCCAAAATTGTTTCCTAAGTAGAGTTAATGAGTATTAGGATTCTAACATGGCAGGGACTGCCTCATGGCTTGGTGACAAGAGAAATATCTCCACTAGACTTCTCTGGAAAAAAGAAAGAACCAAAGAGGGAATATCAATAAAATTTCATGTTTCTCTCTTTCTCTTTTTAATGTTTATTTATTTTTGAGAGAGAGAGAGAGTAAGAGAGAGAGAGAGAGAAAGAGAGAGAGAGAGAGCCAGCAGGAAAGGGGTAGAGAGAGGGAGACACAGAAATCGAAACAGGCTCCAGGCTCTGAGCTATCAGAACAGAGCCCAATACAGGGCTTGAACTCATGAGCCATGAGATCATGACCTGAGCTGAAATCATACGCTTAACCAGCTGAGTCACCCAGGTGCCCGAAAACTTCATTTCTCAAGTGAACTTGACCCTGACTCAAAAATAATGTGAAAGTTTGTCTTCACAGAACATTCTGGAAACAGGTAATAAGGAGGAGAAAAAAGCAGAAATGCAGGATGGGGAAATTTCTGGAAGGGAACATATGTGCAAAGTGGCCAGCTTGCCCCCAACACCCAATTGTCAAAAGACTTAGCCCAAAGCTCTAGGTGCAAAATTACAAGAAAATTCCAGGGGAGCAATTATAAGCAGGATAGATCCATGCACTTCATGGAATCAGAATCCTTCCGAACTGGAAAGAACCTCAGAGGCTTTCATAAAGGATTTAATGTGACACTCTCTGAAGAAGGAGTATCACAATTAACGTTCGTTATTCAGGGTTGATTGTCCAATTAGTGGATTTCTCCTGCTTCCTGTTTCTCCTCTCCTCCTACTGCCTTCCTCTCTGCTGTATCCTGGCATGTCATTAGCACCTCTACATGACACTGGACTGGGAAGGACAGGGAGACAAAAAATGGCTATTCAAAAATTAGTAACAACAATAATCAAAACACTGGTTAGGGCAAAGTTCGAAGTTTCTATTTAGAATGAGGAATTTAAATCATTAAATTTATGGATGTCAATGTACTAGTTATTCTTAAACTCCATGACAGAGATAATTTCCTTTATTGAGGTAGGAGGACCGTTTGAAAGGCAACATCCTGTTTGAGTTTCAATTTGTGGTTTCTAAGAATTACGGTAACATGCAATTACCCACCCAGAGGCATCTGGCTGTGTTATTTAGTCCCTGTCTATGACCTGATCGAGAGGATTTTTGCAGGTGCTTTTAGATACAACCTTAATCCATTTGACATTATTTACCGAGTACCTGCTATGTACCAAGCAGTGTCCCAGATGTTGGGGACACACTGGTGAATGAAAAGACAAAAAAATATCTTCCCTTGTAGAGTTTACATTGTAGGTTAAGGATTTGGAATTTGAAGAATAAAACTAAGACAGATACCATATGTTTTCACTTATATGTGGATCTTGAGAAACTTAACAAAAGACCATGGGGGAGGGGAAGGGGAAAAAGTTACAAACAGCGAGGGAGGGAGGCAAACCATAAGAGACTCTTAAATACAGAGAACAAACTGAGGGTTGACGGCGGTGGTGGAGAGGGGAAAGTGGGTGATGCGCATTGAGGAGGGCACTTGTTGGGATGAGCACTGGGTGTTGTATGTAAGCCAATTTGACAATAAAAAAGTAATTTTAAAAGGCAAATTATATAGTATTTAGAAGAATTTCAATAGCAAGAAAAAATAGAGCAGAGGAAGAAGGACTGGAGTGTGTTGGTTGCAAATGAATGGGTGGCCAGGGTAGGTCTCACTGAAAATTTGACATTTAAGCAGACTTTGAGAAAGAAAAGCAAAAAACTCCAAGGTGGAGACCTGCCCGCTGTGTTTCAGGAACATAGAGGAGGCTGTAGTGGTTACAGTGGGGAGAACAAGGGAAATAATGGTCAAAGATGAAGTCAGAGAAGTAAGCAGACAGGGATGGATTGTAAGTTGGAGCATTCTAGACGTTCTTATGAAGATGGAAGTGTTCTGTAGATGTACTGTCTGATAGGGCAGCTACTAGCCACATGTAGCTATCTGAGCACTTGAAACATGGCTAATGTAACTGAGGGACAGAACTTTTAATCTCATTTAACTTTACTGAAGTTCAATTTAAATAGCCCTGTGTGGCTAGTAGCCACCATATTGGCCAGTGCAGTTCCAGGCCATTCGGTAGATGACATGTTCTGATTCAAATTTTTGCAGCATTGCTCTGTTTTTGTGTTGAGAACATGGAGAGGTGAGGACAGAAGTGGGGTCACCAGGTGACTTCCCACCTAGCCACATGCAGATCCCAGGCAGAGTCACACCAGCACAAAGTCATTTGCTAGCTGTTCTCTCCTGTAGCATTCCTAATGTGGGGGCTGACCGAAACCTTTATCAAGCTGACTGAATTAAGTTTCTTGTGAGATGCTAATCAACAAGACCAACATTTCCTGGGAATCACGTAATTTAGAAGAAGGGCAATGAGGAAAGGAGACACACACATGTTGATCCTCCCCCTTTGTCAGAACTTGCTGTTACAGTAATTTTAACAAAAAACTCCAGCAAGGTTGGCTTATCATCCACTTTTCACAGTCAAAAAATCCAAAGACCAGAGAAATGAAATCCCTTTTGTAATAGGGGCATTCATCTGAAACTGTATCCATCTGGCTCAAAACCCATGCCTTTTTTACTGTTCTGATGATATCCTTCAAAAAAAATAAAAGTTCATGGTCTCATAGATAAAAGTATTAGGTCTGAATGAGCCTGGTTCTGCTGGCAAGGAAGCTGCTGTTTTTCTCACTGTTTGAGGATCTCTTCATCATGGATTCTAAAATGAAGACCCCGAGAGGGAATAATTTCCTTGCTCCTCGTTGGAAAACTTGGGACATTGTTTCTAAAGGCAAGGAGCCTAATAATTCTTGTGCCATGCTTTGCTACAGGAAATTAAAATTAACGGAAGCTGTGTGATAATGAAATGGCATTTTCTAGAACAGATGTTGACAAATAGTGATTCTACTGGGATGCAACCAATAAAGCTTGCCCAGACAGGTAAGAAGGTCGTAGTATGATCAGCCCCTCATGACAAAGGGCCAGGGGCTAGGGGTGGGAGACCCATACCCCAGTGAAATGCCCTGCCTTTATCTCCCAACTCTGAACCTTGGGGGAGTCCTCTGGTCTGAAGCAAATACAGTTACCAAGCTCCTCTGAGCTGTAGTGACACTCTGCAGCCGAGTGCAGGAGGTGGCGGTGTAAGCAGGCTCCATCCCAGTTGTTTAGAAGAGGGCAGACATCTTCCCACAAATACAAAATGGCAGCCCAACTTGCCATTTCCTCATTAACAGGTTTGTACTTGTATCTTACTTTTTAAACTTTTTTAACGTTTATTTATTTTAGAGAGAGAGAGACAGAGCATGAGCTGGGGGAGAGGCCGAGAGAACGAGGGAGACACAGAATCTGAAGCAGGCTCTAGGCTCCAAGCTGTCTGCACAAAGCCGGACTAAGGGCTTACTCACAAACTGCAAGATCATGACTGGAGCTGAAGTCGAACTTTTAACCGACTGAGCCACCCAGGAGCCCCTGTACTTATATCTTCTGAGTGAGTCTGAACCATGAAAAAAAAGTCTGCCACCCTTCTCTTTCCAGTCTGAAATCTATTACAGCTGACCCTTGAACAACACAGGTTTGAACTGTGTGGCTCCACTTACATGTGGACTTTTTTTTTTTCAATAAATGTAGTAAAGACTGTAAATATATTTTTTCCTCCTTGTGACTTTCTTCATAACATTTTCTTTTCTCCAGCTAACATACAAAATATGTGTTAATTTACTGTTTATGTTATTGGTGAGGCTTCTGGATAACAATAGGCTACTACTGGTTAAGATTTAGGGGAGTCAATAGTTACATGCAGATTTTGGATGGCATGGGGGACAGAACCCCTAAACCCCCCATCTCTCCCCGTGTTGTTCAAGGGTCCACTGTATTTTGCATAAAAATACACACAGATGAGGATGTTTGGCCTCAGAATAAAAAATCAAATGGAATTCTTACTCGCTTGCTAAAAACTTCCTTTCTTCACTGCCCAGAAGGTTTTTTCCAGGGAGTCCATGGGTTGAAATCAGGGTGAGATTACTAAACTTCAGGTGAGAGCTAAGGAGAGAGAAGAAAACACAAAAACAGGAGGTAAAGCTCGACTTGGTGAAAGTTTATTATAATTCAGTTTAACCTTATTTATGTAACATCCAATTGTTGAACTTTTCTTTTCAGCAATTCTTTTTGCACAAATCTTCCAACAGAACCGACCATGTCAATGAAAGGAGGAAAAAAGCTCTAGAGCTGCTAACTGCAGAAACTTCCAGAAGTCACAACACCAGCATGGCAGACACCATTTCATTTTTTTTTTAAATTGCTTCTCAGGGGGTGTCTGGGTTGAGTGTCCAACTCTTGATATTGGCTCAGGTCATGATCCCAGGGTGGTGTGGTGGGGTGGAGCCCTGCATCGACATTCCGGGGCCTGAGGCATGTTCATAGGCATCATCATAGGAATTCATCTTTAAGACAGTTTGTGCTGGAAGTCGGGGGCAGAGTTTTATTATCCTCATTTCATACAGAGAAAAATCAAGCTTGGAAATAGTAGGTAATTTGTTCACGGTCCTGAAGCTCATGGGCAGCAGAGCTATAAGTGACAGCCATGTCTCTTCTGACCCCCACCAGTGCCCTCTGCGCTCACCCAACTGCCCTGTAGCCAAGTCCTGTGAGTGACATTAAGTTGAACACCCAGGAGCATAAGCAGAGGCTGCTGAAGAACGGATATGCTTAAGACTCACTCCATGTTTTCCCTTAAGCATTAAAATACTCCTGCTGCAAATTTGCCCTCCAGCTAAAGTCAGCAAAATTTTATGGGTGAGTTGATCTTTTCATAGGATGGTGAGAAAGATATTTTTCTCTAAAATCTCTTCTGAGTTCACACCTCCCTTTAAAGCAACCAAATGCCAAAAAAGAAACCTTCACCAAGTTTGAGGAAAACACCTGCCCTCCTTTCCCATGAGGAAACTGGAAATTTTCCAAATGTGGAAATGCTATCAATTTACTGACAATCTGTTAAGTACCACTACAAGCAGGAGACTTTCGGTAATGGCACCGGCCGGCAATGTAATAAATTCAACCGCATCTGACATTTAAAAACAGCTAAATATTATGAAAGGTTGTGCTCTAGGGTCTCGAAGGATGCATGTCATTTAAGAATGAATATTCTTATCTGATACAAAGAAAACCCAGCACATATTCTTCTCTAATAATAATAAAATTTTTGAATATGTTCAAATAACATAAAGGTCACAATTAACCCTAGCTACTTAGGACTCCCAGTCTGCAAATGCACACTGATGACAGGTCTTTATTTACATTTAACGGAAAATGCAAAATGCAACTAATAATACGTGTTGATGATCACATGAAGTTAAAATTTATTTTGGCTTTAGTGCCTATGTGATGGAAATGTGGTTTATGTTGTACTAATAACAGTTATATATGGCCATTTTTATAGTTCTCTCTGAACAGGCAGCTTAGTAATTATCCAGCTATATCTTTTACTACAAAAACAATCCCTTTGGCACTGAATAATTTGAATGATCTAACAACATGGATCAAATGACTTCTAGATTGCCAAATTGCCACACTATAATATACTGAATTATGTAACTATGCAATTAAAGACTTCTCCAAAAGATTTTGAGTGGGGGGCATTTTCTAGGTTTTTATCTATAAGGGTACCAACTTTCTACTCCTTTTCTTTAGCCTTAGCCAAATTCCTTCTGCACTCTTCACTGTGGCTGCTCTGATCCTTTATCCAGTCTTCAAAGTCACTAATTTAACCTTTCTCATTCTCCCTCCCATCCCCTTTCCTCACTCTCAAGTGAGTACATCTCTCACACCATAAAGAAAACAAAGACCAGCCACCAGGCACCCCCACCCTGTTTCCATTATAACCTCCAGAAACATCTATAAGAGCGTTCCTCCATTCCCTCTAATTCAGAAGACAGGTTTTCCCCATTAACCCTGTCTCCTCATCATGTTCCTCTCCTAGATTTCCTATTTTTTTTTAAGTAGCCTTCACACCCAGTGTGGAGACCAATGCAGGGCTTAAACTCACGACCCTGAGATCAAGACTGAGCTGAGATCAAGAGTTGGACACTTAACTAACTGAGCCACCCAGGGCACCCCTCTCCCTATTACTATGCCAGCAAATTGTCCTTACAACAGTACTTAATAAACCTGGAAGAAACCAGTTTATTTGCTGATAAGGTGGACCCATACAGTCAACAGGGACCATGGCCCTGCTTGTCTGCTTCTCCAAGGTGGCTTCCATTCTCAATGTCTCCTCAGGCCCAAGGTGGCTCCTGGAGCTCCAGCCATCACATTCCATATCCACATTACAGGCAGAAGGAAGAAGGAATGGTGGAAAGGGCTGTCCACTAAGAAGAGACTAAAATCTCATGTGACATTTCTGCTTACATTACCAGGACTCAGAGACACAGCCACATGTAGCAGAAAGGGATCCTGGAAAATATGGTTTTTTCAAAAAGAAATACAGTGTTTTTTTTTAAAGAACCACATTGCCCAATGTTCTGTTACCAGGGACAAAGTACAGAATAAATAGTGGGAAGCAACTAGAAATCTCTACTCATGCTGACTCATGGAAGAAGGGCAGGTGGGCTTTGGGGGTGATCTTTGTATTAATCAGGGTCCAGACAGGAAATAGGTGGCCAACACCATGGGGTTCAAATGAGAAAAGGTAGATGTATGTGTAGGGTTCTGAGAACTGAAAGGGGATGGGGGGTCATCCAGGAGCTGGCAATGGTTGGATGCCATTACTGATGTGAATGGAAGAAATGGTGACAGATGGGGCCAGAAAGTAGGCCCCACCCAAAAGCTGCAGCCATAGAACATGCTGTCTGGGGCAACATTATCTTCAGGTTCTCTCTTATCATTGCTTTTCTCACCACCTCCTCCTCCTTTGCCCATCTCCCTGCTCACAAGCTTCCCAGTTTTCGTGCCTATCGCCCTGGGTGATGCTATCTACCACCATACTTTATCTTACATATTTACAAAAAAGCTTCCTTCTGAGCTCAAAACCCAGTTTCCAAGGGCCTATCAGTCCTAATGGGGCTGCTTCACAGGTGCCCCCAAATCGGTATGTGTCTGAACAAAGGTCTTTGTAGTCCATTCCATTGCTCCTTTATCTCCGTCAAACGCATGACGAACTAACCACCTCTCAAGTTAGGAATCTGAAAGCCAACTCAGACTCCTACCCTCTTTCTCACTTCCCACAATTGGTCACCATGTCCAGCCACTTTTACTTTGTCTACATCGCTTGAATGTGTCCCACCCGACATTCCTGGGACACATTGCCTTAGCTCAATTTCTTGCCTGGAGAAAGAGTCTTGGGTTAGTTTCTCTGGCACGAGTCTCTATCCTGCCCATCTTCTGCATAGCTAACTGAAAACCTCTTTTTTATTTTATATTTTAAAGTTTATTTATCTTGAGAGAGAGAGAGACAGCAAGTGGGGAAGGGGCAGAGAGTCCTAGTCTATCAATGTTCTAGTCTGTAAAGTGGGAATAATAGAACCTAATGCCTTTTAGGGGTGCTGTGAGATTAAATGATGGGATCAGTAAAAATGTTTAGGATATTGCCTGCTACACAGAACATTTTTTTATATATATAGTTTATTGTCAAGGTGGTTTCCATATAACACCCAGTGCTCTTCCCCACAAGTGCCCTCCTCCATAGCCATCACCCTCACTTCCCCTTTCCCCCTACCCCCCACAGAACATTTTAAATGCATAACCATTTAATTAAAATTATTTAAGATATTAAGTCCAAATTCATGAGCATAGTATATAAGGCCTTTGTATCGGGACCTAACCTAACCTTATTAAACTTCTTGCTATTCAGTGAAGGTTCCCTGTCTCTTTCATGCCTTTCTATTAACATGTCCATTTTTTCCTCCAACCTTGTATTTTTTTAATTTAATTTAATTTAATTTAATTTTTTAAATCTGATTCAGAAACATCCAAATATTTCTTAATTTATAACTATCTAAGAATATTGGTCCAAAATCATAAAGTTTATAATGTGTAATTTTAGTAGATTTTAGCACTTCTGAGGGTGAAATATGGAGATCAATGTTTAAGACTTTTAATCTGACAACCAATGAATATTTTAGAAGTTCCTACAAATAGAACAGTGACTCACAGCGTATGTCTTGGATTTGGGCATACACTAGACAAAGTGGCAGGAAAAGGACCACAGAGACAACACGGTTCTCATATCTAGTGGTGTTGGCTTACTGTATATAAACAATATCTAACATCACTGTGAGTCCTCTGCTCCAAAATCAAAGGTCACTGTGTCGTGGAAAAAAAAAAAAAAGTTCAAGTGAAGTGCTCAAGCCAATGAAACATTAAACAAGCACACCTGGATTTTCGCAGCAGATAATTCCAGTGGGGATTTCATGTTGCTGTGGATACAAGGGGAGGAACAGCTCAGAGATACGTGTAAAGCAGGGAGGGATTAGAGTATCCAGGGAAATAAGTAAAAGGTATTGCATTTCATTCCATGCTTCAGGGGGACAGCTACAAAATTAGGTCTAAACATCCTTATCCTTCAAATAAAGGGGTCACATTGCCAATTTATTGTGAGCATGATAAAAGAAACATAAAACTTTTCATGTTGCTTACCCTTCTGGGCAGTAGAAACCTGTCAGCCTGCCAAGTGAATGCTTATTACTTTTACTTTTAATTTTTTCCTGGCTGGGTTTTTTGTTTTTTTGTTTTTTTGTGGGGGTTTTTTTTGGCATAGCAAGGGCAACCAAAGCCAGTGATTTAATTAACTGCTTTCATTAATGCTTTTATTTAAATAGATAATGTAGAGAGAGAAAATAATTATCCCACATTAATCTAAATGTTACAATTTACTAAAATCTCTGCTTTCTGAATTGTTCACAACAATGATGAAAATGTTTGCCAAATTACAGTAAATCCTAGCTCAAGACAGGTATTTAACTTAACTGCTTATTTAAATAGTCAAAGAATAACTCAGATCTGATTCAGCCTTAATGGTATCACATAATGTCACAAAATTAATGATGACATGCTATAGATGAAACTTAAAAGTTAGGAGTTATGTGAACTTCCAATAGCAAAAGAAAAATGGAAGGCAAAACAAGCAAAATATTTATAAGTTGATTAAGAGAATCTACCAGGTTTTCCCTGAAAATCTGTTAACTTTCTTCAGCAGTATTATTTTGTTTAGCCCACAAAGAGATTTGTTTGACAACATTCTTGGCCACTTCTTGTTTGTTGTCTTAGTAAAAATAGCACAACAGCTGCATCCATGGCCACCTAGCTGTCAGTAGTGGCACACTCGGACCTCCAGTGGGAGACCAAAGAAAGAGAGACCTGAAGACAGTGGGGTCAAGGATTCTGAGCACTTCTAAATGTGGGGGAGTGTTCATGGGGCAAAGAAGTTCAAAGCTCTCTCCCTGACCTTTTTTCTCTCTTCTCTTGGGTGCCATATTGCATGGGTCTCCTATTCATGGAAGCCCCAGTAGGAACCAGGATGGGGCCTGAAGAAAAGGACCAAGGGCCACTAAGCAAATCTCTTAAACCTGCCTGAATCCAGGCTTCTATTGGGGGACAGAGATCTAGAATCAACACTAAACCCAACAATAAGGTCTGAGTGCCTGCCTGGAGTAATGTAGGTGTTTTGTGAATTCTCCAGTGACCCTTCAAGGAAGAGGGGTGGTGGCCAGGGTAAGGAGAGTATGGGGACTCAGGATCTCAGATGAAAAGCTTGTGTATCTCTGCATAAAAATAAAACATAAGCCCTAACTGAAAAAATGAAAATGAATGTAATGTTTGAAATGGTCACTTAACGAATAAGCATAAAATTTGGAAGTCTGGCAAAACAAAGATGAAATTGGATTTTGCTTTATAATTTATGGGAAATGATTATGTATATATGAGTAAAAATGTTACACATTTGTACTCTAATCATATTTTTATATACATGGAGCATATATAAGATGTAAATACTGAGACAGCAGTTATGAAAGACCAGCTGGAAAGCCTTTGCACACAAGAGATGGCAAAATGTAAGACACCAATCAGTCAGTTCCCTAAAACTGGAAAAAAGCATTGTGGGGATTCAAAAGTGAATAAGGTCACTCTTGGAGGTATGGGGTGGGGATAAGTATAGGTTTGATGCTTGAGGCAAATGCTGGTGGTTACAAGGCTTTATAGACACCATATGGTCAGGTTTCCTCACTCCTGCATAGCATTTATATCTTCTTGAATCTTTATTCTTAATGGTGATAGTTTAAGCATGAAGTGTATGAGATCCTTTCTACTGGGTCCAATTTAGTGTGTAGATACTATGATATGGTAATGACTTCAGCTATGTCATGCTTAATGATAAGTTAATAAATGTCTAGTAAGTAAGCCCTGAAGTAATGATATAACCTAGAAGTTATATATGATTTGTTAGGAATTAGAACATGTGGTTTTGAAAACAAGCTCATAAAAACAGGTTAATTACAATGAGCAATTATACGGGGAAATAAGTTTCCTACAGATAAGACTGCCAATTTTGAGGAAATGTTTACATAAATGGTTACTATATCCAGGTATATGTCAGAATTACCTGGGGAGTCTTAAAAATACATATTCCTAGGACCTACCCCAGCCCAGGAATTGTGACTGCAGGAATACGGGCCCAGGAAACTCTAACTATCACCTCCACCTCCACCTCCACCCCCATCCCACTCCCACCCCCATAACTATCTCTGATGTACAGAGTTGTTGAGTCCAGAATTTTCACAATCTGTTGCTTAGAGAAAAAGTTACTCAATATTACCCTTATGTCTAGGAAGCTGATCACAATATATTTTTCCATCACTAGTTCTTAAAATAAAAGGAAACTCAGGGCTTTTTTTTTTTTTTTTAAGCTCAAGTGCCTTACTATGTTGGTATATTGGAAAGATTCTTGTTGTCCTTTTGAGAGAAATTATCTTCAGAGAATTCCAGTTAGGGATCAACACAGTCTCCAGAAGCCATGTGCCCAGTAACTGGCTTTGCCTACTCTGGGTCTCAACAGTGGCTCCAAGCACTCCAATCCCCCAGAGAGGATGACTACCTGGCACCTCTAGAGAAGGACCATTCCTATGATTCCAGGCTTCTCCAAATTTCTACCCAATATCAAATGGTGTATGAGAAGGGCCAATTTGACACCTCCTTATTCCCTCAAAGTGCTTATAATCACTTCTGTTTGTTTGTACTGGGCCAAAAGAATTCAATCGGTGGGAGGTATAGGGAAGCAAGAAAGTGACTAGTGGATTCAGAGCTGAGTCAGGGTCGGGGGTGTGTGACTGAGGGTGTACGGTGCCCTTTGTCTTTTGGGAAGTGAGGCTGCACATGAGAAAGGGGCAGACAGTAGGATGGGGATAGATGGCATTGACCTAGTGCCACTGAAGTTCAAGTAACTCCCTAGAGGGTTTGTTTAAACAAATATTCCTAGACCCCATTCTCCAGGTTTCTGATACAGTAGGTCTGGGGAGGGAACTGAGAATTTGTATATCTAACAGGTTCCCAAATGATGTTCATGTTGGTGTTCCATTTTGAGAACCACTGTTCTAGGCACAGAAAAGTGAGAGGCTCCCAGTGATTTTGGGTGCTTAAGAAAGATGGGTAGAGTTTAATATAATTTTCAATGAAGGAAGTATATGATCCCATTAAATATTTGAGACACATGAGTAAAAAGTGAATTTTTTGTTTTGGACTTGTTTTGTTTTGTTTTTAATGCAGTGGAATTCCTGGATTTGGGGTGTGGGATGCACTCAGAGTCCCCTCAAGACTTACATGATAAATGAGATTAGTGGCAAAAGAAAGGACCCAAAATATGTTCAGATCATGGTTTGCAGAGCATTCAAGTATTATGATAGGGCTTAAGAAACATCCATCAGCAGCCCATTAGGTAGTGATAGTCAGTGGGAGCCAAAGATGTGGCCACTATGACCATGAGAGTCTTCGGTCCATAAGGGATTTATATATCCCTCAGTCTGGGTAGACAGCTAAAAGAGCAGGGCACAACATCAGTTTTCTCTGCAGTCAAGCACTTTTGCAAAATAGAAACACCACAGTCAAGCACTTTTGCAAAATAGAAACACCACAGAGTGTTGGTCAGCTTGCTTAGTCCTCCTGATGTTAAATCAGAAGTGCTAGGGGCGCCTGGGTGGCTCAGTTGGTTAACTATCCAACTTTGACTCAGGTCATGACCTCGTGGTCCATGGGTTCGAGCCCCACATTGGGTTCTGTGTTGACAGCTCAGAGCCTGGAGCCTGCTTCGGATTCTGTGTCTCCCTTTTTCCTCTGTCCCTCCCTAGCTCACACTCTGTCTCTGTCTCAAAAATAAATAAAGATTAAAAAATTTTTTTAAAAATTAAAAAAAAAATCAGAGGTGGTAGCCATTTTAACTGAATTTCAAGAGAACATCTTTGCCAGACCAGGAACTCTAGCAAGGAACGGTCACATACACTGGCAGGAAACACCTCTGATTCATCCCTAATCCTTGGGGAAGAGAGCATCTTCCATATTAAGACTCTACCTCCCCAGGCTTCTCCCTCATATGAGAGAAGATGCGAGGTTCCCACAAGGAAACTGTATATGTAAATTTAATTAGTGGGGAGGTGCCAGTCTAATCAGTTTAGAGTGCTAGGCTTTTCCAGATTTTTTGGTGTTATCACATGATTTAACCCTCATGCCAGTGTAGGAGGAGAGATTCTGGGTTCTCTCCCCATTGTATAGGTGAGGAGCACCCTAACTCAGTGGTTCTTGGATCCTGACCCCCAGAGGGGTGTGAAAACACAGATTCCCACACCTACCCCCCTCCCCCTTTTCCAATTTAAACCTTACAGGGTGGCACCTGGGTATCTGCTTCTCCAACAGATCCCCGAGCAATGCGGAAGTCCTGGTCCACAGACCACAATTTGAAAACTACTGATCTACCCTTATCTCTGTCCCAAAGTAGAAATAAAGGATTTGTCAAGACATGCCCTTAAGGCCACATTTTTTTTCCAGCCAATGTTTCTGGTCCTCTTTAGAGCTACAAGAACACCTGGGAAGAGAAGTGGCCATGAAATCCTCTTGGCACAGACTTCTTATCTAGACTCACTTTTCTCTACCTTCATCTCTGCCCACGTGTTTCACCAAAGGACACTGAATATTAAGAAAGAACAGACTAGGGGCGCCTGGGTGGCTTAGTCGGTTAGGCTCAGGTCATGATCTCATGGTTCGTGGGTTCGAGCTCTGTGTCAAGCTCTGTGCTGACAGCTCGGAGCTGGAGTCTGCTTCGGATTCTGTGTCTCCCTCTCTGTCTGCTCACACTCTGTCTCTCTCTTTCTACAAAATAAATAAAAATTTAAAAAAAAAGAAAGAACTGACTAAAGAAATTGGGATGGTAGGGAGTCTCCCCATATCACCTACAAAAGGTTCTCCCACCCCAGTGCTTTCCTGCAGCTGTCTGCCTGGGGACATCCTCTGACCATGGGAGCTGGAGGGACATGCTGGAAGAACAGCCCAGGGTGACCATGTGACCAGAAGAATGGGAACTGTGGGTAAATACTGCAGCTTCCTCATTCGAAGAGGGTCCACTCTCCATTGTGTCCTTTTAAGGGTCCCAGTATAGGATTGAGTCTCAGTTGCCCACAGCAACCCACTGACAAATAGTTTTTGGGGGTGTTGTTGACTTCCTTCCCTTTCCCACCTCACCACCCTGCTCTCTCAGGTAGTTTCCTGGGATGGCCCCCAAATAAACTGCTGGCACCCAAATTCTTTGTTTTCATCTTTTGAAGGAGTGTAACCCGAGGCAGGTGCTGACATCATCATTTGAAAATGATCTGATAGTAGAGGGTGGAGATGGAATGGATGAGTCTATTATTCAATTCACACCTGTGGTTATGTTTTGAGTGATCATGAAGAATACATTCCCTAATTAACATCCTTAACCCCAAAGAATCATGAAAAAAACTCACAAAAAAAGACAATGAGCTGATCCCAAAAAAGGCCTAATGTTGCTCAAAGAGTCTTGCTTTTCTTTTGTTCTGGGTGTCTGTAAAGTGGTAGTAGGAGATAAGAAAAGTTATCCTGAAATGAGCAGGAGTGGATAATTTCAACAAATGAAGATTTTTTTCATTTATCACTAATTACATTTAAATATTGGAATCAGTTAGGAAACTTGATTATGATTTGCAACACCAGGTTCTGGTCAGTACTTTCTGGTGGCAGAATGTCAGGTCTTTCTGCCTGGGAAGGCCAGAGCCTCTGAGCTTGACACATAGCTGTCCCTACCCTCCCCACCCCACCCCAGCCACCAGACGGGCTTCTGTATGGGCCCCTGACAGGTCCCATTGTGATGCCAACACAACAATATGGCAAGACGGGACCTGCCATCTTGCCTGCTCCCCAGGCACCTCGGGGCGCAGTACTGTAAGTGCCACGGACCTGGCCGCCATGTTGTGTTTGCCCTAGTATCAAAAGGACAATCAGGGAGAGCACATGTCCATCCATTCATGGGGCCAAGAACAACACTACAGAACAATGGCAATCACCAACCTGTT
The DNA here is from genome assembly GCA_028646485.1 of Cryptoprocta ferox. Lineage (NCBI taxonomy): Eukaryota > Metazoa > Chordata > Mammalia > Carnivora > Eupleridae > Cryptoprocta > Cryptoprocta ferox. The sequence continues at coordinate 42,845,176 of CM053576.1, read as the reverse complement.
CACTGGGGTTTAGCTCTGAGCTCAGCAAGTAAGCACTAACTATTTAATTAGTCACCTAATTAGTGACAGGCCACACTGAAGGTTTCAAATGTCCTCAGACAAACGTAGAGATTAAAAGTCTAATTAAGCTGCAAGAGCTGGGCTGGCTGCTGCCAGACCCCACAGCTGCGCCGGATATGCAGCCCGATAACAGGAGTCATGGTCATCCGGGCACAACTGCGGCTGTGCAAATGTTCGCTCCTTGGTCCAAGCTATTCTTAGTGGCCCCAATGTCGCACCCAACCCAATGAAGAATCGATGTTTAGGTACAAAACCAGAGATTCCACCCCTTGATGAGATTCTTTGGTTGGATTTTTTTGTTTGGTTTTGTTTTTGAGAAAACTCTTCCGGGTGGTAGAAGTGGAAGAAAAGGTGGGCCTGGGCCCTCCCGCCTACCAGCGCTTTCTGTGAATCCAAGTATGTGTTTCTCTAGGCTCACAAAGGGTTGTCGGGGTACCACCCGGGGCTGCTTTCAGTCACTGTCATCCCAGGATGCCACTGCAGGCTCCTCAAGAGATTCTTTACCTCAGAATTTAATTAGGAAGGATTTTAAAATAATGGATTAAAAGGAGCTGCTCCATAATTAGGAGTAAATAATGTAATGCACAGAAGCAGGGAGACACACGAGCTGAAACAGAATAAACCAGTAACTGCTTCAGCTCAGTGAGTTCATGCCCCAGAGACAGCAAAGAAGCCGTTCTGTGTAATTCGGGGGTGGGGTGGGGGAGGGACTATCTACTTGGGACACTGTCAGGGGCAGGGCCTGAGGCTCTGCATTGCATCCAAGCTCCCAGGTGACGGTGACGCTGCTCCACGGACCACACTGTGAGTAAGAAGGACGTAAAACGTAAGATGAGTTCACAGACCTGGTTCCTGCCCCCCCACCTTTTGGGTATGGCATTTCCCTATTTCTCTTTAAAAAATGATTTTGGAGTACTTCCGTGGAAAGCCTGAAGTATTCAAAGCGTAACATTTGGGGAGTTCAGCAGAGAGGGACTTTGTGCCTGAGGTGGCTGGTGAAAATATAACCTCCTAAGGTTTTGCAGGAAAGGGCCTCCCGCTTTCTGAAAAGAGCTTTCAGACTTCGTTGCAAAGCTCTCCCCCAGGAAATAGTATTGACAGATGATAGATGCTCACCTCCAGGCCTGGCTGTTGAGCCAAGAAGAGGAAGTTCCCTTTAGGCCTCAGATTGGTAGAATTCCTAGGGTGAAAGACCTTCAGGCTGGCAGAACCATGGGGGTCCCTGCCATGATCTTCTTAGCACAGTGAGGACAACAGGCATAGCACTGATTGGCAGCAGAGAAGGGCTGCCAGCTGCCAGGTTCTTTCTGCTTTTTCCCATGATTGGGGTTTTAGACATGTCTTATTAATACAAGTACTGAGAAAGATAATATATATGAAGTACTTAAACTGTCCAAGCCAAGAACATTCAGGATGCTCTGAAAGCAGGGCTGCCACTCTTTAGCCCAGCATTGGAGGACTAAATAGGACTGGGGAGGGGGGTGGGAGCACCCCAAGGGATACTGGTATGTGTCCCTAAGAAAACACTTGTCATATATGCCACTGGGAACTGGGGGCCCAAGGAAAATTCACCCCAGTAAAAACACAAAGATACAGGTGACCCACAGGCCTGACAACCAAAGATAAGAAGGTGTGTCTGTGCAGATGTAACTGGATGGGTAAACAGCAAAGGACCAGATAGAAGGCTGTACTAAAAGGAAAAAAAAATTGGAACTTCATGTTCACTGTTCTCTCCTCACAAGGAGCCTCATCCTACTGTATTAGTTGATGACTTAGGGCAAATCCCTTCCGCTCCCCCAGTAGCATCTTAGCACTTGAGGAAAGAAGGATGTAACAAGGGACAAGAATTTGCGCAAGGATTGTCTTTGGTGTCCTTTGAAGACGACAAATGCTTTGTAATTTTTTTGTGTGTACACAACATGAAGACAAAGAGTTGTCTGTTTGGACACCAGATGACAGGATTACCAGACTTTCTGGAAAAAGAGGCTGCTGTACTGGGCCTCAGATGCGTGTTCCAGGAACTGCAGTGCCTCAACTGGGTCTGAGAGTGCAGTGCAGGAACATCAGGAGGGTGATTTTTCTAAATCATGCCTCCAGAAGGTGGATTCAGTTGTTATTGGGGGTCAGTGTTTGGTGACCACTTCCATTTCATTTCGGGTCAAATCATTTATAACATTTAGTTCAAATGGTAGTTAAGCTGGTGAGTAAAATATGCAGTAGGTTACTATGGTGACTGCTAATTTAAAATAATTAGGAAAAATAATGAGAAAACTATTTCCTCTGTGAAGGATTCAAGATCCATAAACTGATACCAGTCTATTTTTAGAATATGTAATCTGTAACGATGACAGAGAACTGTGAGCACTTTAAAATGCTTTAAAAAGGTCTGTCTGATTGAGGAATTTAATCAACCAAGTACTTCTATCCAAATTTATTCTTGTCTTTATTAAATCTAAATTGATTCCACAAAAAGAAAATTATATGTATATACCTTAATGTAATCATTTAAAACACAACTGTAATGACTAAGTATGTAGCTGAATGAAGATTTCAGACCTGTTTCTGATAACTTCTTGACTACTATAATTTCACAAGTCCACAATGATACATCATTCAGAAATGATCACATGTGACTTGCTGCTCAGAGTCATAGATGAAGAGACCCCTCAGAATGAGGAAAGCCCTCAAACTGTAGTGTGGCCCACACAGGAAAGTGGATATTCCTAGGTGCTTCTCATTACTTCTTTCTTGCAATTAAAGATTGCTATAGACTGGCCACAGTATTTAAAGCATGTGAGCTCTGTTGCTAATTTCAAAAATGACATGTGACTTATTTCTGATTAACTAGGAGTATGATCCAGATAACTGAACAAATTGGCTGAAAAGTGAAAAAAAAATCTTTATCTGGTTAATGTGATGTCAAATGAGCAAAGTAACCATTCAGGGTTAGATTGTCTCCTTATCAACCAAGTACAAACACCTGTTAGGGGTCATTTCCTCCATCCCGTTCCTTGTCTAATCCTTAACAAGGCCTCACCCATCTTCTTTAGGCCGGTACCTTTACTGGCTTTTGGAGGAGTGCTGGTGGGGTTGCTTTTCCCCATCTTCTGCTTATCTCTTAGCACCTACAGTTTTGAACAGGAGCTAAAATTTCTCATGTGATACTGAGCAAAAATTTAGAAAAAACTGGATTCAGGAGACTGTGTTTCTCCAAAGCCAAACTCTTTTAAGACATCTATGAGACCGTGAGACTTTATTGGGGCGCCTGGGTGGCTTAGTCGGTTAAGCGTCAGACTTCGGCTCAGATCATGATCTCACTGTTCATGAGTTCGAGCCCTGCATTGGGCTCTGTGCTGACAGCTCAGAGTCTGGAGCCTGCTTCAGATTCTGTGTCTCCCGCGCTCTCTCTCTGCCCCTAACCACTTGTGCTCTGTCTCCCTCTCTCTTAAAAATACATAAACATTAAAAAATTTTTAAAAAGGAATCTATGAAGCTTTAAAAAAATAAATGAGGAGGGGTGCCTGGGCGGCTCAGTCATTTAAGCATCCAACTCTTGATTTCACTTCAGGTCATAATCTCACAGCTTGTGAGTTTGAGCTCTGCGTTGGGCTCCTTGCTGACAGACAGACCTGCTTGGGATTCTGTCTTTCCTTCTTTCTGCCTCTCCCTTGCTCTCGCGCGCTCTCTCTCTCTCTCTCTCAGTAAATACATAAATAAACTTTAAAAATTAAAAAAAAATAAATGAGGAAACCAAGTCTGAGAGAAAGTGAAGTAACACATCTAAGGTTCCACATCACATGCTGGTGATGCCAGGCCATGAACCTAAGTTCTTGGACAATAACTCAGGGCTCTTCCTGTCAGTGAGGGGCTGAAATTCAGTGAGCAGATGGGGAGCTAGTCAGGGGAAGCTGAGAATCCTCAGGAATCACCTATCAGGAAAATGTGCTCTGAAAGGAAACCCGTTTAGTACTGTGAGGATGAAAAAAAAAAACCAGTATTGAAGGGATATGCAGGCCTCAGTCTTCCCTGGCAGGGGGGCGGGGGGGGGGGTTACTCTGCTCCCTGGAACCTAAAATACGGGGGATAGAAGAAAGGCCCTGGCCCACCTGCCATTTCAGAAAGTCTATTTGTGATATGCAATGTCAAAACTGGTTCCCAAACCTGCCTGAGTACATGGAGCACTTGCTAAAATGTAGATCCCCAGAGCCCTTCCTGCGAGTTCCTAATTCTGTGTGTCTGATGCTGGGTCAGGGAATCTTTAACAAATGCTCTAGGTGATTCTTATGATTCAGCCAATGAGGGAAATACTAGTATAGACTGGGGTTGGCAAAATTCTGGAAAGGGTCAGAGTGTACAGGCTAAACAGTCTCTGTTACAGTCTCTCAAATCTGCCATTGTATCAAGAAAACAGAGACAACATATAAATAAATGTGACTGTGTTCCAATAAAGTTTTATTTACAAAACCAGGTAGAAAGCCACATTTGACCTAGGGGCTATACTTTGCCAACCCTCTGTCTAGAATTTCACTGATTCAACAATCCACCTAGGCAAGGTATATGGGGTGGCAAAAAAACTTCAGGTCTTTTTCAAAAAAGCCTCTCAGGTATAGAAGAGAATGGCCCCTTTAAAAATAAAGAAATAAAGTAAAACAACTCACCAAAATACCAGTGTCTCTAGGAAGGAAATTCCAACACTGGATGCACCAACCACAACAATCTTGGCATTGACAGTTATTTTAAGTTCCAATGTTAGTTTTCTGTTTGTATGGTTTAAGGCATAACCCAACTGGAATAAAAGATACAAAGAGAGAGACATGTTGAAGATGTAGCTGAGTCTGTGCTCCCAGACTGACAATTATGTAGAAGAATTCTTTAACCAGGATACTACTGGCAAATTCCAGACTAAACAATGCCCATGCACAGCCATGGTGAAATTTACAGAAAACAATTTTTAAGATATTAATGTAAGAGTATGGGAAAATACCTAACACCTAGTCTGATTCACATCAAAATCAGATGTTTACAAAATCAGCTTGGTTTACATCATTTTTGTCTTATTGCTGATGGATGTTTCCTACAGAACTGAGGCCCTTTATGATTAGAAACAATAAGGTAAATAGTCCCACAAGAAGACAAGTTGCTCCTTGAGAATCCATAATTTCATGAAAGGTCTCAATCTTTCCTTCTGTCCAAGATCACCCTGAAAACCTGAACAACAACTAGATTACAATTGTTGGGTAATTTAAGGCAAATATTAGTTCTTTCCATTCTGCGTTCCTCACACTACTTAACACAGTGCCTTGTGCACAGGTGTTCAGTAATATTCATAGAATGACGAACATTAGTTGGATGACAAAAACATGTTGGATGATAAGGGTTATTCAACTTTCCAGATGATCTGAGGTCAGGGAGGACTCTTAGAAGCAGAGAAAGTAACTGGTGATCATTTTAATGTCCATGTTTGAAAAACTTACTTGAGTTGATTTATTTGATTCACTTTTCTGCAAAGGCTTCAATGGAAGCAGTAAATGTACAAAGGGAAGTTTTACAAAGAGGTGGTGGGGTATTCTTGAAAGAATGTTATATTGTGTCAAAAGACCTTGGTTCTATTTTTTTAAGTTTATTTGTTTATTTTGAGAGAAAGAGACTTCAGGGGAATGGCAGAGAGAGGGAGAGAAGAAGAGGCTCTGCACTGTCAGAGAACCCATGATCCATGAGATCATGACCTGAGCTGAAACCAAGAGTTGGATGCTTAACCAACTGAGCTACATAGGAGCCCTTTCCCACCTTTTTTTTTTTAAGTTTGACCTTGGTTCTATTTTTAATTCATTCAAGATACATTTTTATTTGATGCTTACTCTGTGTCTGGAAGAATTACAGCTGACTTCTCATCAGATACAATGGAGGCAAGAAGGCAGTGGAATGACATCCACACCAATGCACCACACTCGGTTAAATTCTCATGACACTAGCATTAACTCATCCTACAGCTCAGAGGTCTTCAAATTCCAATAGACCAAATCTATTTTGAATTTTATTAAAATCCTGAGTTACTAGGAGTTTGGAAGTCCAGTGGGCTGATGGTAAAGTCCTATGTAAAGCTTGGCTCCCACTGACCTTCCAATGCCTGAGATAGCATGACTGTGGCCACATGCTTTGCCATTCACCAAGGAACATGTGAAATTTAGAGGATAAATCCCTTCTCTCTAGCCCTAGCTAGCTTAGCAATATGCAGGTAGAAAAGGTCTTTTCCCAAATAATGTAGTGTAATGTTTGATATTTTAGACTCTCCAAAATTAATGCTGCTGGTGCTTCTCAGCATGCTCCCACCTTTAATGAGGCACATCATGAATTCTGGAAGAGATTGAGCTTGCTCCCATCTTTAAGAGGGGGCTCTGATTGACATAAACCAAGCTGCATAACCACACCCTCCTTGCTCAATAATTGGCCCAGGATAGACACATGACCTATGTTGGCCTAATCAGAGTGAATCCCAGGACTTTTATATGATGGTTGAAAAAGAGAAACCTCTTGCCTTCTAGATAGTATTGGGGTATAAATGTGAAGCCTGAAATGGTACAGTTATCATGACACCAAGTGGGAAAACATCCTGGTTGAAGCCCCAAGAGAATCACAGAGACATGGAATAGAAACTCCTTTCAAGGTGTTTGGGTGGCTCAGCTGGTGAGCGTCCAACATCGGCTTAGGTCATGACCTTACAGCTTATGACTTTGAGCCCTGCATCAAGCTCTGTGCTGACAGCTCAGAGTCTGGAGCCTGTTTTGGATTCTGTGTCTCCCTGTCTCTCTGCCACTTCTCCACTCTCTCTCTCTCCCTCTCTCTCTCTCTCAAAAATAAACATTAAAAAAAAGAAAGAGGGGCACCTGGGTGGCTCAGTTGGTTGAATGGCCAACTTCGGCTCCGGTCATGATCTCATGGTTCGTGAGTTTGGGCCCCTCACTGGGCTCAGTGCTGACAGCTCAGAGCATGGAGCCTGCTTCAGATTCTGTGTGTCCCTTTCTCTCTGCCCCTCCCCCACTCATGCTGTGTTTCTCTCTCTCTCTCTCTCTCTCTCTCTCTCAAAATAATTACACATTAAAAAAAAAAAGAAACTCCTTTCAAACTCTATCTGAAGCCCACACTGCCTTTGGAGTCTTCAATTATATGAGCAATAAATATCAGTCAGCTTTTGCCACAGTAGTGCTACATAACAAACTACCATAAGAGGCTTTGACTTAAAATAGCTGTTGTTTGTTCTCACTCATGAATCTCTGGGTCACCTGGAAGTACATCTGAAGGCTGGATTCAGCTGGGTTTGTCTCAAACTTGCATATCTCAGATTGGCCTCACATCTCCCTGTCTTTATTTTGATGAGACATAGCTGGCGAATGTTATTAGGGCAATGGTAGAAGTGCATAAAGTGAGAATAAGCAATACCTCTTCAGCCTGGCCAAAGCAAGTCATGTGGCTGAGCCCACTACCCATGAGATGGGGAAGGAGACGTGCCTGTAGTGGGAGGAGCCTCAAAGGGCACAGCCCAGGGAGGGAGAAATAGCTGGGGAGAATGATGCAGTCCATCACATTTCCTCAGTTGTTTAGGACAGCTGTTTCTTCTATATGCAACTGAAAATTCCCTAACCTGACACATTTTACAAATGACAATAGTGAACGTATCATTTGGGTGAAAAAATGTCTGTTCTCCAAATGTCACTCTGATCTGGCCTAGGAGAATTTCCTAAGTCATGTCAATGAGGAATTTTTGGAGAAAAGCAGTTAATTCTGGTATATGTGGGTGCCACCATGTACTGTGTTCTGATTGATTTCTAAGGCAGGTAAGGTGGCAGCCGATTCACTCTAGCCAGCCTTGGGTCTAGTGGTTTACCACACGGAAGACTGGGAGCATAGATGTTGGAACTGATGAGGGAACATGGGGCAAGCTGAGGGTGAAGGACAGGCTAAGAGCAAACCCTCCCCCAGGGGGGATATGTGTGCTGTTCCTCAAACACTCCTGGCTGTCCAAAAACAGGGGAAAGGAAAGAAAGCAAATGGTTGACTGATAGAGATCACAGTCATGAAGGACAGGAGTCTCCTTCAGTTTACAGATTACTTAGTAAACTGCAAGAAAAAGGCAATCTTATCCATAGCCTAATCTCCAGAAACCTATAGACTCTGTTTCCTAATGTCACCTTCATCAGGATGTAAGGGGATTTAAGTGCTTGCCATGGTGACGTGGGAAACAAAGGCAAATGAAAAATTAAATTCCCTTACTGCTACAGCCCATTGACAGGTCCTTGAAACGGGCAGAGTGGCCTCCCTCTAGGAGCTCAGCTGCCTTGATGATGACACTTTGCTAGGGGCAAAAGGGAACCTTGGCTTAACATTATCCTGACACCCCCACCCCCACCCAGGATCCTGTGAGTCTCCTTAAACATATAAAAATTACTTTGCAAACATCCTTTAACTCCCAAGTATATGTTGGCAATTATACTCTAAGCATATGGCCCTTGGTATACATCTGAAGAGTCTCATGACTGAGGTTTTACTAAACAGTAATAAATGACGTTTTCCTACCAACAGCTAGCCCCTCAAGATCCTAGAAACCTTGCTTCCCAAACTTCCTTAGAGACTTACACTGTCCCTAACCCCTCCCAACCTGAAGATATATAATCGGTCACTCTTCACAACCCCAGTTCAGCTCTTTCTGACTATGGATCCTGCCCCCCGGCTTTAATAAAATCAACTTTTAGCACTAACTAAAGATGTCTTCAAGAATTATTTCTTGGCCGTCAGCCCCAAACTCCACCATCACCCCAAAACCCCATCAGTATGATGGCATTTAGTCACAGGCCCAATTAACAGACTTAAAATGCCAGCATCTTGACAAAGGTCAGAACTCCAAGATTCCTTTCACAGGAGGTATGGTCAGACATTCCCCTTTGCTATCCAGAAGTGCACGTTAACGCTGAGGCATAGGCAGTAATGAAATTCCCTGGTAAAGAATTATAACCCATTTATGAAATAGCTCCTGTATTAATGATACAAAGGCGGCTGGGGAACAGAACAGAATGGCTTTTGTTTCCCACACAATAGCTTTAACACCAACAGCTGCCAGGCCTCAGAAATCACCTTTCTAACTGCTGAATACATAAAGTGGCCTCAGGGGTGTCAAGAGTTAGCCATCAGTACCAATGATGGTGGGTGTCTCAGGAGAGTGATCAGGCATCACAATGGTTTTCAGTAAGCCAGTTTTGTGCCTAGGCTTTAATTAAAAACATATTCATCGTCAGGTATGATGAAATGACCTGAAAAAACCACATTTTTCTTTTGTTAGGATAGATAGTTTTTAAATTCCTTGAAAAAAATTCTTCCCAGCCTGGAAATGTCTTTCAGTAATGCCTACAAATGAAGATGGCTTCTGCTGCTTTGTAAAGGGTTTATTTTGCCCATAAGCAGGAGTATCAGTCATTTTTTGAAGGACAGCAGAATATTTCCTCCCTTTATGTTCCTTCGGAGTCACAGGTTTTCATGGCAAAAAAAAACAAAACCAAAAATAAAAACCATACCAACCATACCACCAGGTATGGAAGATCCTCTAAGTCAAGCCAGCTTTTCCTTTTCTTGGTTTGAAATCTACCAAAAATGTCCGACACAATGGAGACCTAGGTTTTTATTTTTCTTTTTATATTTTCTTAATAGTGAAATAAAAATAAAGCTTTAACTACTGGCTTATATTTTATAGACACAAATTAAATGTGCCTTGTGATAGTAAGTCATTTCAAAGATAAAACAGAAGAAATTCTGTAAGCTCTTTAACTACATACCACACCAGTGACAATATGGGTAATAAACTAGATTCTTACTTCCATGTCTTGTAAAGACACTTATAATTCTTATTTTTTCTGATAATACTAGGTTAGCATTTTTAGACAAAGGGATTATTTTATTTTATCTTTTATTTATTTTTATTTTTAGAGACAGAGAGAGAGAACGCAAGCATGCATATGCAAGCAAGGAAGGACAGAGGGAGAGAGAGAATCTTTTTTAAAAAAAATGTTTATTTAGTTTTGAAAGAGAGAAAGAGAGCACTAGAGGAAGAGAGGCAGAGAATCCAAAGCAGTCTCTGCGCTGCCAGCACAGAGCCCCGTGAGGGGCTCGAATTTATGAACTGTGAGATCATGACCTGAGCTGAAATCAAGAGTCTGACACTCAACTGACTGAACCACCAGGACCCCCGGAGACAGAATTCCCAAGCAGGCTCCACACTCAGCAAGGAGCCGGAAGTAGAGCTCGATCCCGCGACCCTGGAAACATGACCTGAGCCAAAATCAAGAGTCAGACACTTAACCAACTGAGCCACTCAAGCACCTCTAGGGGATAATTTTAAATGTAGAGATCAACATGTATCCCAGCATGAAGGAATAAAAAACATATTATGGTATGTACGCAGACCTTCTAAGGCTAAAAAAAATGTTCCTTGAAATTGACCATGAGTCCCCTAATGAGTTTATGTAGACCTTCCATTCAGTCCCACAGGAGAAGAAAGAATATTATGGGATTTCCCTGTTAGAAAATAATAGAGCTGAGCTTGAGGTGGGGAGGGAAATGATAAGGGGTCAGGTCGAGTGGGATAGGAGTTGAGATGAGAAAATAGGGAACAGAAATAGGCACAAGTTTAAGTTGTAACATATTTATCTGTAATTTCCTGTGGGCTTCTGAAACAGAAGACTCATCAGTGAACGAGCCGTGGGTGGAGGTTTTGGTTGGTTTTACTAATTTAGTTGGTTGGTTTGCTGCCCTCTGCTGAGACTGCTTCCTGAGGTCAGGGACTATATTTTTTTCTTTTGAGGCATTTGTTATGTTTGGGTTTCATTTTGCTTATCTTATCTAAATGATTCCTGCCATACATTTTTAGAGATTCAATAAATGGTAAAAGAATAGATGTATTAACTTTTTCATAAGCCCTTCTTAAAGAGTATTGACATAATTTCCACTGATTGAAATTATTTTAGCTGGCTCTTTGCCAGTTGCCTAAATGAGCAAACAAATGATTTAGATGTAATTAGAACTACTTGGGATTCAATATGATCTTTTTAGTAAAAATGATATTGATGTACACGGTCAGCTGAATTTATGCCCTGATTCATATACATTTAACAAGAGACCTTAAATATATAGTTTGGAGTTTCATGTATATTTGTTAACTGTTTTGTGTGTACAAAAAATTGCTCAAAATGCAGTTATATCTGATATACGTACACCTTAGTTCTGTGTTTCCACATCTGGTTTGGTTTCTCTTACACACTTACTTAGAATGAGTTAGACTGACACAAAAGGATTATTAAAACTCAATTTCAGTAATATATCCCAAATCAGAAGTTACTGAAATTACAAATAGGCCAATAAACTAGGAAGCAGTCAAAATAAATACAAATGATGCTACATAATAAATGCAAGGTTCACACTAAACTGGGATATGACAATGTGTATGGTGAATTTTTTCTAATATACCATTTCATTTGGAGGTTACGTTCAACCTCCAGGATCATTAGACTAGGCACCATTAGCCCGGTGGCAAGGTTTGGGCTTGTTTTCTTAATTCTGCTACTGGTTGAAATTCGGAGCCTCTTTTCCTTAAATATCAGTTTCCTCAGGTGTAAAATGGAAGTAAATTACACAAACCTCTGCCTTCCTCAGCAGGCAAACATGGGAACTATTCATTAAACAACGTCTACAAATACTTTGAGCTTTTCAGGCAAAGATGTTACACAAGGTAAAATTGCACATCCTCTCTCCCATCTGCAATATGAAAGGCAAATCTTCGAAAAACACATTTTAAAAGGGCAAAACAATGAGCTCAATTTTCAGCTCCACACCCATGTATATATATTTTTTCTTACAGAAAGCTTCCAAAGACTTCAAAGGGAGCTCTGTCCATGCAAGGAAATGGAAGATGGAGAGATTCAAAGCCATTAGGAATAGAATTTCTGAAATTCTTAATAAGCCACCTTTTCCTTTATAAATGTCATTTTTTCTTATGCTTCTGTATTCCCTCTTTTCTTTTTTTGAGGCCTTCTGTTTCCCAATTTGATCAAAACAAATGACAGATTGATATCAGTGTCAGTTTCAAAGTGCAAAGTTCACAAGTTCCCCTCTTTGGGGCAAAGTATCGCCATTATTTACCAAATAAAGAAAGGGTAGAGAGGTGCAGACATGTAAAAGAGAACTAATAAGTGAGAAATAACTTCCACAGACACAAACTACAATTTTGAAAACCTTTCTGCTGAAATCATTAGAAGGTTAAAGAATATGATATGAACACCAAAGTCATTGTCCTGGCAGAGCAAGAGAAGACTGTGAAGAAGATGCCGTGGTTTTGAGCCTTGCTTTATGAAGGATTTTCTTAACTTTTCCAACATTTTTTGTAGCCCCAGCACTTCGGAAAAATGTGAACTGCCTATGGTATCTGCTGAGAGCAATGATGACCCAAAGACACTTTCTGGCTCGCCTTTTTTTTTTTAAGTGGGCTCCGCCCAATATGGGGCTTGAACTCACAACCACAAGACCAAAATCTGAGCTGAGATCAAGAGTTGGACAGTTAACCGACTGAGCCACTCAGGTGTCCCTCTGGCTTGCATTCTTTTTGTTTTCAATGCTTATTTATTTTGAGAGGTGTAGGGAAGAGAGAGAGAAAGAGAGAGAGAGAGAGAGAGAGAGAGAGAGAGGAAGAGTCAAAGAGAGAAGGAGAGTGAGAATCCCAAGCAGGCTCTGCACTGTCAGCACACAGCCTGACATGGGGCTCGATCCCATAAACTGTGAGACCATGACCTGAGCTGAAACCAAGTGTCAGATGCTTACCTGACTGAGCCACCTTAGGCACCCCTGGCTTGCATTCTTAACACGAGAAAGAGTATACCCCAAATCATGCTACATGGGCAGAGTGGGCTGTGGTTACTGCATGATCTGCTCCAGGTACACACTAGGCACTCATGAAATATTTGGGAAGTGAATGAAGCACTGCTTTTGCCTCTGAAAACTTATTAGTAATACTATCCATGAAGATATGTTATTTAAAGAACTATATATCTTTTATTCCTTTACATTCTTCACATTATCCAGGGCAGACGGTGGGAGCATAATAGATTCCTTTGGATTTCTCCCACATAGATTGAATCCTAGCTGAAAGAAAGAGGATTCCCATATCAATTAGGGTTGGGCTTGGCTGCCTACAACAGAAAACCTAGCTTAAACAGAAAACAGCAGCTATAACAGAATGGAAGACAATTTCTCTTTTATACAAAGGAAATCTGGAACTATGAAGTCCAGGGTTACTGAGTACCATAAACTTATCAAAGACCCAGACTTCTACCTGCCTAACTCCTCATCCTAGTGCAAGGCTTCCATCCTCACAGATGGCCCAGGATGGCTGCTGGAGATCAGACATCATATCCTCATTCCAGGTGGCAGAAAGAAGAGAAGAGAGAAGAGTAAAGAAAAAAGGAGCCTTCCTGCTAGCTGAGCCACTTCAAGTGTCCTTCCCATAATTCCCATTCCAACTACTGCTTCCATCTCAGTGATCAAAACTGAATCACATGGTAATGCCTGATGCAAGGGAGGCTGCGAAATAGTTGGGTGCATTGCTGCCCTGAATAAAATCAAGGTTCCATTATTAAGTCTAAAGGGAGCAATGGCTGTTGGGGGCAACTAGTGGCCTTTGCCATAGTTCCTTAAACTGCTATAATACATTGCATAAATTTCTTCAACTTGCATTTTTCTTATATTTCTCTTCTCAACTCCATCTGTACCAATCCTTTGTGTACCCTTATTCCTCATAGGGATATTCTCATTATTTTGCAAACATTATAAAAAGTGAAAATCATTGCCACCTTATGACACTCGCTAGTGGCCATTCTTACACATTTACATTAGAAGAAAAGTATTTTGGGAGTTGAGTGACTTTTATTGGATTTCATCAATTCTAGGAGGCACATTTTTTTCCCACATCTTGGCATCCCTGAAATCAACCTCACAATCAATGTCATCTTAACCACTGCAGTCAGCCAGGCAGCAGCAGTGACACAATTCCTTTCCTGGGTGTGGATGACTTGGTCATGGCTATTCATTGGCATCACTTCCGGAGAGTCCTGTGCATTATGTGTACAACTGAACTAATGTCTTCAAAAAGATTGCAGCATGATTTGGCATAAAATGAACACTTACTGTGTTCCCATAAAGGCCTGGAAACTGAACAGCAGGGTACAAATTTGATATTAGTAAAGCAAATATTAGTCATTGGAGGAATGGCTGTCATTCCATATTTTCTTGCAATGCAAAAATCAAGTGCTTTATAGGAGCAAATAAAGGATGACAGATACCCACAAGTAGATACCTGTGTTACATTTTGTTACTGAGACACCCGCAAAAGTTTTATTCCCATCACATAGCAAACAGTGCAATTGAAGGGAATGTAAATTGCCTCTCTTCTCTGAATAGATGAAAGAAATTTCAAAGCAATAAGACTTATATGACTGATTCATATTCTATTCAGGACTCACATTAAAACATTGTGTCATAGCTTAATTTGCCATTTTTTCCCTTCATGGTACATAAAATAAGGTACACATTATAAATGATAGTGAAACAAGTGTTTCAGTTTTTAATTAAGTAACTGCCCTTGACAAGCAGCTCATAAAAGCATTAAAAGTTTGATTGTTTGGGGGTCCCTGGGTGGCTCAGGTGGTTGAACAGACTCTTGATTTTGGCTCTGGTCATGGTCTCATGGTTTGTGAGTATGAGTCCTGCATCAGGCTCTGTGCTGGTAGTGTAGAACCTGCTTGGGATTCTCTTTTCCCTCACACGGTGTCTCTCTTACTCTCAATATAAATAAATAAACTTAAAAAAAAGTATGATTGCTTTGATGCATACATGAGCATTGGCAAGGGAGATCCACTGATGGTTTTCAGAGACACAAGATTCACTGATTCCCCAGTGTCAGACACGCTGGCACGTGTACCACGACAACCTCAAATGGCTCCATGTTCCTCCCTCCCTACCTTGAGTCATGTCAAGTGTTTAGAAATGTCCCCAGAGCCCCCGCATCACACTAATTGAATCTTGTCTGGAATGTTTCAGCTACTTGGCACTCCAGGTATCATCTTCCATACAATGTCACCTACAAACTGAAGAAATGACTTCTCCCGTGTGAACACACAGGGAAAGACAGGAATGAAGCAAATGCATAGCAAGGAAATGGTTTGCAGGATCAATAACCTGATCCTGTATTGTTTTCAAAGCACAAATTACTACTACAGTGCATATATATATCTTGAGAAACTTCATTTGCTGCTTAATTATTCTCAATTTCTATATCCCCATGGAAAACCCACTTGTGATAAAATAAAATGAAGGTATGGCCTCAAAGGTTTTGCAAACACTCAAATTCAAAAGTGAGGGAAGGCACTCTTCCTTTTAAATAATGCCCTTCTGAAGTGATGGCATTCTCTTTCAGGTATCAGAAGACAAAAATGGTCCTTCAGGTATTAAATAGAAATTGCATGTCTAAATGTGTTTATAATATAGAATTTGACTCTGAATGTCTTAATAATTAGGCAAGGAATCAGAGAAATATATGAAATAATCTATGATAAATTTATTTTCTTGAGATTTTTTGTTAAATTAAAAAAGTTGTATTTTGGTTTTCCTTTTCTAAAAAAGTAAGAGTAAGGGTTATGGAGAATGTATGGGGTATCATCCGTCTGAATACTATATGCTTAAAGAAAGAGGACCTCCAGTCATCCTCTTTCCATCCCCCATCATAAAGGATGGGACCTGTAGCTTATCAGGGATGCCTGGACAGTTGATATTTAGCCACTGGCTTGAAAATATTTTGCATTTAATCTCCTGGAAGTAGACTGGAATCTTCCCTTATTCCTATGGGAGCAACTTACAAATATACAGCAGAGAGTTATAATGTCACAGAGTCCTGTCCCTAGTCAGAGAAGTAACTAGAAAAAGTATTTGTATAAAATCCATATTCTAGTAACAAAGCTGGTCTAACTTGGTGGAGAAGGCAGTTGGATATGTGGAATGGTTCTGAGGGCATTAGGATAAATCTGTTCAGTATCCTGCTGCCTGAAATTCTGCCACCAAAACTTTAACACAGAGCTTAATGCAACAATGTCAACTCAACAAATACACACTGAGCATCTACCATGTGCCAAATACTTGCCAGTGTGCTGAGGTAAGAATGAGACATGGTTCCCATCTTTAATTCTCATTAAGTCAGGTGAAAGACCTATAAACAAATAAAATGCAGTATATAAAATGCAGTGGTAAGGGTAGTGTGTCAGGAAGCTATTGTTGTGTAACAAACCAACCCAAAGAACAAACATTCCTGTAGCTCAGGTTACAGTGGGCCAGCAGTATGGGGTTGGCTGTGCTGAGCTAGGCAGTTCTTCTGGACCCAGCTGGGAGGCTGTCAGATCAGCTGATGTTTGGATTGTCTATGATG
The DNA here is from genome assembly GCA_028646485.1 of Cryptoprocta ferox. Classification (NCBI taxonomy): domain Eukaryota; kingdom Metazoa; phylum Chordata; class Mammalia; order Carnivora; family Eupleridae; genus Cryptoprocta; species Cryptoprocta ferox. The sequence continues at coordinate 42,828,609 of CM053576.1, read as the reverse complement.
GTAAGGAAGTCTTCTTACAGAAAGTGCTGGCTGAGCTGGATTTGAGAGGATCAATATATGGTTGGAAAAGGGAGAGAACAACTTTCTGGATGAGAGGGAAAAGCCAGGACAATGGTCTGCAAGGGTGACACAGCCCACTGAAATACAGAACCGTCTCTACAAATGCATTTTCAGGTGATGTCCTGAGAAGGCAGGATGGTCCTGCCTGGGCAATACAGGAAGTAGACCCAGAAGGGGATGCAAGGAGTGGAGCAGCGGTCAGGAGAGAAAGCTGGGAGAGAAAGCCGATGACCAACTGTGTTCATGTTGCCAACTCCAACCTCTGGGCACAGAATAAGATGAAAACTTTCTCTTTGTTCTCCCAGGGGATAAGCTGTTTGCTCAAGTCGAGGACCTAGCTATTTGCACTGCTGGTTTAGGGCCTCAGGTTCATTTGTTAGGAAAATGACAACCGTGGAGGAAAAGAAGTCATTTTCCTGAGCACCTCTGTCCAAGCGAGTGCTGTTCCACAGATACAGCTTTTCCATCTTGCTGTCTCGCTACTATTTCTTTATTTTCACCCTGGCTCTTTTCAACACAGGCCTGCACGTCCTGACTCTCATTTTCATTTGGAAGGTGTGCCTTCAAGCATGCTTTCAGTCTTTCAGTTAGGCTCATTATTCCTGTTGACATCCAATTATATCTCTGGGTGAGTCTGAAGAAATTAAGCATATCTCTTTCATCTCAATGCAAACAATGGTTTGTATTCTTTTTCACATGACTTTAAAATTCTGCGCACCGAAAGGTTCGCTGGGCTTTTTTGTAAGAGCAATGCACAATGATTGTTTTGAAGGAAGAAGCCTTTCTGAAAATTCCTGTGGAGAATACTAAGGATAAAAACAAAGTTCAAAGGAATTTGGTCAGATCAATGGTTCAAGGGAAAAACTCATAGGAAGAAAGAAAACAAATTCAGGCTCTTTTTAAACTGAAAAGAAGAGGGCTAGGCAGAAACCTCAGCAGGAAGAAGCTGAAATACAATAAATGGGAGTGGCCACTGCCCAATTAAAGTAGAGATACATTTTAATAAAACACGGGAGACTAATTTCAGTCATTCAGATACTTCACATCAGAGCAGGGAAAGTAAAGGTCTTGGTCCCACTGTGAATTCTTGTGAAAAGAAGAGCCCATTTATGATGAGCACTGGTGTGTTGTAGGTAAGTGATGAATCACTGAATTCTACTCCTGAAACCAGTATTGTGCTGTATGTTAACTAACTGGAATTGAAATAAAAATTTGAAGAGAAAAAAAAAAGAGCCTATTGCATGGAAGAAATTAGTACAGAATATTCCCATTTTCCTTCTTTTCTTCATTCTTTGAATCAATTCCTAATGATTTTGACAACACTTTTTAGAAAGACTAAATCCATGCTCTCAACAGAAACTTCTCAAAAATAAGAATTTAAGTATCTGAAGTTATCACACACACACACACACACACACACACACACACACACAGCAATAAGAATCCTGCTGTAATTAATTAGTACACAAGGCCTTGCCATGCCTAGGAGGGGAGCTGGCTTGCTACTTATAGCTGGGAACCACCTATGTGGTGGCAGGTGTGACTTTCCGGGTGTTTGGGACCCCACACACAAAATCAAGCAGGAGTCTTTGGGAAAGTATTCCCCTTGGCTTCACTCTGTTCTATGTTCAAACACAAAACTATTTTCAAAAAGAAACCCCCTAAAATCCCTCTTGGTGGAATGGAAGAGAATAGGCAAGCATATTGCCCTGTCTTTACACCTGTGCACCACTGACATCATGCTTCAGCGCAAAGACAGGCCCGCACTTCTAATTTCTCACATGCACGTCAGCGGTAAACAGTCCCAGCATTCGTGTTAATGACACCATCTGCCGCCTCCCATAACTGTGTAGCATTCGGCTTCCAAACAAGATGTAATGGCAGCAACACATGAAACCCACTGACATTTACAGTAAGGAAATTTATTATCAGTCATCGGTTTGGTATAAATGTGTTTGCATGACTGCTGGGGCTATAAAATCGTCACCTTTGCCAGGCAAGCGAAGGTGCAATAAATAATGGATTTTAAGCCATGCATGTACTACCAAATCATTAAACATTTATCACACAGGCACAATAGCATCTTAAGCAACAGTTACCACTTGAAAAATTAATGCCCCTTTTGAGGGTTAAATGAAAACCATTTAGTCTAAGCTTTAATGATTTTTAATATGGTTTGGTATGAAATACAAGGATTTTTTTTCATTTTTATATTTTGGCTGAATATGATGTATATGTAAATAGCTCTTTTATAATAATTTTCTTATGGGGAAACACCACCCCATACTCTTTTGTTAAAAAACAGACTAAGAAACATAAACTGAAATGTTTCTTGAAAAAAATCATTGTTAAAACCTTTTCAAAACTAGAAATGACACAAGAAAGGTTCTTTAGGAATCAGATGGCATTCTTACCTTTAAAATCCTTAACGGATTAGTCAGTATGGTTGCAATTAAATCATTTTAACTTTGAATTAGGAAATAAGTAAATATTAAGTCACAACCCACTAAATCCCTTGAGTAATCTAGCCACATTTGTCCCTATTACTTACTCCTTTAAAATACTCTCCCTCCTGGGTGTCTAGTGATTTTCTCTTATATATTTGTTCATTGGGTATCCATGGCTTAAAATAAATTCGCAGAAGTAATAATTCACAATACAAATAGACTGGGGGATGGTTATTTGCATTACGTTTATGGAGAATTTATCAAAGAAAACTGTTCAAAGGAACAAAGAGGAATCTAGGTGGGAGTCATTTATTTTCTTCCTGATCACAGAAGAGTGGAGGTGGGAAGTCAGTGGCTGCCCCTACACAAGCCTCCCCCTTGCCGGAGGTCAACCAGCAGGCCGGGCCTGGACTGACACAGTGTGCTCAAGACCCTCTGTGGTGGGATGCGACGAGGACAGATGGTTAAAACAATACCATCTCAACACGTAAAATGATCACCTAGCAAGAGGAAACAGAGCCAGCTCTATGGTGTGTGGCGCCGTTTTAAAAAACCTAGTTTTAGGCAGACGTCAAAAAATGACTGAATTAGAGATTTCTAGTTTGTGAGTGAAGCTTAACTCCTTGGTGAGAGCTGTTGTACAGTTTTATGGGCCTGCAGCACTGGGATTTCCCTCTCAAGTATCCTGCCCCCTCCCCATGCACACACCCTGAACAGGGAGTGGGGGAGGGGGAGGGAGTAGCCCTGGAAGGAAGGGCAAGATGGTCTGCAAAGCACATCAAGAGGCCTGCATGGGAGCCCTGCTCCTGACCCTTAAATCAATGGAAGGAAGTGTGGAGATTTCTCTTCATTTCTGGTAACCATTGCCGTCTAAGGGGGTCAGGGACTTGCCCCCTCTTTGTATGCCTTAGAACTGAAATCCAAGGTTTTGTCATGATGAGGGCTTCCTCGAACCCCTGTGGGGGGCGTCTGTTCTCTGAAGAACAGGGGTGGGGGTGTACAGGAATGGAGAAATCACTGCAATGCCCTTCCACGGATACACACATGTATCCCTCTGCTTATCCCAAGTCACAGAGGGAGAATGTCAGTTCTCCTGGGCAGACAGAAGAGAGTGGCCACTTGCTCTGCATTGCTATCTGTAAAGACCAGAGAGGCACCATCATTTCATCCATTATATGAATGGCTAACTAGTGGGATTGTGCAGAAGTGAACCCAATCCACTGGGTACTATCATAAAATAATATGTATTGCTTGAGCCTTTACATTAAAAGTATCAAGTAGGGGAATTTTTCTAAAGCAGGTTCTCTCTCCAATATCCTGTGTGAGGGCCACACACTGGCCCAGTCCTTCCATCTGTCACTAATTAATTTAAATATTTCCTAGAGTTCTAGCTGTTATATTATGTGTTCTGGAAATGATGATCAGGGCTCTCCCCAGAGGTAATCAATGAATAACACCAAGAAGACCTTGCTCATTTCTTTCAAAGTTATGTCAGCTCCCATATACTTTATGAATCACTCTGCCTCCAAGTGTGTGTGTGTGTGTGTGTGTGTGTGTGTGTGTGTGTGTGAGAGAGACAGAGAGAGAGAGAGAGAGAGAGAGAGCGCATGCGAGAGCGCACCATGGCAAAAACAGCTCTCCTAAGGGTGTGATCCAAGCCGCCAGCCTGAATACAACTGTGAAATGAAAAAAACAGTTAACAATGAAAGAAGAGAAACAAAAAGCAATTCAACAGATGCATGTCATTTTTACTCTTCAGTGTGGATCGGTTTTTCTTGTTAATTATATCACCTATTCTTTCCTTATATCGATAATTACATAATTACATGAAACAGATGGGTGACAGAATGCGCCCAGATGGCGAGAACGTAAACAGGCTTACAAATTGCTTATTCTTGAGCATATTATAAAGAATTATTTAATAATACATAGATTTCTATACTTTACACATCTGTTAAGTAGAGCCTTCAAAATAGCAGTTACTTTGTCATTTTTTCTTAAACAGATACAATGCCCTCCCCAGGAATTCCTAGGAGGCCAACTGCCATCTAGGTAAAATATTTAACCTTTTCCCAACATTTGGATACCTGAAATTCTAAACTCTTATTTGAGTTGGTTTTTTCCCCCTTTATTAAAAATAGGGATCACTGTTTCAAGGGGAGTTACAACACTCCACATAGCTCTGGTCTGCTTTGAGCAAAGCTATGGAAGGTCAGAAAGAAAAGGAAGGCTTATGTACAAAATTTGAAATGTTTTGGGGTGGATGAATGGCTCAGTCGATTAAGTGTCCGACTTCAGCTCAGGTCATGATCTCATAGTTTGTGGGTTCGAGCCCCGCATTGGGCTCTGTGCTGACAGCTTAGAGCCTGGACCCTGCTTCAGATTCTGTGTCTCCCTCTCTCTCTGCCCTTCCCCTTTTCATGCTCTGTCTCTGTTTCTCTCAAAAAAATAAATAAAACATTAAAAACATTTAAAAAAAGAAATGTTTTAACTGCATCTGTTGGGTTTCTTATGTGCAAATCATTTCAAATAACTGTGAAATTAAAGGCAAAGCATCAATGTTGTGTCATTGGGTGTGTCCCCATGGGACTGCACCCAGGTGGAGGCAGTTCTCAAATGGGGGCAAGGGGCAGGCCCAGGGACAGCCTAGGTTTCTGATGGGTATGAAGAAGGGCAATCAGCTCCTTCCTCCTGGTCCTCTCTGCCCCATTAGGTCAGGTCTCTGCTTTTATGACCCTTACGAGAGAGGCCTTTTCCACCCCCCACCCCTTATCTTCCGTCCCCTCCTGGGCTTTCTTCTTGCCACTGCCTAGCATGGAGGATCCTTGTTTCTCTGTCCATCATGTGCCTCTTTCACTAGAACATGGGCACCAGGATGGCAGCAATTTGCCCACTTCACTGCTGCAGCCCTGGTGCCACGAGCAGGGTCCACCATGGGGTCAGCACACAGTAAATCCTGATACGACATTCAAAGGCTATAAGTTAAGTCTCCAGCTCTGACCTTTCTAACCAGAGATGTGGAACAGGCCCTGGGCCCATGTTTAGGCAGAGAATTCTGTCCACGCAGGGCAGGGGATGATTGCTTGAATGTAGGTCCAAACCACGGTGGATACCAGAGTCTAGACAAAGAAGACAACACCCGGACAAGTGATGTGCTAGGGTAGAGAAGCAGGTTTAGGGTAGGACAAACCCACTTGGCTCTTGAGAAGAATCTGGATAGGGGAGGCGGGGTGAGGAACAGGACTCCAAAAGCAGGCAAGCAGGCAGTGGTTGTCCACTGTGCTCGGGGAGTTGATTATGTGTAGTAGGTGTGTCTGGAATTGGAGCACTTCTCCAGGACAATGTTTGGATAGTGATTATGTGTACTCTGTGTATGTGTGTGTGTGCATACGTGTGTGTGTGTGTGATGGCGGGGGAGAAGAAGAGACAAAGTGAGATAGAGTGAAAAAGACAGAGAGAGGTTGGTTCATAAAAAGCATTTGAGAAGATGGGCTTGAAACCTAACTAATGTGGTTTATCAATAAAAAGAGCTCCTAGACCATAGGTGGCTATGGGGATTAAATGAGCCCATTCTTATAAAGAATATGGAATATAACACTTACAAATGTTAATACTTATTAGTACTTCTCCTGACTTTGCTTAGCTTTTCTTACTTTTAGGATATATTTTTATTTGTAAAAAAATATAATGAGACAAACTGAATACTTTTATTGAATTACAAAATGTTTTTTGTTTTATTTTGCAAAGATTGATATTCAGAAAATTTTTTAATTCCCTCTAACACTGGCACTAACACAACTATTTCTATTTGTATGTATTTCCTGCCTGTTTTTGTCATACGCATGCATATTTCTATATAGTTGAAATAAATCCCTAATTAAATAACAAAAACAAAATATAAAAGATGCATTTGATTACTTAGGGCCTGGAGACAACTGCTCTCCAGTGGGGCGGTTCATCAGAGGGCAAGCACGCTGGGAAAGAGAAGCCAAGCCACTGTGTCCTGTCTCACTTCAAGCTCAAGGGAACTGGGATCTCGGCATGGCTGCCCTGAGAGGGACCAACGGTTCTTAGGCCCAAGGCAGCATCCTCCAGAGCAAACAGCTCCAGCAGAACAGAACACATAGGGAGAGGGGAGAGGGGAGATGGTGGGAACGTCCCCATGAAGAGCAGAGTCAGGCACCTACATCTCACAAGACAAAATGATAAACCAAGGTCATGGGCAGGGTACTGGGCATGAGTTGAACCTAGCCACTCAAACGCCTTCCGAGCCTGGCAGTTGCTCCTGTCTTCGGGGTGAATCAGATCACCCAGGTGTGTAACATCTGTGTGTCTATCTCTCTATTGGTGAGCTGTTAGAAGTCATATGGCCCAGGGGCCCACTAGCCGGGGTCCTACCAACACAGAGTGACTCCAGACAGCAGCGTGTGAGGAGGGAGGCTATCTAGTAAACTAATTAAAATACTTGCCAATTGTATATAATTCCATGGAACATTATCAAACATCTTTGTGACCTGCTCACAAATTAAAAATTGTGCTAGTAAAGTCCTGGTTCAATTTTTTAAATCAACAATTATCTCTGGTTTCATCGGAGTACCATACTGAGGGTCAATGAACTGTGGTGAAAATGGCGATGGTGTTGGCCAGCAGGGCTTCACCACGGTGACTGGAGAGTGCTGCCTGACACTGGCTCCCTGGCAGCATGGCTCCTTTTGGTTAAACACATAAACTACCATAAAAACCTTGATTATAACGACTACCATGGTGATAATTTCAATGCACTGGATTATATTAAAAAAACAGAACAAACAAAAGCTGGGACATGATTGAAGAGTGGGAGAAGTAGGAGCAATGGTGGAGTATGTAATTTATGTTTATTACCAGGGGTTTTCAACTGCCTGAATGGCTCAGGCCTGCCTGCACTGTAGTTGAGTCATGTTTGATATCTCAAACAAGTAGCAATAAAAAACATTTATGGCTCTCACGTTATTTCCATACCTATTTATTCTACCTTTTTCCCCCTGTTTTTAAGCCATGCTTGTTGTTTTCTTCTTGCTTATTAAGTTGGTTACCATGGAGATCATGACATCAGTAATCTTGACTCAGCTTAATAGTCTTGAGGCAACATACAGGATAAAGGTTTTTATTTTCCCTTAAAGAGGTTCGACCCCAGAGAACAGCAGCAGCGTGAGGTCTGAGGGCCAAGGGCTTCAAGCTGCTCCCTCAGTGGCGGCAGAGTGCTGGGAGCAGGCACATCCGGCTCCCTTGTCCAAGGCAGCACCGGGCACCCCAGCACAGGGAGAGAGGCAACCGGTGCTTTGCTTTACAAGGCCCACTTGGTCCTTTGCCTCTGACACACACAAATGCCACTTTCCCTTCAGAGTTGGTGAGCGCATAAATAAGGACAACTAAACTCAGATGGCTTTATAAAAATTACAAAGTTGTGGAAAATGTTTAATCCACCTGGGCTCAGTGTGAGTGTAAAATCTCTCTAGGTTCCTGGTTGGTTTCCCTGTTTCCCTAGTCTTTCACATCATTCAAGAGAGCATATCCTACCTTATAAAACTAGAATTTATTTTTTTAAATCACTTTATTTATTTATCTATCTATTTATTTATTATTTATTTATTTATTTCCATCACCTATTCACCCATCCTCACACCCACCTCCCCTCTGGTAACCATCAGTTTGTTCTCTATAGTTATGAGTCTGTTTCTTGGTTTCTCTCTCTCTTTCTCTCTCTCTCTCTCTCTCCCTCTCTCTCTCTTTTTCTTTTTTAAGCTAGAATTCATTGACAAGACACAACATCTAAAAGCTTTCATGAAAAGACCTAAAAGTTAGATTTATAATACTTCATAACAGGTTTATCCATTGACATAAAATCACTTCATAATGAATGGAGCTAAGTTTCTATAATTCCTCCACAGGCCAGAAGGAGTGGGCCAGCCCCACAAGTGGCCTTCTTGCTCTGCAGTCTGTGTGTATATTACTGTTATCATCATGGGGGCGGGCTAGTATTTTATATTAGCAGGTGTATGTAACGCCTGACAAATCCCTGTTGACTCATGACCCCTGCTGACCCTCCAGGCAACACCTGGGGATTCCAGCCACTGGGCAGACATACCGAAGGAGAGTCCATGGGTCACTTCTCTGTTTTTTCATTTCAAACCTGATGGCAGAATGAGACAAGGTTTTTGAGTCTCAAAAAGCCTGATGTTTGAGTATTAAAAGCATTTGCCTCAAATGACAGATTTCAGAAGAACACATGGTGATAGCAAAGTCTGTTGTCCCAAAACTGGAAGGAGGAAGAGAGTTGGAGGGAAAGAGAGACAAGTATGGTACAGGCCTCTCCTTCCCTCTGATTAAGGCCATAAAAGTGGAAGAAAAGGATAGGATCCTCACAGAGGTTCTGGAGAATATGGGAGCAGAAAGATCTGTACCTCACAGAGAAGTCCCTGCCACCTGTTCTGAGAAGAGTAGAGATGGCTGAGGCTGGTGCCAGGGCAAGAAAGAAGATAAGGCAGGTCATGGGCTTTCTGAAGTCCAAAGTGGTGCAGAAGGTGGGGAGAGAGGGAAGCAGAGGGGATGAAGGGAAGAGAGAGAGGAGTGTGGAGAGGGATATATATTGAGGAGAGAGAGAAAGCGCATGCTCCAGCCAACATGATGCCTGACTCAAAGAGTTCTCAAGGCTGTGAAGAGGAAATGTCCCCACTGCAAGTAGCAAGTGTCATTTGGGGACCCTGGATGCCAAAATAAGGGATGGCTGAGGACAAGCTGACGTTCTGAAGCCCAGTGCATGTCTGTGAGGACAGGCACTACCCAAACACCAGACAACTGCCCACCCCACTCCATGCCCTCCACGATGCCATGATTCTTCGTGGGCTCCTGAGAACTGTAATGTCTTCCCTACCCCAAAAAAGAAAAAAGGGAAAATTCCTGAATGGCTCCATTTAAACTTTAAATTGTAAAATTTACTTGGGATTGGGGGGATTATTTCTTCTCCTATTAGGTGGAGTAGAGATCCTAAGCAGAGATTCAGCTGAGTCAGAGCAAATTAAAAAAAAAAAAAAGGGCAAATGGAAGACTGCCATTTTGCAGTGCCAGTTTTGAGGTGACTCAAAACACCTATATCTGACAATAAAAAAAGAGGGCTTCTCTGCATGCTGATGGTTTACTTGGATAAAGCAAGCACACTGCCGAGAGAAATCACCTTTTTCAAGTGGGGAATCACAGCTTGTATTTTCAAATTCTAAAACTTCATGTTTTCTGATTAAAGAAATAGTAGCTTTACCTTTGACCTAGCAAAACAGTTTTCCAGGAATTTACTGAAAGGAAATTACGATGAATGTGCTCAAAAATAATAAGGACGGACATGATAGCACTGTTTCTGATGATACAATTTGGATAAAAACTGCGATGACCAACATTAGGGAATGGCTACAAACAACAGTGGTGAATCTTGCGATCTGGCACCAGGATGCAGCAGTTCCAAAGCCTCGGCCTAGCAGCTGTCTGGCCTCGGGTAAGTTATGTCACACAGGACATCAGAGGCATGCAGACAATGGATGCTGCATTCCAAAGAAGCTCCTCTTGTGAAAAATGTCAGAGCAGGTGGACAAGCACTGGTTAAATGAGTTTTAAATGCCTCATTCACAATAAAGATATAAAAGGGTAAGAACAGGTATAAGAGAGGATTTTTCTGGAGATTTCCTCAGTGAGAAACGTTGAGATGCCCTTGGTCGCATGTCACTCCAGCCCAAAGAAGACACATGGAGATTCCCTCTTCTTTCACTTTGAGTCTCTATTAAAGGTTTGAGGGCCCTCAAAGACCCTCATATGAGTTGCCACAGTTAGTGGATGCAGTGGACTGGTATGTGATTTCTGCCCAAGAAATGTGAAGGACACAGGAGGCAGGCCAGCTGCTGCTGGGTGACAGAAGGGAAGGTCGCCGACAGTGGCCGTCTGTGGACCACAGGTGTGAGTGTTTATTGTAGGTTCTTCCTAGAGGGCCACCGCTGGGGGAAATGAAGACTCAGGGCGCAGAGCTGGGAGGTGCATTATCTGAACTATGGACTGCAGGTGGGATGCCCTCAGTGACAGGAATCTCTGAGGAAACCAAGCACCGCCATGAAAAGAGGAGTCTGGTCAACAGAGCAGGAGCCACCCTATGACAGTAGCAGTCGAGTCCAGACCTTCCTGCTTCCCCCAACTCCTCCTCTGCTGCTCCTCCCTGCCCTGGCCCCAGTTTCACAAAGACCAGGAATATAGCTAAATCACAAGAAACTAACATGCTGAAAAAAAAATAAACAACCACCCTTAACTATAATAAGCTAAATATATGCTACATAAGTGAGAGGCATGGTGAGTTAGAGACAAAAGGTCCTCCCTGCCCTCCTTGCCCAGCTACAAGCTTCAGCAGGGGGAGGGGGAACTCCAATCTTCAGATGAAAATTGAGTTTTGATTATTACATGCAACGAAACTGGACATTTTGTGGAATGAAGATGATGTTTTGTGATTTGGAGTGACCCGCACAACTTTAATTACCTAAAAGTAACGAGAAAAATCACAGGGTGACTTGCCCATTTTCCACCTGGGTACTGGGGAAAGCCTGGTCACAGTGAACTTATTTACAGAGTGACAGAAGACAGAAATCAAGTGGCTTCCCACAAGGAATAATGAGCTTAATTCTCTGTTACATAACCATACCTCTCCTAACCTCAGTTTCCCCCACTGCAAAATGAAGAAGACGACACCCAGCTTCCGGGAGAACATGGTGAGGCAGTCCATGCAACCATGCAAACGTGTAACATAGAGCCCAGCACAGAAACTACTCACAGGCGGCTAGGGGTTACTGGTCACAGGACAGGTGCAACCATTGAAAGGACACTTTAATACTTCGTAATGTGCAAAGACATTCATAACATAGTAAGTGAAAAAGTATGTTTCAAAACATCATATTTAATTGCATGTATTTTTTTCCACAGAAAATAATCCAAAAGTCAGAAGACCAAAATATTAACATAGGTAATCTATAGATGGATTATTGTAGCTTTTATGGATTTTCTCTTTCTATTGATTTTTCCTAAAATCCCTACCAGAAATATGTACTGTTTTTGTAACGGCGAACTTTTTTTAATCAAGAGGAAAAGATGTAACTTCCTAGTCAGCATCTGCAGCTCTAATTGTCCCCTTTGTCATTTTATATCCCCAGCTACTTTAAAATACACAAAGCAAAGCCTCCTGTTGGCGATGCCATGCCTTTCCTCCCTGAAGGCGGATTCTAAAGAAGCCACTTAGCTGTGAAGGCCAGTTCCTGCCCTGGGAGCTCAGGTCCACCCAGGAGCCTTGCTTGGCTGTGGCCCTTCCCAGAGCTGAGCAGGCAGCTGATACATCCCGAGGCACTTCTGGAGCTCAGTAGCATTCATTACTCTGGCTCTGCAGGGAACAGAATGCATTTTTTTTCCTTCCTACTGGGTTGCCGCAAGAGCCTGATCAACATCAACATCCAGGAAAGCCTCAGGATTTTTTTTTCTGTTGGGAGCTGTTGTAAAAGCAGTAACACTAATAAAGGTGGACTGAAACAAAGGACATGTTGGGGGCTTAAAAACCAGGAAGTCCTCCATTTCACTCCTGTGGTTTGGATGGGCTTTTTTTTCCCCCTGATGCTGGAGCTCATCTAATGTGTATGCAGGCCTACAGGAGGCTGATGAGCCAGAGAGTTAGGTAAGGCAAGGAAGATAAGACCAAGGGAGATTATATTTTAGAAAAATTTGTTTTCAAAGCTATTAGGGGTGTACAGTCAACCAAGCACAAAGCTCTCCAGGAGCAGTGGGAAAGCCCCACTCCTGAATTGAAAGAACAGTTAGGTACACTGCCCAGCCATGGTTTTGAGTTGACCAGCACTTCACCACTTATTAGCGGGAATGCTGGGTCTAATCTAAGAATGAGAGAGTGCAAAATGGTGCAGTCACCTGGTAAAATAGTTTAGAAGTTCCTCAAAATGTTGGACATAGAGTTACCACATGAACCACCCATCCTGCTCCTAGATATGGACACCCAAGGGAAATGAAAACATAATAGCCACATAAAAACCTGTGCAAGAATGTTCATTGCAACATGATGGAAACAACTCAAATGTCCACTGACTGATGACTGGATAAATAAAATGGAGTATAGACATATAATAGAGTATTATTCAGCAATAAAAAGGAATCAAGTATTGATATATGCAATAAGATGGGTGAACCTTATAAACATGACAAGTCAAAGAAGACAGTCACAAATGCCACACTGTATAGTTCTATTTATACAAAATGTCCAGAATAGGCAAATTCATGGAAACAGAAAGTAAATTAGCAGTTGTCTAGGGCTTAGGGAAGGGGTAGATAAGGAGTGACTACTAATGGCTTTCTTTTCTGTAGAGACAAAAACATTCTGAAATTACATGGTGATGGTTACCCAACTGTTTGAATATACTAAAAACCAATAAATTGTACCATTTAAATGGGTGAATAGTATTGTATATGATTTATATCTCAATAAAGCTGTTAAAGAGAAAGAGAGAGAAGATAGTATGGAGAGAGATCTTGATTGACCTACAAGATCTATCCCAGAAAATAAGGATAAGATGTAGGATTGGGTTTTGATGATTCTGAGATGTTAAGAAGTAACTTTACTTTTTATAGTTTCTTAGCATATCACACCCTGAAGCATGTGTTAATTTTTTTTCTAGGATTTTGGCATTCTATCACAGCTCAATTTCTAAACAATGTTCAGGCTTGTCAATTATGCCACCAGTACATATTCTTTCCATCCCTGGCCTCCTGAGCAAAACTTCAGTTACTCAGCCTTGGCATTTACTTGAGCACTTTCTTTTTTAAATCTTTTTTTTAATGTTTATTTATTTTGAGAGACAGGATCCCAGGTAGTTTCCATATTGTCAGTGCAGACCTGACCACATGGGGCTCGGGGCACGATCTCAGGAACTGTGAGATCATGACCTGAGCTGAAACCAAGAGTCGGACACTTAACCAATGAGCTACCCAGGTGTCCCTACGTGAGCACTAAGAACAATGTTAAGCCACATGCAGCACGGAACTGAATATTGAGAAATTTATAACACAACCTACTCATGGGATACTAGTTTTTTTCCCTCCCTTCCCAGCAGCTGCCACTATAATTTCAAAAGATTTGCAACAATAACCTGGATAGAGAAGTGCCCACAGCCTGATCAGATGGTGTCTAAAAACTGACCTCTGCATACCAATTTGGCCCTACGAGTCTGCTTCTTCCCAGCCAAGCCCAGCCAGGGTCAGGCTGGTCCCGAATCAGACTCAAGAGTGGATGACTCAGCCAAGAGGAAAATCCAAACCGCTATGGCGGTAAGCCAATTATCTGTGGGTCACCTTTTGATTAAGTAGCTGGTGCCAAAGATCTGGGAGATCCCAACAGGTCCCCGGCAACCCATCTTCCATCTCTGTGTTTTGGTTTTCCTACAAGTTGTGATAGCAGTACTTTACCTTTTAGATAAGAGAGTACATATGTAATGATTGAAGGTAGGGGTTTTGGCATCCAAATGCTTTGATGTGAAGCTTTGCCAACGAATTGGTCTTTGGACAAGTCATTCACCCTCCTTCCCTATAAGCCTGTTTTATTTAGGTATGTTGAGGAGGGTAGTAGAATTGACTATTTACAAGTGCTGATGTGAGCATTAAATCAGATGATTCATGGGAAGCCTTTAGTAAGAGCTCAATACTGTCAGTAGAAGTTGTTGCTGTTGTTATTTTGTAACCTCTTCTAAGAGGAAGGGATTATGAGAATCACTGATGTCACAGAAGCCATTCTTATCTACACATGTATACTACATATAACACTAAACTAGATAGTATTCAGAGAATTGAAAAGAAATGACCATAGAACTTGTACTATTTGGAGAAAAAAAAAGAGCTCATGAGGGAATTTATGTAAATCTCTCTAAGGACGTCAGAGAAAAGAGTTCCTAAATAAGAGCAAATACATTTCCTATAGATAGAACAAATGGTTGAGAAATACCTTGAAAAAGCAAACTTGACCCATGGGTAGCGATTTAAAGTGGGTTACTTTCATTTCAAGATAATATCACCATGGTCACATTAAGGTGATCAGTGCATATTCAATGTTGAAAAACATGGGTACACATTTTAAGAAACCTCTAACAAGGAGATGCTACTGGGCTGATTTTAAAACACACCCACACACCCTGACTACAAGCCCAATGAAGAGAAGTCTAACCATGGCCAGTGAAGGTTTCCAAGTTTGAAGGAGGGGTTGGGGAACAACCAAGCTGGGGAAAATCCAGCAGGTGCTTGGAGAATAATGCAATTTCCTAGGGCAGCAGATGCACAAGTGAAACAGTATCCAGTAACAGTCCATCGGATAGTAATTATAGCTAGACTGGGGAAGAACAGCCGAGATGAAAAGGGACAATTCAAAGGGTAACTGAATGCTAGTGAGTGACATCTTCCTGAGAGATCACATACCAGCAAAGAGTGAGAGCCAGCACTTAGCTCTGAAAAAGGGGGGTTAAATAAACCATCATTTTCCTTCGTAGAAGGACAAAAGGAAAATGGAGGCCTCAAAGAATTCATTAGTCAAGATTTAAACAGACCATCACTAATAAACCCCCACAAAAAAGTAACAACAGGCATCGATGGCCCTGAAAGTATGATTCCTGAAATAAATGATTCTGTCATCTGAAAGATGATGGCTTGGTTTGGTCCCAAAATTGGATGGCAGTGGAGGGTGGGGGGAGAAAGAAAGAAAGAGAGAGAGAGAGAGATGAGTTCACATTATAATTCTATGAATCCCATAAACCAGGATGAAGAACTAGAGACACCGAAGTGGATGCTGGGAGCATCTAGGATACTGAAGCAAGGGTAAGAGCTGTTTCAGCTCAAAGCAGATTTTCTGGGATTTCATTTCACAAATTGGACTCATTTAAAATCCCAGTCTTAGAAAGGAAACAATGCCTTGGAACAAACTCATTCCCTACCAAGTGATTGTGCAGAACCCAATGTGGCTACTCCTCTTGAGTCTGGCTCTCAATACCAAGGACCAATGTAGGCCTCTCCCATCCCTGTTTAACCAGCCCAAGCAATCCCACGTTAATACTGACACTAGCCTGTAAGTTCCCAGAGGGCAGGTATCACAGTCATCTCTGAATCCTTATGTGGGAGTAGGAAAGGAAAGAAACTGGAACCACCTCAAAGTAAGTGTGGGTCACATTGCTCCAGAGTCTTTTTTTCTTAATTTTTCTTTAATGTTTATTTATTTTTGAGAGAGACAGACTGAGAGGAGGGGAGGAACAGAGAGAGGGAGACAAGGAATTGGAAGCAGGCTCCAGGCTCTGAGCTGTCAGCACAGAGCCTGACGTGGGACTCGAACTCACAGACCGCAAGATTATGACCTGAGCCGAAGTTCGATGCTCATCTGACTGAGCCACCCAGGCACCCCCAGAGTCTTTAATTAAATAGCCATTCAATTAATTCAGCCAAATTTGAGTGTGTCCCTGATCATAGTTTTCATGCATGTGGTCCATACTGATTCATTTAATAAAAGACTCCCACCACGATAATTCTCAGAATGTACATGAACAGACCAAGAAGGCCAATTCAAGCTGAGAAATGAGTCTTCCAGGCCTATTCCACGTGGTTATGGTCTTGGTCTGAAAAAGTCTTCTCTCTTATCCATGAATCTGTACTGGCTGACTATGGAGATATTGTGATGAATTTGGGGGGTTTACCTTTGTATGTGTGGTGAAAATCATTTACATGTTTTCCAGGTCCTTTTTTATGACCCAATATGGGGCAGACCCTCAATTAATAATAACCATAGGGAAGGTATTATGGCAGAGTCACCTATCCTCCAAACCAGGCAGAAACCACCAGAGCCTTGAGGTAGGGAGGGGGCATATTTCCCTGCCACGCAGTGATGAATTTCAATCACTGCTGGCTTGTGCCAGATTCAAATTGGCAACCCACAGAGATGAAACACTTTCTATCCCATTACTCATGCCTGGAACGATCTGTTCCCTTGAAGACTGGCTTCCTAGGTGAAGGCCAGGGAATGGATGGTCACTCTGAGATGGTTTAAGTAGGGTAAAAGGTATGAAAGGCAAGTGCCCAGCCAGAGAAATGTGCGGACACGGTGAGGGAGCCATATAATCCCCATGCACTGGTCAGGGACAGTGTGGGGGGGGGGCATTAAAACTTAAAGGGAAAATAAAAGGAATTCATTTAGTAATGAACCACTTCATTTCACTCAGTTCAACGGCTGCAACACTACTGCTCTGCTAAGAAAACAATGCTCTTAGGACTCTATGGAAATTCCTCCTTAAAAATTTCTATTTGGCTGACCTTGTCTCAGGTAATCAGCCTAAAACATTAAATCCAACTAAAATGTTGAGAGGAAAAGAAAATAATTTAAGATATTATAGTTTTTGAATATCCAGGCCCATTCCACGTGAATTATGCTCTTAAAAATCTTTTGATCAAACTTTTAAGATCTCTAAAATTTTTACTAAATCTTATTTGCTGAACTAAATCTTGACTAAAACCTTCTCAAGAAGGAGTACAATAAGCAGTAAAAACATTTCTTCAGAAATCAAAATTCAGCGGTCTAATAAACAATATAGCACAACAAAGCAGGTACCATCAGCTCCAACTGCTGAGTAAGTGGCTGTCTTCCTGGACCAGGAATTTGGACAATCCATCCTCTGCTGTGCCTTGAAATGAGCCAGGGTTCTGGGTTGTGGAGGTGAGTACACACACACCAAGACCATCACAGAAAAGGTCACTACACGTAAGCAATGATTTCAACTCATGCCAACCTGGGAAGTCATGGTAAGACTATTTTGAATGAAATAAAATGTTTTCTCTGGCCTTCTCCCTACTTGGAGTTCCAGGCTCTGGAGATTCCTGGGGGTTAGGGTAGGGGAGAACCTCCTGGTACTCAGAAAAACACTGCTCTTGATAACCTGGTGACAGCTCTGTAATCCTCCCCTCCTTGTCCAGCCACAGCACTCATGCCACCAGGGGACTGGCTGAGCCAGAGCCCTATGAGGGCTTCTCCTGGCCCGGTCGTAAGGTGTCTCCATAATGGAAGGAGTCTCAGCAGTGACTGCAAAAGGGAAGCATCTCTCATCCTTACCCTGATCTGGCACAGAAACTGCATCCTTATGTTTGTACCCACAGCCCCTTCTGGGATCAGCATGACCCTATGTAAGCTGTGTTTCACTGAGCTATAGAAGCAGCCACCCTCTCTGACCCTGAGGTGCTGTCTTTGTGCCAAATCTGTAGGTCTTGGCTTTCACTCCAAAGAAGTCCAATCCCAGGATCTCTACACAGAAACAGGCCATCTGGTGGCCATCCCAATGGTCTTTCAGATGGGCTCGGGTACTCTTATCTTTAGAGTGGTCAGAGTGTGAGCTGCAATGTGGTGGGCCCTGCTACCAGAGAACTCACCTCTGATCTTGGATGAAATATATGTATCTGGAAATTGCTTGAAAATAATAAGGAGTAGTAGGGGGTGGGGGCGGGGGAAGATCCAAAATTGGCCAAGAATTGGATATTTCTGAAGTTCAGTGCAACTATCTGGGAGTTCAGTGCTACTCAATGTGTGGTCTGAGATAGGTGCCCATGTAAATGCAGAGACTGAGAGAAGCATTCAGTAGCTTTTTTAACAATTGGACAGAGTAATTCTGTGTCTGTTAAATCTAATAATAAAATAATTGGACTTAAATTTTTATCTGTCTTTGATTTAAATTCATTTTTAAGGAATTCACCTTTTATAAAACTATCAGCTTATGATGGGTTAAAAAAAAAAGAAGATAAGGTTCCTCAGTCCCTCAGCCTGACAGAATGAGAAGCTCTATTCATCTGGTTCTCTCCACTTTTGTATTTGCTTGACATTTTCCATAATAAAGAGTTAGGAGGGGAAAGAATTGCTACTGATTTTCAGTCTCTACTCAAATATAAATTTAGAATTTATAAAAAAATTAGAAATTTCTTGTTTATTTTACAAATATAGAGATGAATGTAGAACTAAAGCAGCCTTGGGTACAGTCATCAGGTGCCACAAAGCTGGGTCTTGGTGGAACCCCTCCCCCGCTCCACCCAGTGCACCCATATGTAAACTGGGAACTGGGGGCAGCAGAATGATGTACTTCCTGCGGCACTGGAGTTGCCCAAGCTGTTTATTTGAGCGCCATATCTAGTAACTCCTTGGCTAACCTTTTGGAGAATTTAAACCTTCCACTTTTCCTCTTTCCTCTCTTACAATGGACAAACATCAGCACACTAAGGGAATTTTCTTTTCAACTTACTTAAATGGAAGTGTATACAAATACTACAAGCCTACATATTTAAGTCAACTTGACAAAATCATGTTTTTCCAGTTAATTCACTGAACATGGAGGTGTGTACACACACAGGTACATTTCTATTTTTAAAGTGAGATCTAGGTTCTATTTTGGTTTCTTCTCCTGTTCTGGTAGAAAAAGCATCCCAGGGTTGTTCATTTTAAGGTTAAGCCTATGCCACCCCCAGGGCAGCTAATATGGTCCTGTTAATCATCCTGACTCCCCACAGAGGAGTTTAACAAACCCAGTTTAGGACCCAAACATCTTAAACTCAGCCAGCTCTACGTTCTCTGTTCGCTTTGTCTGACTTGTGAATAACCACTTTTGCCTAAACAAAACATCAATGGAAAGGGGAAATCTGCTTTTGAGGAAGGAGAAAGGAAACAGAAATATGCTGGGAGTTTGACCCCAGGATGCCTGTGCTGAGACACAGCACACAAGGTGTCCCCGTGGGGCCTGTCATCCAGGGGTCAGGCCACCCTTGTGTCAGGTTTCTGTGCAATAACCACCTGAGGGAAAGGGCGGCAGGGGAGCCTCTGCAGGGCGCCCCTGTAAGGGCATGAGCGCCAGGCTCCCTGTAATTAAGAAGCAGCCTGCTCCCGAGAAGACATTGCGGCCACCCCATCTGCCACGCCCGTGTGAGCTGGCACGGCGCCTCCCTGCCTGCTGCTGCCCGGCTACCCACCGCGTCCTTGGAGACCGCCTTTGATGGAGCGTTGATGCCAAGCTTTTCCAGAGGATAGACAATCTGTCGTCGCGGCCGCACGGGAACGAAGTAATGAAGGGCGGATGTCAGGGAGTGGGCATAGGAGCTCTGGAACTGAAAGACAGCGATCTCTGTTTTAGGGGAGACAATGTCAGAGCCGTGCGGCACAGACGCCTGCATGCGGCTTTACAAACACAAAAGTCTGAGCGAGGCCAAATCGGAGAGGGGGAAAAATCAGCAAATAAACAAACATACTCTTCGAGCAGAGGAATGAATTGTAGATAATGCCTGACACTAATGAAGATAATTACGAGAGTAATTACATTACTATCTCTGTGGGAATGACAGATAAACAAGTGGTTTGGTTTATGGGATTTTTCAGTACAAGTATTTTCCCCAGGAGGATATTCTTCTCCATAGTGATCATGAATCAGCTTGATTTGACCCCATTAAGCTGTGTTATCTGCGTCCTGTTAACCTTTGCATGTTTGGCACAAGCTGCTTTAAGAAGGCACATAGATAAAAATGTCATCTGAGGGGAGGCTGAGCACAGATGTGGAAATCTTCCTGTCTGTGAAAGTCACAGCTACTTCAACTGGACCTTTGCTAATAGAACAAGTGTTTTAAAACAAAAAGATGAAACCAGAAAGTGGGGTGCAGGTGAAGAAATTGGATCCTATTATTCTGACTTATATTAATGCTAAATTATGAGCTGGATTTATGCTTACTGAAATAGACTATGATAAATCATGTTTTAGGAGAATGTGTTAAAATATGCACGTTACCCCATTTTTAAAACTTGGCAGCGAAAACGGAACATGGTGATTTTTAATTTCTTTCACATTTATGAAATCTGAGGAGTGCTGGTGAAACTAACTCAGGGTATTTCAACCATTTAAACCTGAGGAGTTAAACTGTGAAACCAAAATTATAATATGTTTATTGAATTTAAGTTGGAAAGCAAAGCAAATAAAACTGAACTAAAACTAGGTGTACTTTAATAAATAAGATGGTTTACATACAACCTATTGCTGTTCGAAAAACAGCCCCAAGTTGTTTCTAAGAGCTTCTAAAAGGGATTTCTAAAATCCTTCACCATTGAACTTCACACTCTGATTTTACACACTGAAAAACAGAACCCAGGAGTTGTTAGCCAGAATTCTGCTTTTATGCCTGGAGGATCTCTTAATACATATCCTGGTAGGAGGGTGTGGAGAAAATCATCTTCATAATGAGAGCTTAACCTTCACTTTTACTATAGTCAACTGGGGATTTATAGCAGAATTTGGAAACTCTTTCCTAATTTATCTGGTACAGCTTCTTACACATGTTTAAAGAATGGTATGTGTGTAAATCACCTGTAAGTACAGACTGTGAAGAAATCTGTCTCCAAATGTGTTTCTAATATCCCATGTAAAATAGTGCATAACACATTCCAAATTCTATAAGATTGAGATAAATATGTGAATGTTTGGTGAAATGTCAAAGATACTATTTTTTTAATTATGGATGCAAAAGGGCTTTCATACCAACTGGGAACAGGCAGACAACATCATGAATAAAAGTATTTAGTATCACATCCTGAAGGTCACCACACTGGCCGCTGGCCAAATGCACAGTAAAAAGAAACTATGCGGGATCAGGATCTTCCAGAATGTTACCTTTCTATCTCCTTAGGTTCAAATCTAGGGCATTCACATGGCTATGGCACTGCATTTTGATAGGAAAAATAATTATCATTAGAGCATATTCTGCATCTCGCTGAAAATCCTTTCCATGTTCTTTCTTCTTCCCCTTCCCTCTGTACTTCCCCAAAAGGCTTTTGATAACTAAGATGCATTGGCCAAATTATTGTTATGGGAATTTACTGATACACTTCAGACTGTTTTTAAGTTTAATAAATAAGCTTCTTTTAAAAATCTCCTTGGCTCATTTGTGGTAACAAAGAAGAAATGTGACCACATTAAGGATTCTGGACAGAGCATGAGAAAGGTTTTGGTCATGAATGGGATACGATGGGAAAACTTCTAGTTGGTCTAGTGATTGAACCTCATCACCTCTCAAATGTATATCAGGCTGAGGACCAGCTGTCATTGAGAGGCATGTGAACATGTGTGTGACTCTTCGAGGCACTAGGATGCAGCTCTGAACAGGACAGACACCTGGGCT
The DNA here is from genome assembly GCA_028646485.1 of Cryptoprocta ferox. Lineage (NCBI taxonomy): Eukaryota > Metazoa > Chordata > Mammalia > Carnivora > Eupleridae > Cryptoprocta > Cryptoprocta ferox. The sequence continues at coordinate 42,806,830 of CM053576.1, read as the reverse complement.
TTCATGGCAAAAGGCATAATTTAGCTAGTGAAGAGTACACTGAAGACTAAGCAGGATAAATGGAAGTAAGACTGAAGCAGGAAGAAGAGCTTGCCGTCTGTGCATTCACGTATACATTAGTGTTTACTACAAAAGTATTAGTCTTCGTAAGTATAACATGTTAGGGAGACTTATACAGGTATTTACTACATAAAAGTTATGTCAGCATCATACATCTCCACTTTTTATCCATCACTCTTATGGCAGTGGTTATAGTGCTTATTTGGAATGTTGTGATAGTACACCAATCTTATAGGATTGAACTGATTTGTTTTATGAGTTCAAACCAAAATGTCCTTTGCTTAAAGAGCATGATAGGATCATTCTGGCATTTCACTAATGCACCATAAGAAATTATTTGACTTTCATGTCCCTTAGAGCATTTTTGCAGACTTTCCAGTCTCTCTGTTTTGTCAATATGGAAAAGCCAACAAATTGTTGTACTAATTATAATGATTGTGAATGTTTCAGACATTCAGTCTTCTGGACTTCTGCTATAGTGTAATAAAAAGGCCAAACTCAATATGGCTATTTGAAATTCATAGCCCTGTTATAATTCAAATCCGTTGAGCAAGGAAGAAGTAAAATGTGGCACACAACACCAGTGACATTGTGAATGAGCTGGAAAAGTGAATTATGATATTCTTTTACCTTGCCTTCCCTGGACTGTGGGTAAACAGGATAGTAGAGACAGGACTTAAAGCCTAAACGGAGGATTTCCTTCAGAAAAAACTTGGTGTAGTGCCGAAAAATAGGGTTCAGGGCAAAGTGATACAGGTGCCCATGTTCTTCCCGTTGGTGGTGACTGAAGTAGATGAAATCTTCAATGTTGTAATGGGATCGTATGTATTCTATATCCTAAAAAAGAGGTGAGGAAAGGACACTGAAGAATGTTTTAAACGAGTGGCATGCATTTTGTGATAAAAAAATCTTTTTAATTATTTTAGGCATAGTAGTAAGAAATGTGCTTTCCTCTCCTGTGATATACTACCTCATTTTGATTGTTCAATTTTTTTAAATTGAAAATTAGGTTTTCGGTAAGTTCTGATGGCTTGTCTCTGAGGGATGGCTACATAGCTTTGGAATTTGTTCCTTAGAGGTGTGCCTGCTAAAAACCCAGAGAGCCTTGAGTTTCTGCTAGTGGCCAGGTGACAGGCCAAGCAGCTTTTCCCCATTGTTAGATGAGCAGAGGACTAACTGGTCAGTGCGACTGACTGAGCCTGTACAAAATTCAGCAGTGGGACAAAACACAGCCACTGGTGTTCTTTGGACTCATTACTATTCTCTATTCACCTGTTAATGTGGAAACGTGCCATCTCACAGGTCACGTACTGTGACTAGAACATGTGGCTGGATTGGTCTACAGTAAAACTACAAGTCTAGGCCTCAACCATAGGCATTCCCTAAACTTTTTATGCTTCTGAGGTATTTTATTTTTACACCATGGAAGGCAATTTTAAAAACTAGTGAGTGTTTACTTATAAAAGAAAATATCAGGCATTCTACTCCTGCTTCTCTGGGTCTGGTTCTGACCACCACTCTGTCCCCCGCACTATGGGTGGGGAAGCAGGGCTCCGCCATGCTAACTGCACTGGTTGAGCCTGTCCTGCTTCACTTCCCAGTAGTGGACACTGTGGGGTAGGGTGCAGTCCACCGTGAGTGTGACCTTCTTTCATGACGAGAGCAGTAAACACACCTGATATGCAGGAAAAATCAACCTATACGCAGATGGGAAAGTACCTACTTATATTTCTTATTTTCCACAGATAGAATTGTCCTAAAAGCATACTTCCAAAAACAAGAATTGGAGAATGCAAGGAACTTGATTTGCTCTGTGATTGGCAAAGCTGGCACTAGAAAATTCAGGAAAACTGAAGTCTGTATTCAAGCCCATCAAGGTCCTTTGTCTTTAAAGCCCCTACCATAAAGCACAGAGGAATGGGGCTCAGGGTAACCAGGCCCAGGGGTGGTATCTGAGGGCAATTCTGGTAATGCCTGACCTTTCCATCTGTGCTGACCCTATAACTGCCTTAACACCAAAGACTTTCCTTTAGTTACCAAGGAGGCATCCCTCACTATAAAATAAGTAATAAATGTAGGGCTGTGAAATTATTGAAAAACAAGAAGCAAAAGGCCAACAGAGGTTATTAGCTCAAAACAGCAGATGGGCCATGTGCACCTAATTTCCTTCCCATCCCAAATCCCTTAAAATAACAACAAAAAATTATTTTTAAAATAATGAGGTGGTCGTGTGATGGGGGACACAAAAGTAAGATAGTCTCACCTTGGAAGAAAACATATCAAAGTTTTCTAACACTAGCTTACACTCTCTTACCTTGGGCCCCTCAAAGTCCTACCACCTGCCAGGTCCATCTACATTCAAGGCCACAAAAGGAAGCCATACAACTGATGCTCCCTCCCAATTAGACAGGCAGAGGGCTGGGCAGCCCTCCCCATGACTGAGAGACGCAGGGGAGAAGCAAGAAGCACAACTGTCAAAGATACCCAAGCCACCCAGCCAGACTGATACTATAGTCTTTCAGTCACGACATGATCAGACTTCCAAAAAAAACTGACAAATCGAAAAGATCAGAAGAGAGAAACTTATAACTTACTCTAGGGGACACAGAAGTCAGTCAGGGAACAGAAGAGAATTATTTTTCGGAAAAAAATTCTATTGTGTCCTCAGAGATAACAAGAAGGATCTTGCATATAACATAACAAACAAGCTGCTACAAAAAAGGCTTGGAAGTTAAATATATGAACCCTGAAATGAAGACCTGCATAACAGAATGGACAAGGCTGAAGACTGAATTAGGAATCCAGAGACAAAATCATGGGAATCTCTTAGAATGAAGAATAAGAAGTACAAGAGAGAGGGATGCCTGGGTGGTTCAGTTGGTTAAGCATCCAACTCTTGGTTTCGGCTCAGGTCATGATCTCATGGTTCGTGAGTTCCAGCCCCGTATCAGGTTCTGTGCTGATGGCATGGAGCCTGCTTGGGATTCTCTCTCTCTCTCTCTCTCTCTCTCTCTCTCTCTCTCTCTGTTCCTTCCCTCCCTCCGTGCACGCTCTCTCTCTCTCTCTCTCTCTCTCTCTCAAAATAAATAAATAAAGTAAAAAAAGGAAGTTAAAAAAAGAAGTACGAGAGATATAGAAATGAGAAGGAAGTTAAGAGACAGTGAAGGAACAATTCCAAAGGTCCAATATCCTTGAATTAAAAGGAATTCAAGAAGAGAATAAAGAAATTAAAAGGGAAAAAATAATGAAATCATAGAGGAAAGATATTCCCATGACTCAGAAAAGGCATAAGTTACTTTTTGGTAAAATTTCAGAGTTTCAGGGATAGAAAAGAAATAAACTAATTCTCAAGGCAGAAAGCAAACAAATATACATTTATTTATATCATATTACATTTTATCAGTGACACTGGACACTAGAAAACCATGAGAGTAAAAATATCAACAATGTTTGAGAGGTAATTGGCATAAGAATTCCATATACAGCCTGATGAGTATTTAAGGGTGAGAACAAAATAAAAACTTCTTGTATATGCATACACTCCGAGACCCTACCACCTACCACCCTTTCTAAAAAAAAAATCACTCAAGGGGCGCCTGGGTGGCTCAGTGGGTTAAGTGTTCAACTTGGGCTCAGGTCATGATCTCATGGTTTGTGAGTTTGAGCCCTGTGTCCAGCTCTAGGCTGACAGTTCAGAGCCTGGAACATGCTTCGGATTCTCTGCCTCCCCCTCTCACTGCTCCTCCCCTGCCCACGCTCTGTCTCTCTCTCTCAAAAATAAACATTAAATTTTTTTTAAATCACTCAAAGATACATTGAATCAAAAAGAGAAATAAATCCACAAACAAGGATAGTGTAGGATACATTAATGGGATAAAGCCGTATGGTCATCTCAATAAATGCCAAAACATATTTGATAAAATTCAAAATTCATTCATAATAAAAACTTTTAGTAAACTAGAAACAGAGGAGAATTTCCTTACAGCTTGTTAAAGGATATCTCCCAGAAACCTGCAGCAAATATTATACTAAATGGAGGAAAATATAGAATCATTCCCATTAAAATCAAGAATATCATAAAAGTATCCATTATAAACACTACTATTCAATGTTATTCTAAACATACAGCAAAACTGGAAAAAGAAGTAAGATATAAATATTTTAAAAAGAAGGTGTGGCAGATGCTATTTTCCAAAGATGGCCACAAGAGTAATTTGCATCCTGCATGCTCTTTGGCAGACTGACTTGCCACACTCTTAGCATCAAGAGGTAGAGTCAGTTTCTCCATCCCTAGAATCTGAGCATGCCCTGTAACTGCTTTGGTCAAGACAATGTGGAAGAAGTGACACTGTGCCAGAAAAGAGATTCAACTGAAAACTCTCAGAGCTGAAAAGAGACTTCAAAAAGGTGGCTGGATATAAGATCACAATACAAAAATTATTATTTTTCTCACATACCAAAATAAACACTTAGAAAGTAAATGAAAAAAAAAAGTAGCTATTTAAATACCCAGAAAAGTATAAAACAAGTAGAAGCAAATTATAAATGTCCAGGACTGTGTCAGTCAGGGCCTCAGCAGGAAAAAGATGGTATGTTCAAATTAGGATAACTGGAGGTGGGTTTAACAAAGAGACTATTTACAAGGAGGGGGACAGGGTGTGGGGAAACCAGTAGGGGATATTGTAGCAGCAACTGCAAGCTAGGTGGGTGGCATGGGAGGTACTAGTTACTGGAATCCAAAATGAGAGGGTGCTGGAGAAGGGGCCACTTTGAAAAGGTCAGAGAACTCAGTGGAGAGACCAGCCAGCTGAAGGCATCCCAATCTCACTCTCCTCCCTTCCTCTCATCAGAGTTCCCCATTGGCCAAATCCAAGTAGAGGCAGAGAGAAAACAGAACAGAGCACAGAGTAAACCTATAGAGGCAAACAAAGTATCTGGCGCAAGAAACCTGTATGTGAAAAGCCACAAAACTTTACTGAAGAACCCAAAATAATTCAACACCACCACCACCAATGCTGAAAGCCATGTTCCTAGAAAGTCTCAATATTTTATTATTATTTTTTAATGTTTATTTATTTTTGAGAAAGAGAGAGAGGGAGAGATAGAACAAGTGGGGAAGGGGCAGAGAGAGCCAGAGAATCCGAAACAGGCTCCAGGCTCTGGGCTGTCAGCACAGAGCCTGACAGGAGGCTTGAACTCACAAATCGCTAGATCATGACCTGAACTGAAGTCTGACGCTTAACCAACTGAGCCACCCAGGTGCCCCGAAAAACTCGCAATATTTTAATTGTTGATTCTTCCTAAATTGTTCTATAAAAACCACAAAGGTGAAAATAAGTTCATAGTTAGTATTACAAGACTTATCTGGAAAAACAAACATCTAATTAAAACCAAAAGAATTTAGAAAAAAAGACAAATGAGAGAAGACTCTCCTACCAGATACCAAAGCACATGATAATAACAAGAGATATCAACAAGTAAATCTATGGAACAGAAAAGAAGGTTTAAAAATAGACACAGGCATATGGAAATTTAATCATGTAAAGGCAACATTTTAAATCAGCAGGAAAATGATGAACTACTCAGCAATAAATACTTCAGAAGAATTGGCTATGCATTAGGGAAAAAATAAAATTACTTATCCAATTGACCATACACACACACACACACACACACACACGTACACAGTACATGTAATTAATTACGTGCAAGCAAGAATGTAGGAAGGAATAAATGCCTAACTATTAATAGTAGTAATTCTTAGGAGAGAGCACTGGGGCTTTTTTTTCTTTTCTTTCTTTTTTTCGTGGTGGTGGTCCTGGTGGAAGGTTATTTGAAAAGTTTTTTAATTTCTTTATATTTTATTTTAGAGACAGAGAGAGAGCACAAGTAGAGGAGAGGGGCAGAGGGACCCAGAGAGAGAATCCCAAGCAGATTCTATGCTCAGTGCAGAGCCCGATGTGGGGCTTGATCCCACAACCCTGGGATCAGCACCTGAGCTGAAATCAAGAGTTAGAACGCTCAACTGAGCCACCCAGGCACCTTGGTTATTTGAATTTCTTAAATGTGAATATTTTCATATATTCTCTGTATGGTTTAAATATTTTAAACTGAAAAAAAAGGGAAATTGAAAATCAACCAAGTGGGATGCAAGCAGATGATGATTTATATCCTTTAAGAAAAAGAGGCATTGATATTAAATAAACAAAAATGAAAAAGAGGCATTGTGTGCTGATTCATGATATAAAAATAAACAATCCAGGAAATCAATGTCTATTTTGCAATTTACCATTTCATCTCTGATCACTGCAATGCCAACTATTTGTTCTGCCACTTCAGCTACAAATGCCTTCAGTGGTGTTCCGTCCTGAAAAGATAAGCATATATTTTAAGGCCCTTAAAACAGAACTATCAAGGTTTGTTAACCAGTCAGTAGTGGGCTGTAACTAACAACAATGATGGTCTGAGCCAACATCCATCAGTACCTACCTCTAGACCATGTACTAAGTTAAATGTCCTCCCTGTGTTCATTGAATCCTCTTTCCTATGAAGTATTATCACTTTCTCTATTTCACATACCAGATAATAAGGCTTGGGGGAGATGAGTAACATGCTGAGACTTCCAGCTAGTAAGGGCTGGATCTGTGATTCAAACCACAGTCCCTCTGACTTGGAATCTGTTTTCCTTAGCTCTGCATTAGTGGTTCTCAAATATTGTGATCCCAGGACGCCTATTCCCTGAGGACTCCAAAGAGCTTGGTTTATGAGTGTGATATCTATCTATCACTATTTTCTATATTAGAAACTAAAACTGGGAAAATTTTGAATTTGTTGATTCATTTTTGTTGAATTTACTAATTAAAACAAAATTTAAAATTTGACAAAAATATTTAGAGAGGAGAGTAGCATTGTTTTCTATTTTTGCAATCCTTTTAATGTCTGGCTTAATGAAAGACAGCTGGATGCTCATATCTGCTTCTGCATTCAATCTGCTGCAATATGTTATTTTGGTTGAAATATATGAAAAAAATCTGTCTTCACAAAGATACGGAGTTAGAAAACAGAGAGGGACTTAAATTATCTTTTCAGATAATTATGGATATTCTTCTCTGATGCTCAACAAGTGGTACTGTTTTAAAGATTAGTTGCAGGGCACCTGGGTGGCTCAGTCAGTTAAGCTTCTGACTTTGGCTCAGGTCATGATCTCACAGTTTGTGAGTTCAAGCCCCACACTGGGCTCTGTGCTGACAGCTCAGAGCCTGGAGCCTGCTTCCAGTTCTGTCTCCCTCTCTCTGCCCCTCCCCCACGCGTGCTCTGTCTCTCTCTCTCAAAAATAAACGTTAAAAAAAATAAGAAAATAAAAGACCAATTGCAATGTGGAAGCTGAAACCATATCAATAAACTTTGTACTTGTGTGAGTACTTTTTACCTATGCGTGATGTTGTAACATCCTGTTTTATCTAGAAAATATTGGTTCACCAAGCTTACACAGATTTTCCAAATGTTGACTTATGATAAAATATCAAAGCATCAGGGGCGCCCAGGTGGCTCAGTTGGTTAAATATCTGACTTCAGGCCAGGTCATGATCTCGCAGTTTGTGAGTTTCAGCCCTGCATGGGCTCTGTGCTGACAGCTCAGAGCCTGGAGCCTGCTTCGGATTCTGTATCTCCCTCTCTCTCTGCTCTTCCCCCACTCGTGCTCTGTCTCTGTCTGTCTCTCAGTAATAAATAAATGTTAAAAAAATTTTTAAAAAGATATATCTAAGCATCACATTTGGTGATATCGTCACAGCCTCATCAGAAAAACTTTAAAATTTTTGGAAGCTGTCAAGCTCATGATGAAAGATACTGATTTTCCAAAATTCTAATTTTTTTTTTATTGAAAGCTTGGATATTATCACAAGGAACAAATATTGTCAGTTGTTCCCTTGGGAGTGACAGTCTCACATCTTTCATTTTTAAGACAATGTCTGCCAAGTATCCAAGACTGAATAACCATATTTTGTCTGCCAGCTGTTCTTTCAAGTAAAAGTGGTGTTCCATGAGAACAGGGGCTGGTTCCGCATGAAAATCAAACAATTGCAGAAATGCTCTTTCTTGAAACAACTAACATACTTTAGTCTGCAGCAGGAGACTTTTATGTGCACTTTGCATTTTGCCACAACAGAATATTGAAAATACAGGTACTTAAGGATTGAAATTTAATAAAGTTAATAATTTTTACTGCTTTGAGTGAAACTGGCTTTTCTCTTTCTTTTTTATTCAAAGTTATATTGAGATAGCTGTAGCCTCACAAGTAGTATAAGAAATGATACAGAGAGGGCTGCCTGGGTAGCTCAGTCAGTTAAGCGGCTGACTTCAGCTGAGGTCATGATTGCACGGTTCATGCGTTCAAGCCCCGTGTAGGGCTCTGTGCTGACAGCTCAGAGCCTCAAGCCTGCTTCAGATTCTGTGTCTGCCTCTCTCTCGGCCCCTCCCTTGCTTGCACTCTGTCTCTGTTTCAAAAATAAATAAATATTTAAAAATAAAGTAATAATACAGAGAAATTCCTTGTACACTTTTCCCGGTATCCTGCCATAGTAATGTTCTACAAAACTCTAGTATAATATGACAAGCAGGGAATGTACACTGGTGTGTGTGTGTGTGTGTGTGTGTGTGTCAAGTTCTACACAATTTTAACCCTATGTAGGTTCATGTATCCACCACTACAGTCAAGATACTGAACAGTTCCAATAAAAGATCCCTTGGATTGCCTTGCCATAACCACACCCATCTACTTCCTGCCTTCCTCTGGCCCTTAATCCCTGGCAACAAATAATCTTTTCTCCATTTCTAAAATGGTGTTATTTCCAACATGTAATATAAGTGGAGTCATACAGTATGTAATCTTTCGGGCTTGGCTTCCCCTCCACCCTAACTCAGCATAATTCTCTGCAGATTCATCCAAGTTGATGCATAAATCTACATCTCATTCCTTTGTATTGTTAAGCACTATTCCGTGGCATGGACACATCACAGTTTACCCATTCACCTGTTGCAGGACATCTGGGCTGATTCTGACTGCTTATGAACATTTGTGTACAAGTCTTCATTTCTCTGGGATAAATGCCCAGGAGTGCAATTACTAGGTCGTATGATTGCTGCTCATTTTTAGTTTTTACAGAAATAGCCAAAATGTCTCCCAGAGCAATGGTAGCATTTTACATCCCCACTGGCAACATGTGAATGATCCTGTTTCCCTGCATCCTCCCCAGCATCTAGTGGTATCACTCCTTTTGTTTTAGCCATTGTATTATTGTGCAATGCTACCCTCACTAGGTTTTCTTTTCCTGTTGTTAAAATGAGTGAATGGTGATGAAGAACTCGACAAACTCTGGCGCCGCTGCTTTGATGCACACTGAGGCTCCCAAGGCTGTGCTCATCATTGCGTTTGCACCATTGGTGTGAATACCAATACAGTGGAAAAGGAAAACACTTTCTTATTCTTATTATCAAAATAGTTTTTACTTCACAGACCCCCCTGAAAATTTGTGTCTCAGAGACTCCTATGGTTCCTTAAACTACACTTCAAGAACCAGGGTGCTACAACACACTGCATTGGCAGGCCAGGAGGGAAGTAGCAAAACAACAACAACAACAACAACAAAAAACAAATAGATCAAGACAAACCAAAACAAAAAACATGTTCTGGAGAGAAGTTTTATTTTAGTATACTACCTTATCAAATATTTATTTGATAAATATTAAATATTTTACTGTGTTTAGGTGTTTGGTGTTTCCCTCTTGATGACTTAAAATTTAAAGTGCTTCTTAAAAAGATCCAATAGCTGGAAACCTTCCCAAATGACAGTAGAAAGAAGAAATAAATTGTGGAATATTCATGCAATGAAATACTTTACACCACAATATGGGTGAATCTCACATATTGCTGAGCAAAAAAAGCCTGATGATCAGAGAACATACAGAGCAATCCCTTTAAATAAAGTTCAAAAACAGGCATAACTAGTTTATGGTCTTAGAAGTCAAGGTGGTACTAATATAGGGAGCAAGTAACTGAATGGGAGTATGAGGGGAACTTCAGGCAAGCTGGGTTAGTCTTCAGGCAGGGAGGGGTTAGGCTGTTTCCTGAAATAGGTGCTCATTACATGGTGTATTCGAATTGTGAAATCTATCAAGCTGTTTATTGGTTATGGCTCAATAAAACTTGTTTTCAAAATAAAATTTATCAAAAATGTAACAGCATTTCTCTAACTGCATACACTGTTCCATGTCTGGTTAAGTTAACTGTCGTGGTCCTTAAGAAAACAGTGTTAAACATAAGGACTCCTAGAAAGAGAAGCAAACATTTGTCATACAAGACCTTTCCTAGCTCATCCATTCCCTGAGGATGTAACCAGCTCAACAAAAATCTCTAGACAGAATCACCATCCAGTAGGGTCAAATGGGGTCCCATCAGACTGGATAAGTCCAATGTTGCTGATATCCAGGCACCATAGATTCCTGAGCTACCATTCTCTAACCTCAGTCAGATCTGCCTATTCCAGGATAGATCTGAGATCTATCCTGTTTCAGGACACTTGGCTGGATCAAGTCCAAATTTTCTATCTCTGTGATAAAGGTTTAGAATATGTGACCAGCACTCCACCTTGGGGCCACCAGTGAGAACACCCTCACTTCCTTAAACCCTAGTTTCCCACGTTTTCTTTTCTTGCTCCCATCTTCCAACTCCACCTCTGCCTCCCCACCACACAATTCTCCTACTGAGATCCAAGAAAACTTCAAGGACCCATGAACCTACATGGGTCATAATGGTCTCATATCACGAAGGAAAGGAAGCCAATCTGGTCATAGCAGGTACTTACAGGGTCTCTGCGAGCCTCATTGTATTGTTTCAAATCCTCCAATATACTTTTATTCAGCATGAGAGTGCTAACAAGATGTTCAACACCAGGAGTATCCGACAAAGTGGCAACTCTTATTTTAATAGACCTGGTGAGGACAGATACATTTTTTAAGGTTAAAGTACTAAAATATATAACCCCCCTCAAAATGAAGACAGAATTATAACATATCACATATACATAAAATAATATCCAGGAAAGAATGCTTATATAACATTAGGGTTTGATTAATTATAAAAGTAGCTCATTTCATTCTAGAAACATAAAAATTAAGGTAAAAATCACTGATATTTTCATTAACCAGAGAGAACACAAAGTTACACTCTAGATGCATTTATTTTGAAATGTGCAGGAAGAGGGGGCAGTCTAAGATGGAGACATAGGAAGATCCTGAATTCATCTCCTCCCACAGACACACCAAATCTACAGCTACATACAGAATAATTCCCTTTGAAAAAGACCTCATAACTAGCTGAATGGTTCCCTCACAACAAACAATAAAGGGCCACATCAAAATGGTAGAAAAGGCAGAGATGCAGGCTTGCCAAAAGTGTCACCCTGGCACAGTGACCCATGATTGGAGAGAGCTCACAAATATGGAGCCTCTACTTACCCTCCCTCTGCCTTGCTTAAAATCTGAGGGTTGCAGTCCACATAGGGGGCTCTCCTTGATCACCTGGGTCTGGTAGCCAGGAGGCTTGTATTCTTGGGTCCATGGGACTATAACAATCAGAGACAGTTCTTGGCAGGGTACCACTCCCAAGGCACTGCAGTGACAGCGGACTGAAACACACCCCAGTCTTTCTGTGAAAAAGGCCCATGTACTTGTCTTGGAGTTTCAGCCTGAGGAGTAGGCCTCAGGTTTGCCACACATCTAACAGCTACATTGTGTCTGGAGAAAGTAGGCCAGGGGATGACAACTTTGTGCTCTCCCTCAGCTTTGCTACGCTTGCCAGTAACTCCAGAAAAGAGCTTATACACTTGTTTGAAGTCCCAAATTTTGTAAATATCACCCAAGTTGTATCTCCAGGTCTGAAGGTGAGCAGGATTTATGATTGCTGTCCCACAGAACTATATATATTTGAATACTTTGAAAGCTGGTGCATGAGGGTCTGGCTTCCAATCAGCCTGGAAGTAAGTGCTGAATCAATACTCTCTTTGGAACACAGACAGGCCTTGGCACACCCTCACCAAATGGAACATATCACAAATAAATCAGGCTGTATAGACAATCACAAAGGATACAGAAACAACCAAGAGTGAGGACAAGGTTAAACAACAGGCTCCTCCCCTATGCAAGGCCACTCCTTTGAGATTGGGAAAGGTAGCCATTTTGCCTAATACGAACATAGAGAGAGTCAAGCAAAATGAATAAAGAGAAATATGTTTCAAATATAAGAACAAGACAAAACCTCATAAAAACTCTTAATGAAATGAAGATAAGTAATTTACCTGATTAAGAGTTCAAAGTAATGGTCATAAAAATGCTCACCAAAAATGGCAGAAATATGAATGACCAGAGTGAGAATTTCCACAAAGAGATAGGAAATATACGGAAGTACCAAACAGAAGTCACAGAGCTGAAGAATACAATAAGTGAAAAATATACTAGAGGGGTTTACCAGCAGACTAGATGAAACAGAAGAAAGAATCAGTGATCCAGAAGATAGGGCTGTAGAACTCATCCATATATAGCAGTGAAGAGAAAAAGGAATGTAAAAAGTAAAGACAGCTTAAGGGACCCATGGGAAAACATAAAACAGAATAATAATCACACTATAGGAGTCCCAGAGAAAGAGAGAGAGAATAGGGCAAAAAAAACTTATTTGAAGAAACTATAGCTGAGAACTTCCCTAACCTGGGGAAGAAAACAGACATCCAGATCCAGGAAGCACAGAGTGTTCCAAATAAGATGAACTCAAAAAGATCCACACTAATACTTATAATTAGAATGTCAAAAGTTAAAGATAGATAATCCTAAGAGCAACAAGAAAACAACAACTTGTTATATAGAAGGGAACCACCGTGAGACTATTAGCAGAATTTTCAGCAGAGTCATTATAGGCTAGAAGGGAGTGGCAGGATACATGCAAAGTGTTGAAAGGAACACACAACCAAGAAGACTCTGCCCACCAAGGCTGTCACTCAGAATTAAGAGATGAAGAGTTTCCCAGACAAGTTAAAAACTGAAGGAGTTCTTCATCACTAAACTGGCCTTATAAGAAATTTCAGAAAGGACACTAATTAGCAAGTAGAAAACATATTAAAGTATAAGTCTCACTGGTAAAGATAAATATATAGTAAAGGTAGCAAATTAGTCACTTACAAAGCTAGTATGAAGGTTAAAAAACAAAACAAAAAAAGTAGTGAAAATAACTATAGCTTCAATTATTAGTTAAGGGATACACAAAATAAGATGTAAAATGTGACATCAAAAACACAAAACATGGGGGTGGAGTGAGTAAAAAATGCAGACCTTTAGAATGTGTTCAAACTTAAATTCCTATCAACTTAAAATAGATGATTTTATATTATATATATACATATGTAAAACTAGTGCCCCTTCTTTTCAGCTAAAGGAGTCTGTTTACATCTTGTCTATAAGAGACTCGCTTCAGGTACAAAGATATACACAGACTTAAAGTGAAAGGATAGAAAAAGATATTCCATGCAAATAGAAGCCAAAAGAAAGTTGGGGTCATATCAGATAAGGGTATAGCTATATCACACAAAACAGGCTTTAAAACAAAGACTAAACTAAAAATCAAACACTAGGGGGTGCCTAGGTGGCACAGTCGGTTAAGTGTTGGACGATGACTCAGGTCATGATCTCACGGTTTGTGGGTTTGAGCCCCCGCATCGGGCTCTGTGCTGACAGCTCAGAGCCTGGAGCCTGCTAAGGATTCTGTGTCTCCCTCTCTCTCTACCCCTCCCTTGCTCATGCTCTGTCTCTCTCTGTCTCAAAAGTAAATAAACCTTAAAAAATTTTAATAAAAAAGATAAAGATGGGCATTAAATAATGATAAAGGGGTAAATATTTATGTGCATAATATAGGAGCACCTAAACGGGAGAGATTTATAGCAATACAAAAGCAGGGGACTTTAATATCTTACTACATCATTGGATAGATGATCCAGACAGAAAATAAAAAAGGAAACCTCAGCCTTAAGTGACTTATTAGACCACGTGGATTTAATGTACAAATATGCAAAACATTCCATCCAAAAGCAGGAGAATACACATTCTTCTCAAGCACATCTGGAACATTCTCCAGGATGGATCATATGTTAGGGTACAAAACATTTAAATAAATGTAAGAAGACTGAAATCATATCAAGTATCTTTCTAACCACACTGGTATGAAACAAGAAAGCTCTTACAAGAAGAAAACTGGAAAAATCACTAACATGTGGAGATTAAACAACATGCTACTGAACATCCAATGAGTCAACAAGCACATCAAAAGGCAAGTCGAAAAATAACTTGAGAGAAATGAAAATGGAAATACAGCATACCAAAATCTATTTAATACAGTGAAAGCAGTTCTAAGAGGAAGTTTATAGTGATACAGGCCTACATCAAGAAACAAGAAAAATCTCACATAAACAACCTAACTTACAACTAAAGAAACTGGAAGAAGAACATACGAAGCCCAAAGTTAATAGAAGAAAGGAAGTAACAAAGATCAGAGCAGAAATAAATGAAATGGAGACTAAAAAGACAATAGGAAACATCAATGAAACAAAGAGCTGGTTCTTTGAAAAGATAAACCTTTAGGGGCGCCTGGGTGGCTCGGTCGACCAGTCGAGCATCAGACTTCAGCTCAGATCATGATCTCACGGACCGTGAGTTCAAGCCCCGCATCGGGCTCTGTGCTGACAGCTCAGAGCCTAGAGCCTGCTTTGGATTCTGTGTCTCCCTCTCTCTCTGCCCCTCCCCTGCTCACATCTTCTCTCTATTTCTGTCAAAAGTAAATAAAGATTTTAAAAAAAGTTAAAAAAAAAGATGAACCTTTAGCTAGGCTTACCAAGAAAAAAAGAAAGGGCTCAAGTAAAGAAAATCAGAAATGAAAGAGAAGTTACAACTGATACCACAGAGATACAAAGAATTATAAGACACTATTATGAATAATTACATACCAACAAATTGGACAACCTAGAAGAAATGGATAAATTACAGGAAACATATACTCTTCCAAGACTGGATTATGAAAAAATAGAAAATCTGAACAGACTGATTAGTAGTAAGGAAACGGAATTAGTAATAAAAAACTTTCCAACAAAACAAAAGTCAAGGGCCAGACAGATTGACCGTGAATTCTACCAAACATGCAAGGAAGATTTAATACCAATTCTCAAACTCTTCCAAAAAATTCAAGAGGAGGGGATATTTCCAACTCATTTTAGGAGGCAAGCATTACACTGGTACCAAAACTAGACAAAGACACCACAAAAAAAGAAAATTAGAGGCCAATACCCCTGATAAACACAAATGAAAAAATCTTCAACAAACTGTTAGCAAACTGAATTCAACGATACATTAAGAGGACCATACACTATGATCAAGGGGGATTCACTCCAGGTATGCAAGAATGGTTCAATGTCCACAAATCAAATCAACCAATGTGATACACCACATC
Organism: Cryptoprocta ferox; assembly: GCA_028646485.1. Taxonomy (NCBI): domain Eukaryota; kingdom Metazoa; phylum Chordata; class Mammalia; order Carnivora; family Eupleridae; genus Cryptoprocta; species Cryptoprocta ferox. The sequence continues at coordinate 42,791,229 of CM053576.1, read as the reverse complement.
AACAAAATGAAAGATAAAAATCGTACAATCAGTTCAATAGATGCAGAAAAAGCATATGACAAAATTCAATATCCATTCATGGTAAAAAAAAAAAAAAACTTCTCAACAAAGTGGGCATAGAGGAAGCATACCTCAATATAATAAAGACCATAAATGACAAACCCACAGCTAAGATCACACTCAATGGTGAAAAACTGTCCTCTAAGATCAGGAACAGACAAGAATGCCTATACTCACCATTTTTATTAAATACAGTGCTGGAAGTCCTAGACAGAGAAATTAGGCAAGAAGAAGAAATAAAAGACATCCAAATTAGAAAGGAAGAAGTGAAACTCATTATTTGCTGATGACATTATTTTATATATGAAAAACCCTAAAGATTCCACCAAAAAACTGTTAGAACTAATAAAAAAATTCAGTAAAGTTACAGGATACAAACACACTACACAAAAATATGTTGCATTTCTATACACTAGCAATGAGCTTTCAGATAGAAAAATTAAGAAAACTATCCCTTTTACAATTGCATCAGAAGAATAAAATACCTAAGAATAAATTTAACCAAGAAAAGGAAAGACCAGCACACTGAAAATTATAATACATTGATGAAAGTAATTGAAGTCACAAATAAATGGGAAGTATTCCATGCTCATGGGTTGGAAGAATCAATATTGTTAAAATATCTTTATTACCCAGAGCAATCTACAGATTCAATGCAATCTCTATCTAAATTCCAGTGGGATTTTTCATAAAAATAGAACAAATATTCCTAAAATTTGTATGGAATCACAAAAGGCCCTAAATAGCCAAAGCAATCTTGAGAAAGAACAAAGCCAGAGGCATCATCCTCCCTGATTTTAATCACAAAAGTAGAGTATTGGCATAAAGCAGACACACAGATTAATGGAACAGAATTAAGCACCCAGAAATAAACCCATGCTTACATGATCAATTAATATATGACAAAGGAGGCAAGAACACACAAAAATTAACACAAAATGCATTAAAGACTTTAATGTAAGACAAAACCATAAAACTCCTATAAGAGAACATACATGGTAAGCTCCTTGACACTGGACTTGGCAATGATTTATTGGAACTGAATACAAAAGGAAAGGCAACAAAGTCAAAAAATAAACAAGTGGGACTACATCAAATTAAAAATCTTCTGCAGAGCAAAGGAAACCACCAACAAAATGACAGGCAACCTACTGAAGGGAGAAAATATTTGGAAATTATATATCTGATAAGGGGTTTATATTCAAAATACATAAAGAATTCATGCAACTCAATAGCAAAAAAAAAACCTATCTGATTTAAAAATGGGCAGATGATCTGAACAGACATTTTTGCAAAGAAGACAGATGATCAACAGATACGTGCAAATCAAAACCACAGGAAGATATCACCTCACACCTGTTAGAAGGGCTATTATGAAAGAAAGAAAAAGAAAGAAAGAAAGAAAGAACAGAAAAGAGAAGAGAAGAAAAAAAAGAAATAACAAGTGCTGGCGAGGTTGCAGAGAAAAGGGATCGCTCATGCACTATTGGTGGGAATGTAAACTGATGCAGCTGATATGGAAAACACTGTAGAGGTTCCTCAAAAAATTACAAATAGAACTACATATAATCCAGCAATTCTACCTCTGGGTGTTTATTCAAAGAAAATGGAAACACTATTTGAAAAAGATATATGCATATATGCATCCTATATTCACTGCAGCATTATTTATAACGGTCAAGATATGGAAACAAGTATCCATTGATGGATGGATGGATATAGAAGATGTGGTGTATATATACAATGGAATACTACGTAGCCATAAAGAATAATGTAATCTAGCCACTTGCAACAACATGGATGGATCTTGAGGGTGTTCTGCTAAGTGGATTAAGTCAGAGAAAGACAAATGTATGATTTCACTTCTATATGGAATCTAGAAACCGAAACAAAGGAACAAAACTCAAAGATACAGAGAACTAAAAAGTGGTTGCCAGAGGGGAAGGGCTTGGGAGTTGGTAAAATGGGTGAAGGGTGTCAAAAGGTACAAACTTCCGGTTACAAAATGACAAATTCATGGGCATGTAATGAACAGCACTGTAACTATACTCAACAATACTGTAGTGCATATTTAAAAGCTGCCAGAGAGTAAATCTTAAAAGTTCTCATCACAAGAAAATAAAAGGTGTGATTCTGCATGCTGATGGATGTTAACTAGACTTACTGTGGTGATCATTTCACAGTGCATACAAATACTGAATCATTATGTTGTACACTTGAAACTAATATAACATTGCATCAATTATACCTCAATAAAAAGTTGCCAGACATAAAAATAATAAGTAAATAGTTGAGACCATGCTTTATTTCATATTTACTTCATGCATAAAGCCAAATTCTTCCCCAAATGTTTAAAGTATGTTAAGAAGTGGGGTGCCTGGGTGGCTCATTCAGTTAAGCACCTGACCTTGATTTCGGCTCAGGTCATGATCTCATGGCTTTGTGGCTTCAAGCCCCACATCAGGCTCTGCACTAGTGGTGCAGAGCCTGCTTGGGATTCTTTCTCTCTCTGCCCCTCCCCCACTTGTGCTGTCTCTGTCTCTCTCAAAATAAATAAATAAAAAAATTTTTTTTAAAGTGTGTTAAGAAGTTAAGAAATGACATTGAACCTGGGCTGGCTTCATGAGTCTTTAAATTCTTAATAATTTAATCTTTGATTTTGTGTTTTTACATGAAGTCAAGAAGACAACGGAGCATATCCAGGGGGTTGGAGCCACAGCTCATGCATGGTACCCACCTCCCACCATTGCTCCATGGGTTCTTTCCCACTTGTTTCCTGCCCGCAGAACCTTGGGACCCACAGGGCCTCCCCATCCCTGCCCTGTGACTGCTGTGGCCCTCTACTAGAAGTGACAACTGGGTTGCATTGGTGAAGAGAGGCCCACATTCAGCCATTATGCTCTACCCTCATAAGGTCCTGGACACAGGCATGGGGAGCGTGGAGGATTGGGCACATGCCCCGCAGAGTCTCTAGTCACAGCAAGCTAGTAGCCATGACCACCCAAGGCAGGCAGTCGCATGGGTGTTCAGCTAGCAACTCATTGTGGATCTCTTACCCATCCTCGACCCAAGTATTTTGTGCATCATGGTGTAGAGGTTGCAGGCCGCTAGAGAATGCCTGTTTGCCTCAGCTGGAGTGGCAAGGCCATGGGAAGATGACTTCTCCATATAAAGTCCCATGTTGTCAATTTGTAATGGGTTCTGCATATTATATAGCTGAGTGAATGCTTTCCAGGCACTAGGGTGTTATTACTGAACGAAGGAGTGCTGTTCCTCCTACCATTAATAAAGTGACATATTCTAACCCACTTAGTTGTCAATTACAGTGAATATTTTGTGCTTAAATTTTAATGCATGCTTCCACACTCTGAACAAAGTAGCATATTTACAAAGAACAATCTACATCTATAATTAACTGGTATAAAGATGATCAGTTAATATAACCTTAATAATACAAATATCTTGAGCAATTTTTAAGTGAAGGATAAGAACTTTGTTCTGATATGGCCACCTTATGCCAAGATCTAATTCAGAAGGATTAAAGATCTAAAGGTAAAAAACAAGACCACAAAAATACAGGAAAAAACCCAAGGAAATTAAGACTATATGTCCACACAAAACCTTGTACTTGAATTTTCATGGTGGCATTATTCACAATAGCCCCAAAGATGGAAAGAACCCAAATCTCTATCTACTTCTGAAGGGATAAACAAAATGTGGTCTATCTATAATAGAATCTATAATTCAGCCACAGAAAGAAATGAAGTACTGACACATATCACAACATGGATGAACCTAGAAAATGCTATGCTAAGTGAAAGAAGCCACATATAAAAGGCCATATATTGTATAATTCCAGTTACATGAAGTGTCCAGAATAGGCAAATTTATAGACACAGAAAGTAGATTTGCTGCCACCAGAGGCTGGGGTGGGAGAATAGGAGTGACTGCTAATGGGTACAGAGTATCCTTGGGGGCGATGAAAATGTTTTGGAACCAGAGAGGAGCTCAATAAATATCCATTAACAGAATTAACGATGCAGTTTTCATGCAGAGAGTTTCTCCCATGCTTCTGTATATGGTCAGTGCTACAGTAGCACTGCTAAGAGTGTTGTGGAGGGGTGCCTGGGTGGCTCAGTTGGTTAAGCATCTGACTCTTGATTTGGGGTCAGGTCATGATCTTGCGGTTTCATGAGTTCGAGCCCCACGTCAGGCTCTGTGCTGACTGTGCAGAGCCTGCTTAGAATTCTACCTCTCTCTCTGCCCCTACCCTGCTTTCTATCTCTCAAAATAAATAAATAAACTTAAAAAAAAGAGTGTTGTGGAACCAAGAGGTGAATGAGCATGTGACGCTTTTTTCCATTTCTCTATTATGCTTTCTGGGATGTGGCATTTTGGCTCCGGCAAAGCTCAAAGCTAGGACCATATCATGGTCCACCCTGAAAGGCCAGGGTGTTTCCTAGCCCACAGCATTTCTCAATAATGTTTAATGGAATATGAAGTCGTTTTACTGCCGCGTTATCACAAAAACACGAACATAATTTCACCAGTTTGTCCATGAAAATGTACTGTTGATTAGAGGAGACAACCATTTTGTTGCACTGTGAGGCTCTCATCTCTGCTATTTATGTTTGCCAAAGAGGAATACTTCACAACCTTCATGTGTTCCCAGACTTCCACAGGGAGGAATGGGCAATAGCAGTATGTTTGTGCACTACTCTAATGGTACACTGTCCAATATGGCAGCTGCAAGCTGCACATGGTTACTGAGCAATTGAAAGGTGGCATCTCTGGGGTGTCTGGGTGGCTCAGTTGGTTAGGCATCCAATTTCGGTTCAGGTCATGATCTCATGGTTCATGAGTTCAAGCCCACATTGGGCTCTGTGCTGACAGCTCAGAGCTTGGAGCCTATTTCGGATTCTGTGTCTCCCTCTCTCTCTGTCCCTCCCCCACTCACACTCTGTCTCTCTCTCTTTCAAAAATAAATAAACAAAAAATTAAAAAAAAAAGAAAGGTGGCATCTCCAAATTGAGATGTGCTTATGTGTAAAATACCTGCTGAATGCTGAAGACTTGGTACAAAAATAAGAATGTAAACTGATACTCTTTTTATAGTGATGACACGTTGAAACAATAGGAAATAAGGGGTTAAATAATAAATATTACCATTAATTTCACTTGCTTCTTAATTTTGTTAATTAATAGGGCTATCAGAACATTTAAGATTACCCATGTGGCTCACCCTGTATTTCTATTGGGCAAGGCTGCTCTCTGTTGCCTAGCATTTGACTCCTGAGAGCAATTTTTCCATTGTTTTTTTTTTTTTTTTTTTTGCTCATTTCAAAAAGCCAATGTAGGTTTCCTCCCACAGGTGACTTTTTCAGCAGGGGCTTTGAGGCAAGTGGCCAGTGTATATATGATTGCTTACACATTGGAACGGGAGCTTGTTCATTTTTCTTTTAATGGTATAAGGAGACAGGGACCTGTGGCCAGCCAATAGGAAATACAAATGGGGCAAAATAATCACATGGCCTAATTGCTTTTATATAGCAACTGATAGGAACCCCAGAAAAAGTAAAAAATGAATATACATAAAATACAGATCCTCACTTAAAATGTATTCCTTAAAAAATCAATTATTGAAGTGGCTTTATTGAGAATGGTGCATTCAGTCAGTCACAAATACTGATTAAACATCTGCTGAATGCCCGGTGTGTGTTCTGGGTATTGGGGATACTTCAGGGAACAAGACAGTCCATACCTCCTGCCCTAATGGAGCTGATCTATTGATTCCAGAACGATCTTCTGAGAAATAATTCTGAAATTCCTTAAAGTTTTAGATAGTGTATGTGAGGTTAGACATGGACCAGGAGTTACGGAGAACTCAGCCTATGTTTCAGTTATAGAAAGCTCCCTTGAAAAATAAAACAAGCTTCAAAACAAAGTTGTAAGGATGCTTAGTGTTTTATTCCCAACATGTGTGATCCTTAAATGAAATTATCTAAAAATATATACGGGTGTCATATACACATGCACACACCAAAGGGAGATTGTATTTATTGTTGAATTAGCAAGCAGCTATCTTTATTCTTTGCCATATTTTCAGATAAATCTAAATATTAAGAAAATTTATTGAGGGTTTATAAAATGATGCTAAGACCTTCCATGGAATGAACTTTTAACTGGCTAAATAAATATCCAAAAAGACAAAGTATATTTTGATGTTCATATGTCAGAATTAGGCCTAGCAGGGCTGCAAAAGATGGTGAGTTCACTGGAGGGATCTAAATGTGGGCCTACTTCTTCACCTCTTCACAAGTCTGAAACAAAGTTTCTGATCTTCATTTTTTTATTGCGTCTCTAGGCTAGGCCCCCTTCTGTGGTATGGTGTCTAACCAGAAAAGGAACTCCTACCTCCCTCTACCTGTTCTTGTGCCATCTTGCCCAACCTTCGCAGAAGTGAACTTATACTCAGTAACTGGGATAGTTTAACCATTCTTTTCCCAGGGCGTTAGCATGATTCTAAAGCCACCTTGAATCAGAGAGACAGATCAGCTGTGGTTCTCCTTACCTATCCACATGGCTTCCTCCATTCAGTAGCTAAGAGGGTCCTGCGTGGGGCTATCTTATTTCTTAACCCTTCTCCATAGGCCTTCAAGCTCCCAGGTCACCTCTCTCTTATACTTTCTTTCTCTGATTTACTTGAATGCCCAGACCCATTATTCCCTAAGAAATGTCACCTCTCCATGAAGAAATGATGAAGCCCCTGCCCACTGGTTCCTTCTTGGGTCTTGAAAGTTTGGCAGCCATGGTCACCTGCTTCCCAATGAGTTTTTATTCTTGCCCCATTTTTGGCAGACTCGACCTCAAAGGTCAGAACTGATAGGACTTAATCAGACTGTACACATAACAAAACAGAAAATCATATATAAAAGAAGAAAAAAGATTTAACAGTTAATTTTTCAACCCCAAATTAAATGAATGTTTTAGACACCTATAAGAGTATGTGCCTTGCAGAATATAGGGCAACCTTTCGATGCCAGTAAATTAAAACAAAATGACAGAAAGAATAAAAAGTAAGTTGAGTCTTTCTGAATTCCAAAGGAGTGATCTATGTAGTAGAAACCTAAAACAACTTGACAGTCATCAGTATTTCAGCTTAAACCAAAAAACAAACAAAATAAAACAATAACCACAAAATCAAGTTTTCTATTAAGTTCTATTCAAGGAGGCTGATTAAAACACCAGGACTGATATCACTACAACACTCTCGATGATATATGGGCCAGAAATAGGTATAAGTAACATGCTAGAAAAAATGACGACCAGGCACACGAGTCACCCACAGAGAAGCAAATAAAAGAAAAACATCAAGGAGACGAATCATTTAAAAGTCAACCACCCAGAGGCATTTTTACTTATTGAGCAAAGTTGACAATTGGTGGTGTGATTTAATTTAGCAGTAAATATTTATGTGTAGAAAATAATATCTAGCACAATAAATAAGTTTGAAACATATTTCCCCAAATTAACAATGGCAAATTTCAGAAAAACCTGGTTTGGAAGGAGAGGAAGATGGAATGAGTGGCAAGTTCAGCCAAATGCAGCCTCCACTCATGAATAAACAAGAGGAAGGCAAAGCCAGTATGAAGGTTAAGAATGGGCAAGCAGGAGCAAAAGGAAAAAGAATCATTTATACCACATTCTAACCTGATATTAAGTTTGGAAACATCCTAGAGATCACTGTATAAAGTAAGAAGTGGTTAAAAAGCATTTAGTTTATATACATTTACAATGAAAGTTAACATAAATTATGTTCTTTTCAAAGACCTGCAGTCATAAGTGAAATGAGAGGGAACCTTGGCGTGGAATCTGTTGACAGAAGAGGTAGACATCGCTAACAATCGAATGAATGATTTGTTCCAGGGCTCACGAGCATGGCCAGAGGGCAGATGACAGACACAAATATAATTTCCCAAGGGAAGAAGAACGAGATTGGGTGGGCGACCAGAACATGAGGTCATGAAATTTAAAGTAACCAAACTTAAGAGCAAAAACAATCCATCCCAAATGTCAAGATAAGTGAAGCAAAAAATACAAAAATACGATAAATTGTAAAACCATGGTACAAAAAAGTAGATGTCATGGACCTGTGCCCATGTGGCTCCCCCATCACCTCCTTCCCTAAGAGGGCTCCCCTCCACACCCCGAAGCCCTGCACGTCTTCACCCCCTGGTCTGTTTTATTCTTCTCATTTACCCTTATCACTTACACACTTATATTTTATCTCATCCCTTTATTTGTGTCCTTCTCCTATAACTAGAATGCAGGCCCTATGAGGGCGAGGATGTTTGTCTGTTTGAGTCACTTCTGCTTGCCCGGCACCTGGAATGGGGGCTGAGCATACTACACGGTCAACATGATGTATTGAATGAATGAGGGAGGCCTGCTGGGGCATCTGGGAAAGAAAACATGCGCCTGCAGCCAGCTCCATCCCTCCCCGCAGTGGTGCACAGGATGTCAGCAGAGAACAGCATCAGCCACTGTGCCAGTGGGATGGAAGCCAGCTTCAGGCTGGAGCTGACACCAGGAAAAGCAGAGTGGAAAAGGGAAAGAAACCAAAACCTCAAAGATTCAAGCCCTCAAGCCCGGCCTGTCTCCAGACTTCCCAGTTCAATGAGCCAATAAATGTCCTATGGTTGAGACCATTTTGAGTTGGGTTTTCTTTAATTTCTAACAGAAAGCATTCCCACCGATCATCTATGTTTCAAAATTTGAGAAGACAGCTTTAGGGAAACACAGGTTAAGGGGGAGGGTGTGTAGGAAAAGATAAGAATCCAAAAGAGATAAGAAAAATGAACATTACTTGGTATAAGTAGACAAAAATCCCTAAGGCTGTCATAGTTCATGTATTCTTATAAGATCTAGCCCAAGGGTCTATTTACACAATAGAAAGAAGTCTTCACACCCCAACAGAACCAGAAATCACCGGATAACAAAAGGTTTAAAGTAGATGTGGCTTACATGGTTCTAGAAAATCTGTATTTGGAGAGTAGACAGAATCACAAGCCTTTCATTCCAAGTGACATACAGAGACCTCCCACTTTCTGAAAGTTTGCATTATACCACTTCATTTTTGCTAACTGAAAGAAATCTGAAGATGTTTACTTTTACAAAGAAAGTCATTATCATACTAATGTAGGTCTTTCAGGGAAGGAAAGTGGCCCTAATGTGAACTTCCAGCAAGTGTGGAGATACTCTTGGCTTAGAGTGTATGAGATGTTTCATAGCAAGGATTTACTTTTGGATAGTGGGGGAAAGCTGTATTAAAAAACAAGCGCCTCCAGCACACCTCAAACTGTAACATGCATAAAAATCAGGTGGAACACTTGTGAACAACACAGATTGCCAGACAAACACAGTCCAGAGGCCTGGGGCACGGCCTGAGATTCTGCATTTCAGCAAGTTCCCACAGATGCTGATGCTGATGATCCAGGGGCCATGCATGGAGTAGAACTGAACAGCATAGGAAACACAGAGTTCCCCTTGAGTAAACAGAGATGAACTTGAGAGGTGAAGCCAGGTGCTCTGGGGCAGGAAGGTACAAGATGCCACGTCCGAGATGGTCTTGGAGAGCTGCCAGGCACCCCTGGATGGTCTTCCTTGACAACAGGGACAAACCCTTATAAATCCTTACTTACTAAAAGCCAAGTGTCCCTGTCACAGCTATGAGGGGTTTGCATCCCAGAGTTTCACTGCATAGGCCTGGGCTTACAGTGGACACCTGTGCAGCACTCTAGGCTGAAATGCAGTTGTCAGCACACAGGAGCGACTACGAAATCATCCTGGAACTTTTAGACAATGATGTGGGGAAACAGGGGCCCTGCAAAGGCAGTGTCACCTCAGGAACACTGAAACCAGAGATCAATTTATTTTTATCATTTTATTTAATCTCAAGGTAACTAACATACAGTGTAGTTTTGGCTTCAGGAGTAGATTCCAGTGATTCATCACTTACATACAACAGCCAGTGCTCATCCCAACAAGTGTCCTCCTTAATGCCCGTCACCCATTTAGCCCATCCCCAACTCCCATCAACCCTCAGTTTGTTCTCTGTATTTAAGAGTCTCTCAGGGGTGCCTGGATGGCTCAGTCAGTTAAACATCCAACTTTGGCTTGGGTCATGATCTCACCATTCCTGAGTTCAAGCCCTATGTCGGGCTCTGTGCTGACAGCTCAGAGCTTGGAGCCTGTTTTGGATTCTGTGTCTCTTTCTCTCTCTCTCTGCCCCTTCCCTGCTCGTGTTCTGTGTGTGTCTCTCTCTCACTCAAAAATAAACATTAAAAAAAAGTTAAAAAAAAAAGTCTCGTCTGATTTGCCTCCCTCTCTGTTTTTATCTTAGTTTTCCTTCCTTTCCCCTATATGTTCATCGGTTGTGTTTCTTAAATCCCACATATGAGTGAAATCGTATGGTATCTGTCTTTCTCTGACTGACTGAATTTCACTCAGCAATAATACCCTCCAGTTCCATCCATGCTTTTGCAAATGGCAAGATTTCAGCCAGAGATCAATTTGAGGTGACAGCTGGACTTCTTGGAGGTCACTGCTATACTCACATTTCTGAACTTCATTTTGTAAGATATGAAATTCCTCCAAATTCATTCTTTAACACCAATCACGTTTTAAAAATACAAGTATCTCTGGAATGTAATAGTGTGAGTTCATCTTTCTTTCACATTTTTGTAGAAATAACTTCAAGCCGGCTGGCCTCCTCCTTTTCATCCAGCCAAGCTCAGCTGCCTGAAGTACAGGTTTTTTTTAAAAGAATAGAGGGAAGAAGGCAGTTCTTGAGATCATATTCCCTATAGAAGCTGAGCAATCCTGACAGGCCAAACTAGCACCTCTAACATTAAATGCGTGATTTCTCTAAAAAGCTCTTTGTGTTTACAATTTAGCTAAGGAATTAAAGAAAAGATCTAAATAGCTAAAGTCAACAATACAAGAAACAACAAGTGTTGGTGAGGTTGTGGAGAAAAAGGAACACTTGTTCACTGACAGCGGGAATGCAAACTGGTGCCGTTAATGGAAAACCATATGGCGGTTTCTCAAAAATATTAAAATAGCACTACTCTACGATCCAGGAATTGTATTATTGGGTATGCACCCAAAGAATACAAAAACACTAATTTGAAAGGATAGATGCACCCCTGTGTTTACTGCAGCATTACTTATAATAGCCAAACTATGGAAGCACCACAAGTGTCCACTGACTGATGAGTGGACAAGGAAGATGTGGTATATATATTTTTTCAATGGAATATTATTCAGCCATGAAAAGGAATGAAATCTTACCATTTGCAATGACATGGACAGAGCTAAGGAGTACTATGCTAACTCAAATAAGTCAGTCAGAGAAAGACAAATATCATATGATTTTACTCATATGTGGAACTTAAGAAACAAAACAAACACGCAAAGGAAAAAGATGAAGAGAAACCAAGAAACAGACTCGTAACTATAGAGAACAAACTTATGGTTACTAGAGGAGAAGTGGATGGGGGAGATGGGTGAAATAGGTGATGGGGATGAAGGAGCACACCTGTTGTGATGAGCACTGGGTGATGTATGGAAGTGCTGAATCACTATACGGTACACTTGAAACTAATGTGACACTGTATGTTAACTGGAATTAAAGTTAAAATTAAAATAAATAACTGATCTAAGTTTTCTCTAGAAAACAGTGGCCTACCGCCATGTTTGCAAAAGGGACATCCCCTGGTGGTAACAAATGAGTGGGTTTTGAGGGCTGTTTACCCCTGCACAAGCAAGAACAGGTTCTTAGTGGAAAGTGGTATGGGAACAAGAGGAACAGCAAAAAGGAGCTACATGTGCAGACAAGGTGAGAAGCAGTGTGGGGTGGTTGTTCCTCACAGAAGAACAGAGGAAGTTTCCTGATGAGAGCTTAGATGGGAAGAGTGGCAAAAGATGATTTTCTAGGGGTGCAAAAACTACCTTGGCATGCAAGCTTTTAGTTTTTCAGAAAGAAACCCAGATGTACATGATTTGCCCCAACTTTATATGCGGGTGATAAAAAAAAATGAAGCTGACACTGCAAATGGGTACAACGTACGAGGGAAACGAGGCCCCTGCTACAACCAGGACTAATTTCCATACAAGTGTTGAAAGTCTCATTATTTTAAGAAAATGGGATTTAATTTTTAATAAAAGCAAAATATGTTCATAGTAAAAAGAGAGAGTGTGAGAGAAAAGAATATGAAGCCACTAAGAATGAAGCCACTACTCCAGCCAGACCCATGACCCATTCCCGATCCTGTGTCATCTGGTTGCTCTCTAGCTCCAGTATATATTTATTAATAAAGAGAATCCTGAGTCATAAGAAAATGTCACCAATACACTCAAGAATGTGAAGATTGTAAAGTACATTTTAATAAAAATCCCATTTGGGTCATAATAAAAATTTTAAATCTCAGTATAGGCAAAAATAACTAGATTTTCTATAATAAAAGTAACACATGCCCATGATTTTTTAAAAACCAAACAGAAACAAACAAGCCAATTTAAAAATGAGAAGGAGATCTGAATAGACAGGGAACCAAAGTAGATATACAGATGGTGAATAGCATATGAAAAGATGTGCAACACCATCCATCATTATGGAATTACAAATCAGAACAAGATACCACTACACACCAATTCGAATGGTGAAAATTCAAAACACTGACAATACCAAATGCTGGCAAGGATGTGGAGCAACAGGAACTCTCATTCATTGCTGGTGGGAATGTGAAATGGTATAGACACTTTGGAAGACAGTTTGGTAGTTTCTTACAAAACTAAACACTCTTACCATATAACCCAAACTTGTGCTCCTTGGTATTTACTCAAATGAGCTGAAAACGTACATCCACACAAAAACCTGCACTGACTATATATAGCAGCTTTATTCATAACTGCCAAAACTTAAAAGTAACCAGGATGTACTTCAGTAAGTAGATGGATAAATGATGGTACACCCAGGCAATGGAATATTATTCAGCACTAAAAAGAAATGAACTCTCAACCCATGGAGGAACTTTAAAATGTGTATCACTAAGTGAAAAAGGCCAATCTGTAAAGGCTGCATATTGTATGACCCCAACTACACAACATTTCAGGAGAGGCAAAACTGGACACAAAACTTTATACTGGAGACAGTAAAAAGATCAGTGGTTGCAGCAGTTATGGGAAAAGAAAGAGGGATGAAATAGGTGGGACATAGCAGATTTTTAGAAACAACCCTTTTGGATACCATAATAGTGGATACAAGTCTTTATGCATTTGTCCAAACCCACAGAATGTACAACAGAAAGAGTAAACCCTAATGTAAACTATAGACTTTGGGTGGTAATGACGAGTCAATGTAGGTTCATCAATGGCAATTAATGGTGAAAGTCTAGTGTGGGATGTAGATTGTGGGAGAGTCTGTGTGTGGGGGTGGGGAAGAACCCTCTGTACTTTCTGCTCAGTGTTACTATTAAAACTGCTCAAAAAATAAAGTTTATTAAATGAAAAAAAATCAAAGAGAACTGATAAACATAAAACAAAAAGTAAGTTGCCAGCTATACCCCAACCTCCTGGTCCTGCTCCTCAAGTTAATGAAGTCCCACATGTTTTGGGGTTTCTCTGTCACAGTAGCTTTACCTGAAAACACACTAAAGACAGGCAATATGTGAGGTGGTGATGAGTTGACCCTGGAAGCTAACTGCCTTAGTTCTAATTTGAGCTCCAGTCATGATCTCATGGTTCATGGGTTCGAGCCCTGCATTGGGCTCTATGCTCAGAGAGAGCAGAGCCCTCTTCAGATCCAGATCTTCTCTATCTACCTCACTCTCTGCACCTCCCCTGCTCTCTCTCAAAAATAATAAACATTTTTAAAATGTTAAAAAAATTCTCTCTCTCCCTCTACCCCTCTCCCCTACTCACACTCTCTCAAAAAAAAAAAAAAAGATTGGAAAATGCTCAGAATGTAATGCTAGGCTCATACCAATGTATAAAACAGCATAAATATGACCTAAATCTCTGAAGAAAGGAAAAACATATTCATAAAATAAAAGGAGACATGCAGATGTGATGGGGACTATGGTGTGCCACCCAGATCCTTCTTATTCAGGACTAAAGAACTCATTTTCTGACTGTGGGATGAGCACGAACAGCTGGAAGCTGGGTCCCCCTTGAAAGAGATTGCCCTGCACTGAAGAGAAGGGCTTTGCCCAAGGTCTGCCCCTCCCAAGGGCAGTCTGCATCCAGTGACTAGTCTTGTGTATGGGGAGGGGAGGAGAAGCAGTATAAAAGGCCAGCAGCTCCCTGCCTCAAGGAGGGGCAACTCTAAAGTGTCTTCCCAGGGCCAGAACTCCCCTTCTAGATCAGCTGTGTATTTGTTGTGACCCCATTGCTTGCAGCCTAACTTCTCCCTCTGCCCTGTCCTGCATCTTTCACTCCTCACGGGGATGGAGGGTCCCAAAAGCTCACCTAACAAACCCCAGCAGGTAGAGATTTGTGGGGGGCTGCCTCCCAGGGAACCTGGCCTGCAACTCTAGAGGTAGGTGGTCAGTGGTTTCCCCTGGGTTATAGGAGGAGCATCAGACCCTTAACCAACTGAGCCACCCAGGCACCAGGAGAGAGAGAATTGTAAGCAGTCTCCACACTCAGCACAGAGCCTGATGCAGGGCTCAATCCCACTACCCTGGGATCATGACTTGAACTGAAATCAAGAGTCAGATGCTCAATGGAGCCACACAGGGGCACTTTTCTGAGCATTATTTAATGAATTGCAAACAGAGTTATAATTCCTTCACATAGTTACCTTAAAGTATTTAAACTTTCTCTTACTATTGGCCATTTAAAGTATTTCCAGTATCTTTAATCCTTATACATAAATTTTTATTTGCATCTCTGCAAACAATTTTTAGGGTCTATTTCTAGGAGTGGAATTAAAGGGTTGAAGGATATGAACCACTGTAGCATTCTGGTCAAATTGCCCTTTGAAATTTCATGTCAATTACATTCTGACTACCGCTACATAGGTCTCAGAACTGAACGGTTCTCTATTTTATATCTTGCCAATTGATCAAAAACAATGTCTCATTCTTGTTTTGAATTCTTTTCCATTTTAAAATATTCGTTTGGCTAGGGGGTGGGAGCGGGCAAGATGGCGGAGAAGCAGGGAGCTCTGTAATCCGCGCACGCCCGTATGGATTGAACTGAGAAGGACTGAAGGGATAAAACTTGGATTTGCAAGTGGGGGAAAGAAGAAACAGACACCAGAAAGAAGACAACCTCAAGGATTCCTGAGTGAGTGACTGTGATCTGGGAAATTAGGGGACGGGCGGGTCCCGGTGGTAAAGGGGAAAGGAGCCCCTGAGCCCAACACAGGGAGAGCGCGCTCTGCCCCGGATGGACCAGGGGAAGAGAAAGAGAGGCGGAAAACGCACCTAGAACCATCTCTAAGGGAGGAAAAACTCGCCCGTCTCCCCATATATATCTGCCGAGCACCGGGAGAGAAATCCGTCCCATCTGGCCGGCGAATTCTTCCTTGGGCGCAGCGGCAGCAGCATCCACTCCAAGCCGCACCGGGAGCAGTGGCGGCACAGATAAAGGTGGCGGCGGTGCGAAAAGCGGTGGCGGCGGTGCCAAAAAAGGCGCCTTGAAAAGCGGCAGCGGCGGCGGCGACGGCAGCGGCGGCGGCGACGGCAGCGGCGGCTCCGCGTAAAGGGAGGCGCAAGCCGGCCCGGGAGGCCGGCCGCCAGAGGGAACGCATCTCAGCCCCGGTGACAGTGTTGAACTGCACGGACTGGGATTTGGAA
>CM053576.1:42725123-42774807 GCA_028646485.1 Cryptoprocta ferox | reverse complement strand
ATGGTCTTGGTGGAGGTCACTTGTGGGGAAGAGCACTGGGTGTTATATGGAAACCAACCTGACAATAAACTATAAAGTTAAAAAAAAATAAAATAAAATATTCGTTTGAAGATTTTAAAATATCCATTGATTTTTGTTTGTTTTTCATATACAAATTTTCTGCTCATTTTTTTTTTTGCTCATTTCTTCTATTTTGGTATCAAATGGTCTTATATTGATTTATTAAAGCTCTTTATATAGTAAACATACCAATCTTGTGTCTGCCATATTTGTTAAAATAACTCTCTGTTACTCAGTTGCATTTCACTTAAATTAGGGTGTTTCAGAAAATTTAGATAGTAAAAAAAAATCTTAATACTTTTTCCATGTTCTACAAGGACCATCCGCATCCTGAGACACAGTTGATCTTCACTATGTCTTCACTGAAGATCAATCTTCACTGACACTCCTTGTCTATCACTCAATTTTCTTCCTCAGGAAGGTTCTCCCTGCCTGGGCTGAATCTCCCGGTGATACCTGTTCACAGCACCACATGCCCATTGCTGGTATGCCCTTCACAGCTACAGTTTTACATTTCTATGTAAGAGTTTAGTGGCTTTTAAAAGGAGAGGGAACACATCTGTATGCCTTTCACCACTGAATTCTCAGAATCTGTCAGAGAACTTATCACTTATATATTTTCTATTTTTTTTGTTTTCAATGTGAATTTAACTCTTCAGTCAAATGTGAATTTAACTCTTCAATCACCTGGGAGTCTCTTTTACTGTAGAATATGAAGAATGCTTCTATCTTTATTTTGTCCCACCATTTATAATCATTCTTCCTTTTCCTGGTGTTATGACACAAATTTTATCATATATCATATATGTACGTTTATACGTACCTTTATACACACATGCACAAACACTACATTCTTACTATATTGGGAGTCTGTAGTGGAACTCCCTTCTTGTGTTACACTGTTCTACCCATAGACTCTGTCAACACGGCATTGTTTTCATTGTTTTGGAGTTATATTGTTTTTTTTAAATTTTTTAAATGTTTATTTATTTTTGAGAGAGAGACACACACACAGAGCACGAGCCGGGGGGCAAGGGGGAAGGCAGAGAGAGAGGGAGACACAGAATCTGAAGGAGGCTCCAGGCTCTGAGCTGTCAGCACAGAGTCTGATGTGGGGTTCGAACCCATGAACTGTGAGATCATGACCTGAGCCGAAGTCAGATGCTTAACCCACTGAGCCACCCAGGCACCCCTTATATTATGTTTTGATATCTGACTGGACAAGTAACTTCTCAATATGACTTTCTCCCTAAATGTATTGGTTCGAATCATTGATCAAACCTGCTACCAGTAAAATAAGTTATAATGGTAGCAAGCTCCTTGCTCCATTCTCTTTTCTTAATTTCATGGATTGTCTTTTGGCCAAAGAAACATCCACCTACTTGAGCAAGCCAGCCCGATGGAAGACATAGAGATCGTGCTCCAGGGTGCAGTTGTTGAAGGGGACAATCTTCACAAAGTTCTGGATGAGGACAAACTCGGGGGTGAGGTGCGGCAGAGAAATGATGCAGAAGTTCTTGTCCTAACATGATTGGCAACCAGGACACACAGGAAGAGAATTAGAACCCATTAATCACTAAACAAATTCCTGCTGTAAAACACTACAGAAAAAAGAAGTAAAATGTGTAAAGGACAGGGTATTCAAGTTCAATGTTCCTGTAATTTGGAAAGTAATCATATGAAGTTCAAGAGGATAAGGAACTGTAAAAACACAGAGAAAAATCTCTGCAAGTCTGGACAACCTAAATAAATGAATATTGTGAGCAAGGGGACCCATTCATTATAGGTCTTTGGTGGAAGTAAGTTTTTAAAGTAAGGTCATTTGCGCTTGCAAATTCACTTGCATCCAGAAGTAAAGCACGGTGTCATAGCAAAGGCCCCATGCTTACTAAGAGACACTGCAACAGCCCTGGTCTCCTCCCCTGAGATGAGAGGGTGGTGCTCCAGGCCTTTTCTTCTCTAAACTCCTGTGGTTACACATGAATGGAAGTCTGTATTTTATCATGACATGATCCCATCAGGGTGAACAGATCTAAGGAAGACATGTTTAGTTAGCAGGCATAAGATGATCCACATGTCCTGACACCTGCTACTCACCTCCGAGATCTGCACTGCCCAATATGGTAACCAGCAGCCATGTCTGGCCACTGAGCATCTGGAATGTGGCTAGTGAGACTGGGGAGCTAAAGTTTTAGTTTTATTTCATATCAATTAATTTACATTTAAATTTGAAACTGATACTCGATTCAGTTACTGGAGAAGTTTTATATATGTTGGAACAACTGGCATATGAATTTACGCATTCAACTGTAAGTTTCATGAAATCTAAATGCAGGTAAAGTATTTCTGATGAATGTAGAGTGCTAGGGGTGTAAAATACATATTGGATTTCAAACACCAGGGAAAAAAATGTAATAATCTCATTAATAACGTTTCATACTGATTACATGTTTAAAGGATTAAATTGGACATAAATAAAATATATTATTAACACTGATTTCACCTGTGTCTTTTTTACCTTCTTTTTAATGTGGCTGCTAGGATACTTAGAATTAGTTATGTGGCTCAAATTTGCGGTCTCTCGGACAGTGCTGTCCTACACCATCTGTGTTCCATACATCCCAGGTGCCTGCAGAAGCAGCCTGCTCTTCCCAGAGCTAATTTGTCCCTTTGGGATCTTGCCTCCTCCTGAACGCTGTGAAGGCATTACTTGTGCTAATCCAAAACCCTGGGGACATTTGTGCAAACCAAAGGAGTGAATCATTGTTTGACCTTATCTTCCTTCTTTCTAGCAAAATAACGCAGTTCCTTTTGGGGGAACTTGAAAGTCAAGTTGTTGAAATACTCAAGCTGAAAATAAGGAATGGGTACCTAGTCTCATTGGGTTTTCTCTGGGAGGAGGACACTGTAATGAATTGCTTTGACTTGGATTTGAGGGATTTAAGGATGAGTAATAAAGGTATTTTGTTCCTTTCTCCCCATTTTCTGAAATCAAATAGAATTAAACAGTAAAAGTGTCTTTTACCTTTCTAAAGCCAGCATTGCTTTTGTAATGCTGAAGATCTGCCTTTACAGGGATTTCAAAACAGGAGTGAATTTAAATTTAGGGAAATTACTTTGGAGCATCCCTAAGGGAAACTGCCTTTATAAAATCCTACCTTAGGGTAATCTGTATTGCTTTATGAGCTTCAAAATGCCTTAAAATTAATCTAAAAAAGTTACAATGGAGAACATTATTGCAAGACTGCATTATATTAACAAAATGAGGAAATACAATCTATGATCACATAAATTTCATGAAACCTAATTAAACCATATTTGTTTCTTGCCTCAGTGCAAAGAGTATCAAGGAAAAATAAAACAATAGATGTTTTGCTTGTAATTAGCCAACTGAAGAAGTCTAGTTATTGACTTGACTTAACTGATTGGAGGGCCATGGAAAAAGTATCAAAATACATTTTGTCCCTCAATTGTCTTCCATCCCCACTTTTTTCCCTCCAATAAAGTGATAAGAGGTTGATTAGAATCTTCATCCCTTGACAACAATGACACAAAAATGGAGAGGACAGGAGTAGAGTATCTTGTTTGCACTGGCTGTTTGCCTGGGGCTGATTCACCAAATGTGTTGTAGTGGGTTGAGCACCTCCTCTGTGTCAGGCACTGTATCAGGCAGTGCCAACCAGAAAATCAACCACAAGTTCCTACTTACCTACTCTCAGAAAAGCAATGTAATGGTTTTAGAATTCTTTGAACCAATGTAAGCTCTAAAGTAATATAGCAGTCTAATCCACTTTAGTGTAATTTCTGACATTATCATGTACTACCTGCATTCTATTAGTGATTTGATTCTATCTCTTAAAAAATTATACACTGAAAGGAAACTACTAAAACAGCAATGACAATATTTTCTATTTTTAAGAGTTCATGATCTGTCATTCAACCTTATTTTCAGAACACAGAAACAGTTCAAACCTCAACATTCATAGCAGTGTAAATGTTTGGGCAGTGAATATGGCATTTTATTTTTTTATAACTTTTCCAGCTTTCAGAACCAATCATATTACTCAAAATTCAGCATGTACTTACAGGAAAAAGATTGAAGACGAAATTCATAAAGTCCAGTGACCTGTAAACGAAACAGTGAGCACTGTCACTAACCTGCAAGCAGATGCAGCATCAGATATATTGACAGAGATTTATGGCTCTCTTCCTGTCAGGCTGTGATAGCCATGCACTAGTCAGAATTTGTGTCTGGCTGAACATTAATCAGTTGCAGAAAGTCATAAGCTTCATATGTCAGTAACAAAGTCTTTTTCTAGAACTAAAGACATTATTATAGCAACTAATAATCTGTGCATTCAAAAAGCAACATAGTCATTCGTGACTTATAATCCCTTCCTTCCTTTTTGTTAGAGCTGTGGGGGAGACGTGGGTATATTACAAGCAACTCTGATCGTTGTCTCTTTTACATGCAAAAGATTTTCTGACCAGCTGCGGATCTATGGTCACAGGCAAACCATAATGGGTTACTGAATTTCTGTTTGAAAATTCAAAAGCCACATTTAAGCACATTCATGTCTGAATGTACACAGGAAAAATATACACAACAATTCCAGAAGGGTTTAGAGGCTTTTTAGATGTATGCAATAATTAAAAAAAAAAAAAAAAAAAAGATTTCCCCTTTCAAATCCCAAGATTTCCAAAGACATTGAAAACTTTTAAGAGGAAAAAAAAAAGCACAAGTAAAACATGGCTCTAAGCGAGGCTGGGAGACTCGGAATGTGTTTCAATATATCCTTTAAAAAGGAAATGTCCAGCAGCACTCTTGGTCATCTAAAGGATACTCTAGAACCTTCCAGTCTATAAGAATGGGCCAATCTCTTCCTCTTCAAGATTGTTCTGTGGCTAAAACGGTGGACTAGGTAGGGATTCTAAAGATGTGGAATCTAGGCATCAAGGACAAAGATCCACTTCCAGACTACAGGTGGCAGCAAGCACTGAACACATGGGGACAGGAAGTGGGGTGGCTGAGTGGTCTTGTGGGTACTCAGACTTGTCTGACACCATGCCCCCTCCTTCTTGCATCTGCCTGGATTGTTGTTCAGTGGCTCACTAAACCCCCTTTCAGATTAAATTTGGGTTAAGACTCCAGCCCCAAATTTGGGGTGGGGAGCATGAGGCCAGGGAATAAGCTGCCATTATGTCCTGCCTGGCCCCGTCATCAGCTCGAATGTGCACACAGTCCGATCAGGCCCGATGGGAAGCTAGGCTCAAACCAGAATGTCCTCCTCACTAGCGTTGGGTACATAGCCTGAGTCCACCATCCTTTCTTTTGGCCCCCAGTAGGGACACTCCTCTAAGAATGGGGACCAGCAGCAAGGAACCAGAGGTAGGAGGTAGAGAAAGAAGTTATCTGACAAAGTTATCTGGGATCAAGCCACATTGAAAAATGAGTCCTACCACTGGACTTATCCTTTGTTATATAAGGCAATTATTCCATTTTTTTAAAAGTCAGTTTGGGTTGGACTTTCTATTACTTTGCAACCAAAAAACTCCAGACAAGCAGCAACCTAAATCTGAAGCCCCCCTCAAAATGCAAACATTAGACAATGGAGGGCAGTATGGGGTTACATAAGTGAAGATTTTCCGGATCCCCAAAAGTTACACAGGTGAGCCAATACCTGGGCAGCCCAGCTCTGTAGCCCTTACCCAAATTTTATGAACTGAAATCTCTGGAAATGGGGCCCAGAAATCTGTGCTTAAAAGAAAAAAACCAGGAAATTAGGATGTGAGGCCAGGTTTGGAAACCATGGGCTCCACAAGATTAAAATGTGAGGCCACCAATGGTATAAGAAGTCTTACCATAATAGACAACCTGGGATTGGTACTTGCCTTGCTTCATACTTCTCCTCAATACAAAAGAGCTGAATACAAAAAGCGGTTGAGGGTCCCTTGTAGATGGGGCGGAAAGAGCTGGTCTCCTTGGGCAGTGAAACGGATTCCAAGCTCAAACTGCTGATGTAGTAATCTGTATCACCCACAGTGGACTCGTGACTGAATTTTTCTGTGTCCTAGAGCAAGGAGACAGGTGGAACCAAGTAGGAATCCTATTCATTTTCTGCAATTTAATGGGCTAGTGCTTGCATCATCTCTACATTATACGGTCTCCCTAGGACAGATAAAACAGTCTCACCTGAATCAAATCATCCTGAGCCAGGCCTAGTTTTAAGTAGATGTTCTTAACGAGATATTCAAGATTTATAAAGGCCATAAAATGGTTTCTGTTGGTCTTTCATATTGGATCTGTATTTTAACTACAACACTGGGTAGAAGTTAGAGTGTAGTAGTATTATATTCATATTAACTCCAGAAGCAAAATACCTCTGTCCCCCAAAGTGTTTTCAATGTGATTTTGTGCTCAAGGATTTTGGATCTGGTGACTCTTGGGGTGGTTTAGTGATGAGGTGGAGTCCAGGGATGTTCAATTGCTGGGACCTATCCAGAAAGTTAGCATTGGACCTTCCAGTCTTGTTTTAAAGGCATCCAAGAAGATGTTACAGGAAAGAAGATTTTAGAGGAAAATGATACATTTTGAGATCCTTCTTGGAGTTCTTTTAAATCAAAGTAATACATTAAACATCAAAATAATATCAGCACTAAAAATTTATAATGAAAATCAGGAGTCCCCTCTCCTTCCCACTGCCCTTCCCATTGGGTAGCCCTTTGAACTTTATCATTTCTTTTGGTATTTACCCCCATGTTTCTGAATATGTGCTAAATGCTATTTCTTAATTCCTCAGTTTTTGAAACTCCCTACTGGATCTGATGTGGTAGGTAGATGTAACCTTGTGCCACCCTCTTCCCCAAATCCTATCTCCCTGTATCTCAATATAATTAGAGCACAATTCAAGGCTAAATCAGTAAGAAGTTACATTGCTTTGAACATGTAGATACTATGGTTGCTTTTGAGCAAAGAACTATAACAGGACTATGTTATTTGTGCACTTTGTTTTAATTCACTTAGTTTTCTAATTCCTTCACACACTTTATCAGATTTGCTAAATGTTTGTCGGTATTATTTTCTAAACAACCAGGCATTTGAAATCATCTGTAACTTCATTTCTTCTCTCCCCCTCCTGTGATTGAGCCTTGTTTTATCTGCCTACTGCCTCACCTGCCTTCTTGTTTTCCAGCTCCTGTTTCCTATGTTCCAGTCTTTTCTTTCCCTTCTTTGTTCATGGTCATGCCCTTTTATCGCTGGAGCACATTTCTAGCTCCATAAAATAAATAGTGCTTTGTAGGTAGCAAAACTCCATAGCCACTGGCTAACTGGGGCACTTCATGGGGGTGATCATACACAGACCTGGCACTGTATTGGGTAGCCACCTCCAGGAGCATTACCTAGAGGCCTTTTCCTTGGGGCTGTCAGGTTTGGAGAAGAATTAAGTTCTCTAATCTCTTGCATGAGAAACTGTGATAAGCAGAACAGTGGCTCCCTAAAATGTGCATGGCCCAATCCCCAGATCCTGTGAATGTTACTTTACAGGGCAACAGAGACTGTGTAGATGTCATTGAGTGAAGGATTTTGAGACAAGAAGATTATCTTGGATTACCTGAGTAGGCCAATATAATCAGAAGAGTCCTCATAAAACAGAGGCAGGAGGGTCAGAGTAAGAGATTGGAAAATGCTACGCTACCGGCTTTGAAGATGCAGGAAGGCGCCACATGCCAAGGAATGCAAATGGCTTCCAGAAGCTGGCAAAGGCAAGGGAATTGTTTGTTTCCTAGAACCTCCAGAAGAAACAGAGTCCTGTCTGTACCTGGATCTTAGCACAGTAAGACCAGTTTGGGGTTTCTGACCTCCAGAACTGTAACATGATAAATGTATGTTGTTTTAAGACACTAAGTTCATGGTAATTGTTACAACAGTGATTAAAAAAAACTAATACAAAGACCTGGCTTCCAGTATTTGGAGAAGATGGTGGGAGGAGAGGGCAGGGGTTTCTCCATTTGATGGAGAGTTCCACTTACTCGTCTATTCTGTCTTTCCACATTACACAGTCTCACACAGTGTGGGCTGAACCTAAACTGGGAGCTGTTTCTGTTCCATCTGTCCAGAGAGCAGTCATCTAGCTGTTTCACTTGAATACGGTTGAGCAAAGTGCTGTCTGCAGGGACTCTAGTGTCCCCAAAACTGCATAGGAGACTGTCAGACCCCTTGTTTTGGCCTGGTCCTCGCCCTGCCTTCCAAAAGGCCCAGCCCCTGGGGCTTCTGTGGACACAGGAGGAGAAGGCACTTGCTTTCTGCTAGTCCCTCCCCTATCAGTGGTGCTGGACTTTCTCCTTTCTCTGCTGTGCTAAGCCAGTGTAAACTCCTCCATCGATTTTCTTCATTCTAAACATTTTCAAAGGGCTCACCTTACAATATTTCCTCTCCTAGTCTTATTGTCTTTGTGGATTTGCAGTCTTCTTATTGCTTTGCAGTCATTTCCATGTTTTTTTTTCCAGAAGGGAGACAAGATAAACATGGGACATCAATCTACCTTGTTGACCCAGATGCCCTCTGGAGTTCCAGTATGTCTAACCCAGTGGGGACCATCCAGTCCCCACCTCCACATCCTTGTGTGGGTATAGCTGCCTTCTTAGAAATAGAGCATGCCTCACCCTCTATTGTATGCCTCACTCTTTCCTCCCTGCGGCCCGAGGGGTCAGTGCCCTGGTGTGGGTTTCCCCAGAAGCAAACTGAGCTAAGCTTATTGGGGAGTGATGCCAGGAAATTCTGCAAGAGGAGTAGGGAAGTGACTCAAGGAAGGGAAGGATACCAATGTAGAGTGTCCCACTCAATCCCACTGAGATCCCCAGAGAGACTCTGGAAAACCTCAGAGATGTCCCACCTAAGAGGCAAAGAAACTGGGGTGCTGATTTTCCAACTGCCTTCAGTCATTGTCTGATGGCTGCTCCCCAAAGATTCTGACCTGCCTGCAGGCATAGCACTGGAAAAAGACCAAGGCACCTGAAGTCCTCAACCTCGGGTGCTGAGGAATGAGCAGTGCCAGAAGGATATGGGTGGGATCCCACGGTGTATGCTAAAGTGAGATTCAGAAAATGGACCCCACCTGCCTGGTGCACTAACCAGCAGCACATCCTGCTCCTGACCTGCTTTCTCCTGTCTTCCACACTTTGCCCAGGAGGGCAGACCCTGCTCCAAGGGTGAAGTCTGCCTCCAGCCAGCTGTGTACACTGAATTCAATAGGGGGAAATAGGAAATCCACTTGTTGCAGGTCCAAGCTTTGTTCTCCAGTTCAGCTTTAGCCATTATAAAAGGTACTTTTATCCCCAGCTGACTTTGGTGTAGACTTCCTAATTGCTCAGAATCTGGAGAAGAAAGGGGTATCAAAAGCTGGCAGGCTCTCAGAATGCCCACGTCTGAGATTAGTGTTAATGTGTCCCAGGACCTCCATGGAGATGACTCGACTTCCTGTTTCCCTCTTCAAGGGCTCTCCAGACTTCTCAGTTTGACTCATGAGTCCATAAGACATGCCAGGGAATCCACTGAAAGCTCAGAACTACGCTCAGCACCGGAAAATGAGAGTGTCTGATTATGGCACTCTCCCTCTTAAAACTTTCAAATCCTTCCTCTGCTCCTTAGGAAAAACTCAAAATCCTGAGTGGGGTCCACAGAGCCCTGCCAAACTACGTGAATCCTTAGGTTTCTAGCAGGAAACATAGGGCTCACTCCAGTGGAGCAGACACAGGAGGTTTAACAAAGGACAATTGGTGAAGGTGTGGGCAGGGTGAAGGGAAACCAACAAAGGATGAGGAAGTGCCTGAGGGATGGCAGCTGGTAGAAGATGCTACCACCATTTGGCCTAATTCTGTAACAGGAGAGAGCAGTTTCTGGAACCTGACTTTCATATGTATATATATAATGATACAAAATATATACAGGTGTGTGGATGAGCATGTATGTGGGCAGATGACACATATAGTTAGAGAAAACTCTTAGAAATGCGAGCTCCTCCAAAATGCTTTCTTGCTGGACAAAGGGAAGAAGAGGAAAAACTGTATTTACTGAAATCGTTGCCAATAATTAATGTAGAGAGAATAACTTCTAGGACCAAACTGTACAAGGGATATAGAATAAAGGATTCATCACCGTGGAGGAAGTCCTCACTGAAGGAGGCTTTGTGCTAAAGCAGGTGCTAAAAAAGGTGGCAGATATGAATTGGTAGAGAGAGGCAGGGAGACCTGAAGAAGGAATGGGCACACCAACACTCAGTAGAGAGCAATGAACCTTGCAGGGAGCCAAGCAGCAAGCACACAAAGCCCCGGGCAAGCCCTACCTCCACCTCACTAGCATTTCTGCTTTGGACTGTTGATAAATGCTCCTCAGCTGGGATTTCTTCCATGATTTTCCCCTGCAGATGACAAAGGCAAGACATTTAATCAAAACCTGAAGTGGTTTGGTGCCCAAGCTCTGGGACCAGCTGCCTGGGTTCAGATCCTGGCTCCACAGCTTACTAGCTTGGGAAAGTCATGGAGCCTCTGATGCCTCATCTGTAAAAAGGGGCTAAGAGCAGCACTTACCTAGCAAGGTTGTTAGGAGGATAAAATAAGAACAGGTAGACAGACAGGTGCCAGCACAGCGCTGGCTCCTCTGAAGATGTTAGTTATTATTTCATTATTCTTATTCGTCTGTGTACCTTGAAAGCTGCGCTGTTTTTTTCAACTGCTTTATTGACAGTACCTTTTGAAAAGTTGTAACCTATATATAAACCCATAAAAATATCACAATAAAAATAATGAAGAGCACTCCCAAAAGCTTCTGTGTTTCTAGATGCCCCTCCCTCCCACCCTGTGCTACTCAACCAACTGCAGGCAAACGATGATCTGCTTTTTGTCACTATGGATTATAGGCTGAGTCTATTTCCGGATCTTCTATTCTGTTCTATTAATCTATTTGTTGTCCTTGGCATCGTCGTCACACTGGCTTAACTACAAGAACTATATAGTAAATCTTGAAATCAGTAGTATTCATCCAACACCTGTTCTTTTCCAAAGTTGTTTTGGCTATTCTAGGTCCTTTCCATTTATCAATTTTTCAATTTCTATAAAATGTCTTTCTGAAATTTTGACTGGGAATGCATTGATCCTTGGGGAAGAAGTGACATCTTGATGATCTCAAGTCTTCAAAACCAGGAACATGGGATCTCTCTCCATTTACTTAGATCTTATTTCTCTCAGAAATGTTTGTAGTTTTGGGTGTACATGTCTTGAACATCTGTCAGATTTATTTCTTAGTATTTTGTATATTCATACTATTTGGAAATGGTATTTATTTCAATTTCTGATTGTCAACTACTATTATATAGAAATAAAATTGAACTCTGCATATTAATTTTGTATGCAACTTGGTAAATTATTTACTAGTTCTAGTAGCTGTTCTGTAGATTCTAGATGATTATGTTATCTGCAAATAAAGAACAGTTTTAATTCTTCCTTTCCAATCTGGATGCATTTTATTTCTGTTATCTTTTTACACTGGCTTGAACTTCCAGTATAATTTTGAATTGAAGTGGTGAGAGCAGACATTCTTAGATTGTTCCTGACCACGGTGGAAAAGCATTTGGTCTTCTCCCATTAAGTGTGATGTTAGCTACAGGTTTTTCAAAAATAACATCTAGGGAATTGAAGAAGTTCTTTCTGATTCCTCATTTTCTGAGAATTTCAATGTCAGACTTTCAAATGCCTTTCCTGCATTTTTGAGACAATCATATAGGTTATCATTTTTAGCTTGTTAATATGGTGGATTACATTGATTGATTTTTTTTCTGTTAAAACAACCTTACATTCCCAGAATACAGCCTACCTGGTCATGATATGCTACCCTTTTTATATATTGATTCAAATCACTAAAATTTTTATTAGGATATTTCCATTGATGTTCATTAAAGCTATTAATCTGGAGTTTCATCTTCTTGTAATCTCTTCTGTTGTCATAAAACATACTTTATATGACTTAAATCCTTTTAAATTTATTGAGATTTATTTTGTGGCACAGAATACAGTCTACCTTGGTAAATGTTCCATGTGTACATGAGAAGAATGCATATTCTGCTGTTTTGGGGATAGAGTATTCTTAAGTGTCAGGTCAAATTTGTTAATGGTGTTCTTAGGATATATATTCTTAATTGATTTCCTATTTAAAGGGAAGGATTTGCAGTTCTATCAATTTTTGTTTCATGTGTTCTGAAGTTCTATTAGATGCATAAATATTTAGGATTGTTATGTCCTCTTGACCTTTGTTATTTCTGGTAATATTCCCTGTTCTGAAATCCACTCTGTCTGAAATTAATAAAGCTATTTCCGCTGTCTTTTGATTAGTGTTGGCATGCTGTATCTTTTTGTATCTTTTAAATTTGAACCTACTTGTAACTTTATATTGAACCCATTGCATCTTTGTATTTGTAATTTGTATTTTTGTACTTTGCATATTACTGAATCTTACTTTTTCATCTAATCTATTTCTGCCTTATATGATCTTTAGGATACTCAATGTACATTACATTTAATGTAGTTATCGATATGGCTAGGTTTAAGTCTGCCATCTTGCTATTTGTTTTCTATTTGTCCTTTTTCCATATTTTTTCCTTCTTTTGCATTAGTTGTATATATCTTTTTAAGGATTTTATTTTAAGAAATCTCTACACCCAACATGGGGCTCAAACTCACAACCCTGCAATCGAGAGTCACATGCACCACTGACTGGGCCAGCCAGGTGCCTCGGTTGTATATTTTCATGATTCCATTTTCTCTCTTCAGTAGGCTTATTAAGTATAACTCTCTGAATTTGATTTGTAACTTCAATATTTTTTATAGTTTATGGTATACATCTTTAACTTATCACATCTACCTTCAGCTGATATTATACCATTTCAGGTATGGTAGAAGAGCGTTCAAATAATACATTTACATTTTTCCTCTCTTGGTCTTTGTATTACTCTTACCATACATTTCACTTTTTACATTTTCTATATAAGCCCCACACTATGTTGTTTTTGTTTTATGTAAACAATTATCTTTTAAAGAGATATAAGTAAGAATAACAAAATCTTAACATTTACCCACCAGTTACCATTTCCAGGGCTAGCCATTCCTCTGTATAGATCAAGAGTTCCATCTGGTATCATTTTTCTTCTGTCTGAGGACTTCAACATTTTTGTAGTATTCATCTGCTGGTGATGAACTCATCCACTTCTTGTGTGTAGATGAAAATCTTTATTTTACCTTTATTTTTGAAAGATACTCATAGATGTATAATTCTAGGTTGACAGTTTATTTTCTGCCAGTTATTTAAAGATGTGATACACAGTCTTCCTGCTTGCACTGTTTCCAGTAAGAAATCTGTTGCAATCATTATCTTGGTTCCTCAGTTCCCAACTTGCCTCCTCCCATGCCATTCTGCTTGCTTTTAAGATTTTCTCTTTATCACTGGTTTCCCATGATTTGATTATGATGGGTTTTCGTCTAGTCATCTTAGTGTTTCTTGTGCTTGCTATTTACTGAGTTTGTGTCTGTGGGTTTACTGTTTTCATATAATCTAGAATGTGTTTAGTCCTCATTTCTTCAAATATTTTTTTCTGTTCCAATTGCACACATATTAGCTACTTCTTAACCCACAGCTCACTGATATAATGATCTTTTTTATTTTTTAATTCTCATTTCTATCTCGTTTACTTTTTTTTCCTACAACATTTAATCTATGGTTAATCCGGTTTATTTTTCATCTCATGAATTGTAGTTTTTATGTCTAGAGGTTTTATTTGGTGTGGTTTTTATATCTTCTATGTCTCTCAATGACCTCTGAAATTTAGTTAGAATAACTGTTTTAATGTTATTAAACACAGTTTAATAAACTGTTATTAAATAAAATTAATAAAATTTTATTTTATTTAAAAAATTTATTTTTTAAATAAAATAAAATTTTATTTTATTTAAAAAATTTAAAAAAAAATAAAAAATTAAATAAAATAAACACAGTTATTAAACACAATTATTAAACACTAATTCTAACATCTGCTTCAGATCTGGGTTGATTTAATTTGGATGAGTTATCTCCACTTTATACATCATATATTCCCTGTTTTTTGAGTGTCTAGTAATTTTTTATTGGATTCCAAACATTATCACTTAAATTAGTTGGGTGTTAGGTAATTTTGTACACCTACACCTATTCTTGAACTTTGTTCTGGGACTCAGTCACCTGGGAGCAGTTTGATGCTTTCAGTTCTTGCTCTGAAGATAGGTTAGACATGACTGGAGCAGTGCTCTCTCTAGAACTAATTATTCCCTACTCCTGATGCAAGCAAGACTCTTCTGTGTGCTCTCCCAGTGCCTTGTGGGTCATAAGGTTCTCCAGTCTGGCTGATGGGAATAGCTGATTAGTTCCAGCTTTGGATGAGCACTGGCATTGTGAACTCTACTTCTCTGCGGAGGTTCTATCCTCAGCCTGACCTTCACTATTTCCTTATATGTCTGTGCTGATTAGTCATCAGCTGAATACACAGTGGTGACCCTCTGCTGGTGTCTAACATCTCTATGCAGCTCTCTCTTCTACAGTACTCTTTCCTGCAAACCTTAGTGGCTTTAGTCTCCATGTATTTATAGATCTGCCTCCTCAACTCAGGGAGTCCATTGGGTTCCCACTGGGTTCTCCTGCCCTGTGCTGTGGCCTCAAACTCTCCCAAGGCAGGAGGCAGGGGCAATTGGAGGGCTTACCTGGCTTGTTTTCCATCTCTTGGGCATCACTGTCCTTGGTTACCTGATAAGCAGTGTCTTAAGAACTGTTATTTCATACATTCTGGCCACTTTTTGGTTGCTTCGGCAGGAGAATAAATCTAGACTCTGTTACTCCATTTTTGCCAAAATTAGAAGTCCTTTGCACTAAGTTTCTTCTTTTTAATTATTAGTTCCATTCATCAGCTTCATTTCCCTCAACTTAATCCTTGTCATACAACCTTCTTTAAAAGGTTCAGGTGTCCCTCATTTCCCTCCTCTGGGATGCTTCCCATCCTCCTTTCCACATAGTGAATTAGGGCTTTCCTCTCCCCCACTGAGCACCCTCAGACATAGCAGAGTGCCTGGCCATTGTGTATGCCCAACCTCCATTCAGAAAATAAATCAGCACTTGAAATATAACTGCCAACCAGCTACAGGTTGAGTCCTGGGGCATAAGAATGCATTTTCCATAGAGACAATGTGGAATTCTGGGAGGACAATCCAGGTGGCCTAGTGCTAAGATAAAAGTCCTCCCTCCATCTTCCTGTTCCCAAGATTTTCTTTGCATGAGTTGATGGGCAAGGGGAAACACTGTTTTGCCCAAGGTTGAAAAGGAGAAATAAAAGAGAGTTGGAGGCTGCAGTCCAGAAACAATGGCTTAGAACTTGCCCACCCCCCTCACCCCCCTTCCTGGGCTCAGGGAAGGGTTCTGGGCCCAGCTGGATGGAGAAGTCAGGCAGACCAGAAGCTGAAGGAGTGTGCAGGGAAACACACCTTGGGATTCTGGCCAGACACAGTGCTGATGTAGGACTAGGCCAGCAACCTTAGCCTAAAAGAGAGCCCATTTTCCTGCCCCTCCTCTAGGTGAGGCCTTGTTCCTGAGGACACAAGAGACATGCCCTGAGGTCCTGCAGGAGTATGTGAGGACCCTGCAGAGCCCAGTAATTTGGGCATTTATATTACTGTGGTCAGAACTGGAACAATGGCTGGATCTATTGGCTTGTCCACCATTTCCTATGTAATCTATTACATGGCTGCCTGTGGCCTCCTTTGATGTGGGTTTCACTCCTTCTTTAGGTTAGGGCAGCAGCAGCACATGCAGAGCTCTGGCAGCAGGGGCGTGCAGGTCACCCTGGCAGCAGGAGGGTGCAGGTGGTGGTGGGGCTCCTGCTGAGGCCAGACAAAGGCAAGTGGAGCCAGTAGCTCTCCAGGAAGCTGTGTTGGGCATCTCTATAGCTTCCAAAGCCCAATCAGGCAAGAAAGAAAAGAGGGCCTCATCTGACTATGTAGGCAGTGTGTAAGTCTCTTCAGTATGTCTGGATTTTCTACCTGGCTTTAAATGAGCAGCTTTATCTGCCTCAGCTTCCTGAAATTAGGAAATGGGTGAGAAGGGAAGAAGAGTAGGGATGAAACTCCATTCTGACCTGTATTCTTGAAGCCAGCGGTGAGGCTCTGATTTGTCTGCTATAAACATGCACCCAGTGTTTCCTCCTGGCCTACTGTCTCCCCAGTCTTAGTGATAGTGAGACCTTTTCCAAATCAGATCACAACTTCTTGATGATGAGCCTAGCATCCCCACAACACAGACAGCTCCTAGGCCCACCCTGGGCCCCAGGCATGGGTGAATGACCTCCATTACCTGAATGCTTTCCGTAGCCTCTGGAATGTCATGCTCCAGTCGCTCCTTCACTATTTTCAGGAAACTGTGGCTGCTACTACTGAGCTCAGCATCTTTGAGAGGAAGAGTGGGATGAGGACAGAAAATAGATGATAAATATCTGCACAGCCACAGGACATTGGAGACAGCATGGTAATTAACATGTTTCTAAACTGCAGCACACCTGAAGAACTGTAGTGCAGAAGGCAGTACCACAAGGTAGAAAGCATAGCCCACCCCAATTCTGACCTCATG
Organism: Cryptoprocta ferox; assembly: GCA_028646485.1. NCBI lineage: Eukaryota > Metazoa > Chordata > Mammalia > Carnivora > Eupleridae > Cryptoprocta > Cryptoprocta ferox. The sequence goes on along the minus strand of CM053576.1, from coordinate 42,758,057 downwards.
GTGCCTTTATGCATGTGATGGAGATAAAGTGATATCTGCCCCTATAGGAGCTGTGGGAACAAAGTGATGGCAGCAATAGGCCTGGCCTTGCCCACAGGGGACCCTCACCCTTGGGGTTCCTGAACCACTGGTCTCTTCATAGGAGCCCCCTTTCAAGTTTACAAACAACCGATTAGCAACTTTCTGGGCAGCAGGCTTTGAAATGACTTAGAAACATGGGCACTGAAGATTAGCATAAGGGCTGCTTTCCTTTTGTTTGAAAATATAGCATTCAGTCAGATAATGGCCACTATTTTCACTTCTCTACTTTCCAAACAAGAAAGTACTGTTTTAATTGTTCTGAAAAGTCAATAATCAGAGTAGTGTTTATGTATTTAATCTTCACTAAAAATTACAAGGAAAAAACCTTCCCATTTTGTCTACAAAGCTCTTTTTTCCTCTCCTCCTTCACTTCCTCCCCTCCTCCTTCTGCATATTTGTCTTTCTTACTGCCCATCTTTCTTCTCATCCTTCTAATTTGTCTTCAGGTCTTTCTGCCCCTCTTTCTTAACCACTCTGTTGATCTTTCTTCTCCTCCCCTCTCCCCCTCCCTCCCTACTCCCACCTCCTCCTTTCTGGTTCTAGCTGTGTCTGCTCTGCTGGAGACTCTCAGCTCTGACATCTGTTCAGAGCCGCCTTAGGAGGTTGTGCCCAAGGGCTGCCCCTCCACACTGCCAGCATGGGCCTGCCCCTCTGTTTTCTTGTTTCTAATGGTCACATCAGACCCCGTGGGGCCAGAAGTAGCCTATCCTTTCTGCTCCCCCCTCTCCCACTCTGCTCTTCCAGTGCCAGCTAGGGCAATGGCCCCTGCAGATACCTCTCAACCCCCAATCCCAGATTACGCACACCTTATACTTACTTCTGGCAAAGATGTAGCTGAATGAAACAGAATGAAATTCTAAGAGGAAAATTAGATGCCCAGGGGAGTGTAAAGGGCATAGATGAAGGCGTACATAATGTTGAAGGTAGGATAACAGAGAATCACATCCCAGCATAAGGGTTAGATCTTTTGGCATGGAGAGAAAATCTGGAAAGAGGAGCAAAGGACCTAGAATCCCTCTTCTGAAGAAACATGCTGTGGGGAACGTATCATGTCTCTAATTCCTGAATATGTCCTATTTCCTGCAAAGCTTTTCAGAAACTCTAGATAGATGGCCTTCTTATGACGACAAGAATCATGTGCTTTTTATGTTAATTTACTTTGTAGTTGAGATATAATGTGCATATGGTAAAAATGCATGAACTTCTACACATATCTACTCCCATGTAACAATCACCCAAACATATACCTAAAGCACCCAGAAGTTTCCCTGATCTTCCTGTCCAGCCAATATACCACCTAAAGGCAGATGCTCTTCTGTGTTATACGATCAATCTGTTTTGTTCAGCAGTAAACTTTTTGAATTAAAAAAAAAAAAAATCAATAACCCCATTCTTAAGTTCTGCTTTATTTTTTAAAAGACAGCTTTTTCCTATTTTAAATTTGAAGAACTATACCCCCCCCCCGGAACAACATCCTAGATCTTCACTGTGCCTATATTTCTTTTATAATTAGGACAAAATTACTAAAAAGTAAGAAATGTTGAAGAATGGATTTGATTCGCAATGAGCTGATAATCCCAGTGACTTCAGTGTTTGACAGTCTAATGTTCATGAGACAATTACCAACTACAACAGCTAATTGTCTTGGCCAAACTGTCCTGGGGTACTGCAACTTATTAGCAAGCAGCTGTCACACCATCCCCAGAGGTGGCTGCATTTCAGAACTGGGCGAGGTGAGGCTCTATCTCTTTCTTGTGTCTCCAGGGTTTTGTGAGGTTTAATTAGTTAATGTTCATTATGTGTCCTGAGATCCTCAAATGTGAGGTACTATCCCAGGGAAAAGTCAAGGCACTGGTATTATATAACACACAACTAACACCACCACTGAGGCTGCAAATTTAATCAATATTTTATTACTTACACTACCTATGCAGCTTAGAAGTTACAAACTAGTGGGAGTAGAGGCACCATTTGCTACATTCCTGCTCTTGAGATTGCTGAAGTGGGATGGGTTTACCATGGAGCTAATAAAGTTGGAGGTTCAGGCCTCCCCTCCAAGAACAGGCCCCTCCCATGGCACAGCATCTACTATTGCATTAATAATTTTACATTTGTTTTCTTAAAGAGGGCTCTCAAATTGTATAGACTTTAGGTCCCACAAGACCTGGGTCTTTATCCAATAGGGATAGTACACATGGAAAGCTAACTCATACATTTTGATGGTTGTAGGAATAAGTAATAGTAAAAAATCTGGTGGTTTTTAACATTTTTTAAAAATATACATCAAAACTTCCAAGAAAATTTTTTTAGTGAAATGAAATAAATGGATTCTAAAAGAGTAAATGTGAAAAATAAAATAAGAGTAAACACGGAGGAATAGTTTTTAAGCCATTTTAAGAAACAGTCAACAACAAATTTTAAATAAGAACAAAAAGTAGGCCAAATTTCCTAATGAATATTAAGACGTGTTATAAAGCCATAGTTACTAAAATCAAGGGTTATTCAAGTAGGAATAGAACCGAATGGAATTCAGAAAAGAGCCAGACAACTATAAAATGATGTATGTTAAAGGTGGCATTTCAAATTGGTGGAGAAAGAATAAACTATACAATAACTAGTGCTGGCTCACCATATGGGAAAAAATTAATTTGGGCCCCTATTTCATATTATACATAAAAATCACTTGCAATACGTTAATAGGCTTATTATTTTTTTTTGAGACAGTGTGAGAGAGAGAGCACGTAAAAGTGGGGGAGGGGCCAAAGAAGGAGGGACAGAGGATCTGAAGTGGGCTCTGTGCTGACAGCACAGTGGGGTTCAAACTCACGAACTGTGAGATCATGACTGAGCCGAAGTCAGATGTTCAATTGACTGAGCCACCCAGGCGCCCCCTTAATTTTTTTTTTTAAATATGTTGAAGTTACAGGAGAATAATCTGTGATCTCGGGGGTGGAGAAATTCTTCCTTAAAAATTCTTCTGCAAAAGGGTAGGAGTCATTTTATTTATTTATTTATTTATTTTTGTGTGTATACCAGGCATTTTTCTTTTACTTTAAGTTTTTACTTTAATTCCAGTTAGTTAACATACATACTTGACCACATCAAAATCTAAAAGATCTGTCAAAAGTAGCCTAAAAAGAAGTTTTTTAAAAAGTAGATACGTGGAGGGGTACCTCGGTGGCTCAGTTGGTTAAGCATTCAGTTCTTGATTTCAGCTCAAATCATGATCTCACAGTCATGAAATCAAGCCGTGCATTGGGCTATGCACTGGGCATGGAGCCTGCTTAAGATTCTCTCTCTCCTTTTCCCTCTGTCCCTCCCTTGCTTGTACATACACATACGCATGCTCTCTCTCTCTCTCCCCTTTTCCCTAAAAAAGTAGATACATAGAGAAAATATTTACAACACATTTCATAGACTAACTGAATTACAGAAAGGGGAAACAACCCATTAGGAAAGGCAATGAATGTCCAGGAAATGTAAATGACCAATAAACACACAAAAGTGTTCATTGTCAATATTATTCAGAGAAATAAAATTAAAACAATGATCTCACCTTTCATACCTATTATATTATCAAAAGTTTAAAATGCTGACACTTAGTATGAAGAACTGTGAAAAGGTCTGGAGGACGAACACTGGTTTGGCCATGTTTGGTGGCCATGTGAGTCCTTCCAAGCCCAGCAAGAAGAACTCCAAGAACAGAGCCTGTGGAAACTTGCAAGGGGTCCAAGGAGACATGGGCTAGGATGTTCACTGCAGTACCCTTTGCAATAACAAAAGAGCAGAAACAACTTAAGTGTCCATCAGAGGACAAATGTGGCACATTCCATGCAGTAGATGGAATACTACCCAGAAGGTAAAAGCAGCGTCCTATACCTATGTGTACCAACATTATTAGATCTCAAAGAATGAAGAAGCAAATATCAAAACATCACATACCCCAAAGACACCATTTATATAAAAAACCACTGCCACAAAATGGTAGTGTTTCTTCTATGAATATATGGACTTCATATAAAAGTATAAAAAGTGGGGTGCCTGGGTGGCTCAGTTGGTTAAGTGTCTGATTCTTGATTTTGACTCACATCATGATCTCATGGTTTGTGGGAATGAGCCCTGCATTGGACTCTGCACTGACAGCAAAGAGCTTGTTTGGGATTCTCTCTTTCACCCTCTCCCTGCCCCTCCCCTGTTCATAAGCTCACTCTCTCTTTCTCAAAATAAGTTAACATTTTTTTAAAAAGTATAAAAAAGAGGTCCGGGTGGAGACACACTAAGCTTATTATAATGGCATTTCTGGGGAGGAAAGGAAGAACCAGACTTGGAGGTGGTTCAATAGGAACTCAACTTCAACTGCATTATTTTAATTTTTAAAAAAGAACAGTTTCATGTGTTACTAATGCAATCAAGACTTTTTAAAATGTCCAATTAAATTATTAGATGTCCAAAATATTACATAATAACCATTTGTATTTATTATTGTAATATTACAAATGATTTCAAAAAAGCCTGCCACATGAATTTAAATCACTTAATTTTAAGTAGGGGAAAGGTCAGAGGCTCAAGATAAATCTTTCAACTAAACTTCAATCAGTTACCAACACTTTGGGATTCTCAGAAGTAAATAATGAATAAGATGTAGGCCCTCTTATTCTGTGAGGCTCACAAGTGATCGCACACACACATGCACACAGACCTAACTATCTCACAGAGTGAAAGTCGCTAAAGAAGGCATATGAATAGAGCACACAGAGTGTTCATTTATTTATTCATTCATTCATTTAAAAATTTGTATTTCACACCTACCATCTGTTAGACATTAACATTCTAGGGGTTTCAGCAATGAACAAGACTAACTTGCGCTGCCAAAGCAAGTTAGTTAGTGAATGAGAAAACATTAAGTTATGATAGATGACATGTAGAAAATGAGACCCCAGGTGCTGCTTTAGATTGAGTGGTTGCAGAAGTACTTTCGAACATTTAAGATGAGACCCAAAGGCTAAGAAGTAGACTTGAGGCAATAAAAGAGAATGGAAACAATGAATAGACAGCTCTTTCTGGGAGTTTTTCTGGAAACCGAAGACTTCCTTATTTCTTGACAAGTTTTCCTTCCTTGATTTGCCTCTGATCCTGTGATCTTCTTTGTAATTATGTTATTTTCCTGAGGCTGCTATAACAAATTACCAGTCACCTGGTAGCTTAATGACAGAAATATATTCTCTCATGGTTCTGGAAGCCAGAGTCCAAAGTTGGTAACCGTGAGCAGAAATCAAGGTGTCAGCAGGGATACACTCCCTCCAGAAATTCTAGGGGAGATGCTGTTTCTGCCTCTTCCAACTTAATAATGGCTGCCAGCATCCCTTTCATGTGGCCACATCACTCCAATCTCTGTCTCTATGGTCACAAAGCTTCCTACTGTCTGTGTTATTTACCCTGTCTCTTTCTCTCATAAGGACACTTGTGATGGCATGTCAGGTCCCCCAGATAATCTAGGATAAACACATCATCTAGAGATCCTTAATCACACCTACAAATACCCTTTTCCCAAAACTAAAGTAATATTTACAGGTTCTGGGGATTAGAATGTGAACATCTTTGGGGAAGTAATGTTTCAGTATACCTCAATGGGCACCTGTTGCTGAAGGAGTGCTGTGAACCATCCAAAGGCTTACTAGGAAGGTCAAACTCAATTTGTCCAAATCAAAAATCACAGTACCTCCATCAAATAATTAATTCACTCTTACTATTCCCATCTAGCAAAGTGGTTCCACCATCTACCTAGTTTCTGCAGTCATCCTTGATTTTTCCCTTTTCCATAACCCTTCCTCTCCATATGTAGTAAAACATCAAATTCCATTAATTCTCCAAAATATGTCCCAGGCTTCATCCATAATCACTGTTCTGGTTCAGTCCCTCCTCATCTCTTTCCTGGACACTCTAGTGACCCTTGGAAACTGTTCCTGTGAACCAGAAGTTGACCATGGATCTCTTTCTAATTGAAAACTCCTAATGGATCATCATCAGGTATGTTGTGAATAGATACAATCTAATCTCTTTTGCAAGGCATGTAAGGCCTTGATTGCCTCACCTCAATCTCCTGTCTTGCTCCATCTCCTGTCACTGCCTCACTTCATGCTCTAGCAACAATGAAATTGTACTTTGTCCTAATAAGCCATGGTTTCTAATACCTACTTATTTTTTACATTTTGTTCCCTCTGCTAGGAAAATCTTTCTGCTTATTTCCCTAGAAAGCTCCAATTAGTTTTTGAAGTTTTGACTCAAAAACTTTGTGTGTGTGTGAATTCTATGCTTATGCTCTCAAGATGACTTAGGTGTAATTCTGCTACAGTCCCACCACAATTTTCTAGGCTTCAAAATACTTCACTAGTTATAAACTAATTTGTACTGCATATTTATCCTGCCATTAGACAGTACTAGACTCACCATGTACTAGATTATAGACTAGTCTCCTAATGTCTAATATATGGGAAGTACTCAGTGTTTACTGAATGGATGAATGAACAGCAAGAAGCTGATAATAAAGTTCACAATGATACAAAGAAAAACACTAGGCTGGCTGCATTAAAGGAAGAGAAAGGGCTTTTTTCTTGCTTTTCAAGGAAACTCTTCCCAACCGGACTGTAGTACAGACTCCACCCCATACAGTATGATGAACTTGAGCTTAATGCCCTGGTAATTCCCATATCATGTTTTGAGATGAGACCATAGGTTTTAGCCTCCTCCAGGCTAAATTGGAGTTTGTGTCTCCAATGGGAGAGGAGAAAGAGGTCATGATAAAAATCATTAGCATTGTTCTTTTTTGTGTGAATAAGGATTGAAATGATGATGCTGGTTTTTCACCCTCCCTGTATTTAGGCCCTTGCTATGTAATTTCCTCTCACTCTGATTCTAGGATCAGCCATGTGATCTACTTTAGATAAAGTAACATGTGCTAGTTCAAAGCCTAGAACTTAAGAGGCTTTGTGTGTTTCCACTAGGTCTCCTGCACCTTTCTAGTCACTATAAGAACCTGCCCAATCTAGCCTGCCAAAAGGATGAGAGGCACACAGAGCAGAGCCAAGGCCAGCCTAGATCAGCCAACAGGCAACCAACCCCAAGACATGTGAGAAGACCCAGCCAAGATCAGGAGAGCTGCCTAAATAACCCCAGGTGTATCAGCAAAACATGCTTATTGTGGTATGTCACTGTGGTTTGGTGGCTGTTTGCTGGCAGCACTATTGCAGTAATGGATTATTGATGCAATCATGAAAGAGAATCAACCAAATCCTGAAGCTCGTTCTTTGAAAATACTAATTAAATAGACATTGATGAGATTAAGAAAGGAAAAGAGACAAATAATACTATATGAAACACAACACAGGTGACATCTATAAAGTAAGATGGTAGATATAAATTTGTAAGAACATTAAATGTAAATGGACTAAATATTCAAATTAAAAGACAACAGTTGTCACTCTAGATTAAAAATAACACTTGGGGCACCTGGGTGGCTCAGTCGGTTGAGTGTCTAACTTTGACTCAGGTCATGATCTCGCAGTTTGTGAATTCTCTGCATCGGCTCACTGCTGTCAGCGTGGAGCCTGCTTCAAATCCTCTGCCCCCTCTCTCTCTGCCCCTCCCCTGTTCATGTTCTCTCTGTCTCAAAAATAAACATTAAAATAATACTTAAATCATATGCTGTTTATAAAGGGCACATCTAAAATGTAGGAAATAGGAAGAACAAAAATAAAAGGATGGAAAAAAGATATGGTATGCAAATAAGAATCAAAGAAAGTAGGTATGGCGATATTAAACTCAGAAAAAGTAGACTTTAGGGGCACCTGAGTGGCTCAGTCGGTTGAGTGTCCGACTCTTGATTTCGGCTCAGGTCATGATCCCAGGGCTGTAAGATTGAAATCTGCATCAGGCTCCATGCTGAGCATGGAGCCTGCTTAAGATTCATTTTCTCCCTCTCTCCCTTTGCCCCTCTCCCCAACTCATGCACTCTCTCTATGTCTATAAAATTAAAAAAATAAAAAACAAAAAAGTAACTCTAAGGCTTAATAAGATCACTGAAGATGAAGAGGATACTTCTTAACTGATTTTTTTAAAGTTCAAATAAGATATAATTAATTATGCACCTAAGAACACAGATTCAATATATATAATGAAAAATGTTAGACTATGAGGAGAAATCAGTACATCCACAATCAAAGAAGGAGATTTTAAGACACCTCTAATTAATTGATCAAATAAGTGATGAAATCAATAAGGATAAAATAGTTGACAACATTATCAAATGTGACTGATTCATATAGAACCCTGCACCTAACAACCATAGGATAGTCTTTTCACGGACTCGAGGAACATTTTAAAAAATTGACCACATGTTCAACAAAGTTTAAAAGATTAAGATCAGAGTAGATTCTGTGACTTCAATGCAATTAAGCTAACATATAGTAATAAAAAGATAACTAGAACATCCCAAATGGATAAAGAAAATGTGGTATATACATACAATGGAAAAGTATTCAACCTTGAAAAAGAAGGAAATCCTGCAGTATGTAACAACATGGATGAACCTTGAGGACATTATGCCAAGTGAAATAAGTCTCACAGAAGACCAAATACTGCATGATTGCATTTATATGAGGTATCTACAACAGTCCTACTTATAGAAGCATAGAGCAGAATGGTGAAGCCAGGGGCTGGGAAGAGGGGATAATGGGGGGAGAGGGGCTGCTATTCAACAGGTATAAAGTTTCAGTTATCCAAGATGAATACATGCGAGAGATCTGCTGAACAACACTCTGCCTGTAGTTAACAAAACTGTATTGTATACTTAAAAAACTTATGAAGGTAGTTTTCATGTTAAGTGTTCTTAACACAATAAAATAAAACATAGATAACAGATATCCCCATATGTTTCAGAAAAAATATTCTTTTAAATAACTTATGGGCCCAAAGAATAAATGAAGTGAAATTTCAGAAGTATTGATAACAAGTGGCACCTGAGTGGCTCACGCGCCAGTTAAGCATCTGACTCTTGATTTCAGCTCAGGTAATGACCTCACGCTTCGTGAGTTCAAGCCTTATGTCTAGCTCTGCATTGACAGTGTGGAGCCTGCTTAGGATTCTTTCTCTCTGCCCTATCCCCACATGCTCTTTATCTCAAAATAAATAAACTTATAAAAATATTGATTATGAATACATTATATAACTTGCAAACTGCAGCTAACTCCAAGCAAGGAAGAATATTTACAGTTTAAAAACTCATAGAAAAGAGGAAACAAACTGAAAATCAATGAGGTAAAAATCCATCTTAAGATACAGGAAAACAAACATCAAATTAAGCCTAAAAATAAAAAGGAGGAAATAATAAAAGAGAAAAATAACTAACAAACATAAAATAGGGAGGACCAAACAAGCTAATAATTGGTTCTTTGAAAAGACTAATAAAATTGGCAAGCCACTAGAAGACTATTCGAGAGAGAAAATACAAATAATCAAGGTCAGGGATTTTGAAAATGGCAACATCGCTACCGAGCTTATGAATAGTAAAAGTGTAGTAGAAAAAAAATGAAGAATGGCTTCATCTTTATCCTAACACATCTGGAAATGTAAAGGAAATGTACAAATTCTTATAAAAAATTACAAACTTACCAAAGAAGAATAGTACTACTACAGTTTATTGAAATTGCAATCAAAAACCTTCCTCCAAAAAGCCCACCAGGTTCAGACAGCTTCCCTAGTAAATTCTACAAAACATTTAAAGAATAAACATCTCTAGCCTTGCATAAACTTCCAAAAATAGAAGAAGGAAGAATACTCCTCAAATTGCTTTATGAGGCCAACAGAACCTCATTTCCAAAGTCTGACAAGGACATTTCAAGAAGGGAAAAATTGCAGACCAATCTCACTCATGAACGTAGCTGAAAAAATCCTCAAGAAAACATTAGCAAAGAATCCAGCACTGCCTATAAAGAAAAACGTATCTATTATTAACAAAATAGTTAACATACAAAAATTAATCAATGTAATTCACCTCATTAACAGAATAATGAAGAATCATATGATCATCTCAGCAAATACAGAAAAAAAGCATTTTATAGAATTAATTTCAATTAAAAAAACCATACCCATTATTGATAACTTTCTTAGCAAACTATAAATACAGAGACTTCCTTATTCTGGTCATGGGTATTACCTTAATGGTAATATATTCAGAGCTTTCCATTTAATATTAAGAACAACAAAAGGATGCCTGCTAACACCATTTCTATCTAAGGTATTATGAAGATACTATCTAAGGTACATGAAAAAGAAATAAAAAGAATAAGGATAGGAAAATTAAAAAAATAAAAATTTACATTATACAGAGAAAATCTAAAAAAAATCTGCAGATTATAGAATTAATAAATCAGTGTAGAGAGGTTGTTGGATACGAGGTCAATATCCAAAACCAACTGCATTTCTATATAAGAGCAATAAACAATTTAAAAAAAAAATTTAAAGATAAAATTTCCAAAAGTGTGAAAATATCAAATACCTAGGAATAAATCTAATAATGAATGTGAAAAAAAAATCTATTGCAAAACAAGTATAAAACACTGTGGAAAGAAATTAAAGAAGACATAAAAATTAAGGAATATAGCATACTCATAGATTAAAGGTCTCAATACATTGTAGAGATGTCAATTCCCCCTACACTGATCTATAGATTCAAAGCAATCCCATTCAAGATCTGAAGTTATTATGTAAAAAAATTATACATATATATATATATTGAGGAGGAGGAGAGAGAGTGCATGCTCATGAAAGCACAGAAGGGGCAAAGGGAGAGGAAGGGAGAGAATCTTCAAGAGGCTCCACGCAGGGCTTGATCTCACAACTATGGCATCATGACCTGAGCTGAAATCAAGAGTTGGACACTTAACCGACTGAGCCATCCAGGGACCCCTCAAGTTATTATTTTTGAGCTCTCAAGTTTATGCGAGAAATCAGATAAACTAGTTTTTAAATTTTTTTAAAGAACTTTTTAAGTAACCTCTGTACTCAATGTGGGGCCTAAACCCACAACCCTGAGATCAAGAGTGCAAAGCACCACAGACTGAGCCAGCTAGGTGTCCCACAGAGAAACTGGTTCCAAAATGTTTTAAGGTAAGCTTGTTTGTTTGTTTGTTATGATGACATTGAATTGCATAAGAAGCACTGTCAAATAAGAGCTGTTTAACTTTCCCTAGGCTATATTTGTGTGGGTAAATATTATTAATATAAATATTTCAGGGATTATATGAAGGTCCTAGAAATTTGTCAATGTCCTCACTGTCCATATGTTTCCTAGTACTACTTTGCCTGAGATTAGATGTAACAATAATACAATGCTATCAACATTCCAGTTATTATTTTCAAGTACAGTATGCCATAGAAACAACAAAATTTCCTTGACAACTGTGTTAATTTCATAATAAACTCTCACAAGATCTTTAGCCACTGCCAGTTAAGTCTTTCACCCTTCACAGATAGGTATTGGTTGTCCTGATACTTCCATGGAAGCTCTTGCATTCAGAATGTTTGTCTTCAATAAGAGGAACTATATCAGAGACCCACACAAAAGGGACCATGCAAGGTACTCTAGAGTGGAGGCTTCTCGTAGCATTGACAAAGTAACATTAAGAGCATACCAGTGGACTGAGCAAGGAGTTACAAATCTCAGCTAGGCAAGGGGATGGATTCATGAAACTGCTAACCCAAGATCAAGCAGAACAAAAATTAATTACATGGTACTAAATGAACTGATGAAGGATAATTACATCATTTGTTTAAAATATTGATCCTGGATTTAAGGAACCACTGTATTCTTGCTTCTTTTGTTAAATGTTTATTTATTTATTTTGAGAGAGAGAGAGAGAGAGAGAGAGAGAGAGAGAGAGAGAGAGGGAGAAAGAGAGAGGCAGGTAGAGAGGCAGGGAGAAAGAGAATCACAAGCAGGCTCCATGCTCAGTGCAGAGCCCGATGTGGGGGTCAATTTTACGACCATGAGATCATCACCTGAGTAGAAATCAAGAGTTGGATGCTTAATTGACTGGGCCACCCAGGTGCCCCTTGATTTTTGCTTCTGAAGGTATTTTTAACTTACAACATTTAGTAGATTATATTTTTGAAAACATTTTCATTTTTCTCCCTGTCTGATCCCTCTAGAATTTGTTAACTTATTGGGTATTCTAATTTTCATGGCAATATAGTTATTTTCACATGTTCAATAAGAATTTGTCCTCTTTGTAAACAGGACATAATTGAAAACATTGGTTATATGACCAAGGCTTTGATTGGAACGTCATACTTAAGAATGACATGTATAGAATCAAATACAATTAGACAGATTTAAGGAAATAAGTTTGGTTTTACAGAGCTAATGCTTATAAAGTCCTCTTGGGTATTTGGCACCTGGATTACAAGGTTCCCAGCATTATAGGTGAGTAAGAAAAGATATTTTGGATATTCTTCAGGAAGAAAGAAATTCACCCAAATCTACAGGTACTGCAAGTGAAACTTGGTGGTGAGTTCTTCGCTTGACATTCTAGCCTCAAGAAGCGTTAAAAGGTCTAATTTAAAATTTCTAATAAAATTCTAGCAAAGCAGGCTCTCTGCTTCTCCCGAGTCAATAGACAGATGCATTTTCTTCTGCAATGCCAGCAGCACTCCTAAGACACAATGGTTAAGGTTAGAGAAAACAGATTTCTCGGCCATTGTGGGTGCCTGGTCACCAGAGCTCTTTTTAACTCTGGTAAAGTGGATATTGTCTCCAACAATGACTCCTTCATGGACTTCAGTTACAGAGTCTACACATTCCAGTATGACTCTTCCAATGGCAGTTCAATGGTACAATCCCATTAGTGTTAAAAAAAAACAAGAGAACCTTCCATATTTTCCCATTGAAACCCTAACCCTTTCCCCACTGTTACATTGGTATACACATCTTTATGTCTGGCTATTCAGTGAGTTGCTCACCACTACAGAGCATTCCCGCATGCAAAATAAACTTTTCTCCTGTTAATCTGTCGATTGTCAATAAATTTGCAGGTCCCTGACGATTCAACCTTCAGTTGGTAGAGAAAAAGTTTTTCTTCTCAACAAATACTTTTTATATCAAACAATAAATTAATCAAGGAACTAGAATAGGCACATCAAAACAAATCCAAAAAAAAATTAAGAAAAAGGACACCATAGGAATAAAAGCAAATAAATTTTTTAAAATAAATTCAAAAAAAGGCCACAGACTTGGTAGAGAAATCTAAGAGCTAGCTCTCTGAAAAGATCAAACAAAAGAATCTATTTTTTTTTACCTTTATTTGAGAGAGACACAGAGAGAGAGCACACATGCAAGTGGGGTAGGGACAGAGAGAGAGGGGGGGAAACAGAATTCCAAGCAGTCTCCATGTTGTCAGGACAGAACATGATGTGGGGCTTGATCCCACTAACTGTGAGATCGTGATCTAAGCTGAAACCAAGAGCCAGACACTTAATGGACTGAGCCACCCAGGTACCCCAAGAATCTATTTTTTTAAGAGAGGGCAAAAAAGCAAAGAGGGGAAGAAGGAACTATAACCAGGTACAGTAGAGAAGAAATTATAGGTGAAGCTCCAGAGTGGGCATATGGAAGCTGGGTCCATGTAGATCTCAAGTGTCCTAGTTAGAGGTGACAGTAGTACCCACCATGGTGAAGTCTAGTTTGGTTACAAGCAGAGTCAGGAACAATTTCCCTGCAATGGACCACACAGTAGCCATTACTGGAGGCTAAAGACAGACAGTACAGAGAAGGACTGACTCACTGGGAAACCCAGAGTGTTATCTACCCAAGGAGATATCTGCAGCAGTGGCAGATGCCTCGGCTGGGAAGCTGGGCAGAGTGAAGCTGAAACTCCATGAGAGGGTTAAAATAGCATCAGAGAAGCTGTGGATTGCAAGTGAGAATCAGGGCAGAATCAATATAAATGTCAGGAATGGAGAAATTATTATAGATCTCTGAACTGACTGGAACAAGCTAAAATAATTTTAATTTTTTACCTACAAGAGTCACTTTAATCAAGTGATCAAAAACAGCCACACATCATCACTAATGAAACAGACTGAAAATGTGTAATACCAGATAGGATGCAATGAGAACCCAGTCCCTTCTCTGATAGTCCTGCCAAGAGTGCACAACTTGAATCTCATTGGGAGAAGACATCAGACAAACACAAATTCCAGTAAAAACTACAGAAGCATGGGCCTATCATCTTCAAAAGTATTTAGGCATCATATTCAAGGAAAGATGGAGGAACTGTTCTGAAATGAAAGATAATAGGGCAACAAAATGCAGTTCGTCATTCTGGACTGGATCTTTCCACTACAAAGGGCATTATTGGGAGAGATGAAGAAACCTGAATGAGGCTTGTGGCCTGTGGATTAGTTGGAGGTAAAATATTCAAGTCAATTCTTTGATACTAATGGATGTTTAGGTTTGTAAAAGAGACTGTCCCTCTGTAGGAACACACTAAGGTATTCACAAGTGGCTCCATAGGACGTCAGCATATTATTTTCAGATAGTTTAAGAAGAAAAAAAGTACCTGCAACTTCTATGTAAATTTAAGACTGTTTTCTCACTTAAAAAAAATAGAGGGAGGAAATAAAAGCATTGGCCCTAGTGTTACTTCTGCGACTCCATTAATTTCGTTGTTTTAATTCATTACCTCCCAGTGCTCCTCATAGCGCATGTTTCTTAGGTAGTTTTACTCCTATTTCAATTTGTTTTGCATTGATTTTTTTCACAAGAGATTACATCATAATCATTTCCCTTCATTCTTTGTAACCTTTTAAAAGGTTGCTACACAGCCGTCCCATGGATAGCCACAAGTTTAGCCTTCCCTCTATTGTGGGAGATTTTGGTTTTTTATATTTATTGATTTGGATATTTTTTTATTTGTTCATTTTTAGTATTATGATTAAGCTTAGTGAATAGTATTGAATATGTATCTCCTTACAGATTTAGGATTATTTCTTTAGACTTGCTACAGCTGAAATCAAAGAATAGAAACCATTTCTACACTGTATTCTAGAGTATTCTATCAGCTAATTTTCATGTCTGTCAGAAACTCATAGTGCTAGTTACCAAGGTCCTTGCCAGGATGAAGCATCTTAATTACAATACACACCTATAACTTAGTACACAAAAAGGGGGAGAAATAGATCTTGGGTTTTAATGTGCATTTCAGTTTTAGGGAACCTGAATATTTTCTCACATGTATGACAGATACTATTTTTTGCATAGTTTTGTGATGTGCTTATGTTTCTCTTTTCTCTAAAATATTTCAATATTGAAACAAGCACTCAATAGAAAAAGGAAGTCTTTTTCCACATAGAGTTAGATGTATTATATAAATAGAAACGGAAAACCAAGTAAATATAAATAAGTTATAATTTAATAATAATTATTATATATAATATAGAATATTATATAAATACATATATATATATACACACATATACATATAAAATTTTCTAGGCCCAAGATGGAATTGCTCTTGCCTGAGGTGCCCCATCAGCAAAGTGAAACTTACATTACCTTCGTGTCCCTGTAAGTGTTCCACTTGACCACAGTCCTCAGAAGCCAAACCAACTCTGGGCCTTCTTGCCCCAAACAAGGCTAACTGTGTGGCCCCAGCCTATCAGATATATTTTTTTTCCTTGTTCTTTACTCTTTATTCTATAAAAGTTTCTGCCCTATTTTACAGTTCTCCAAAAGGAGACGACCCACTTCATGAAGGGTTAAATAAACTTTGTCTTCTGTATTCATTTTTAATAGTATGTATGTGTATATATACATATGTATATATATGCATGTGTATTCATACGTACATGCACGCTGAATATATATATACACATAACTGTATTCTAATAATGTTTTAATCTTTGTATATGAAATGATGCTTTTCTAGAAAACTCTAATCTCCTAAAGTTGATTCAAAAGAAATAGAAAATCTAAATACACCAATGGCTTTGAGGAGGAAATGGAACATTGTCAAAATGAACCTCAAGTCTGAGCCAGCTTCCAAGAGGACTGTTCCAGGTTTTCCACTAAGCTTGCTATGTATTCCGGAAGACTGAAAACATCAAAAGCCAGAGCAATATGCAGTGGAAAAAAGGCTTGCAAACCAGAAGCAAAATAACCGGCTTCGTGTTGGATTTAGAATTAGTACATTTTCCTTTGTTTGTTGTCATGTGCAAAGACTGTGATTTTTAGTAATTGCTTCCTTAGTTGTTTTGCTCAGATTAAATTTGGTCTGTGATACTTTAAGAGTTGTCAAAAACCCTGTGTAAACACACAGAACTCACAGTGACCCCAGTGCAATGGGTGTAGCCCACCGGCAGCCAATTTAATCAAGGGGGAATTCAGAGTATTCACCGCAAGCAATTGATTTTCAACAGAAAAGTCAGCAGGATCAAACAGCCTGTTGGGATGAAAATCCCCTGAATCAACCGTATCACCGTGTTTTCTAGCAACTAACTCCTGACTCCATATAGCGTAATAGCCAAATTACTATAATTATCCTGCAACACAAGTGGCATATCAACATTATTTTAAACGTGGATTTTTTGCATAATCTTTCATTATTATCATTCATCCTCCCATTTGCAAATGGCAAACAACAACAAACTGTGATCTACCCCCAAAAGAAGAAAGGTCACCAAAGAGAACAAATAAAAGGGCTATTTACATGTGAATAAACTAAGAGAGATGTGTTTTACAGTCAAATACACTCTTGAAATTCATTAAATGCCTTTTCCCCAGCATCATAAATATGGGCAAAACAGACATCACCTACTGAGAAAATAATCCCAGCACATAATGATCATAACGAACATAAATAAAACCGCTTTTCTTTCAAAGACCACAAGGCCCTATATAAAAATGTGTTTGTAGTTCTACCATCATGAAATGAATCTGACTGGCAGCGAGCATGCCAGTCATAATACAAGTCCTTCCCAGTGCTGAAGAGGAGAGTAGGAACGTGGTGCCCAGTCATCTTGCTCTCTGCAAAATAGCATTCTTAACTGGGTGCCATCATTTGTTGTTGCAGTTTTAAAGGCATTCAAAAGGACACAGAAACCAGTATATGAATTAAGATGGAAAATCAGCAACAGATTTTGTTAAAAACAGTTGACCCTTGAACAACAGGGGTTTGAACTGCATGGGTCCACCTACACATGGGTTTTTTTGTTTGTTTGTTTTTATATAAACACAGTACAGTAAATGTATTTTCTCTTCCTTACAATTTTATTTATTTATTTTTATTTTAATGTTTACTTATTTTTGAGAGAAAGAGATTCAGAGTGCAAGCAGGGGACAGGCAGAGAGAGAGGGAGACACAGAATCCGAAGCAGGCTCTGAGCTGACAGCACAGAACCCAATGCTAGGCCTGAACTCACGAACTGCAAGATCATGACCTGAGCCGAAATAGGACGCTCAACCAACTGAGTCACCCAGGCGCCACTCTTCCTTACGATTTTAATAAACTTTCTTTTCTCCAGTTTACTTTATTGTAAGAATGTGCTATATAATACATACAACATACAAAATATGTATTAATCGACTGTTTATATTATCAGAAGGGCTTCCAGTCAACAGTAGGATATAAGTAG
This sequence comes from Cryptoprocta ferox, assembly GCA_028646485.1. NCBI lineage: Eukaryota > Metazoa > Chordata > Mammalia > Carnivora > Eupleridae > Cryptoprocta > Cryptoprocta ferox. The sequence goes on along the minus strand of CM053576.1, from coordinate 42,740,291 downwards.
CTACGTTTCTGGAGAGTCAAAAGTTTTCCCTGGGGGAGCAGACAGAGCCCCTAACTACCATGTCATTCAAGGGTCAGCTGTAATTAAAAGGCTCACCAAGACTTTTAAGGCAGTGTTCCTGACAATAAAACTGGGCTTCAAGTCTGGCTCATCTTCTTCCTGGTGTGTTACCAGTTCAAGGGCTCCACCTTGAGAACCACTGTAAGAATATACACTGTCAACCTTGGAGATAATCACATGAGCTGGGCTTAAGTCTGGTATTATATATTTGTTTTATCAACATCTCTAGCAAAGCATCAGAACTCACATAGTTAATTCTAAAAAACCAAAGTTGGTAAGAGTGGCTAAAGTGTTGAAATAATGCAATTTTGTTACCTTCATATATCAAAAACATATTAAGTGGTTAAAAAAAGACAAAAGGCAGGTTGTAATAATTATGAATTGGTATATCAGGCTTTGTATGAGCATCAGGTAGAGCAGACTTTGCTGCTATTATCTGCGTTATGGCCATAGCCTTATAGTCTTGGCCACACAGCACCAGGGAGCTATTAACATAGGACCCTAAGTGTTATGGCTGCATTGTGTCCCCACAAAATTCATATATTGAAATCTTCACCCCCAGTATCTCAGAATGTGACTATATTTGAAGACAGCGTCTTTAAAGAGATAATTAAAGTAAAAAGAGGTCCTATGGGTGAGCCCTAATCCACCACCACTGGAGTCCTTATAAGAAGATTGGGACACAAAAGGGACAAAGGGAAGAACATGTAGAGACATGGGGAAAAGATTCAGCATCTACAAGCCAAGGAGACCGGTCTCAGAAGATACTAACATTGCCTACATCTTGATCTTGGTTGGACTTCTAGTCTCCAGAACTGTGAGAAAATCAATTTCTATGTTTAAGATCCCCAGTCTGTGGTACTTTGTTAGGGCTGCCCCAGCAAAGTAATATAGTCCTAGTAGGTCACTAAATAACTAGAGAATGTATTGGCTGTTTAAATACTGTTCAGAGATATATAATACAAATATTTTGGCAGAAATACTGCTAAACTCTAAACATAAGTGTTTCATCCATTTTTGGAATCCATGTTAAAAGAAAAGTAAAATAGCAGGCAACCCAAGCATATGAAATGAAACATTAGGAAGAGAAGCTAAAAGGCTATTTGATACATCATGAAGATTTGATTTAGCCATTGTTTCTTAGCTTTGACGCTAGAAACTGGTTTCAAGTATTTCCTCCTCCTACAGAGAGAATCTCAGGTAAGAAGCAAACGTAAGTCCAATGAAAAGAAATTTAAATAGGACATAAAGAAACAGGGGACTCCTGAGTGGCACAGTCAGTTACGCGTCCAATTCTTGATCCCGGCTCAGGTCATGAGCTCATGGTTTGTGAGTTCAAGCTCTGCATCAGACTGTGAACTGATGGCCTGGAGCCTACTTGGGATTCTGTCTCCCCTTCTCTCTGAGCCTCTTGTGGGCATGTGCATGCATGCTCTGTCAAAATTAATTAATTAATTAATTAAATTTTTAAAAAAGACATAAAGAAACATTTCCTAGCTAAAAGTAATTTTTAAAACATTTAAAAGGTGGGATGCGTTGGTGGCTCAGTCAGTTAAGCATCTGACTCTTGATATCAGAGTCATGAGTTCAAGCCCAACATTGGGCTGGGCATGGAGCCTACTTAACAAAAAAAAATTTTTAAGGCAACATTGTTATGTTTTATATGGAGATGTTATGAAAATCATATTTTGAAGGGTTTTTAAATACATACTAGGCAACACTCTTGCTAGGTGGTTTGGTTACAAGGGGCTACGTGGATTATTCTTTTGAAAGGCCACAAATTTTCCATATAAAACTAAGTTTCTCCCTGCCAAGAGCATATCCGTTCCACAGAAATTCGGTCTAGTGGGCCCTGGGTACATAATAAGATTTACAGATCTGAACCTCACAAAGGTTTCATTTCTTTTCAAGATTTTATTTTTTAAAGCATTCTATATACCCAACATGGAGCTCAAACTTAATAACGCTGAGACCAAGAGTCACATGCTCTACCAATTATGCCAGCCAGGCGTCTCTCACAAGGGTTCTTTCAAAACAGAGACTCCTGCTCCCCAGGTCACACAAGCCTACATGACAAACAAAAGTTTGGCTTTCTACTTATTTACTTTATTTTTTTTAATTTTAACTAGTAAATGCGGCAATGCCAATACAGCTGTGGAAACGCAGGCTGTGCCCTATTTTGCATTATGCGTCACCAAAAAGACTGCCAGCTCAATTCTGATTCCAAAGTTTTTACTGTGATGATGCAGAGAATAAAAGAGACAGCTTGATCTTCAAATGCTGGGCAGGGCCAGCAGTGGGGCCAACTGGAAAATAATATTGTTTTGAGCCATTTTATTGTTACTGAAAGAAAATACATATAAGCTATCAGGCATATGCAATGTCCTAATGCATGTTCACTAAGTTTCCAGAGAGTCTTAGCATTTGGGGGATCTTAAATCTCATTTAGTACAATTTTTCACACAAGAAGAAAACCTTTTTGTAAACACCTATCACTGTTTCTTTACAAATTCTTCCAATATTGGGGGAGCTTGCTACTCCTACACTAGGCTTTTCACTAAACAAACAAACAAACAAACATTTACCAGAGTTTATATTGGGAGAAAATCTGTATCCTTAGACTTTGTTCCTATAGGTCCCAGTTTAAGTCCCAAAGTTTAGTAGATAAAAACCAAAATTGACAAGTATGTGCAATAGGTTATACAACCAAAATGAGTAGCTGAAAAATGGAAACATATACAAGTTACTCAAGTAAAACGCAAATTGAGTGTGTATGGTTAAACTTTTCAGATCCAACAGAAACGTGATATGACTGAAATAAGAACTACGTGGCTGATTATAATGTGTGTAAGCCTCTAAAGAGGGAGGGCCACTCTACTAACTTAAGAATGTTGAGCCTTGACATTAATCTGCTCAGAAGGGTTGAGGTTGGTGTGATATTGTGAGTTTCACAGCTGGTGGGGAAAGAGTAGACCTTGGGTCAAGGATTTGAGAAAAAGTGGTTTATCTGGGGAGGTGATTCCAGGAAGAACCAGTAGAATGGTAAAGAAGAGAGCAAGGGAAGAAAAGGCAGTTAGCAAGCACATGTCATTATACAGATTACCACTGTGGAAAGCTGGAACTGAATCTCATTGGAAGAACTCTAGGGAACAGTATAAAACTAACATCTTAGAGTTATCCCACCTGAGAAATGAGGGAGCTGGGGTATTTATACCCCAACTCCTGGCAGATGTGTAAAAATAACTGTTTTCACTGTTTTCACTAATAGCTGGTGGGAAAAGACTAGACAGGCAGTGTCCTGGAGTGGGTTCCCTCAGAAGCAGACCTTGAGTCAAGGACTCCGGTATAACCATTTACTTGGAAGTTGATCGAGAAAGAGGTACAGGGGGGCAGGGATGTAAGACAGGGGAGCAGAGGCTGATCCAGGAGTGCTAATTTCCTGGCACTTCCTGCCTGTCTCTTGCCTGGGGCAGAGTGGCCTCCCACAGCTCTGGCAAATCCTACGGACACACAGGTGAAGACTGCAGCACATGGAAATTGTCCAGAGCACAATCGCAGGCACGCGCGCGCGCGCACACACACACACACACACACACATCCCTGAGTGAAATGGATGGGCCACTGAGAACTTGTTAAAGTGATAACTCAGTACATAATGTGTTGAAGTGAAGAAAACTGATCACGTATCCAGTGTAGTAGATACACCACTGGAGTTTACAGTCAAAGCCATCTAAGATAAAAAGACACCTTGCCAAGCAGAGTGGGCTGGGGCTGGGTTCTGGGTCCCTCTGCCCCTAATGAGCTTTAAAACTTTGCATGAGCTTGGACAGGTATAAAAAGGAAACACTGTCACCTGTCCTAGTCTCCTATGTCAAGTTATGGGGATAAAATGAGATAATATATTTGACAATCCTTTGAAAAGTAAAAAGTACTAAACAAAATACAAGGTATAAGGCACAATGATGTGTGCTCATTTGAAACAAGAATTTTAGTTCATATTTTAGAGAAATTATATTTCTTTTAACTTGAGACTTTCATCAGAAAAACAATGAACAGTAGATCATAGCACATTTAGAATTTTCTCTGGAGCCTCATTCTTTGTTGTTGTTGAAGGAAGATGGCAGCAAAATGTGTTGATGACTCTTTTCTTAGATATAATAAGCTGTTGATGATTTGTGAATCCATCCCTGAGTTATTTGGAAGCCTATAATAGTGCTCCCTGATGACAATTTCATAATCATCTTTGTATCAGTGAACATAAAGCTGGATTTTCAAAAATAAACAAGGCTCAGAAGATAACAAGAGAAATTTTCTTATTTCCTTTAGATAAATAAGTTAAGTAAAAATATTAAAGGCGGTAGAGAGAAGTAGAGCTTCCTTCAGCTTCCATCTCTCTGTGGGCTTTATGATGTATGTTTTAAAGTCCAGGGTTGGGGGCACCTGGGTAGCTCAGTCGGTTAAGTGTCTGACTTCACCTGAGGTCATGAACTCGTGGTTTGTGGGGTGAAGCCCTGTGTCTAGCTCTGTGCTAACAGCTCAGACTCTGGAGTCTGCTTCAGATTCTGTGTCTCCTTTCCTCTCTGCCCCTCCTCCACTCGCACTTTGTCTCTCTGTCTCTCTCTCAAATAAATAAATATTAAAAAAAAATAAAGTCTGGGGTTCAGCCTAAATTTTGAATTTTTTTCTCCCCATAAAGTTTCTAAAATAGGAATTTTCCATTCATTCTATGTATGGAATATCAGTAGCCTCAGGGCTACTCAGGAAAACACTGGAAAGGACTTTATCTTTTTAACTTGTTTTTTATAACAACAATAGTCACACGCAGACAGAAAAACAACAAATTTTTTTGAGGACTTACTCTGTTCCTGGCAATGAGCTAAGCACATCATGTAGATTCTAACATTTAATCCTTCCAACAACTTTTTGGGTTAGATACTATTTATATCTCCATTTTATAAACAAAAAAAAAATCAAGCCATAAAGCCTATTTGATGCCTTTTAGAAGAATTTATGCACTTGAAAGTGACAGACAACTTATGGTTCAGGATTGCCTCATGCAGCAAAGTGCATAGAACACTCCAGTATCTCTTTGCTGAGAAGCACGGGCAAGCCAGCCTTCACTATTAAAAAATAATGGCCTCAAATCTTTCTTTTAGGAAGAGTGTTGTCATCAGTCCAAAGAGAAACACCTCTCCATCTGTGGCTCTGTAAGTTCTATGTAATGAGTGTGAACATTCAGCGAAGCTCCATACATCCATGCACTTGGTTTCCCATTGAGGGGATAAGATCAGTCAGAGAGACACCTGCCATTGTTAACACTGACAAGTCCTTTGCCACCACCCAGTGTGTTCTTCCTCCTACTTTTTTAAAATGTTTATTTATTTTTGAGAGCAAGAAAGACAGTGTGTGAGGCGAGGAGAGGTAGAGAGAGAGGGAGACACAGAATCCAAAGTAGGCTCCAGGCTCTGAGCTCTTAGCACAGAGCCTGATGTGGGGCTCAAACTCACGAACTGTGAGATCATGACCTGAGCCGAAGTTGGACGCTCAACCAACTGAACCACCCAGGTGCCCTCTTCTTCCTATTTTTAAACAATCTTAAAAACATGACATGACAAAGCAGAGCAATTCAAAATGCCCTCATTTTTCCTGGAAGACTCAAGTATGTGAAAGTCCAGTTGCAAAGAAATAACTATCACTAACAATGATGGTCAACATTTACTGAGCACTGAGTCTGCTCAAGACAGAATAAAGCCCTTGACATGAGTAATCTCAGCAAAACTTCACAACTCACCTATGTGGAAGGTATTAAAATTATTTCTGTTTTACAAAGGAAGAAACATACTCGTTAGAAAATGAATTAACATACTCTTAATCTGTCTGATTTATGAATGGAAACACTTTACCTGCAAAGATACCCAAGGATGCAGCAAAACCTCATAAAAATACCAAGTCCGAGTTACTTAATTTACTTCATGAAGAACTTGATACAGACAATATTTTAAAATCATTTTTAAATCATATGGCTAGAAATAATTTAAGCAAGTTAAAAATGACTACTTGCAATAGACTTGTACTATATAATAGTTTGTCAGAGACACAAACACAAAAGCACTAATGGGTGGGGTTAAAACTTAAAAGCATATAGAACTTTGCAAGTTACTGACTTGAAAAAAAACACTCATTATATTTTGGGGTGGGTGTGTGTGTAAAATGCTGAAATACTACCAATTATTTCACAATGAACATTCTGAAGGCAGGCATTCTGAATTTAGGGAAACTTAAGCTATAGGGCTACCATGTCAAACTATACCTGTGCACTTCTGACCATCTGTGTTCATGAATATGTGCACTGGATTTCATTAACCATGGAAACCATACATTAAAAGGGACTGGAGAGATATCAAAGAAGCCATCTAGTACCATCACTCATCAAAAGGCACAGTTGTGTAGAAGGCATGGATTTAGATCCTGACCTATTCCTGTGATAGCCACTGTACCTTGACTTCCTTCAAGGCTTGTATCTGAAGGTGGTTGCAGAACATCATCAGGATGTGGGACGCAGAGTCCATGGAAGGGCCCCAAGTCAAAGCATTCATGCAGGAGCTGCATGTTCACTCTTGAGCATGTACTCATGAACCCGACAGCTACACCTTCCACCTGAAACATCCAAAACATCTCATTACTCTATCAGACTCCAAATGAATTCTCATCGTAAAATTTCTATGAGCCCACAGCACGTTGGGGCAGTTGGTAACTTGGCAGGCACTTTGGGATATTTAAGGGAGCGAGCAGTATCTCCCTTTAGAAGCTCTAGTGTCTAGAACAATGCATGGCACCCACAACGTGCTCCAAAAAATATCCAATGAGTGACCACTGTGGACAATCCTAGAATGGATATGTAACTTGGGGAAGTTGCTAGAGTTCTTGAGGGAAAGAACATGTGCCCTCTTTGTCCACACAGTGCCCCCAACCTGTGCCATATCCTTTTTATTATACCACTGCAAGCCCACCCTTACTGTCTACTTTCTTCCCCTCCACCATGTAGAGCCTTGGTAAGACCAGCGATTGTTCCAGGGTCCATCCAGCTGACCCTTGATCTAGAGATGTTCATGGTCATCTGCTCTTTATCAGATTGGAACTTTGATTTTCTTGAATTTATTCATTTATTTGACTGGATGGTCTTATGGGGAGGAGAAGCGAGGACAGAGGTTTGGCGGGGATGTTAGAGTGAAGTAAACCTGCAACACTGCTTCACTATGTGGGTCTGATTTGCAAATACATCACCTCGTAGCATCCTAACAGATACCTGGTTCTGACCTTTTATGGTCCCATGATTTTAGGCCTCTGATAAGGAATATACAGGTGGGAAGATAATTGTGACAATGTGATATAACAACAAATAGATATTTGGTCTTCATCCCTGGTTCCTGGCACAAAGCCCGAGAAGCATCTTTTGTTTTTTCTAGTAAGCTCCTTTCAGTAATACCTGTTTATGTTAATGAGGTGACTCCTGAAGAATGGTAGCTGATTGTCAGAGAAAACAAATATGTGATAGACTAGAAGGCTGAAACTTTTAGAACCATCCTCTGACCTCTGGAGAAGGGAGAGTGGCTCCAGATTGAGTTCAGTCACCAATGGCCAATGGTATATATAATCAGTCATTAAGGGAACTGCCATAAAAACCCCTAAATAGTGGGAATCAGGAGTTTCTGGGTTGGTGAACACATAGAGGTGTGGGGAGGCGACATACCCAGAGATGACATGGAAACTCAGGGCCATTTCCCCTGCACGTTGCTGTATGCCTCTCTTACATTTGGCTGTTCCTGAGCTGTATCTTTTATAATAAACTGGCAATAGTAAGTAAAGTCTTTCCCTGAGTTCTTTGAGCCATTCTGCCAAATTACTGACCCCAAGGAGGGGGCCTGTGGGAAGTCCTGATTTATAGCCAGTCAGTTAAAAGTACAGGTGACACCTGGGACTTATGACTGGCATCTGAAAGGGGGCAGTCTTGTGGGCCTGAGCCCTTACCCTGTGAGAGCCACACCAACTCCAGATAATGTCAGAATTGAATTATAAGATACCCAGCAAGTATCTAGGGACCTGAAAAATTGGTTGGTGTAAGCAAAACCCTACATATTTGGTATTAGAAGTATTATGAGTCTAGAAAACAAGTTATTTCCTTTAAAAAAATTTTTTTTAATGTTTATTCAGTTTTTGAGAGAGAGAGAGAGAGAGAGAGAGCAAGCATGTGTAGGGGAGGGGCAGAGAGAGAGGGAGACACAGAATACAAAGCAGGCTCCAGGCTCTGAGTTCTCAGCACAGAGTGAGACTCGGGGCTCGAATCCACAAACTAACCGCAAGATTATGATCTGAGTGGAAGTTGGCCACTTAACCAACTGAGCCACCCAGGTGCCCCGAGAAAACAAGTTATCTCCTAATGAGTAATTAGCTGATCTGCACCTATTATTGGTACTAATGCAAATTAAAGACATTTAATTCTATCATAGTCTGAATTGACAGATATCTGTGATTGAAATTCTTTATGATGTCCCTCAATAATTCTGAATGCTATTCTTCCCTGCAAGGAAAGCATTTAAAATTTTAAAAGAAAGCAAGAGAGAATGCATAGTTCTTTAGTTAACTAATCTTTCTGTGATAATTTTGTATTGTGTATATATATCAAATTGCTATGTTGTACATTTTAATTTTATACAATGTTATATATCAATTATATCTCAGTAAAATTAGAAAAAAGAGAAAACTAAATTGTACATAAATAACTCCTCCTGTTAATTATAACATGGGTTTTAAGCAAATTCTGATTGACTGATTTGACTGACAGCTCTTGTAGAAACCAGCACTACTAGGTCCTACCCTTCAAGTGTTTAGGCTGTATTTCTTGAGACAACCATTCCAATAGGAAGCAGAAGAACTCATCACAGGCATTCCCTAGTCCCAAGAATGTAGCATCCTCCCATAAATGTCAGTCAGAGAAAATGGTTAATATTTTAACCTACTGAAGCACAAAATTGAGCTACAACAATGCTGTGTTCTACATGACACACAGAAAAATTAGGCATTAAACTATTTGTTCTCAAATGTGTCTTCTAGTTGAAAGTAATTTGTTTTCAAACATGTGTTTGAAAAATAAATGTGACTGCCTTTGTTTTCTCCCTAATGGTGAAATACAAGAGAAATTCTTAAAAATTAATTTTTCCACGTGTACTCTTTTCTTTATAGCCTCCCCTCCCCACAATGATACTAGCTGTACAAGGCCGGATTTACACAGCTGTCTTATAAAGCCATCGACACTTTAATAAAAGTCCAAAATAAACATTTTAATTTTTTCCCCCAAATAACAAGTGATTGTTTGTCTTGTTTGCACTCATGAACAAAGGCTGCGTAGCCACAGTTGTCTGGCTTCTCTGTAATTTTAGGCCCAAGACTCAGCAGACGCTGATTAACCAATCCATCTACCATATGTGCAGAAAGAGACGGCCAGCCTCACTCTCGGCAGGGAAAATTGGCATCCATCTTGGTTCACATGGAGATGTCCTTCTAATCTACAGCCACGCTGGCGCAATGAAACTTCGATGGCCTAAAATACCTTTTGCTGGCTTCACAGAGAGCTGCATGTGCATGATAAGAATGTATTATTTATAAGACTGCTGTTAGTAATGAGCTATTACACTAATGGCTCATTGTGTTTGGAATTTGATTTCAAATGGCATGGATCACACATTCTGATGAAAATGAGAAAAAACATGTTTTGCCATTAGGAACAAAGATGTAACGTTCTCCAATTCTACAACCTGTTATATTCCCATCATTCATCCTGGGTTGTGACAATTCACGAAAGTTCACAATTATGAACCGCAATTGAGCAAGGACATATTGTGGAAATGTCTGTTTTTTCCTTTGAGTTTTTTCAAGTAACTAGTCTGATTTGAGAAACACCATTCTGAAATATGAATTTGTGGGCGTATTCAAATGCATCTTTGTGAGTGTGTGTTTTCTGGAAAAATAGATTCAGTGAACTTTCTTTACTTGAACAATGAAAAGGCACTGATTATTGACTGCTATCAATCCTCCGGGTGACAGAGGTAACTTTCCACCACAAAGGGGTCTTCCATTATCTTATATGAACAGAGCAAAACTGAAAGTTTTGTTTATCGTTCTTGTTTTTCCTGTGATGACACAGACAATGATACATGAAGCTCCAACTGCTAGAAATTCCAATGTGCAGTGGCCTTCTCTTCACAAGCAAGTCCATTTAGAGATGTGTGCACTGTACCATTCATGCTTCCTTCTAAAAAGTCCTATAGTCACTCATCCCTTTTGGATGATAGTACTCCAGTGAGGGTGCCCTTACTGTGACCACTGCCAGCTTTGATCCCCTCTGCCTGATGCCAACAGCAGGGCTGAGCTGGCAGTATCTGCCCACCCGCAGGTCAGTGGCGCCTACTCGGACCACTGCTGCCCATGCTGTGGATGATGCCAAAGCAGACGCTCTGCCCATCTGTCTCTAGGAGCCGCCCTTGGCCTCCAACCACTCTTCCCAGAAATCTCAGTTTGGAGTAAACACCAGATGTCAAGGTAAGCCAGGATAAAGTTATGAAAGGCAACGTGCAGCAGAGTGATGACTCAAAACTCCTTGAAAGTAGCTATCAAGTCAAAGAAAATCTGCAGAGTTAAAACCTTTAACTAGTCCAGAGTTTCCTACGTACCACAGCCATAGCTCCCAGGCATTCTATGTGCATGGCCTGTAACCATCATGGGCCGGTGTGGAAAGAGACAGACTTGATAGACTCTGTTCTGTTATCTCTGGTCAACCACAGTCACATATAAGCATGCTACACCGCCCATAAATACTCAATCGGTAACTGGGGGCAAAAGCCCTGATTTATCATTTGCCAATCTCTGTGGGGCAAAAATTCCCATTGTGGCCAATTTTTAAAAAATGTTTATTTATTTATTTTTTAAAGAGAGGGAGACAGAGCAGAGGAGGGGCAGAGAGAGAGACAATTCCAAGCAGGCTCCACACTGTCTGCATAGAGCCTGATGTGGAGCTCAAATTCACAACTATGAGATCATGACCTAAGCTGAAATCAAGAGCTGGATGCTTAACCAATTGAACCACCCAGGCACAACATCACTCCATTGTGGCCAATTTTAATCTATCAGTGTTATGTCACTGAACAGGAAGTTGGGAAAGGAGGCCCAGTAGCCACTATTATATAGTATTTCTACTAGAGAGACCCTAGATATAAATAATCTCAAGACCAAAGATAATAAAAAAATTAGGAAGTGATGAGTGTTGAGTATTTATTAACTTTTTTAGTGTAACTTATTACACTGCAAGTTTATATAATTTAATTTTTAATAATGCCTGTATTTAACAACCAGCCAGAATGAACTGGTTCCTGCATACCACTGCCTGCAGGGCTAGCTGAAGGAAGTCCAGGTCATTGGGAGAAGGGCCCAGGAAGCAGGTGGGAGGAGAGTGACAGCATTGATCATGAACTCAGAAAGGCTTAAGACATCAGATATGGCTCAGTAGAGACTGGAGATGTGCTCCCAGATCCTAGGCTGGCTTCCTCCCTGTTATGGGAGTCCTGCTTCTGCCCTTCCATTTAAAGATCGAGGTCCATGGTCTCATCTCCACAGAACATGAAGTGTGTGGTGTCTGAGGAAACGTGGCCTCTCAGAAACTGGTTTGTACTCCATTTGCCTCTTTAGAGACACCAAAGGATCCCTGCAAGGTTGGAACTGCAGTTTCCAGCCTGTAGTTTTCCTCTGATGTTTATATGCACTGAAAATACGTAAGATGTGACTAGAGAGGGAAAGAACATGGGGGTAGTCGCTACAGCTGCTCTTCACAAGGACTAACACAAATCAACAAAAGCCAAATTATGGAAAGAACCCAAATGCCCATCAACTGATGAATGGATAAAGAGGATGTCGTTTATATATACAATGGAATACTACTCAGCAATGAGAAAGAATGAAATCTTGCCAATTGCAACAATGTGGATGGAACTGGAGGGTATTATGCTAAGTGAAATAAGTCAGAGAAAGACAGATGTCATATGTTTTCACTCATGTGGAATTTGAGAAACTTAACAGAAGACCATGGTGGGAAGGAAGGGGAAAAAAATCTTTTCAAACAGAGAGGGAGGCAACCCATAAGAGACTCTTAAATACAGAGAACAAACTGAGGGTTGATGGGGAGGTGCGAGTGTGGGTGGGAAATGGGTGATGGGCATTAAGGAGGGCACGTTTTGAGTTGAGCACTGGTGTTGCATGTAAGTGATGAATCATGGGAATCTACTCCTTAAACCAAGAGCACACTGTATACACTGTATGTTAGCCAACTTGACGATAAATTATATTAAAAACAACAACAACAACAACAACAACAAAACACGAATGATTTGGGGCGCCTGGGTGGCTCAGTTAAGCATCCAATTTCAGCTCAGGTCATGATTTTGTGGTTTGTGAGTTCAAGCCCTGCGTCGGGTTCTGTGCTGACAGCTCAGAGACTGGAGCCTGCTTTGGATTCTGTGTCTCCTTCTCTGTCTACCCCTCCCCCACTCATGCTCTGTCTCTGTCTCTCTCTCTCAAAAATAAACAAACTTTAAAAATTTTAAAAAACACTTTATAAAAAAAATTATTTGGGTTAAAACTGGCACCTTAAAACCAAAGAATTAAAAGCCTTCTGCAGGGTGATATCACCATCATGGTGGCATAAAGATGTCCATCATTTTTGTCCCCAAGCTCAACACTAAACATTCAGTATCCATCCATGAATAAAAGGGCCTTTGAGGAAGCTGTGGGATGCAGCACCATACTCCAGGAACCTGTAAGAGTCTTGCCCACTATGCATGAGGAAATAGGCAGACAGACCTCGGTGTTCACTGTGAACCCTGTAGAGGCCTGTGAACGGGCCCCAGCCCATCTTGGCCATGGTACAGAAGTCCTTGGAGAATAGGGACTTAGACAATCACTTACAGAGAGAGTCTTTGTAAAAGTACAATTTCCAGAGAGGTTCCAGGACTCTGTTGAAGCAAAAAAGCATAAGTTTGGATGCACTGGAGTGAATAAGAGGAACAGTTTGACTTTACCCATGTTGCCCATCCCCTATTGAGGCACAGTTTAGGGGCATGAAAGATCTTCCTTGGCCCATGGTTTATCCAGTGAGGAAAAGGGAAAGCGTGTGAGTGAGCACCCAGTCTCCCCAGCTGTGAGGGATGTTTCCAAAGGGGCTCGTTTCTCTTTCACCTCATCCAGAGTACTTAATCAGGAACTCCATGACTGGGGTGAGTGCAGGGGCAGAAAGAGGCTGGGGAGAGTGGCGAATAGTACTCTTGGAGGGCAGTAAAGGGACACGGTTCCTAACTGCATTATGGATTGCATCAAGAAGCCTGCCCACAAACTACTGGGAATACCTTACCTGCAAAACCCCTCAACTGGCTCACAAGCACTCCCAGCTCCCCTTGTGCCTCACCTACATGTCATCCCACTCTGTGGCCAGTTCCTGTGCATGCTCCTGACAGCAACATGAGCAGACATTAGCAGATGGCTGGTGAGGACTACAGAAAATCAGTCATATCTGTGTCCAGAGAGACCACAAACTTGAGCTGCTATCTTTGGCAAAGTAAAAAAAAAGATTGTCAGCACTCAAGCCTGGTGCTTTGCAAGATCCAGAGAATGCATACAAGCTTAAGAATTCTGCCACAAAAGGGAGCAAGATGGGTGGAGCAGATGTATCCGTAGAAGGTCTAAGGATCCTTAGCAGGGCTGACAGAGGTATGTCTCCTCTGAAGAAAGCAAACACTGGAAGAAGTAACTGCTACTTCAAATGTGAAAACAGTAATGCAAAACTCCAAGAAACATGAGAAAATCAAGAAAGTGACATCACCAAAGGTTCACAATAATTTTCCTGTAACAAAACTCAAAGGCATGGAGGTCTCTAACTTACCAGATAAAGAATTCAAAATAGCTGTTTTAAGGAAATTCAAAGAGCAGCAAAAAAAAGAAAAAAACAAAACACAAAAAGAGAATTCAATGAAGTCAGGAAAAATGATACACAAACAAAACGAGAAGTTTAACAAGACAGAAATCATAGAAAAGAACCAAACAAACTCGAGCTGGAGAATGAAATGAAGAAAAGAACAATATACAATAGAGATCAGCAGCAACAGACTTGGCAAAGGAGAGGAAAGAACCCACGAGATTGAAGACAGGATCTCTGAAATTATCAGTTCAGAGAAAAACAAAGAAAAAAGAATGAAAGAGAGGAAAACCTATATCATCTGTAGGATATCATTAAACGGACCAACTGACAAATCACTTCAGTTCTAGAAAGAGAAAGAGGGAGAGGGGACAGAAAGATTTTTTTAAGAAGTGATGACTGAAAATATGCCAAATTTGAGTAAAGATTTGGATATCCATAATAAACCTCTCAAAAATCAAAGACAAAGATGTAGCAAAAGATAAAAAGTTTATAACTTACAAGGAAATCCTCATAAAGCTACCAGCAGACTTCTCGGCAGAAGCCTTATAGCCAGGGGAAAAGGAGATGATATATTAAAAGTGCTAAAAGAAAAAAAACTGCTAACCAAGAATACTTTACCCTTCAAAGCTGTCCTTCAGAAATGAAGGCTAACTAAAGCTCTGGAAAACAGTGTGAAGGTTCCTCAAAAAACTATCAGTAGAACTCCCCTATGACTCAGCAATAGCGCTGCTGGGGATTTACCCAAGGAATACAAAAGTGCTGATGCATAGGGGCACATGTACCCCAATGTTCATAGTGGCACTTTCAACAATAGCCAAATCATGGAAAGAGCCTAAATGTCCATCAGCTGATGAATGGATCAAGAAGATGTGACTTATCTATACAATGGAGTACTACATGGCAATGAGAAAGAATGAAATCTGGCCATTTGTAGCAAAGTGGATGGACCTCGAGGGTGTCATGCTAAGCGAAATAAGTCAGGCGGAGAAGGACAGATACCATATGTTTGCACTCATAGGTCTAACAGGAGAAACCTAACAGAGGACCATGGGGAGGGGAAGGAGGAAAAAGAGTTAGGGAGAGGGAGGGAG
>CM053576.1:42661681-42724623 GCA_028646485.1 Cryptoprocta ferox | reverse complement strand
ATGGCAATGAGAAAGAATGAAATCTGGCCATTTGTAGCAAAGTGGATGGACCTCGAGGGTGTCATGCTAAGCGAAATAAGTCAGGCGGAGAAGGACAGATACCATATGTTTGCACTCATAGGTCTAACAGGAGAAACCTAACAGAGGACCATGGGGAGGGGAAGGAGGAAAAAGAGTTAGGGAGAGGGAGGGAGACAAAGCATGAGAGACTCTTGAATACTGAAAACTAACTGAGGGCTGCAGGGGGAGGGGGAAACTGGAAGGGGGTGATGGACATGGAGGAGGGCACTTGTGGGGAAGAGCACTGGGTGTTATATGGAAACCAACTTGACAATAAACTATAAAAAAAGAATTCTCTTTCTGAAATTAAAAAAAAAAGAAATGAAGGCTAAAAGGAGACTTATTCAGACAGACAAAAGGTGAGGCACTTCACCACTAGACCTCCCTTATAAGAAAGGAAGGGAGTTCTTCAAAGCTGAAATGAACACTAATTAGTTCCATGAAACCATATGGAAATACACAACACATTGGTAAAAGTATGTCATCAAATTCAGAATGCTCATACTATAATATGGTGGAATGCGAAGCACTTAACTCTAGTAAAAAGGTTAAAAAAGAAAGTATTAAGAATAATTTAGCTCTAATAATTTATTAATGAATATACAATACACACACATACAGATGGCAAAGAGACTCATGAAAAGATGGCCAACCTCAGTAATCATCAGAGAACGGCAAATCAAAACCACAATGAACTATCACCTTATACCTGTCAGAATAGTTAGAATCAAAAAGACAAGAAACAACAAGCGCTCAAGTGCTGCTGAGGATGTGGAGAAAAAGGAGCCCTTGCACACTACTGACAGGAGTGCAGACTGGTGCAGCCACTGTGGAAAACAGTATGGAGGTTCCTCAAAAAATTAAAAATAAAAATACCATATGATCCAGTAATTCCACTACTGAGAATTTACACAAAGAAAATGAAAACACTAGTTCAAAAAGATATATGCATCACTATGTTTATTGCAGCATTATTTATAACAGCCAGGGTATGGAAGCAACCAAAGTGTCCATCAAGAGACATGGATAAAGAAGTAATGGCATATATATACAATGGAATATTACTCAGCCATAAAAAAGAATGAGATCTTGCCATTTGTGACATGGGTGAAACTAGAAATTATATTATGCTAAGTGAAATAAGTCAGACAGACAAAGATAAATACTGTATGATTTCACGTATATGTGGAATCTAAAAAACAAGATAAATGAATAAACAAACAAAAAGCAAAAACAGATCCATAAATACAGACAACAAACTAATGGTTGTCAGAGTGGGGTAATGAACAAAATGGGTGAAGGGGAATGGGAGATACAGGCTTCCAGTTAGAGAATGGTTTAGATACAGGGATAAAAGGTACAGAACAGGGAATATATAGTCAATGGTATTATAATAGCATAGTATGGTGACAGATGGTAACTACACTTGCAGTCAGCATAGCTTAACATACAGACTTGTCCAATCACTATGTTGCACACCTGAAACTAATGTAACATTGTGCGTCAACTATACTTCAATTAAAAAAAATGAATACACAATGTAAAAAGAGGTAAACTGTGATATAAAAAAAACATAAAGTGGGGGAGCAAAAGAGTAAAGTTTTGCATCTGATCAAAGTTAAGTTGTTAATAATGTAAAATAGACTGTTAGAGCCATGAGGCATTTTATGTAAGTCTCTTGGTAACCGCAAAGCAAAAACCTATGGCAGATTCACAAAAGACAAATAAAAGGGAATCTAAGTATACCACTACTACAAAAATTCATCAACTCACAAAGGAAGACAGAAAGAGGGAAAGAAAGGAACAAGGAACAAGGATACTACAAAAAAAGCCAGAAAATAATCAAGAAGATGGCATTAGTAAATCCTTAAGCTATCAATAATTACTCTAAATGTAAATGAATTGTAGTCTCCAATCAAAAAACATAAAGTGGCTGAATGAATAAGAAAGACTCAACTACATGCTACCTAAAAGAGACTTAGTTCAGCTTTAAGAAAACATATAGGCTCAAAGTGAAAAGAAGGAAAAAGATATTCCATGCAAGTAGAAACCAAGAGAGACCAGGGGTAGCTATACTTACATCAGACAAAAAAAAAAAACCTTTAAGCCAAAAAAAGTAACAAGAGACAAAGCAGGGCATTATATAAATGATAAAGGGATCAATTTATCAAGAAGATATAACAACCATAAATATATATAAACTCAATATCACCTAATATATTAACACTACCTAAATATATTAAGCAAATACTAAAAGATAAGAAGGGGAAAATAGACAACAATAATAATAGCAGGGGACTTCAATAACCCCACTTTCAAAAATGGGTGGGCAATCCAGACAGAAAATCTACAAAGAAACTTTGGACTTAAACAATACTTTAGCCCAATGGACCTAAGAGACATGGACAGAACATGCCATCCAACTGCAGCAGACTACACATTGTTCTCCAGCACACATAGGACATTCTCCAGGATAGATCATATGTAGGACACAAAACAAGTCTTAGCACATTTAAGAAGACTGAAATCATTCCAAGTATCTTTTCTGACCACATGTTTTAAAACTAAAAATCAGTAGCATTTTGGACAATTCACAAATAAGTAGAAATTAAAAAATAAAGCAAAACATTCCTGAACAACCATGGAGTTGTTCCTAAGAACAAGTTAAAAAGGAAATAAAAAATATCTTCAAACAAACAAAAATGGAAAGACAATATACCAAAACCTATGGGATGTTGAAAAAGCAGTTCTAGAAGGTAGATTAGAGCAATAAATAGCTATATCAAGAAAAAAAGATTACAAATAAACAATTAAATATACACCTCAAGGAACCTGGAAAAGGAGATCAAATTAAGCTCACTACTTAGGATCCTGTGTCTCCCTCTCTCTCTCTCTGCCCCTCCCCCGCTCATGCTCACGCTCTCTCTCTCAAAAATAAATTTAGAAAAAAAATTAAGGTCAAAGTTAGAAGAAGGTAGCAAATACAAAGATCAGAGCAGAAATAAATGAAATAGGCTAGAAAAACAGTAGAAAATTTCAACAAAACTAAGAGTTGATTTTTGAAAAGCTAAACAAAATTGACAAACCTTCAGCTAGACTAAGAAAAAAAAAGAGAGAAGACTCAAATAAAATCAGAAATGAGGGGCACCTAGTGGCTCAGTTGGTTAAATGTCCTACTCTTGATTTCAGCTCAGGTCATGATCTCATAGTTCATGGGTTTGAGCCCCACATCGGGCTCTGCTCTGACAGTGCAGATTCTGCTTGGGATTCTTTCTCTCTCCCTCTCTTTCTGCCCCTTGTCCACTTGTGCACACATGTGTGCTCTCTCTATATAAACAAACAAACAAATTTAAAAAATCAGAAATGAAAGGGAAGACATTACAACCGGTAACACAGAAATACAAAGGATCATAAGAGACTACTACGAATAATTGTGTGGCAACAAATTGGACAACCTACAATAAATGGATAAATCCTTAGAAACATACAACTTACCTAGATTGAATCATGAAGAAATAGAAAGAATGAACAGACCAATAACAAGAGATTGAATCAGCAATCAAAAACCTCCAAAGAAAAGCCCCAGACCAGATGGTTTCACTGGCAAATTCTACCAAATATTTAAAGAATTGACACCGATCCTTCTCAAATTCTTCCAAAAATTAAAGATGAGGGAATACTCCCAAACTCATTTTATGAAGCCAGAATTACCCTTATACCATAGCCAGGTAAGGACATTATAAGAAAAGAAAACTATAGACCAATATCCCTGATGAATACAGATAAATTCTCAACAAAATATTAGCAAACTGAATTCAACAGCACATTAAAAGGAATATACACCATGATCAAGCAGGATTTATTCCTGTTATGTAAGGATGGTTCAACATACACAAATCCATAAATGTGATAAACCATACTAATAGAAAGATAAAAATCATATGATCATCTCAATAGATGCAGAGAAAGCATTTGACAAAATATCACATCCTTCATGATAAGAATGCTCAATAAATAGATTATAGTAGACAATTTCCTATTAAATAAAGGCCATTTATGACAAGCCCATAGCTAACATCATACTCAACAGTGACTAGTTGAAAGCTTTTCCTCTAAGATCAGGAACAGGACAAGGGTGCCACCCTATTCAACATAAAACTGGAAGTCCTAGCCAGAGAAATCAGGCAAGAAAAAGAAATAAAAGGCATGTAAATTAGAAAGGAAGCAGTAAAACCATCTTTGAAAATGATATGATCTCATATAGAAAAAATCCTAAAGACTACACCAAAAAACTGTTAGAATTGATAAACAAATGCACTAAAGTTCCAGGATACAAAACCAATGTACAGAAATCAGTTGCATTTCTATACACTAACAATAATATACCTGAAAAAGAAATAAAGAAAACAATCCCATTCGCAATAGTGTTAAAAACAATTAGATTAGAAGAATTAATGTTGTTAAAATGTCCATACTACCCAAAGCCATCTCTAGATTCAGTGCAATCCCTATCAAAATCACAATGGCGCTTTTCATAGAAATAGAACAAACAAGTCCTAAAATGTATATGGAACCTCAAGAAGACACCAAATAGCCATAGCAATCCTGAGAAAGAAAAACAAAGCTAGAGGCATCACACTTTCTGATTTCAAATCATATTACAAAGCTATAATAATCAAAACAGTATGATACTAGAATAAAGACAGATACAAAAGTGAGTGGAACAGAATCAAGAACCTGGAAATAAACATCTGCATATATGGGCAACTAATATTTAACAAGGGAGCCAAGAGTACTCAATGTGGAAATGATTATGTCTTCAACAAACACTGTTGGGAAAACTGGTATCCACATGCAGAAGAATAAAACCGGACCCCTATCTGACACCACTCCCAATGGATCAAATACTTAAACATAACACCTGAAACTGTATAACTCCTAGAAGAAAACGTAGGGAAGAAGTTCCTTGACATTGTTCTTGGCAACAATTTTTTGGATATGACACCAAGACTGCAAGCAATAAAAGCAAAAATTAATAAGAAAGACTACACCAAACTAAAAAGCTTCTGCACAGCAAAAGGAACAATCAACACAATGAAAAGGCCATCTACAGAATGGGAGAAAGTATTTTAAACCATACACTGGAATATCAGATAAGGGGTTAATATACAAAATAAATGAAGAACTCATATAACTCAACAGGGGAAAAATGACCCAATTTAAAAATGGACAGAGAACCTAAATAGACATTTTTTTAAAGAATACATAGAAATGGCCAACAGGTACATGAAAAGAGGCTCAACCTCACTAATCATCAGGAGATGAAAATCAAAATCACAATGAGATATCCCTTATACCTATTAGGATGGCTATCATCAAAAAGACAAGAGACAACAAGTGTTGGCAAGAATGTGGAGAAAAAGTAACCCTCCTGAGGCACCTGACTAGCTCTGTAGGTGAAGTGTGCAACTCTTGATCTCAAAGGTTGTGAGCTCAAGCCCCATGTTGGGTGTAGATTACTTAAAAACAAAATCTCAAAAAAAAATGTAACCCCCATGCACTGTTGGTGGTAATGTAAATTGCTACAGCCAGTATGTGAAACAGTATGGGGGTTTCTCAAAAAATTAAAAATAGAACTGCCATATGACCTAGCAATCCCACTTTTGGGTGTATATCCAAAGGAAACAAAAATAGGATCTTGAGCAGATATCTGCACTCCCATGTTCACGGTAGCATTATTCACAATAGCCAAAATATGGAAACTTAAGTCTCCTTCAACAGATGAATGAATTTAAAAATGTGGTATATATGCATACAATGGAATATTATTTGGCCACAAGAAAGTAGGAAATCTTGCCATTTGCAACAACATGGATGGACCATGATGGTATTATGCTAAGACAAGTAAGTCAGAGAAAGGCAAATATCACACAATATCACTTATATATGGAATCTAAAAAAAGGAGAACACATAGAAACAGTAGAATTGTGGTTACCAGGGGTTACGAGGTAAGTGAAATGGAGAGATGTTGGTCAAAGGGCACAAAATTTCCAGTTATAGAATGAGTAAATTCTGGGGATCTAATGGACAGCATGGTGATCATAATTAACAATATTGTATTATATACTTGAAAGTTGCTAAAAGAGTGGATCTTAAACATTTTCACCACAAGAAAGTACTGGTAACTATGTGACAAGATGGAGGTGTTAGCTAATGCTATGGCGGCAATCATTCTAGTGTATATAAGTGTATCAATTCAACACGGTGTACATCTTTTTTTTATGTTTATTTATTTTTGAGAGAGGTCACACACGTGCACCGTGGAGAGGCAGGGAGGCAGGGACAGAATATCCGAGTGGGCTGTGCTGACAGCAGAAAGCTCTAAGTCATGAACCGTGAGATCATGACCTGAGCTAAAGTCAGATGCTTAATCAATTAAGCCACCCAGGTGCCTCAAAATGGTGTACATCTTAAACTTACACAATGGTATATGTCAATTATATCTCAATAAAGCAGGAACAAATAAATAAAAATCTTCTCCAAAAAACAAAGCCCTGACTAAACTGGGTTTGTCCATTTTGGTCATTAAAAGACCTGATTGGGGTCTGCATGAATCATTACTTCTCAGTAGTTTTGTCTCATCATGTAAAGACATCGTTTTCAAAATGGTGCTGCTGTGCCCAAATAGTCCCTGACTCATCCTTTTTCCATTAGCCTGAAGCTATAGGTTGAATGAAAATATACAAAAGCAAGTCCTTAAAGGAAAATGCAAAAACTAAAGACAAAAAAATAAAAATAAAAACCCTTTCAATGGGGAAGAAATAAATATTAGGGACTACTACCTCAGAATCTAATTTTTAGGGGCAGTTTTCACCTTAAAAAACTAATGCCTTTATTTCTAAAGGTCACCCTTTCCTTCAGCAGATATGTTTTCCATATCCAAACCATGTATTCCATTTCCAAACATGTAGATAAATGTTTCACTACCTGGATTGCACATTGGAACCATATGGGGAGCTTTTTAGAAATACCCCCAAAAGATTAATCTACTTCATCTAAGTACATGGTAGCATCAGGATTTTTAATTGAGATATAATTCGCCTACCATAAAAATAAACTTTAAATGAGTATATATATTTGGTGGCTTTTAGTATATTCACAAAGGTGCACACCTTCAACCACTAATTCCAAAACATTTTCATCTCCTCCACTCTTGCAAAAAAAACAAAAAACAAAAACCCATACCTATATTAGTTATTCCCCATCTACTTCTTTCTCCAGCCACTAATCTATTTTCTTTCTCTATGGACTTGCTTATTCTAGGCTTTCATATAAATGGAATCATATAATAGTGCTCTTTGATGTCTGGGTGCTTTCACCTAGCATAATGTTTTCAGGGTTCAAACATGTTATAGCATCAGTATTTCATTGCCTTTGATTTCCTAATAATATTCCATGTGTGGCTGTACCACCTTTTGTCTGTTTATTCATTCACTCACAAGCAAATGGACATTTGGGTTGTTTCCACTTTTTGGTTATTATGCACAATGCCACTATGAATGTTCGTGTACATGTCTTTGTGTGGACATGTACTTTCAGTTCTAGGAGTGGAACTGCTGGGTCAAATGGTAATTCTATGTTTAACTTTTTGAGAAAATCCCAGATTGTTTTCCAAAGTGGCTACACCATTTTATAATGCCACCAGCAATGTATGAGGGTTCTACTTTCTCCACATCCTCACCAACACTTGTTGTTGTCCCTCTCTTTTATTATAACCATCCCAGCAAGTGTGAAGTGGTATCTCATTGTGGTTTTGATTTGTAGTTTCCTAATGACAAATGAGTGTAATTTCATGAGCTTATTGGCCATTTGTATATCTTTGTTGGAGAAATGGCTATTCAAATCCTTTGTCCACATTTTATTTGGATTATTTATCTCTTTATTGCCATATGAGTGCTTTATATATTCTGGATACAAGTTTGTTGGCATGGGGACAGTCTAAAAGCCTCCCCATCAGAATCACCTGATCAGAATCAAACTGAGCTTGAGAACCACTGATGTAGAAACAAGCCTCAAACAGATCATGTTATCAGAACAAAAGAACTTTTCATTCCAAGTCTTCCAAGAAAAGAAATATTCTTTAAATAGCTCTTACAGTTTTGTCAAATAGAGAAATTAATGTATGAAGAATCCCTGAATGATCATGATCATCCTAGAACTAAAACTGCTAAAGTCTCACCTTTGAATACTGTTCAATAAACTGGCACAAAGTAAAGGTCAAACATCCACTTGAAAAAAACTAATTTGTGGTCATCTTTGTCTGAACCTTGGGATTCTATGATTGAAATATTCATTATAGGGCTGGGCACACAAGGGTTCTATCCATGTTTGCTAATTACGCTATGCAACAGGAAACACAAAAAATCATTCAAAGTAAGATTATCTTATTGTCAAAAGTAATCTTCAATCCAAGCTTATATAAACCACTTTTGAAGGCCTTTACAAAAATTGTCCTCTAGATTCCTCATGCAATGCAAAGGGAACATTTTAGCTCACATTTGAATTGCTTTCTTTTCTTGATTCCTAAAACTAGCAACAAAAGCCTGACCTTGTGAGATCCTTGTACACAAGTCAATAATGAGCCATTTTCAGGGACGCTCCATTTCTTTGAAAGAGAGTTCTCAAACGTGGTCCCTAAACCAGTAGCATCAACATTGCCCATGAACTAGTGAGAAGTACACATTCTCAGGCCCATCCGGAACCTACTAGATCACGCTGAGGATGGGTCCCAGTAATCTGTGTTCTAATCACCCCAAGAGTTATTTCAATGCATGCTCAAGTTTGAGTGCTTACTTCTTTAGAATATTTTCCTGGCATTTCTCATACACTCGTAAAGCAGCTGCCCTTGGTTACAGCCCTATCCCTCCTAAAGCTGAACAGTCACCACGCACTCCCTAATTGCCCTGAGGCACCAAGAGTCCCAATTTTTTGTCAATTTCTCCATACCACTGGAGCAGACCCCATGAATATCCCAATCTCAGCACCTTCAACTCTTAAGAATGCCCAACACTTCAGCTGGAGTGTCATGAAGTAGAAAACCATCACGGTATTTTTCAGGAAGGCCTGTTTTCAGCAAGCTCAAACCAATATGAAGGCCTAAAGATGCCTTAGTACACTTAACATTTTGCTATCAGAACTAGGATTGAATCCTAATTATTAAATCCTATGGGAGCAGATTCAGAGAAGGAAGCTGCAACTAGCTAAAATTCTGTATGGGAGGAGTGTCCCTCGGTGGAATGCCTCCAGGGGTGGGGCAAGGATGAGGGACAGTCTCATGAGGTGCAGGGTTGTTCACAGCAGCCCTCCGGGTGCCAGGTCAGCCTGCTCGCTCTTTATGCTGACACACACTAAAGCTAGCTAGCTTGCCAGCTCTCTTCTGTGTCTCTTCTCACTTCCTTCAGGTGTAGGCCTCAGGGTCTACTGCTGGCAAACCATGGGGGGTGGGTTCCATCTTTCTTTACTCCCATCCCTACCTCCCATCTCAGTAAAGACTTCCGAGATGGATGCTGTGGAATTAGGACATTTGTGGAGCATGTTCTGAGTCAGTGGTCACCACTAACATGCTCACGAGGGCCAGGTTGGTAGAATGGTGGGCTCAAGGGCACCTGCATCGTCTCCAATGGCAGCTGCTCCAAAGCTCCGACTCCCTGGGGATCCGCAGAAAGAAGAGCAGGCCCAACAGCAGGCCTTCTGATTTTTCTAGAGAAGCTAGAAATTCCCACTGTTATGTACACTTACCTAATGCGTGAATACTAGTCACTAATACAACAAAACTTACTCATCTACAACCCAAATCAAATCATAAGAAAACACTGGACAAAGCCAAATTGAGAGATGCTGCACAAAATAACTGACCTGTGCTCTTCAAAACTCTCACTGTCATGAAAAACAAAGGCAGACTAGGGAGTTGTGCCTACAAGAGACTGAAGACACGTGACACCTGAATGCAATAAATGACGTGGACTTACCTCTGCTCTAAAGGACTGTCCATAAAATTTGAATAAGGTCTGCAGATTAGATAATAGGAGTGTAGGAATCTTAAGTGCTCGACCTGATCACTGTACTACAGTTATAAAAGAGAACATTCTTGTTCTTAGGAAATAACCACTGAGGTACTTAGTGGTAAAGAGGCATTACATCCACAACTTATTCTTAAATGGTTCAGAAGAACACATAAGTAAATAATTTTCAAATAACATATATATGTACAATATTTATATAATGGTATAATTATGTTTACAATATAAGTAATATAAATATATATGTTTATATACTAAAAGAGAGAAATACACAGAAAAAGAAAGCAAAGAGAATGATAAAGTAAATGTGGTAAAATGTTACCATTTAGGGAACTTGGGTGCTTACAAGTTTTCTGTAAGTGTGAAATTTTGCTAAAACAAAAAATTTTAAAAAATTACTTTCCAAGTCAAACAAAATCCATGTGTCAGCAGGATGCTGGTCTGTGATCTCTGGCCTCTGGGATCTTGGGGTCTCAGAAATCCCCTCAGACTCTCAAGAATCTCTCTCTTTCACCCTAACTCCCATCCCTACCTTCAGGAGCAGGGCAAAGAGTCCAGAGCAGCCTGACATCTGGTAGTGTCTCACAAAACCCCAAAACTCTAAAGCCAGGTCGCACTGGGAAGGAGGGTGAAGTCACAGCTCAGAAGTGGGCCTGGCGCCACGTGAGAGGCCCTAGGAAGCCGGGAGGGGATGGCAGCTCCAGGGGTGCTGGGCAAACCAGGAGCAATGTGCTTATTTCTCTCATTTCTCTTACTAAGCATAGCCCAAGCAAATTAATCACCAACCTCACACACGACAGCATGATTCTCTTCATCTTGGGCCTCGATTAGTTCAGCCAGGAAGTACTCGCCGTAAGTTTCCTTCAGAATGGTGTCATGGCGCAAAAATATCGGCATGAGATCATCATGATCTTCTACCCTGTTTAATGCAAAGGCTTAATTAATTTCAGTGTTCCTTCCTTCAGCAGAGCACCTACTATGTGCCAGACCCTGTTCTAAATGCCAGGGACACAGCAACACATTCATGACATGAACTTGCATTCTTACAGGAGAAACAGAGTGAAACTACAGCAAATACAACACTTCAAACATTTCAAACAGTGGTAAATGCTCTGGGTTGGAGAGTGACAGGGTCAAGTGGTCAGGGAAGACCTCTCTGAGGAGGGACATCTGAGCTGAGACCTGAATGAAGAAATGGGAAGAGAGCTATCTCAAGAGACCTGAGGGAAAATTCCAGGCAGAGGGAACACACTCAGCATATCTGGGTATGAAATGTGGGGCATCATTTTTCCTAAGACAAAGGACAAAATGCTAGGAACAGCATTTCCCAAATGTGTTCCAAAGAACACTACTTCTATGACATTGTCCCTCGCTTCCCCTTCTTCCCCCCAAAAGAATTCCACTGTCTAAAGACAATTTCCTAGCATAGGTGCCCTCTGGAGTGTCACAGGTACATATTAAAGACTGAGAAGTACTAGAATAAATATGAATGTTTAGCCTTGTTTATGCATTTAACCAACATAGACCCATGGTACCCTTTATGGTTATTGAGGTTGATGGGGAACAGAAACCATGGTACTCATCAGCCCTTCTGACCCAGGGAAAGTTCCAGCAGCTCCCTCACCATTTGGCAGGGTTCTAGGGCTGGTTCCTTTATATTCTAGTTGCTCTTTAAAAAAATTTTTATTGTTTATTTTTTGAGACAGACAGAACAGAGTGCAAATGGGGGAGGGGCAAAGAGAGAGGAGACACAGAATCTGAAGGAGGCTCCAGGCTCTGAGCTGCCAGCACAAAGCCCAATAACGGGGCTCGGACCCAGGGACCTCGAGATCATGACCTGAGCCAAAGTCGGATACTCAACTGACTGAGCCACCCAGGTGCCCCTCTAGTTGCCCTTTTAAACCAAGGCTTTTTTTCTGTGCCCCAGGGCAGATGAGGCTGCTCATGGTCCCTAGGTAATATCCTGGCCTGCTACAATGCACAGCATCTAGGGTGGGGGTTCCCTTCATTCCTGGGTCTCTGCCTCTCTTGCCATTCTCTATGCGGTCCCTCTGTCCTCTGTTGTGCTGTTCAGAAGCTGTTCAGTCAGTCCTCAGTTCTTCAAGAGGAATTGCTCCAAAACAGCAATTGACTTGGTATGTCCATGAAGGAGGTAAGTTCAGGGTCTTCCTACATTGCCATCTTGGACCAGAAGTCTACCCTTTACTCCTGACCCATTGCTACATTTCCCATAAAGGAGGAAATGCTACTTTAAAATAATGAAGCTCTGTTCACCACCTTGGAAACATTCACCTCAAACTTCTTGTCAGGACTCCACACAGTGACCTTGAAAACCAGCATGGGAGAAGGGGGAGAACCAAGAACCAGGTTTATGGTAGCATAGTGATGCTGGCCTTAGACTCCATTTTGCTGCTGTTATCTAATATTATTTTCTTTTTTTTAGTACATTATTGATTACATTTATTACTCTATTTTATCTGCCTAGGATGTTCTTTTTTTTTCCCTGGTACTTTTCTTACTAAAATGTTCCACATTTGTTGTTTTGTTGTTGTTTTTCTGTAATATGTCTGATTTGACTACTAAATTTTATCTCTTCCCCCCTTTACTTCATTATTATGCTATCTTCATCATCCTATTTGATCTTCTAATATGTTGTCTTTGACATTAATAGTAAGTTCATCTGAATGATATGTATGTATATAAAGCTCAGGGCTTTATCCAGATTATCTCCATTTGTATACTTCTCATAGCTACCCCAGGAGGTAGGGATTGCCATCTTCACTCTATAGATGGTGGAGAGCAAGGCTCAAGAGCATGATGAAATGCTTTGCCTGATATGACAGGAATAGTTGGCAACAGAGCCATGTTATGAACTCAGGTCAGCTTAAACCTGCTATCACATACTATATACTAAGTCAACAATACACTTCAAAAATTTCCCTTTACTTTGACATTCTTTTGAAAGTGGGCAGCAAGAAGCACGAGCATAAGCAAAACAGTTGAGAGGAGACTTTGGCTCAAGGGACGGGGGTCGACACCATGGCTCATCCACCCAGCCCTTCGTCAACTCCTGGATTGGATTCCACCAGTCCTGCCACAGCTCCAGTCCCCACATCTAAACGCTTTAAACTGGACAACTCCAGGCACTCTGGATGAAAATCCCCACCTTATTCCAATGATGAAACTTTTACCTCTGCTGAGCCTCATCTGTTGGAATGCTGTTGTTTTTTCATCAGTAATAAACATCTTGATGGAAGAAATACATATTTGAAAAACTAGGTCTCTGCTATATAAAACTCAGAAGTAAGGAGAAAGCTAGCCAACAGACCATGATACAGGAAGGAAAAAACAAAGAGAAGGTGACAACCATCAGGGATTAAACATAACTCCCCAGGCTGAATCTCATTCTTAACCCCTTGTCAACACTCTCTGGAAGGAGACACAGCATAGGGTCCTTATCCAGGCAACCAGGATATTTGCTTATTATACTATCAACCTGAGTATGATGTCATCACCAACCAACAGTCTTATTCCACATGCCAGCACATGAGAGGGATTCTTTAGTAAGGAGTCTAAAACATGGAGCCAGAACTGAGAAATGTATAGAACTGTTGAATCACTGCATTACACACTTGAAACTAATGTAACACTGTGTGTTCCTTATGCTGGAATTATTAAAATAATGACTAAATAAATATACTTAAATTGCATTTGTTAAATGGATCCAGAAACAAACACCAACTGTGTTTTTAGGATGCCCTTGACTGTACCCTCACACCATAGCACTTCACAAGCTATTTCAGCTCTGCACTACTGCCCATCTAGTTTTGCGTGTACACAATCACTTTGAGAGCTACCACTGGCCACGTGTGGTTGGGTGTTCCAAAGCCCCATAAAAAATGCATTGAAGGCTGATGGTGCTCTTCTGAAATGATTGGAGGATAAATGATACAGTGTAGTGGTCAAAGTCTGGGCTGGAAACCAGAAAGCCTAAATCTGGATTTAATGCCTGTGACCTCGGGCATATCACCCATATTAACCTCTCTATCCCATAGTTTTCTCATCTGTCATAAAGACAGTAAATTAAATGTTGAGATAATAGTGTATGATATGCTATTATTATTAACATTACTACTGCTTAGGTAGGAAGGGTCCATAAGGATAACCAAAGAACATTTACAGTCAATGCATGGAAAGGAAGAGGTTATCACTATAGAAGCCTGAATCACTGTGGTGGTTGCCCATTGGTCACTGTAGGTATAAACTTTCCCATTCCATCCACTATCACTAATCTGTTTAAAACCCTGCTTTCTTCACCTCATTCCCTTACTCAGAAACTTTTGCTAGCCCCCACTGTTTCTGGGATGAAGTCAGAGCCCTTAGCCTCATTTTTAAGGCCTCTTTCCATAATTATCACCAATAATGACACTCAAGGTATCTACTCATCGTTCTTAGAAGGGGACCTCACCATCTTCCCTCCTTCTGCCTTTGTCCATATCCAGCACTGTGACTCACTCACTTATTCCAAATTCCAGCATCTTTCCAACCCACACCGTCCAGTGACTCATCATCCCAGCCTCCTTTCCCGGGAACCTAATGACAGGATCAAAACCAGAGATCTATTGTCCACTTTTGATGCTAATGTCAAAGCAGGGCATGTTTCCAACCAAGGATTATGCTCTTTGGGGACAGAGAGGGAGTTCTGTGATTCTCCATGACAAAGGTTAGCCAAGATATTCTGAACTCTCTTCTCAACTAGACTTCAACCTTGGTTTATAAAGACTTGACCAATCACCAATATAGTTTCTCACAGCTCAAGGCCCCATCCTTATGATGACTCCAACCCCCCTTGAAGTGCCTTTCTGAGAAAGCAAGGCTGCCAAAATAATTTCCTATTTGTTGTAGCCAACACCTGAAGGTAGGGCCCCTGTCTCTCAGTCCCTGTGGAAGGGCGGGAGCTTAACTTCAATAAGCTCCAGCTAGCAAACTCAGATGGGTTTCACAAGGAACAAACCCGATTCCCACTTCTTGTCATTTGTCACTTCCCTGACTCTACTGAGACTTCCCTCACCCCCTCCCAATTCCCTCATTTTCTCTTTAACAGGCCCAGTCACTTCTGCACAAACCAAAGTTGAGTTCAGTTCACACAGCATGCTTTTCCCTATTGTAATAGTTATTATTGATTAAAATCTGTCTTTAGCACCTTAACCAGAGACTGGCTTTGTCGAACTTTCGGACATTTGCATATACTGTAGACTGCAGCACAGGTGCAACAGTGACAGCCAACAGAGATAGGGCCTGTACCACATTCTGGGACCTCATTCAGTATGCCACATGCACTCACAGAGCCGAGGAGTGCCATTGCTAAGCCCGTTTTCCAGGTAAGCAATGTGTGGCCTGAGGGACCCATGTGGAGAGTGAGACCACAACCCTAACTGACTGAGCCACCTACCCAGTCACTTCAATACTAAGCCTTGGTTTCTCATCTACTAAGCAGGAAGGGACAAGGACAGCAGGGAGAGTACAATGTAGTGATACAAGGGACACTCTGGCAGACAGTAAGCCCTCAGCACAGTCTGCACTGGGGACACTTCACAGGCCCTCCCACATCCCCACACCACCTGGAAACCCCCTCCGGCTGGGTTCCCCAAGCACTCAGGACCTCTGCTATAAGAGCCTATAAGTACACCCCACCGCATTCCAGAACCCAATTCCCTACTTAACCTGCAAAGGAATGCTGCTAACAGAGGGGGCTTTTCTCTGTAAAGAGGGTCCTGAGTGATACTTGTTTAGGAAAAAAAAAAAAAGATTCTAGGAGAGAATAGCAAGAAATCAATTTTCAAACACTTTGCCAAAAATAAAACTCCAAATTGATATTAAAAGAGATAACTGTTGTAAATAATATGAAAATAATTCAATATCCTAGTCCTTTTAAGTGAATCAAGACACCTGTCATATAGAAAATTCTAAAATCAATTGTGTATGATGGGCTTTTATCTACATAGGATGGACACAAAAATAATACTCCATGGATACAAAAATCAGAAATAAATGCTCAGAGAGCCCCAGGGCTGTGTGCCTATGCATGAGCCCTCTGCAGCCTGTTAACAAAGTTATCCCTAAGCATGCCTCAATTCTAATCTTCTGAGAAAAATAATAAAATACCCAAATTGTGGAGTTCTAGAGTCTCTCGCTTCAGCTCTTTCCCAAAATGGATAAAGAGAAACTTGTTCTGCTAAATGCATTCCTTGGGGTAATCGATAATTTATGATCTTGCATCAGCCCCAGTACTAATGATAAAGTATGACATCAGCCTTGCAGAGTCTCAAATGGCATATGACAAAGTCTAGCCCCACAGAAATAAAACACCCCAGTTACCAAAAACAACGCATCCAGTAAAATGCTTACATTTGAGCACTCTGAGGCAATGAGCACTGTCTGCCTCTGGGATAGGAGAGCCACTTCAAGTGAATTCATTTAGCATGGTACAGCCACATGTCTGTACCTCTGTGACCCACAGCATTTCAAGGGTTATGACTATGTAAGGTTATAATTCATCAACCTAAAATACAACGGGAATGACACCATTTCCTGGGGGAAAAACAACATTCTTTTATATCTTCCATTCAGGAAGTGGCTTGAAGGAGGCAACAATGTACTTATTAATGCAATTAGCATAGAATACTTTAAGTTGTTTGGAGGAAACAAAAAGTCCATCCCATAGAGATTGATTGATTGTTCAGGTACCTAAATGTCCATCAGACTCTGAAAAATGTGCTGGATGAAAATGGAGTAGCATCCAAAATGCAAGAAAATCAACAGCCTCTCAAGGACACATTGCTTGGGGTATGGGTGTCCTCTAAACCCAACAGAAGGCAAGGTGGAGGATGACAGGAACCTGATGGCTCTCTCTACCTTCCTGGGAGGATAAACTCTCATCGTTTCCACTATGTCAGTTAGCTGGGCTTTCAAGGAACATTGTGGTGCCTAGAACCCACAAAACTTTCCCAGCTGACGGGCATGGCCTCTAGGTGATGGGTAGACCCTCAGATTACTTCAAAGCTTCAGCATCCAGACCTTCCTCTGAATAATTACAATCCTAGAGGAAAATCTACAGGCTAGCTTCCTTTGAGTGTGGGAGATGGCATTGTTTCCTTGCCAGCAAAGAAAGCATTGCGAATTCACAGATGGAAAGTTCACACTTAAGGACTGGAATACCAGCAGCAGGAGGGCTGAGCCACCTTTCCATTCAGAATATTGGCATGGCCTCTTCTCTCCTGTCTGACGGTATTTTCCACATCCAGAGAGGATTTGCATTTCATTAGCAAGACTTAAAAATGTACCATTGAAAAAGTGATTCTGATGTTACATTAAATACCATAAATACTGTATTTCTTCAAGCCTGAGAGTGAGCATATGTGTGCCTATGTGTCAAGAAGAAGAAAAAAACTCACAGAGAATCTAATTCAGTGGTAGTCCTAAAGAAAGCAGTGTATTTTGGTTAAACCAACCTTTTACCATGAAAGTTGTGTCAATTTGGGGCAGGAGAACCTAAAGTCAGTCTTTTTCTTCAGATGTGTAAAAACAAAGCACCTTTTTCTTTCCAAGATCTCTTGCGACCTCTAGTGGTCTCTTTAAGAAAATCAAGGCCATCATTTCTCAATCACATTCCATTTCAGAATTTTAAGATGGATTGTAGAACCATTTAGTTTCTACTCCTTGGAAAATGTCATGATTTTTTAAATAATGGAGGACTTTAAACCCTAAATGACTTCAAAGCACGTTCAAGGCCAATACGAGGCCCCTGCTGTTTATACCACCAGGATCTGATCCAAAAGTCTATCTTGGCATGCCATCACTCCAGTCGGATTGTTAGCGAGATTTTATTTGCTGGGTCACTTACCAGGACTCAAGAAGAGCAATGGTGACATTCCTAATTTCACTGTCCCTTATATTTGAGTGCTTTAGGATTCTCATGACCCTAGCATCAGAACATTCATTTATATGAAATTACTCAGATGTCCGACTTAAGTGAATTCCAAAAAAGCATGAGGCGGTCAAATGCTTAATAAAAATAATTGCTTTAAGAGGTGAAAAGTTAGTATTTTAAAATCACCAATCTTATATAAAGTCCTAAATTGTCTTTCATCTATTTTACATAGTAATAATGTTCACACAATTTGGTTAGCTTTTATTATCAGCAAAAAAGCAGTACTCCATTTTAGCTATTTTACAACATGAACTGATAGCACATAATCCTTCCCTGGCGAGTCCTTCTCAACTCCCCCAAAATAGACTTGAAAACAGTAGGTTTTCCCCCCAAAAGTACTATTCCAATAGTTTCTCAGTTTGAGAACATCTCAAATCCACCATTGAGTATTAATCAAGCCCACTATAGATTATAAAGGACATAAAGGTATGTCCAGAAGCAGTCATGCTTTATTTCAAACATTGTGCAAAACACAGAACAGTAACTTCAATAATTAGCATCTAAGTAGAGGGGCAGATTACAGCACTATTTTCCACGTGGGTAAATCAAAGAACTGGGACTGGGGATTACAGTGTTAATTCCCTGGTTCTGAACATGTTGCTAGGTAAACAGCAGGATAATTACATCCCAAACCCTTCCCTGGTTTACTGTCTTAAGAACTGTGTTCTTCACCATTAATTATCAGTGCAAGTAACTATTGATGAAACAGATGTCAAAAAATCAATGTGGGGGAAATAAGAGAAATGAAGCAGCCTAAAAGGACACACAGCCGCGCCCATCTGACCTTCTGAAAAATCTTTTTTCCTGCATCCTTAAGGAGGGAAATGATCCACATAAGTGCATTTTCAAGCTACCTGAAATTTTACACCTGCTAGTATCAAAACATGAATGTGAACACTTCGGACAGAGGGCTTCTTAAATGCATCACATTTTTCTGCGTCCCAACAAGCAAAAACATCAACCATCATAATGTGACCATTCCCTCATGATTTCACTACTATATGCTAAATTGTCTTTTATAAACATCCCTTCCTCCTTACATAGTGTCCACTGTCATCTTTTTACCCTGAGGACTATATTCCTCCAGTGATTTGCTACTGGAAGATTTTCTGTAGCCTGGGCAAGCAGGACATCACCATCAGAGGCTGTAGCCTGGGCAAGCAGGATTTCACCATCAGAGGCTGAATGAGCAAGACCTCAGGGTCAGGGATCATGAAGATTTAGTTCAGGCCGGGATAGCCTACTCTCCTGGAAGGTTGTAGTCCATAACCCTTAAGTTTTCAAGGGTAAAAGAAGGAAAGGAAGAAAGGTGTGGGTTGCAAATGAGATGAGGAGAGAGACTAACTCAAAACCACCAGTTGCCACACGTTTACTAGGAGCCAGTACTGGGCTATGCCTTTTCTTGAGCAACCTTCATCCTGAATCATAACTGGGGCATCAGTCAGTAGATTAACAAAGATTTCTCATTACTAAAAAGTGAAAGAAATAGGTGATTTTTAGATATGCTGCCTCTGTACATGTCAGTTGTGGTATCAGATTTATATACGATTTTCTATTACAATAGTAGATTTTATAGAATTATCTATATTCTGTTCTAATTAATTCTATAGAATTATCTATCTATTGTATATCTAATACAATAATGTCTTGCTAACTATCTATGCTGAAGTACTTAAGCTTTAAAATTCCTCAAGAAAATGACAAGATCCAAATTTGGTATGCTGACTACACACTTTAAGACAACATGGAGCTTCTAGGTTGGTAAATACATGGAAATTTGGGAACAGTGGCCCATTTGGAGAGGGACAGAGGCTCTGCTCCCTTCCCCCACACGTTGCCCTGTGCTTCTCTTCTATCTGACCGTTCCTGACTTACATACTTTTATAATAGACTGGTGACCTAGAAAGTAAAAAAAAGAAAAGAAAGAAAGAAAAAGAAAAGGCAAGAAACTTTGGGAAATATGCCTCTCTCAACTGCTGTTCCCCCACAAAACTATTTGTGCACATAAGTGTGTATAGTTACATACTCACATAGAAAAATGCAACCAGTAACTTTATTTGACAATAATGTTCTAGGGGCACCTGGGTGGCTCAGTCAGTTAAGCATCTAGCTCTTGATTTTGGCTTGGGTCATGATCTCAAGGTTCATGGGTTTGAGCTCTGGGTTTGAGCTCTGTGTTGGACTCTGCGCTGGCAGCATGGAGCCTGTTTGGGATTCTCTCTCCCTCTCTCTGCCCCTTCCCCTCTCTGCAGCACCCCCCCAAATAAACATTCAAAAAGATGTTCTAGTTTGAAAATATAATTCGTTTTATTAAATGAACCCATCCCCCAAACTGATTAGCAAATGGCAGAATAAAATGATTTTTAAATGAAATGAAGACAAAAGTTCAGCAATTATTAGACTACTTACAAGATCCTAAGCAATCAATTTATGTAAATTCCTCATGACATAATTAAAAAACTGCCTACCTGTGAATACTTTTACAAGAAAACTTAAAAGAATGTAATTTCCTGAAGGGCAGGAGGACCTATTTTCCTGTGCTGATAATTAATAAGAGAAACTTCATAAATCAGGAAGGAGGATTGAAGAGGTGTGAGAGAATCAATTAAAAATATCACTTAAAAAAAATTTCATTCACAGAATTCCCTTTCTTCAGAATGTGTTTGGCTTGTATTAGCACCTGTTTCATGACCAAAAGGGTTTTTTATAAAGAGAATTATAATGTTAAATATTTAGCTATGAATTAAAAAAGTAAAGAAAAATGGTTTTCTATGAAGAATTTTCTTTTCTCTTATCCTAAATTAGGGGATAGTGTGTATCTGAATTTATTTTGCTCCTTAGTAATATTTTTTTAGACAAGTGCTGTCTGGATCTCAGAACGCAAAGTAAATGCTCTACGTGGAAAGTAAAAATGGAATCACTTTCCATTGTTTGCATAACTTTCTCTTTCTGCCTCCTTCTCTTTGCTTTTCCTCACCACTAAACTTCTTTCACTTCCTTACCTCTCATTTACTTGGTTCACTGCAATGTGATTTCCAAAACTCAACTCTGCCCTTCAAGGACAGGTAAGACCAAACCCCAAAGCAAGGGGCTGGAGGTAGGGCACTGGTGACTAAGTGGCCACTGTTGGCACAGAGGAGCCAAAGGGATGAGCTTGAGAGAAAGGTGAGTCCCAGGTCCTGGGAAGACAGAGTTCAGAGCCATGAGGATAAGAGAAGAAGAGAAGCAAATGAGGATGGGGGAGGGTTAGGGCTGGAGGCTTGGGTGAGGCCAGTGTCAGGGCAGGCAGCCACACCCTCCCTCTCACCCAAAGTTCATTCAACTTTCTTTTAAAAGACACATTATTCTCCAAGTTATTACAATTTTTTTCTTAAATGAGTTTTGGTACATTGCATTTTTGAAGGAATTGGACCATTTTATATAAATTGTTGAATTTACAGAGCTGTTGAAGTATTCCCTTATCCTTTTATGTCTGTAAGATCTGTAGTGATATCACCTCCTTCATTTTTGATATTGGTAATTTTCTCTTTTTTCTTGATCAGTTTGGCTAGAAGTTCATCAATTTTATTCAACTCATCTGTATCTTTTTACATTTCCAAATGCAATGGCCTCTTTTTGGACTCAAATTATTTGATTTCCCTACATCTTTTGCCACCTTCAGAGTCTGACTTCTACGAGACTCCTCTCCCTCTCTTCTAGTTCTCTTCCTTATCATTCACAGCTCATTTTCACTGTTCAAAATTCTGCCATAGGCTTCTGTTTTTTCATTTTAAAATCTCCTCCTGGGGTGCCTGGGTGGATCAGTTGGCTGAGTGGCAGACTCTTGGTTTTGGCTCAGGTCATGATATCATGGTTCATGAGTTTGAGTCCCACATCAAGCTGATAGGGCAGAGCCTGCTTGGGATTCTCTCTCTCTCTGCCCCTCATCTGCTCGCTCGAGCTCTCTCTCTCTCTCTCAAAATAAACAAACATTTAAAAATAAAATAAAATAAAATCCCCACAACTAAACAACCTTCTTTATTTTCCGGACCTCCTCACTCATGAGAGAACCTACATTTCTACCTTCCAATTGTCCATCTAATGCTATTATTTTACTCTCAGCTAATGAACCCACCATCCCCCCATACTTGAAAACCTGAGTCACCATGAACTCATCCTCATCTTTCAACTTTCCCCCTCAAACATTTCTTTGCAACCATGCACCTGCCCCAGCTAGATCTCTTTGACTTGTCACTGCCTGAATTTGACTTGTTGCTGC
Organism: Cryptoprocta ferox; assembly: GCA_028646485.1. NCBI lineage: Eukaryota > Metazoa > Chordata > Mammalia > Carnivora > Eupleridae > Cryptoprocta > Cryptoprocta ferox. Next base: position 42,702,235 of record CM053576.1, on the reverse strand, counting down.
CTGAATTCCAGCTAGAATCGTTTCTTGGCCATACTGTTCTGTTCCTCCCTTATAAGCCACTGACCACATGAAGGTCAGTTATCCTTCACACACAGCCCATATTGTGCTCCCTGCTGCCTCCAGGATAAAGGCTTCTCGTTATGATTCTTCCTTGGCTGTCCAGTGGCCTACTCTTCCTCTGCAAACCTTGAACAGCTGCCACACCTGCCTATTGCCTGGTAATAAACATTCCAGGTGCTTTCCTGCCTCTATACCTTTGCCCAATCTGTCCCTCTGGCTTCTCCTTTCTGACCAGATTCAGAGGCTACCTTCTCTGTGAAGCCTTTTTTATTTTAAATTATTTTTAATTGAGGTATAATCACATACAGTAAAATCCCCAGGAATTAAGTTGTGTGAGTTTTGGCAACTGCAAATACGCCAATCAATACACAGAGCACTGCCATTGCCCCAGAATTCTCCCAGTCTCACTCCTCCCTCCACCAGAGGCAACCACTGATCTGCTCTCTGTCTCTACAGATGAGCCATTTGCATATCATACAAGTGGAGTCAACAGTATATGGTCTTTGCGTCTATGTCTACCCTCTTTCACTGAGCATGAACTGAGATTGACCTCCCCTACTGCGTCTATAAGTAGTTCACTGCATTTCATTGCTAAGGAGTGTCCACTGTGGATACTGCACCACAGTTTGTAAATGTAAACAACATTTGCTTCATGATGGATATTTAGATTGGGGGCAGGGGCAGAGAGGTTTTATATGAAGCTGTCTTCATCCTTCTCTGTACTTTCCTCTTCCAAGCCACTTAATAATATCAATAAGACTAATATTTTCATTTCACTTGGCACTTACATGTTACTGAAAGTTCTAAGTACCTGACTTTCATCAGCTCATCCATTCATTGCAATAATCCCAGCAGTAGACAATACCCTCACATCCACTGACGGACAAGAAACTGAGGCCTGAAGAGGCCAAGTTCTCCTTGTTAACCCATCTGGTGAGTAGTCAAATCAAGATCAGAATAGAGATCTATCAGGGTGCCTGGGTAGCTCAGTTGGTTAAGCATTCAACTTCAGCCCAAGTCGTGATCTCACAGTTCGTGAGTTTGAGCCCCACGTCAGGCTCTGTGCTGACAGCTCAGAACCGGAGCCTGCTTTGAATTCTGCATCTCCCTTTCTTTCTGTCCCTCTTCTGCTTGTTCTCTCTCTCTCTCAAAAATAAACATTTAAAAAACTTTTCTTAAAAGAATAGAGATCAATCTGATGCCCTTATTGCAAATTCTTAATATGCCCTAATCCTATATGCCTGGTAAATAGTAGGCTCTTTTAAAAATTTAAATTTAATACTTTCTAAAGAAATCTACCATTTATGACAACAATTGACTCAAGAAGATGAAATTTATTCCCCACTGGTAAAACCAAGCAACCACCCTTGTGAAATGATTTCATATGCATTTTTATTTCAAAAAGGCCCTTTTATTTTGCTCACAATTTTGTGAGTCAGAAATCTGGGAAGACTCAGTTGGTCAGTCCTTGCTTAGGGTCTCTCCTATGGCTGCAGTCACATGTCAGCTGGGCTCCAGTTACTGGGGAAGGTGAGGGTTTCCTTGGCTGGATGTCCACGACGGCTCATTAACATGGCTGGAAGTCAATACTGACTGTCAGTGGGAGCCTAGCTGGGGCTGTCAACCCCAGGGCCAACCTCTAGCCTCTCTGGCACAATGGTCTCCCAAGGCCACATTGTAGGAGAGCTTGAAGGATAGAAGACAATGTTGTAGCCATATTTGGAAAATAGACTCTGCCACTGCCATCTCCTTAAGACTGCTGAACCTTAGGGAATGTCATGGGGCCCACTGAATGAAAAAGACCGTCTACCTCCAAAACTTCTCTTTGGGGTCAACAGAATTCTCTTTTGCTGAATGGTGGAAAATAGGTGGAGTCTACTGGGAAAACTAAATAGGCAGATTCACTTTTATGTTTATTTGAAAGTTATTTGACTCAGTGTGGGGCCAAGGATTGTGTGTTTTCAGAAACCCGTAAGTAGTAAACGCACAACTTTGCTGGCCACATAGCACTAAATGAGTCTCATCGGATATTCAGTCCTGTAAATTATGTCATAAAGGGGAACTGTAAACATCTCCAAATGAAGTAATACTTATGGGTATTATAAAACAATTTAATCCAAGCTCTAATCACTTACAGCAAGAAATGGCAATTTAGAAACTCTGCATAAGGTAAGTGTCCGTGTAAAACTCAGGTAGGAAAAGGCACTGCTTCAGCCTTACCTGGCTTTGCGAATGTGCAGCTGAGGATAATGACTGTCCCTGTGACATATGTGCACGGCAAAGTCCTCATCATATGTCAAACTTGGAACGCTCCCCACTTGTTCAAACACTGTTATGAGAGTCGAGCCTAAACCACAAAGATGAAGAAATGGGGCCTCATTTTACCAAGGAATAAATTTAGAGCTTCAGAACAAAATGTAACTTCCATTCAAAATTGTATTTTAATTGTTATAATCAAATAGTCACATTATACATTCAGGACCTGGAGATCGTTCTTATTCCCATTCCCAAACGCACCATTTTAAGCATGAACTTCACATTTTGGAGACTGGGGACAGGAGGGTGTTGAGCAGACCTTACCTAGGCTCATGTAGGATGGCACTATGAGAAATATGAAGTGCAGTTCTGGCACAGCCTTAAACACAGCCCTGGCAAGGGGAAGAGAGGGTGGGACAGGTGTTAATAACAAAGTAATCCCATTAAGTGACACCTGTTTGAGGCAAATGCCTTCACTAAACACATCAGATGTTCATAAATCCACATGGGCTCCTTTGCTCCTTGCCTGCAAAGGCAAGAACATCTTCAGGGCAATTTCCTTTCCTTCTCTACTTTTCCATTTATTCCAAATGGCCTCTTTTCTGTCTGTTCCACAGAGGTAGAAAGAATAAAGAGTGCCATATTCATGTGGCACACCAGATTTCTGCCGACATTAACCTTTGACCTGGCATCTGGATGGTCTGGTGTGACATTACAAAGTGCCTTGAAAGCTGAGGCCACCCCCCCCCAAATGTCTGCGCAGGCTGTCAGACACATCGCCATTACCCAGTAGCCCAACTGATCGTATTTCGACGCACCATACTACTATTCAGGATGCTTCTGCAGTGTGTCAGGTTAATAAACATCTCTAAAGAAAAGACTGAAGAAAACTGTTTTTAGAAACATCCAAACCTGTGATGCTTTATTCTTCCCTTATTCTCCCCCAATCCATTTTTTTAAATGACTGCACTACCTGTTTGCCTCAAATGATGGTAGTTAAAAGATGTGTGTCAAACGGAGTGTCGAATCAAAGAAATAGATTTTTTTCTTTCAGAAATGTCACTGCTATTCCATATCGATGCTTTAATACAGCCATGAATTACAAGCAAATTAAGCACCTCAAAGAATTTAATGTCCTCTGGAAATATTTTAAAACTATGCACACAATGTCTTTTGTGTCATTTTGGCATTAACATATCTTGTCTATGGTGCTGCCTGCCAGTCCCCTGATGTCACCGTCTTCAAGACCCCAGCCACTCACCGAATAATCTCTTTGCAGCAGCCAACAGAATACTCATCCACAGCCACAAAGAGGTGCATGAACAACGTGTTCAGAGGCTGCACAAGAAAAGAGCACATGATTAAAAGCTGAGTCAGCATTCAGGCTATGTCAGAACAGGGTTGGGAGATGGGAGGAGGATTTGGGGGCGGCAACAGACTCAGAGCTGCCCCGTTAGGTGGGTGATATTTTATGTCAAAGGGATGAGACACTCAGGCAGCATTTGAGCTTTCTCACTGACTCCATTCGCTGCCTTCTGTCCTCCTAGCTTAGAATTATTCAAGGAAACAGGGAGTGTAAATGAGTCCAACGCATCTAGCCCTTCTTCCTGCTCTCACAATCGGGCTATGGGCAGGGAAGTGCCTGCAGGGGAGTGAAATCGATTATTAACTCAGTAGTCTTGTCTCGGGGGTGTCTATGCCAAGTGAAAGACAATCATCCTTTCCCCAGGGCTCTTGAGTCAGCAGCTGCTGCTCTATTCAAGTGACACAAGAGAAAGATTCTCTTATGAATTTGAAGGATGGAAGGCAGATGCCACGTTATGAATCCAACGGCTTGTTTTGTTCAACATTCCCAGAGTCAGAATCAAGTATTACTCTTGGGATCCAGAAAACCTGAGAGCTGAACTCAAAGTAGCAAGATTCAAAGATGACTTTCAGGTTAAATCTTTCAAGTTTTTAAAGAACTTTGTTCCCTAACTTCTGACAACATTTTAAGTAGCCTCAATAATGAGCAGTTGTTCCATACAAGCACACATCGCTCCACTCAACTCAATGTCCCTGTGTTTATGGCAAATCTTCAAATTCTAGAGATAATACAAATGGGAGGTTGGTTAACTGGTGGGGGTGGTTCTTGAACCTAGTTCAGGATGACAGGAGTGCTTTCTGTGCCTCTTGTTTTCTGAGCAATTTTATAGACAGACGTGGGTTACTGCCTGCACATCCGTGTGCCTTGCCTTAGAAATACTCAGAAGGAGGGACACCTGGGTGGCTCAGTCTGACTCTTGATTTTGGCTCAGGTCATGATCTCACAGTTCATGAGTTCGAGCCCCGAGTCAGGCAAATCAGGCTCCGTGTTGACCACATAGAACCTGCCTGCATGGGATTCTCTGTCTCCCTCTCTTTCTGCCCCTCCCCCACTCACGTGTGTGCTCTCTCTCAAAATAAATTAAAAAAGAAAAAAGAAATACTCAGAAGGAGTCTCAAACATAAAAATGGGAAGAGAAGAATCATGAGTTTGGTTGAGGAGCTTGAAAACTCCCCAGAGGCCAACAACACAAACCCTACAGTCCAGAGAGGAACAGCCACAACACCACCATAAGCACTTTCCATGTGCTATCAGCTTGTCCCACAACCATCTTACTTAACATCCGCTTTACATTCTGAATAGGACCGGCCTTAGGAGTACATGGTTTATTACTTGGCTGATTTATCTTCCAAATTCTCTCTTCCATCAAAAATATTATAATTCAAGATTTATTTTTTATCTTTAAGATAAAAATCATTAATTACTTCTGTTGCAAATACTCCTGGGATACGTAATACATTAAGCCTTAAGGCTCTATACCCAATAACAAAATAACTTGAGCCACAAATACAGGCCACATATGTAATTTCCCAGTAGATATATAGAAAAAGAATAAAGATAAACATGTAAAATTAATTTTCAATATACTTCCTTTAACCTAACGTATTCAAATTATCATTTTAACAAGTAATCAATATAAACATTGTTAATGAGATATTTTACACTCTTTTTTTCCTACTAAATACTTAAAATGAAGTGTATGTTTTATACTTCTAGCACATGTCAATCAGACTAGCACATTTCTGGTGCTCAACAGCTACACATGGCTGATGGCCACCATTCAGGACAGCCAAGCTCTACACTGTTGTAGGAATTTAAAAGTAGTTTAAAGAGAAACAATCTTAAGAAAACAAGCAAAGGAACAAAAACGGAAGGAATTTATGCATAATGGTATTAATTTATAATTTTCAAAAAGGTAAAATCATAATTCTAATGCAAACACACAATGAGCACATGTCTGAGATTTATTCAACCCATCAATTAACAAGGCAACCAGCGAGATGATAAAAACAATTCATTGCACTTGAGGAGCTAGCTACTTCAGGTATTTTAATGAGGAAATGTTAGAATAAGATTGCTAGGCTAGATATAAAATAGTTAATGTCCTATGAAGCCATAAACCATAGCCTTTGAGGTTATCTCTTCCACCAAACAGAAACTATTTACATCTCAAATGGACAAAAATTTACAAAGCTAATCACTATTCCTATAGAACTGTACAATAGCGCAGTCAACAGAAAGCCAAAGATACAAGCTTTGGATTCAAAGCATCTTTTGGCCTATTTCCAAGTTTGATAATTTTTGTAAATATGATAACCGGGTATTTAGGGTGGTGAGGAACAGGAGAAGCAGAGGACAAGGGGGAGACATCATCTAGCTGAATAAATGCTGGATAATGCATTGGGGTACACATGGGGGATGTATTGTGCACACATACGTGTATATGGAAGGGGGGGTGAACTCACTAATTCATACAACTGGCATTCCCTAGGGCTCTGGGGACACATTCTTGAATTCCACTGACAGGCAATCATGGCATCTGGCTCTCTGCAGAACTGGGGCCACACTCTGACTTGGCTCTGGCAGGCTGAGGACAGGGAAAACTCAGACTTGGCACCAGCTACCAAGTCAGGTTGGCAACAGGTTGTAAGGTGCCCCCAGCTAGAAGACATCAAATGAGCTAGAGTCCACAAGGGCACCTTAAAAATTATAGAGTGTGACAGGAACCAGAAGCTCTACTATCACCGTTACAGGGGCAAAAGCATAAAGGCAGGTGCCCTCCCAGCACACCAAAGACTTCACACATTAAGCCTAAAGTGGTCAATGATATAGATGGACAGATAAAGAAGATGTGGTACATATATACAGTGGAATATTACTCAGCCATAAAAAAAAACGAGATCTTGCCATCTGTGACAACACAGATGGACCTAGAAGGTATTATGCTAGGTGAAATAAGTCAGACAGAGAAAGATAAATAGCAAATGATTTCACTTATATATGGAATCTAAAAAACAAATGAACAAACAAACAAACTAGGAACCAAACAAACTGGTGGTTATCAAAGGACAAGGCGGTGGAAGATGGACAAAATGGGTGAGGGGGAGTTGGAGGTATAAACATCCAGTTATGGAATGAACAAGTCATAAGGATGAAAGGTACAGCATAGGGAATATAGTCAATGGTACTGTTAATAACATTCTATGGTGACAGGGGGTAGCTACACTTGGGGTGAGCACAGCACAACATATAGACTTGTCCAATCTCTATGTTGTACATCTGAAACTAATGTAACACTGGATGTCAACTATACTTCAATAAAAAAACAATTTAAAAAAAAAGACTTTGGACACAGATGCTGGGAGCAGTATGGAGACCTGAGAGGCACACATCTGATGCTACCACTGATTCCTTGCTCTTTCCTACTCCTCACCTGGGCCTTGCCACCAGCTGACTGACTATTACCTCCTTTTTCCTATCCCCTCTGGCCTCCTGCTCTTAGACTCATCTTTCCTTTCTGCCAGCTAACTTCATTTCTAACTGTCATAATGTCACATACCTTCTGTTGAGAGTTTTCAACTGCTTAGTCTCAAAACTGGAAAGACATATAAGCAAAAACAGAACTTCCCTTCAAAAGTAAAGCTGTTCTAATAAGCATTGTATGTAATTGCTCACCGTGCATGGGATTTCACTGTCGAGCTCCCGGAACACGGATAGCCAGTCATCCTGACTAGAGACATTCCAGTTGGGATAGTCCACAAAGGTAGCCTGGGCCATGATCTCCTCCTTGTCATTGCAGAGGGTAATAGCAAGGTTTGCTTTTTCCCTGTAGAAATGATTAAAAGTGCACAATGACTAAGATCACCAAAAGGGAGATGAGGTGTCGTTTTTCCCCCTTCTTTGGCTACTGAAGCTTAGCAACCACTACATAAGGTATGAAACCTCCGGAAGAGGTAGGAACAACATGGCAGCAACTTTGAGAACAGATCTTTCAAGATATCTGTGCTACTAACTAAATTTTTATTGAAAACTACACATCATTAGAAAGGTGTTACACTTACATGAAGTGTCCAATACCCTTCCCTTCGAGATTGGGGAAATTGACTGCAGTTTTCCCTATCCTGTCCATGTTGCCAATTCCACTGGATTGGCCAAAACATACACAGCTAGAGTGGCCAACTGTCCGTGTTTGTCTTGGACTGAGAAGGTCCCCAAAACACAGCAGTGTTAGGGCTACAAGTCCTGAGCTAACTGGGTTGAGTTGGTCACCTGCGCTAAACAGTGAGGCTGAGAGTTTAGCCCCACCTGTCAGCCACCTAAGCCAATTTTTCCAAACTCTAAGCCCATGCCCCTAGGCTAATGGATTCTTATGGGATATGAGAATCAATCACTTGATCCAGCTGCAGAAATGGAGACCCTGAGGGGTCTGGTTAAGCTAAGGCCACAGAACAAGCTTAATAAACACAAGGAAGGAGAAGCAAGGTCTTCCAACTCTTATTCTGGTGGCTATCCCAAAGGGACATCTTAATGGTCCTTCCCAACTTCTACCCTGTCATGTGGCCCGGCATGACAGAAAGAGCTCTGACTTAGAGACAGCATATGATTTACTACACTGAGAACCATTTGTATACAAATTTAGACACAGTTTTCACTTTTTCAACTGAGTGAAATCTACGAGTATCTTAAATTGGAGGAAAAAGATCTAAATGTTCCTTCAAAACTAAGAAGATAGCATGTGACTAAAGAAAGAGGAGAAAATATAATGGAGAGAATAGAGAGAAAGTGCTATATGCTTTCCAGTTATATTTTCATCATAAAAGCAATGAATTGTGACTCCAATCAAAAACAGAAAGTACTCACAAGAAGAGAAAAACAATGGGAAAAATCATCCCTAATGCCACCTCCTGTAGACAACCAAACGCTGTCGGTATTTTGGTGTCTATCTCACCAGACTTCTCTCTTTTTTGAGAGTAACTGTCAAATGAAATGTACTTTGTGTGTTTTTAAAAGTAGACTCACACAACCCATACTGTTTTTAGCCTGCTTTTCTCACCCTCTTGACAGCATATCATTTTACTAGATTCATTCACCAAAGTTCAGTCTCTCACATCCATGCACTTTCTGTACTTAATTTTTTTCTTCAAATAAGTTCATTTTGGCTTAAATAAGACCTTCTCAATAGGAAATGTATGACAAAAGCACAAATGGAAAACCAGTATCCGTTGCCATATATAGAACTATAAAAACATAAAACACTTAGAACAAAAATTGTTCTTGCGTGTATCGAGATAAATCACCTTGAGCACTACCAGAGGCATAGGCATCTTCGGAAAACACTGTGCTGGGGATGTCAATCTCTGCTTACAGCCACTGTCCTCTCATAGGAAGCCCACTCTTCAGCCATGGGGGACTCCCTCAGGGTGCACCTGCCCCAAAGACCCCACCCTAGCCCTGGCTATCATGCAAAGAAGACAGAAGGCTGCCCTCAGGTCCCAAGAATATACTATCCACATAGGGGGTTCATTAGCAAAAGGATGCAGCCCCCCCACCTCTCCATTCTCATTTGCTGAAGCCCTGCTCCTCTTCCCACTCCTGCAGAGGCTCCCTCTAGCCCCTGGTCCTCAGGGCTCCTCTGCCCGAGGTTCCCAGAGCCATGACCTACTGCTCCACAGTGATAGTCCTCACTCTAATCCAGATGAGAAAATGCCCAGGGCATGGGCCCCAACAGTGATGATGAAGGAGGAAGTGCGCAAAAGCTGGGACAAGGCAGCTGCCATCCCCTTAGGGAAATAAGGGAAATGTGTTCCTGGAATCCCAATTTGAACTTGAAACACATTTATCCATGGGAACCTAGGGGGGTGGTTGGGTTCCATAGTACAATTAGCACAGTACTATACCACACAGACATTATAGATTAAATAGGCTTTTGTGGGTGGGCCTGGGAAGCCAGCCATGAATAACTTCATTTCAATGGGAAAATGCACTTCAATTTCCAAATGGCCGAGTGCAAGAAAGTAACTTTTGTAGCATTATCCTTTTGTATATATAATTTCCAGTTCTTATTACCTCTTAACATTAGTCCTCTATGGGACAGACAAAAATTACTGCAAGAGCAAAGAAGGGAGATGAGGGAAAAGGTAGAGGGAGGCTTGATTTTAAAAGTTGGATTTACAATTATTCTTTGAAATAAGCCAAATTTAAAAATACACACACACACACACACACATACACACACACTTCACACAAAATACATTAAAGCTCAAGGGTATTATCCAGCAAGTGAAATCAGAGTTATTTTCATTAGAGTAATGTCTCATTTGTTCACTTGTTTAGAGAATTTTCCAAGTTCAGCAAAAATCCATTTTATTTAACTACACTTGATGGAAATCTTGGTGAAACTGTATCCCCATTTTCTACTTTATTAAGCATCACAAATAACACAGATCTGGGTGTTCCCAGAGCCTATCGTGGTTTCTGCCACCCTCCTCCCACCCCCTGATGCCCCCTGCCTTGTGACATGTGCACCTGATGTAGCCAATTCTTTTGGCCCTTTTCCCCACTCATCCGCTCTGCCAAATCTTCTCATTTTCTCCCTAACATTTAGCAGAGCTTTTAGGTGAGGTCAGTTATATTCATTCCTGTATCTGTGACTGACCTGGCAGCTAATATAACAAAATTCAATAACCTAGAAAAGAAACCACCAGCTCGAAGCCTTGAGGTTGGCCTGGCAAAAGGGGATGGGGGTTACCTACCATGAAAAATGAAAGACAGCATGGGCTGGATAGCAGCTATTAGGTGAGCTCCAGGACACTGATGAAAATATAAACTTACTTTTTTTTTTAAGTAGGCTTTGCACCCAGTGTGAAGCACAAAGCGGGGCTTGAACTCACAACCCTGAGATCAAGACTTGAGCTGAGATCAAGACGTAAGCTGAGGTCAAGAGTCGAATGCTTAAGCGACTGAGCCACCCAGGCATCCCTTAATGTAAATTTACTTTACTTCTGAAGATATGCTGGCTTTTGACATAGGTCACAAACTTTTCAGTTATTAGGATTCCATTTAAAGGTTAAAAAAAATTTTCACTACTCCACTCCCACATGGTGTAAGTTATACTTTTCTTATCTGCCAATTCAGAAAAGATATAAACACATTAGACATGTGGATTTGAGGTACTCTGACAGCTGCTCCAAGACCCAGTAGGGGTACAAAGCTGTTCTTTGGAAACAACTGACTATCGAGAACTTTCAGGTAATTAGCATGTGACTGTGTGTAGGATTTGAGAAAACAGATTTTTGGAAGGTTTTTGAAAAAAAAAATCTGTAGAAAGCCCCAGTTGTAACCCCACCCTCACCCCATATGCCATGTTCTGAATACCCCGTGAAAGGATGGGCCCTTGGCAACTGATCACATGGGTCACTGGTGATCACGTGGACAGCCCAATCACATACCCTCCTGCTCAGGCCGACTGTGACACATTCACCCCATGAGGGGCAAGTCAGGAGTGCACACTTGCTACCAAGCTGGGGGGTTATAATTTATTCACATGCAGAAATTTATTCACGTGGTTAAGATTCAAGACTCATTACGGTTTACAGTGGCCCCTGCCACTTGCTTTTCCATCTCAAAGGCAATCATGTCTCTCTTTGTACCATGTTCTGAAGTCTGTTGTTTCCTTTTAGTGTATATATGAAAGAGAATTCCATTGTACTCATAAAGTGGTGCCTCATCCTGTTCTATGGCTGCCTAGTTGCTGAGAAAGGAATAGAAGGAGAATAATAGAAAAACTTGCCTCTATCTGACCCTGGTCCCTGCTCCCTTATAGGCAGAGCCAGAGCACCTCCTAGGAGCGAGGCATTACATGTATTTGATAACTATTTTCACTGTCCCACTCACCCTATAAATTAGGTACAACTGTTCATTTCACAGATGAGGTTATTGACTGATTGTGCATAACGTCCCTAAGGCTAAGGCTGAGCTAAGGCTTAGGTATGCATGATCACATGGCTAGTAGTGAATTTGTTCATTAATGCAACAAACATTTATGGAATACATACCAAGTATCAAGCCTTTTCTGGCTCCAGGGATACAGCAGAGAACAGAAAAGATTCCTGCCCTCATGGAGCTGATGTTCTAATGGATGGAGGCAGCCCAATTAAAAAAAACTAAACTAAACTAAAATGCACAGAATGTCAGGTGGGGACAAGTGCTGTCAAGAAAAATAGGGGGAAGAGGATGAACCTTGCAGGTGTGTGCAGGTGCGACAGGGACTCCTCTGTAACAGTAGGATGAGGCACACATGTGCCTGGGGTGCCTCAGAGAAAATAAAGGAACTCGGTGGAGCTCAAGGGAAGTGAGGTCAGAAAGTAAAAGGGTAGGCTCCACACCAGATCCTGGCAGGGACGTAGCAGACCAGTGGAGGGTTTTGAGCAGGAACACAACAGGATCTAGTCGGTGTGAATGGTGTCACTCTGGCTATTACATTGAGAATAATTAGCTGGGGAGGAAGGGGGGAACAGGTGAGGACTGATGCCAAGGTGGAAGCAGAGACCAGAGAGGGGCAGTGGTAACACTCCAGTGCACCAGCCTCAGACCGAGGCTTCTGGATATATTCTGTAGGTGGAGCAGACAGCTTTGCTGGTGTGGGAGGTAAGAGCAAGTATGAAGGTGACACCAAGGTTTTTGGTCTAAGCAACTGAAAGGTTGGAGTTGCTAGAGTTACCGAGATGGGGAAAACATGGGGTAGTTGGGAGGTGGGTGATGATCATGCTAGCTGTGAAGTACCTACTAGGTATCCAAGGGGTGACATCCACCAAGAAGCTGGATAAATGAATTTGGAATCTAAGAGATTCTGTCAACAATGTTAGCTGCTTTCCACATTTAAATCATAAATTCACCCAGAATTGCTTTTTTCCCTTTTTTGTATGACATGAGGTTGGTATTTACATTTATTCCCTTTTCCATATGGGTAACAAATTGTCCCAGCACCATTAATTGAATGGTACGTTCTTTCCCCACTGGCTTGGCCATCCAGTTTTCATGTATGTGTGGGTCTGTCTCTGGGAGCTCTGATTCCTTGGCCATTACAACACTGTCCTGATTACTATGCCTACCATGAGTCTTTAGTTGGGCAAATCTCCTCACCTTATTTTTCTTCTTTCAAATGGCTCTGGCCCTTCGCTCTCTCATATAAATTCACACACATATTGTCAACCTCAAAATAATCCGATTAGGATTTTGATTGGAGAAGAATTGACTTCTTTACAGTATTGAATATTCCTATCCAAGAACATGATATAACCTCTTCATTTACTTAGGTCTTCTTTGATGTCTTTCAATAAAACTTCCCAAATTACCCCATAACATGCTTACATGTGTGCTTCCTGGGAGGAGGGGGAGAATCTTTGAATATTACCCTCCTTCTGAATAATACCTTAAGAGTACTTTCATTCTAATCATGCACCTGCCAATTCATCTATTTATGGTCTATATTTTACCTATTATTTACATCATATAACTTATTATTTATATTTAATATCTGTATTAGATTATTATCATTATCACTTTATACAAGTTTGATTTTCTTCTTGGATTTACCAACATATTTACACATATATTTGTTTACTTTCCTTCTTGTATCTTAGCTTTCCAGCTAAGAAATTCATCCTTTTGCCTAGAGTATATTCTGAGGAATTTCCTTTATTCAGATTTCACTGGCAAACTAACTCGGTGTTTGTTTGTCTGAAAATGTATTCATTTTCCCCTAGGTATTGAAAAATTCTTTCACTGGGTACACAATTTAGTTTGATGCTATTTTCTCTCCAATACTGAAGATATTCTACTATCTTCTGGCTACCCTGCTTGCTAGTAAGAAATCATTAACCTAATTTTCAGTTGTTTGCAGGCAATTTGTCTTTTCTCCCTAATTACTTTTCAGATCTTATCTTTAGCTTTGGCGTGTTGCTGTTTCATTATTATGGGCTTCCCTGTGGATCTCTCTATGTATTTATCCTGTTTGGGATTCACTGAGTTTTCCAGATCTAAGAATTGGTGCTTTTTGACAGTTCTGGAAAGCTATAGCTGTCAGCCATTATCTCTTCAAATATCGGCCTCTTCCAATGACCATCATGTCATTCTAGACGTCTGATTAGACCCAACTGTTAACTGTACCTTGGGCAGGCCTCCATTTTCTGATCTGTAAAATGGGCAGGATAGTGGCTACCTCTGGGTTGTAAAAAAGACAACATTGGCAAAGCACAGAGCCTGACAGAAAATAAATTCTCAGAGCTGGCAGCTGATATTATTAACTCACCCCAAGATTCTACCAGAGGGAGAGGCAGTTGAGATTTGAACCCAAGTTCACCTGAATCCAAAGGCCACGAGAAACCCTTTCATTTTGCAGGCTGTTATGGAACTTAGAGGTTGACAGATTTTCTTGCTGCCCACTTCCTCATCATAAGCCTCATAAGGACAAAGGAGTGGGGTCCCTTCCTAGTGTGTGATAACATGGATAAACATTCCTTACATACTTACAGAAGATAGATGATATTAAGCCTCCCAAACAGCTTCTGGGTAAATTTTCTAATGAGGTTTTTGATACAATAAATATCCTGTGATTCTGTTCTTCGGCAATGAACCACTTCTACCTTTCCTCTTGGAGAAGTGAGCACTGACATTTTTTATCCTGTCCCAAAAAGACAGAAAACAGTCCACGGTTAATCTGAGGTGACAAGCCTGTCCGGTTACAGTACTTACAAAATTGGACATGAATTCAATTTCCATATGGTTAGAATGAACGTGGAATTTCAGTGCTGGAGGGACACAGTTTCCCCTGGGGGACGGCCATGACGAACGACTGCCATTGCCAACCAGCCGATGTATGTCTCTCCAGGAGAACGATGTTTCTGAGAATTGACCCATCTAGAAATGTCTGCAACTGTACTCTTTGTTTCCAACAAAGCTGGTTTAAAATATTCTAACAATAGGATGGAAAAACATTGAAAGGAGGTATTGATTCAGAATCCTCTTTATTTAATTGGCCACCATGGCATGTGGTCAAGAGTTACAGGGGAAATACTGACAGCTTCTTCCCATGTTCCAAATAGAGTTCCCCAAACTGGAGCCCTGAAAAGCAACAGTCCTGAGAGATATTTTGAGACAAAAAAAAATGTAGGAAATGCTGCTTAGGATGGCCCTCCTGAGGGGCCACCATGCCCATTAAAGTCTTTGAGAAGTTCCATAAGAAAGTGTCTCCTTTCTCAGCCTTTCCCACACCCTTAGAAATTAGAAGAATTTCTAATGACAGCAACATTGGAGAGTCTAATGTTCCAGAAGGACACTTTGGGGAATGCTGCTGACAGGAACAGCAGGCTACAAACTGATTTTAATCTCTCTCTTAATATCTCAGTGTGTGTGTGTGTGTGTGTGTGTGTGTGTGTGTCTATTTCCTTCCTCCCTCTGTCTGTCCCTCCGTTTCTTCCTTTCTTTTTTCCTAGGGAAAATCATTTTATTAGGTACTGGCCAGTATGCTCAAAACAGGCACATTAATTTTCACCACTGTTTGGACCCTAGGAACAATATGAAGCACTCCCAGCTCCGTAGAAAGCTGCCTTGTGGCAGGCCCCACTTCGCTTTGCTCCTCTAAAGGTAACCATGATTCTGATTTCTATCATGTAGATGATCTCGGCCAATTGTTGTATATCACATGAGTGGGATTACATAGTATGTATGGTTTTCTTTCAAAACATAGTATTACATCATTTGGCTTTTTGTTGTTACTGCTGTTGTTTAGAGATGTCCTTGCACAGTTTTCAATGGGCCAAGTACCAATGAACTTGAGCACTGCAAGGGTCTGAGACAGCACTGGACCAAGCTCCTCCTTCATCAGATGAGGGAACTGAGGCCCATGAAGTGAAGTGACTTGACTCAGGACATGCAAGTTTGGTCAGAAACAGAACATTTGGCATGTGCTTCTAGTCCAACTCCCTGTCACTCCCCCTGTTTCAGTAGCCTGCAGGCTGCCTCTGCAGGTGAGGGTCCCCCTGCCCTCAGAGCCTACTGGTGTTCACATTAACTGCAGTTTGACTGCTCTTAACCATTGACACTCAGATGTTAAAGGTACAAGGTGTGGGGTCATGCAGGGGAACTTAGAAAGATGGCAGGTGGCAGCCAAGAATCCTTACCCGTGGCTTTCTCCTTGGTGAATTCACACCACCCTCAGTTCACATGGGCCTACATTAGCACTTGCAAAGCAAACCCAGCTCTTGCACATGTCCTACACTGTCCAAGCTCACTGAAACTGAAAGGAGTCAAAAATGCCAATTTATTCATTTACAGTAGGAAAGTCAACAGCCAAGCAGTCTAGATGTTTCTGCAGCCCAGACAGTTGACAAACAAGTCATGTAAGCTAAATACAAGTCTGACTTCCTCTCCTTTGAGAGAACGAGGTGTGCTATCTGGCCATTGTCTTGCAGCCTTAGTATCAGGGTGGCTGAGGTGAAGTGGGGGACATATGTACTCTCAGCTCCTGCCTTGCGAAAAGGTAAGCTCAGAATGGCAGATCTTCACATCTGTAAGGGAAGAAAACCTTGATGTTTAAATAACATCTCCAAAATCAGAAAGACTGGCTCAAAATTTTCTTCATACTCTGAAGATAGAAATAAATAAACATTTCTTTAAGCTGGTTTAGCCTCCATCTGTGCCATGGCAAGGCCATCCACTCTCTCCTCATAGACCACTACCTGGAAGGTGGTTTACATGGGGCTAAAGCCAAGAACAAATGCTGTAGAATCAGAGTACCAGGGATGAGACCCAGTTTCTATTGCCTATTAGCTATATAACCTTGAGCAAGTCACTTAAACTCTGTGCCTCAGTTTCCTTATCTGTAAATCAGAGATACTATACATACTGTAAAGGGTTTTATAAATGAGTTATTATATGCAAAACACTGAAAGTAGTGTTTGACATGTAGTTAAGTACTCAATAAATATTAACCATATCATCATTATTACTATTGAGCATGGACATTCTCAGGATTCAAAATAGTGGACCTCAAGAAGTCACTCAAAGCTCCTAAGGTCTGGTGGAGCTTCATCTACTGCAGAGATATCAAGGCAAGGAAACCAGAGATGGGTAATGCTTAGGTGGCATCTTCACAGTTTGCCTGGGCATCTCTACATTGTTGACAGCCACAGGACCGAATGATCCCCTTTGCAATAGACACATTCTTTCTTAGATAAACAAATACATCTTTAATAAAGTGGCAAGTTAAGTTTTGATGACCTGACATTTCATTTCTAAGATGGCTTTACATAGCCCAGCTGCAATTATGAGCTGATTTCATGTTCTTTTTTTTTTTAATGTTTATTTTTGAGAGAGAGAGAGAGAGAGAGAGAGACAAAGTGTGAGCAGGGCGGGGCAGAGAGAGAGGGAGACACAGAATCTGAAGCAGGATCCAGGCTCCAAGCTGTCAGCATGGAACCCGACATGGTGCTCAAACTCACAAACCATGAGATCATGACTTGAGCCGAAGTTGTATGCTTAACTGACTGAGCCACCCACGCACCCCTTGATTTCATGTTCTAACTCTAATGTCAATCTTTCTTAACATTTAATTTTAAAAGTTATTTTGAAATACAGCAATGCATTCTTCATCATACCTTCTCAATGCAATACCTCCTCAGTGTGAAAGATATTATATATATGTGTGTATATATATATATAATAATCACACACACACATATATATATATATATACATACATATTGAAATCATGATTGTTTTTATTGTGGCAAAATGTACATAACAAAAAACTGTCATTTTTACCATTGTAAGTGTACCATTCAGGGGCATGAAGTACATTCACTTTGTTGTGCGATCATCACCATTATTCATCTCCAGAACTTTTTCATCTGAAATCCTGGTGTGAAATCCTTTTGTCCCAACTGAAGTCTCCTCTCTTTGAGGTTTGGCATGTGTATAGTTTCAGATGGTACCTTCTACCCTAGGGGATCAGACACACACAGTATCCACTAGATGGGTATCATAGACCAATGGGGAGATAATCCATGGAAGGTGTCTCAACTGAAGGCCTTCTCACCCCAAATCTGGGAGAAGCATTAACAAGCAATAAAATGATGGTATTATTTCAAAGGAGGCAATCAGAACCTGGCTGACTACCATCTGAGCAATTAAATATTTAGTAATATTTTCCACATCCCCTGTGAATGTGAAGTTAGGTACCTCCTACAAAGACATGACATTAGTAGAGACAACTGATTTTCATATTTGCAAATATCTTTTACCTACTTTGGGTGGGAATAGACTTTAATATAATGTCTAGACTCCTGTCAAAGCTAGCCATAATGTTGTCATTCCTGGTTTTGGTATGAACTTAAAAGCAAAACTGGAAAGAGACATCTTGTTTGTGAAACATGATGTCAGAAGCTGATGCTACAAATAAACATTTTGAATAAAATCATAAACTATAATTACATAAAAACATAAAGTATAAGCTGAGCTTTGGAGAAAAAGTAAAGAAGGAAGAGAGAGAGAGCAAAGGGGAATCCCCCACCCAGATGGCAATGACTTTGTGTCCAGTGGCTCAGGGAGTGATCAACTGTGATACACAGCCTGGGGCAAGAGTCTCAATCCCCCATGGGGAGAGCAGGCACCTCATTCAAAACTGAGAACTGGAAGTAAAACTATGTGCACAACTTGGACTTTGGAGGGGTGGACCTCTTGGTAAATGAAGAGACTAAAAAAACGAACCTTACCAGCCCATGGAAGTGACAAAGAAGCTTTCTCCACTTTTAGCTCTGGGTAGAGAAGGGAAGAAAACAAAATACTGTGAGGAATCCAAACCCTAGATCAAAGTAGGTGTGCACCCCAATCCACACGACCTGTGTAGTGTGCCAGTCCCAAGAATTTCAAATTATAGAGTATGGAAGACACTATGAAATAAGTATCTTTACAATTATTAGAAATACATATAGAGAAAAGTCATGAAAATGGGTAATTATGAAAAAGAACAGAAACTTTAAAAATAGAAAATATGATTATTAAACTTTGTGCTAATAGGATGGGTTAAAAACATATTAGACAAGACTGAAGAAAATTAATGAACTGGAAGGCAGCTATGAAGAAATGATCTAGGATGAAGCACAGAGAAATGAAAAGAGAATATGGAAAGCAATTAAGAGACATGTAATACAGAAGGAAAAGATTATGTCTTAGACGAATTCCATCAATGTCTTATTGGAATTCAAAAAAGAAAGAAAGAAAATATTGTTTGAAAATAATGGCTAATATTTTTTTAGAATTGATGAAAGACCTAAATCCTCAGCTCGGAGCAGGAAATAAAAATAAATCCTAAATATATGGTAGTGGAATTACAAAACACTAAAAATAGAGAAAGCCTGAAAACAGCTGGATAAAAGAGAAACTGCCTAATAATTAGACTAAGTATATATCTTATCAGCAACAACAGGAGCCAGTAGTACATGGGTTGGCAAACTCCCTCTGCAAATGGCCAGATGATCAATATTTTAGGCTTCAAGAGCCACATGCTCTTTGTGCAACTACTCGACTCTGCTATTATAGCATGATAACAGTCAGAAACAATATGAACACAAATGAGCATGAATTTTATTTAAAATTCTACTCACGGACACTGCAATTTGACTTTTACATAATTTTAGTGTGTCCTAAAATATTCTTATGATTTTTTCAATTGTTTAAAAATGTCTTTTAAAAAATTATTAGCTTATGGGCCATACAAAATAGCCGATGAACTGAATTTGGCTTATGGGCTTATGAATTTGGCTATAGCTTCCCAACCACCATCATAGTATCTTTAAAAAGGTAAAGGTAAGGTGGTGGTGGGGGGGGTTGTACCTGGATGGCTCAGTCAGTTGAGTGGTCTGACTTCAGCTCGGGTCATGATCTCATGGTTCATATGTTAGAGTCCCACATCGGGCTCTCTGCTGTCAGTGCAGAGCCCACTTTGGATCTTCTGTTCTCCTATCTCTGCCCCTCCCCCACTTGCACTCTCTCAAAAACAAATAAACATTAAAAAAATAAAAAGTAAACATAGGGGTAGGGGCTCAGTTGGTTAAGTGTCTGACTCTTGATTTCAGTTTAGGTCATCATCTCACGGTTCATGGAATGGAGCCCTGATGCTGACAGCATGGAGCTTGCTTCAGATTCTCTCTCTGCCCCTCCTCTCCTCCCATGTATGTGTGCGCACATGCATGCACATGCAGGCAAAGGTAAAAACAGATGTTAACCTAGAATTCTATGCCTAGCTAAACAATCATTAAAAGATGAAGATTAAAAAAAGAAAATCTACTACAAAGATGAAAAGAAATTACCAAAGAATCTGGTTGAAAGAACCCCTAAAAAGATGTACTGGAAAGAATAAAATTAAAATCAGAGAGGAATGAAACATAAGATAAAATGCTGGGGAGAGACAAGTAAACATGCAGGTGTATCTAAAGAAGCATTGATCGCAACAAGAAAAGTGATGATGATAAATTTTGCTTAAAAAACAAAAACTGCATTAAATTACCAGACAATAAAAACTTGTGAGATGGAAGGAGGGCAATCAGAAATAAAACATTCTAAGGTGTTTATGTCTCTGAGAGGAGGCTAGAAATGATTAACATTAAACTTTGTTAAATCAATTATGCATAATTACAAATTTAAGTGAAATCACTTAAGGGAAACGTCTTTTTATCTTAATAGCTATTTGTTTATTTAGTTGGGTGACTTTATTACAGTGATATAAAATTGCATTGAATTCATTTAAAATTTGAAAAGTGAGACTACTTAAAAAATAGGTAGTACAAAGCTATGACAAATATTTTTATATTGGTTACAAATGACTTCAGTTTGGGAAATCAGCCTAGCTGTTTTTCAAAAGGACTTCTTATAGAGGTAGATATGATTTTTCTAAATACATAAAATACACACGCACATACACACACATTTATAAATATTTTTTCCAAACACCAAAGGAGACTTGCAACTGCCAAAAGTTCTTAAGCAACAAGCTTTTCACGCCATGAAAAGACATGAAGGAATCTTAAATGCACATTACCAAGTGAAAGAAACCAATCTGGAAAGGCTACATTATATACAACCCCAATGATATGACATTCTGGAAAAGGCAAAACTATGGAGACAATTTTTAAAAATCAGTGGTTGTAGGAGGCAAAGGGGGAGGGAGAGATAAATAGAGCACAAAGGATTTTTAGGATAGTGAAACTGTTCTTTACCATGCTATGATGGTAGATACAGGCCATTAAATCCCATAGAATCTACAACACTAAGAGCGAACCCTAATGTTAACTGTGAACTTTGGATGATAATGATGTGTCAATGCAGGTTCATCACCTGTAACAAATGTACCACTCTGGTGGGGAATACTGACAGTGGGGGAAGAGGGGATGGCAGGAGTGATAAACAGGAATTCTCCGTACCTCCATTTAACTTTTCCGTGAACCTAAAACTGCTGTAAAATATAAAGTCTGTCTTTTTTTTTTTAATTCTCTTAACCATTTGCTTGCATATAATTTTTCTGTTTTGAAGACAGGTAAAGAATTATACCAGCTATCATTTACCGAGTACTTTACATAGATTTTCTCTTTAATGCTGATAAAATAGATACTATTATTTTCATCTCATAATTAAGGATATTGAGCTAAGAGAATTTACGCAATTATGGCATATTCACAGAAAATTTAAACATCTGTTTATCTGACCACAAGGATGTCTTCTTTGCCAGTACTGTGATGATTCATTTTCATTTTTTATATTATCTGGTTTTAAAATACCTTCGGTTATTTTTAATTACAAGCTTTCAAGTTTATTCGTGCACAACTGTCCGGAAAGCAAGAGGACTGGACCTCAGAGACTACAAAGCCTAGAATGCAACGCGGCGCCGGGCTACCTAGGAACGCAGCCGCTCGCTCCCTTAGCATGCTGGGAATGGTAGTTTTCTGGCCTACCTCTCTTTCTCCGCACCCCCCAAGCGTCCCAACCGGAGCTTTGTTCCTATTGCCCTTCCCCGGAGCCACGGTTCGACAGACCCACCCGTCTTCGCACGGTCATCTCAGTCCGGGAGACTGATCTAAGGTGCACGCCTGACTCCCTGAACCCCGACGCCGCTGGGCGGCCAGGGCTACCCATCTCACCTGCAACTCCGAGACACGGCGCTCGGAGGAGGACGCGCAGCCTGGTTACCACAGAAACGAAGTTACAATTGCGTCACGACGCGTGCGGGAAGTCAAAGGTCATACCAGCTAGTTCCGCTTCCTGTTCCGGAATCCCGCTTGTTGTCAGAAAGCTTTGGGGTTCTGGCCAGCTCTCGAGGCAGATTTCTAGGGTCCAGGTTGGCCTGAGGTCTGCTGCTGCAGCCATGGCGGCCTCCACTGCAGCAGGGAAACAGAGGATTCCCAAGGTGGCCAAGGTAGGCGACCGCGAGGGGCTTTGTGGGAAGAGGTCCGGGAGAGGGGCTGCCCCAACCTCCTTGGAGCCCGCGGCGGGAGAGGATGTGGCGCCAGGAGCAGGCCCACCCCGTGCGGGCCTAGGGGAAAGAAGAGGGGAAGGGTCAGCCGGTGGGAAGGCGGGGGGTGGCGGGGTGGCAAGTTTTTGTCATTACGGAGCATTCCTCGCCTTGGCGTGGCCTTCGTTCTGGGAGGTGTTTTTGCTGGGGGGTCATTTGGCAGAAATTAGTGCGCTAGGCGCTGGGAAGCTATGATCTATTGCGGGTGACGAGCAGTGCGCAAATAAGACAGGAGTTAGTGTAAAATTGCAACCTTGTCAAATGCTACTGAGGCAGCGTAGAATATGCCATGGAATAGTGGGAGTTCTGTGAGGGGTCTGCAGAGTAAACTTTGCCGGGGAAGTGATATTTAAGCTGACATTTGATGCTGACTAGCAGTTAGCCAGCTGAGAGTTGGAGGAATGAGAGGGCATGGGTTGTGTAGCGGCATTAATTTAATTAAACAATAAATTTGATGTTATCTGATATTTCCATAGGTGTCCGATACTTACTAAGTGCTTATTATGTGACAGACTTTGTCCTGAGACTTTGCAGATGCCCTGACTCCAGTCTGCTCCAGCCCAGATAGCTCTCTCGAGCTTGTCTTTTACATACTCATTTAGATGACTCCATGAGATAATGCGTATAAATCACATAGCACAGTATCTGTGATTACATATGAGCTAGCATCATTTTGAGATCATTCCACATGTGGCATTACACAATTAATACTTCTTATAATTCAACTCCATAAAATTTGATTCGGCACCAGTGGTCCAATAGAAATGTAAGGTGAGCCACATATGTAATTTTAAGTTTTCCTACAGCTACATTGAACAGTTACAACAGGTGACATTAATTCAACTGTATGTTTTCTTTAACCCATTATATTCAAGATGTTGTTGTTTCACCATGTAATCAATATGGGAAATTTAATTTGGTAGTTTATTTATTTTTTTCAAACTAAGTCTTCAAAATCCAGTTTATATTTTACCCTCACACCCATCTCTGGACTCACTACATTAGCTCATGGCTGTTGTGTTGGGCAGCTTAGTCTAAGACCTCAAGAAACTGATTGTCTAATGATGGAAACTTACTGAATATTGTCTTTGATTTGAAATGCCATGAAAAACCCAGTGCAACTTGAGGCATTATCGTTCATCTGGGCATAATTGGAAAATTTTGTAACTAGAGGTTGTAACACTAGATAAGATGTGGCACACATCTTCATAAAACAAAACCTGTAGTGAGAATTTTACCTAAGGAGCCTCAAAGTTTATTATTATACTAATCTAACAGGACACTTGGCTATTCTTGCTACCTTTTCTCTTAAGACTTACCTACAGTTCTGTAATAGATCTCATGTATAAGAAAGAAAACATGTTTTGTGTTTGCTTTCATAGAGAAATGAAAATATGTCATACAAAGAGAGCATCTTGTAATAATACTTCAAAAGTTCACACACACACACACACACACACACCCAAAAATGTCTGTTTTCCTGAACCTTGTGTGATGAGCATCTACTAAAAATGGAAACGTCTTCTGTCTTAAAAGGTGAAAAACAAAGCCCCAGCTGAGGTACAGATAACTGCTGAGCAACTCTTACGAGAAGCTAAAGAAAGAGAACTTGAGCTGCTTCCACCTCCACCTCAACAGAAGATCACAGATGAAGAAGAGTTAAATGATTACAAACTAAGGAAAAGGAAGGTTAGTCAAGGTGATAACCTTCCAGTCTGTTAATAACATTAATAACATTGTCAGTTTACAGAGTTCCTCATTGGTTAGAGAGGCAATAGCATAAGAATAGGTTAGCGTTTTCTAGCCCCATGAGTAGTGTGACTTCTGGTTACCAGGTAATTACATTTTGCTGAACTTTATTTTTTTTTAATTTTTTAAAAATATAATTTATTGTCAAATTGGTTTCCATACAGCACCCAGTGCTTATTCCAACAAGTGCCCTCCTCAGTGTCCATCACCCACTTTCCCACCCCCCATCCACCCTCAGTTTGTTCTCAGTATTTAAGAGTCTCTCATGGTTTGCCTCCCTCCCTCTCCTTAACTATTTTTCCCCTTCCCCTCCCCCTTTCTCCTGTTACACATATGAGTGAAAACATGTAGTATCTGTCCTTCTCTGCCTGACTTATTTCACTTAGCATAACACCCTGCAGTTCCATCCACGTTGCTACAAGTGGCCAGATTTCATTCTCATTGCCAAGTAGTATTCCATTGTATATATAAACCACATCTTGTTCCATTTGTCAGTTGATGAATGTGAAGGCTCCTTCCATGATTTGGCTGTCGTTGAAAGTGCTGCTATAAACATTGCGGTACATGTACCCCTATGCATCAGCACTCCTGTATCCCTTAGGTAAATTCCTAGTAGTGCTATTGCTGGGTCATAGGGGAGTTCTGTTGTTAATTTTTTGAGGAACTTGTACACTGTTTTCCAGAGCGGCTGCACCAGTTTCCATTCCCACCACCAGTGTAAGAGGGTGCCTATTTCTCCACATCCTCGCCATTTGCTGAACTTTATAAAATACACCATGAGTTATCTTTAAAATAAAAGTATAAAGAAATTAAATCCACCAGAGACATAATTTTTGGTGCTGAATCAAATATGGTGGTAGTTAAACAAGTGACAGCTGTAAAGGGCTGGACTTATCACGGCTGCCCCCTTGTGCACTCTTCCGCCTTCTGCAGTAGGAATTAAGACCTGGGAAAGAGCCATGAGAAGACTTGGGGATCTGACCTCCTCACCCTAGAATCCTCACTCTAGGGTAGTCTTAAATCACTAATGCTGTTGTATCTATTTACTAGTGATGTTTAAAGAGTGATGTATGAAATTTGGAGACATTACCTAAAGGACTGAAATAGTCAAAAACATTTTTATACTACGAACAAGTATAGAGTATATTAAAGTATCAGTTATTATCAGTAATAGGAGAAGATACCAATAGTTCTGCTAATAATTCTGTATATCTAAAGTGTTTCTCTTTGTTTGAATTAAGACTTTAAAGAAACACCTGAGATTGTAACCTTCATTATGAGTTTCTTATATCTCAATGATTCCAGGATGTAATTTTTCCTAAATAAGAACAAAATGAATAAACCTTTTAGGATAGAATTAATAGGGTCACCTGGGTGGCTCAGTTGGTTAAATGTCCAGCTCCTGATTTTGGCTCATGATCTCACTGTT
The DNA here is from genome assembly GCA_028646485.1 of Cryptoprocta ferox. Lineage (NCBI taxonomy): Eukaryota > Metazoa > Chordata > Mammalia > Carnivora > Eupleridae > Cryptoprocta > Cryptoprocta ferox. The sequence goes on along the minus strand of CM053576.1, from coordinate 42,676,813 downwards.
TGTGGGATGAAGCCCCATGTCAGACTTTGTGCTGACAGCACAGAGCCTGCTTGGGATTTTCTCTCTGCCCCACCTTCTCTCTTTTTCTCTAAATAAATCAATAATAAATAAACACTTTTTAAAAAAAGGAACAGGATTAATGGATAAAGGATGATGTCATTTTTACTTATTTTTCCCTTCAATTTGACCCTTTTTTCCTTCCTCTAGACTTTTGAAGATAACATAAGAAAAAACAGGACTGTGATTAGTAACTGGATAAAATACGCACAATGGGAAGAGAGTCTAAAGGAGATTCAAAGGTAAAATTACTTAGTGTGTAATTTCATATATAAAGATGTTGTAAGTTAAGAGACAGAACAGAAATAGAAAAAGGTAAAGCATGAGTGAAAGAGTGTGCCTCTGGTAGTAATTTTCTAAATTGTTCCATGGAACCCTAGGGTCCTTTGAGGGGCCTCAAGAGGCACTGTGGTAGGAGAGTCCTGGGGGAGCCGCAGAGGAGATGCTATAGGTGGGTGTCACCACCAGCACACACTCTGCAATCAAAGAAATGCAGTTTCATCTGCTTTCTCTGTATTGGGATTCTTTTAAATAGAAATTGTTCCTCCAAAAACCAGTGATCAACAAGATAAAAGTCCCTACCTGGCCCTTCCTGTTGCCCAGCCTCTCTGCACTCTCCTGGCACGCCCCCTGCCCCCGCTGCGCCCCCTACACATACTTGCCACTCCTGAATACATCATGTCTCCTTACCCTACGCTAGGCCCTTCTCTATGCCTGGAATGAGCACCCCTCTCCGCCCACCTTGCCTTCTGGAGCTTTCCTCAACTTCTCAACTCTGGAGTTACCTATTGCTTAGGCTTTTGCACCAGACCTTTAAATTTCTTTTGCTTCCTGATGTAAATTGTGATTATAACATTTACTGTATTGCATTGTGATTACATGCATGTGTGTCTTTCTCTAAGAGTCTGTAAGCTCCACTTTTTTATGCCCAAAACCTGGCTCATGGCGGACACCTGATAAAATAGGGCACTGCAGGTGGTTTGAAATAATTGCCACATGTATTGTATATGCTACTCCTGACAGTCTCCAAATCTGGCTTCCTAAGGGCTCGATCCATATACGAACGTGCTTTAGATGTAGACTACCGAAATATTACACTCTGGCTGAAATATGCAGAAATGGAAATGAAGAATCGTCAGGTCAACCATGCCCGAAATATCTGGGACCGGGCCATAACAACTCTGCCTCGAGTCAACCAGTTCTGGTAAGTTTCTGATCTACCATACTAAAGCAGCCTTTTGTAAGCTAGAAGAGTTCTGCATTTCTGTGCATTTATTTTATTTTCATAGTTGTAATTGTATATATTTAATTTACATACTACTTTTTTTTAAACATTCTGCAAGTACTTTTTAATGTCTGTAGTATAGTAAGTCATAATCACAGCATATAATAGCTTGTGTAATCAAACTAAAATTTGTATTGTAATCTTTTATACATAAGAAACTTCTTGTTGAACTAAGCAATTTTTAAGAAGAAAGTACCTTTTTTTCCTATGGTTCATCCTTTTCAGATCTACATTTTAATAAGAAAACATGTTTGCTTTAACTGTTCGGGAACATAAAGGCCTAAGTCTTTTTCACATTTAACAAAGTTAAAACTACAAAGTGCCAAAGACGATTTTCTTCCCCTAAGTCATTTTGACCAGGACTGATATTCTGGATGGTTTTGTTAAAGGTACAAGTACACGTACATGGAGGAGATGTTGGGAAACATTGCTGGCGCCCGGCAGGTGTTTGAGCGCTGGATGGAGTGGCAGCCTGAGGAGCAGGCCTGGCACTCGTACATCAACTTTGAGCTGCGATACAAAGAGGTGGATCGTGCCCGCACCATTTATGAGCGATATATCCTTTGAGCAAGTCCGAGTGGTGCCGTTACTGTCCTGGGTGCTGCTCACCCAATGGAGGGGCAGTCGTGGTCTGGGCTTGTGGACAGTCATTAATGTGGACTGGGAAGTCAAAGATGCAGGTTCAGCTGGCTTCGTAGGCTATATATATATTTTCTAGAGACACAGGGTGGTCAGAATAAAAGTTCATGGTCTGGGTAATTGAGCTTTTTCCAGTGAAACTTTGGGTTTGTTTATATTTTGGGATTAATGCCATGGTTCCTTATGGAAAGTGACACTCCAAGGCTTTAGCTCCTATAGCCAGTCCTGTTTCTTTAGGGTTTTTTTCCTAGGTTTTTCTAGGGTGTTGGTCATTAGCACTGCTACTGGAGCCCCCCAAAGGATGGAGACCGGAGGGCAGCATCGTGTTATGCAAGAAGCTCTGCTTTAGGGCCAGCTGGATGGGTTCGAGTCCCTTCTCTGGCACATGTTAGTGGGGCAGCCTCAGATGAGTCAGTTAACACTTCTGAACCTTGTTTTCTCTCTTCTAAAATGAAATAGAATCTCTCAAGATTAGTTGTCTTTCGGATTTAAGATTTTCTATATGAGGGTGGTGGGGGCGTGTATGTATGTGCCTGGTTTGTGTGCATGTGCATGCACGTGGGCCCGTGTACATAATTTTTCTTAGGAACAGTGATTTGGTATTTGAAATTAAGTGGTAAGAGTGACTTCGTCGAACATAAATACCAGGAAAAAGAAAAATCAGCTTTGCACATTTTAATATTTTTAGTTCAACGGAGGCTCTTATGACACTTGTTGTGTGCCAGGCATTGCTGGAAGCACTTTACAGATATCATCCCTCAGTCCTCAGGACAGCCCTGAGTACAGGATCTGCTCAAGTCTGCAGGATGGGAAATGAAGGCGTAAGCGGCTAAGCAGCAAGGCCCGGGTCTTACAGGTGGTGGTGGAGGTGGGCTCAGAGCCCAGCCGCAGCTACAGAGCCTTTGCTTTTCACATCATTGTCCTATTTGAAGGTACTACTACTTCGGAATTCACGATTTCCTCAAGCAAGTTAGAAGAAAAATAGATATATCCTATTAAGAAATAAAATAGCAATTGAAAACTTTTTTCATGTCAGCTACTTTTCAGTAAAAAAAAGCAAAACAAAAACTTTTCTCTTCTGGCTCTAGTTAGCAGTTTTGTTTTCGTAACTTCTTTTTCCTAATCATTAATTCAAATATTAATGTCACTGAGCATATAATATAGTAGGTGCCATTTATTGAGCACATTCTTTTGGTTCAAATCTGTTAAGAGCTTTACATCCATTATCTCCTTTAAGGCCAGCAGTCATCTAGTGAGTTTGGTTAGTATTCTTTTTCTGTATTTATAGAAGATAAAGCTTGAGTCTTGGACAGTTTAAATGATGTATTCAGGATGGCATTGATAACAAACTTCAGGTTTTTCATTTCTCCACACTGACTTGTACCCATCACTGAAGAACTGCATCAGCACTGGAGGAAGTCTGGTGAACAAGACATGGCCCACTACCAGAGGTTACAGAATAGCGTTTCTTTGCCTTTGCCTGTGTTTTTTCAGCCCTATCATTGTAGTTTGCATTGTTGGGGGTTTGAGTTTGATTGTTGTTTTTTTTTTAAAGCCTCATCATGCGTGGTATTTCCTTAACTCCCCTGAACTTGTTCTCGTGCACCCTGATGTTAAGAATTGGATCAAGTATGCCCGCTTTGAAGAAAAGCATGGTTATTTTGCCCACGCACGGAAAGTGTACGAGAGAGCCGTTGAATTCTTTGGAGATGAACATATGGATGAACACCTGTATGTTGCCTTTGCCAAATTTGAAGAAAATCAGAAAGAAGTAAGTACATTTGAAGAACTCAACTACATTGCATAACAGCTTAGGAAAGATGACTTGTGCATGTTGAGTTCATTTCCAGTTTCTTATTCACTTATCCTTGGGAAAAATGTTTTCAAAATCTTGCAAAGAAAACAGTATATGTTTGTGGCTTAGCTGCAGATTGGGAGCCAAGCTATAACAGATTGTATTAAACTGTCCTGATTCTGTTGTGCTTCGCTTGAAAATTAAGCCTTTGTATCTATGATAAGAATATTATGTATAAACTGAGAATTAGTCATTTGGTCTCCTAAGTAAAGGGCTTTATAGATAATAAACCTGGAAAACAAAAGCCCAGAGCCCTTAGAACAGAGAACAGAAGTTGAAATGAAAACAGAGATTGCCACACAAATAAGTCAGTTCTATTCTTCTGTAATATATATGGAAATAATCCCTTAAAGTAACTTAAATACTACAGAACCGAACAATGTGGGCCGAGGTCCAAATGCAGGGTCTTATGCTTATCGTGATAAGTGTGAACGGTCTTAGGCAGAAGAGTGGTAGGATAGGATTTAATATTGGAAGGAAAGCCTTTAGCTAATCTGTGGAGATTTTATTGGAAAAAGGATGGCAGAAGGAGAAGTGGGGGTGCTTTTGAAGTGGTCCAGGGAAGAAATGGAGATGGCTTGTGTGTAGGGGGGAAGCAAAGGGCTCTGTTGCAGAGGCAGACATGGCAGGGCTCATTGAAATAGTGACTGTGGGGAATGAGGAAAGGAGAAGAATCAAAGAGGACCTGTGGGTTTGGGGCTTGAGCAAGTGCATGACCATTGGTGTTGCTCACCAACACTGGGAAGACAGAGATATCCAGGTTTGGTGTGAGAAACAGGAGGTCAGTTTTGGACTTGTTTATTCTGAAATGCACAGACGACATCCAGCTGGCAGCATTAGGTAGACAGTATTAAATCTGGAGCTCGAAGGAGAGTGTCAGGCCGTCCTGACTGAAATAAATACTCTCAACAACAGGGAGAAGAAAAGTCTTTATTTTGGACACTTTGAGACCTCAAAATCTACCAAGTGATGTATTCTGTCATAATTATTTTCCAAGTTGTGAATAAAGGGAGAATATTGTGTTGTAGAAGTAATCATCCTGTCTGCTTTTAGTTTGAAAGGGTACGAGTCATCTACAAGTATGCCCTGGATAGGATTTCAAAGCAGGAAGCCCAAGAACTCTTTAAAAATTATACCATCTTTGAGAAGAAATTCGGTGATAGGCGGGGTATTGAAGACATCATTGTGAGCAAACGAAGATTCCAATATGAGGAGGAGGTGAAGGTGAGTGCTGGCGTGGACGCTGAGCTATGCGGGTTACAAAAACAGCTACAGTAAAGCGAGGGCTAGCAAAGGAGGGCTTCCAGGAGTCATGCTCTTGGTGATGTGTTCCCAGTAATTAGCAGCTGTTTTAACAGGAATAAGCAGGGCTGATGGAGGCCAGCAAGCACCACTTGGGTTTGCTTCCAGCACTCACATGTTGATTGCTGATTGTGTACTGTAGAACCTGAGCAGAAATTGAGAATCCATTTGGGGCGCCTGGGCAGCTCAGTCGGTTAAGTATCCGACTTCAGCTCAGGTCATGATCTCACAGTTCGTGGGTTCGTTCGAGTCCCATGTTGGGCTCTGTGCTGACAGCTTAGAGCCTGGAGCCTGCTTCAGATTATGTGTCTCCCTCTCTCTGCCCCTCACCCACTCACACTCTGCTTTCTGTCTCTTGCTCTCTCTCTTTCTCTGTCTCTCAAAATAAATAAACATTAAAAATAAAATTTGGGAATCCATTTGGATTCATTTCTGAAGAAGGAAAACTCAGAGATTGGGCCAAACAGTATTTGTACATTCGTTTTTAGTTTAACTGCTTGAACAAAAGATGTATTGTAGATAAGGTTCCATTCTCATCTCTTTACATTTAATGTACTGTTTTGATTTGACGTCAAGATAGTAGTGTTTTCCTTTACTGGTCTGCTGTATATCTAAAATATTTTGTTTAGTCAAATTAATTAGAATATGGCCAAACAAAGGACTGAGTCTGGTATTAAATGAGGTCAGGAAGATATGTTCAAGATAAATGACTACCAACTGAAAAGGCAGGTTTCACAATTGAGACCATGGTTATAATTCCACTGTAATTTGGGGGCACCTGGGTGGATCAGTCAATTAAGCCTCCCATCTCTAGGTTTTGGTTAAGGTCATGATTTTACAATTCATGGGATAGAGCCCTCCTCCAGCTCCTTGCTGAGAGCTCAGAGCCTGCTTGGGATTCTCTCTCTCCTTCTCTCTCTGCCTCTCCCTCGTTCATGCTCACTCTCTCAAAATAAATAAACTTTAATTTCTCTGTAATTTTAAATCTAGACCTGAAATGCAGTCATATGTATCAACAAAAATATTTATAATAGGCATCTAATTACTTAGTACTTACCTTGGGGCTGGTGTTGGTATGTGAAAGCAGCCTTGGTCTGCGACACTTGGCTAATAATTTGTCCTCTATATTCCTTTTTCTTTTCTGTTTATAAAACCTCAGACATGTGTTTTTTTTTTAATGAGATAACATGAGAAGTCTAGAAAAACAATTGCTAAAGTATAAGTAGTCAATCTAGTGTCTTCTTTTACCTCATGGAGTCCAGCAAGTGTAGCTCTTGGTTTGGTTTTTATTCGTTAATCTTGGCATCTTTCTAGGCTAATCCACACAATTACGATGCGTGGTTTGACTACTTGCGCTTGGTGGAAAGTGATGCCGAAGCAGAAACTGTTCGAGAAGTGTATGAAAGAGCCATTGCCAACGTACCACCCATTCAAGAGAAGCGGCACTGGAAGCGCTACATCTATCTGTGGGTCAACTATGCGCTCTATGAGGAACTGGAGGCAAAGGTAAAAAGCGGAGCCCCAAGTCAGCTGTTGATGGCGCTGTCAGCCCTGTGCATACAGCGTGGCCGCAGCTCAGCCGCCGTGTGTAGCAGCTGATGTGTACAGTCCCTGAAACAGAAATTTAGTCTTAGGTCCTCAGCCATACAGTTAACATATTCTCTCTGCAACCTTTTAAACTCTGTATACCTGTTGTGGGCACAGGTAAGGTGTGTCTTTCTTTCTGTCGTATTTTGTGTTTTAAACCTAAGCCACAAGAAGATTAGCCCTTGGAACCTGAAAGGGAACAATGAACCAGTCTTAGCTTAATTTCATATCATACCCTGGCTTATCTCATCAGTAGGGATCATAGCTAGATTGCACATCTTTGTTTTTAGTAAAGATCAAGTGAGATTTTCAGAAATCAGTTGTGTATAAATTACTTGGGAAAGATTAGCTTTCTGCTGTGGAGACTATAAAACATCTTTGTTTCTTTCTGTTATCAGGCGAAAGCCTTTCTGCAGAGAAGCTCTCAGAGTTTGATGGCTATATTGCTGGTGATTCTTTAACCAAAGTTTGATAGCTACAGGTAGTTCACTTTTGATCATAAATAGTTAAATCAGAGTTTGAAAATAGTGACTTGTGAAAATGTATTCAACGTTGGGGGTATAGATTTTTGCTGATATCAGTAAAACTAGTATTAGTAACAGACTTCAATATTTTGTGAAAATTTGTTATCCTAATACAGGATCCTGAGAGGACAAGACAGGTGTATCAAGCTTCTTTGGAATTAATTCCTCATAAAAAGGTATATTTGCTATAAGTGTTCTGTTCCAAACTATCAAAATCCTACTTCTTTTACTTGTGAAATAATACTTCCTGTTTGAATAGTTTGCTGTGCTAGGCACTGTGGAAAACATAAGTGAGAACCAAGTATGCTCCTTGCCTCAGGAAACCTTACAGTGTAGTTGAGAGAACAGCCTGTGTTAAGTGACAAATGATACAGATAATAATGTAGAAATTCATAGGAGGATGGAGGAAGATGCACATCCAAAGAGCACACAGCATGTGCAGGAAACAACAGGTGTGTGTTGGCATTCAAGTGGACATATGTATGCATGGGTGAACACTTGGTGCACGTTCTGGAAACGGTTGAGACATTCTCTCTGCCCTACTTTCCAGCATGAGAAACAAGTAGGGATGTTGGCCGAGTTACTTCTAGAATAGCGGCGGCGTGTTCTGCCTGCTCACGAGCATCCCCACAAAACAGCCGGTTCTCACTAGGGGCTGCACGGCCATGCAGTGCAATAAAGTATCTGGATTACTGTTTGTAACTTTTGTGAAATAAACATCCTATTTAATGACAAACAAGAAGACACATCTGTCTTCGCTCTGAATATCTAGGGAAATCTAATTGCACGTGGCCTTTTATTAAATTTTTAACATACTTCAGTGTCATTGAAATGACTCTCTTAGATATTTTTTGTGCTTTTGTTTTCTAGTTCACATTTGCCAAGATGTGGTTACTATATGCACAATTTGAAATAAGACAGAAAAATTTACCATTTGCCAGAAGAGCTTTGGTGAGTAAAGGAGGATCAAAATGCATCATTGACTTCTATGAGAAGAAAATTAAATCTTAGTTCCTACAAGTTGGACAGTTCCTACTAAGAATGCCACAGAAATATTCTGCTTTTATAACCTAAGACATGTCAGAAAATGAATGATCTTTGAAGAAAGATTGGGTGATAATGTAAATTAACACTGGTAGCTTTATCTGTAGCTGCCAGTTACCAGATCTTTACTCAGACCGGAAAGACCTGATCTTAGTTCACATTAGATCTTAAATCAGCTCTTTAAAAGACTGATGTGCAAAATTCTGGGGTTTTACATGCACCTTCCTCTTAACAATTATTCTAAAGTCTCTTGATAGGATCAAATATTGTGTGTAAATTCAGTTATCCTTCTGCTAGCCACTCTTGCCCTGGCTGTGGGCAGCAGGGCAGATTTCATTCTATGATTACCATTTTACTTATGGGACATTTTATCTATTTGACGTCCATATTCCATACATGCTTCTGAGACACTAAGTAAAATCCAAAGTACTTGTGCAGACAGTTGTGCAACACTCTCTTGCTGAACAGGCACCAGTGGATATAGGCCCTCTTGACAGGTGGGGGAAGTAGAGGGTTTCTGTTGGCCTTCTGTCAAGAACCAATGTGGACATTGTGTACCACAGAGGGAAAGAATGGCTTGCCATGTTCTTCTGCAACAGAGAACAGTTGTTGGGATAGGTTAGTGATGTCTGTGGACAGGTTGAACCCACATATCACAATGGTTTGGTCATTTTGTTTTCCAGGGAACTTCCATAGGCAAATGCCCAAAGAACAAATTATTTAAAGGTTACATAGAATTGGAGCTGCAGCTTCGAGAATTTGACAGATGCCGGAAACTTTATGAGAAGTTCTTGGAATTTGGACCTGAAAATTGTACCTCTTGGATTAAATTTGCAGAGTTAGAGACAATCCTTGGTGATATTGAGAGAGCCCGGGCAATCTATGAGTTAGCCATCAGTCAGCCACGCTTAGACATGCCGGAGGTGAGGATCTCGAGTTGAATATAATCTCGTTTTAGATACTTCTCCAGCATTGCTTTAGATGATCATCTAAATGTGTGTTCATTTCACAGTATAAAGGTAAATTCACTTGTAGTCGTCTGCTCAGATCAGTTCTTTACTGTTTGGGGGATAGAAGAAGGACGGGGGTGGAGGAAGCAGCCCTCTAGTAGGATACCAGGGCTCAGAAAGCCCCATTATGATACCAGGATGAGTTGGGATATAATAGGGTGTGTGACTGGTTGTCTGCCTCCTTTCCTCAAACAGAAAGCAAACTAAAGGGGATGGAAACAGGTAGCAAGCAGCCCCATCTGGAGACCAGGAGAACTGGAAGTGGAGACTGCACATCCCCAGATTCTCTTGGCATAGTTTTTTCCCAGATTGGGTCAGCAAAAGAAGCTGTATGTAAAGCAGGATATTCCTGGAATTACTACTGCCACTGTCCTGGCCTGCCACTGAAATCATCCCTTCCCTACTTAAACTTGAGCCACGAGGTGGCGCCAAACCACAGCTAGCACCCGTTTGAATCTCCCAGGAACCACTGAAATCACCCACCCCTTTTTATTAGTCTTGCCCTAGTGTGACTGCACTTTATGGCTTGGGCTCCACTAGCTGCACTAGGTCAGGGCCTTATGTGTTATTGGTTCCATCGGTTGGCCTCAGCTCCCAGGCATCCAGGCCACATGTACTTCATCCTTGTTCCCTGACGGGCAGTACCGAGCAGGTGGGCTACTGTTTACTGAATAGTTGTTGAGGGGAACTCAGACATATGAAGGAATTTACGGTAGAGGTAAGAAGAGTATATCCTGACTAGGCATGTCTCTGGCAACGTCAGTTGTATGTGACAGGATCATGGCAGTGTCTGGGAGACTTGGCAAGTCTCTGAACTTTTTGTGGTTAAGTCCAGTATTTGAAAAACTCTGAAAGAGAATCCACAAATGAATCCAAAGCCTTTTATCTCATAATCTAGAATTGTAGCCAAATTTTGGCCAGCTTGTAAATGCCAGTATTTTTATTGTGTCCACATGCTGCCTAGTCTTTAATTGTTCATAGAAGCCCTAGGTTTCTGGATGTCCTAGGTTGGAGTGACAGTTAAGCTCAGCTTTGGCTAGGGACATGTTGTTCTTTAAATGTCAAGACTGACTAAGTTCTCTTTATTAGGTGCTTTGGAAATCATATATTGATTTTGAAATTGAGCAGGAAGAAACTGAGAGAACTCGAAATCTTTACCGACGATTGCTTCAGCGAACACAGCATGTCAAGGTATTCTGCACTCTAGATTATCTTTGATTTTGCTTAAATCAGTCCTGCAGGAACTATTTTTCTGTATTTTAAGTGTTCTGTTTTGTTTTTGTTTTTAATGATTTCCTTGCTTTTAGAAGGACCCCATGAGTCTCAAGAGGACTTTGCAATATAAAGCTTATACCAACTCAGTATTTATAATTCATGGGAATAACTCCAGTATCACAGGATTTAATAAAAAGTTCAGCTCTTTTCAGGATTTTAAAACTCTTTCAAACACCTAATTGGATATAGAAGCAGACTGCTTCAGTATTACTGAAGCATATACGTGTTCTTTGGAATACTACGGATGTACACATTAGTATGTTCAGATATCATTAACTAGAAATTTGTGTTTATGTGAATGTTTTCTGGGTGACATGGTTAATTTGCTTCTATAATTTTCATAAGGTATGGATCAGCTTTGCACAGTTTGAGCTGTCTTCAGGGAAAGAAGGAAGTTTGGCTAAATGCAGACAAATTTATGAAGAGGCTAACAAAACCATGAGAAACTGCGAAGAAAAAGAGGAGAGACTTATGTTGCTGGAATCGTGGCGAAACTTTGAAGATGAATTTGGAACAGTGTCAGATAAGGAGAGAGTAGACAAACTCATGCCAGAGAAAGTCAAGAAGAGAAGAAAGGTCCAGGCTGATGATGGGGTAAGAACTGAGCCCCTGGAGCTGGTCCTCTCATGTCAGATGAGCAGAAATGCATCTGACTGTGAAACGTGTACTTTTATGTGCCATGTACAATCTGAGCATGGGAGGAGACAGCCTGGAGTGGGAGACATTTGCAGTCTGGCTACCATGGAAACAGCAGGATGTATAGTCCACCCAGGGCTAGAGAATAGGAGACAGCTGGCAAAGGCCTCTTGGAGGTGGCTGATTCCAGGAACTGCATGAAGTGTGATTATTTCGAGAACATTAAGCAGGAGGTCAGAGTGGAGGGAAATGAAATTCAACTTTTAAGCCAGACCCAATCCAGAGGCTTTGTAAGCTGTAGGCAGGCTCTTCTCAAAATGACATGCCCCAGTAGTTGGCATTTCCTGCAGGCATACTCAAGGGGCTTGGATTAGAGGAGACCTGTCAGGAGGATGTTTAAGCAAGTGATGGTGCAGGCTGGAACTGCAGTGACTTTAGGAAGCCAGATCAGTGACTAACTGGAGGTGGGGCAGTAAGGGCAGGGAGTCGGGATGGTAGTGCACAGATTTATGGCTCTTGTTACCAAGTAAACATGAAGTAAGTATTTAAAAATTTAAAATCTTAGAAGACTAAAAGATGGAGAAAGAGACACAGAGTATCTTCTTGATTGACTATAGAAGAGCTGTGCTTTGATTTTTAGGATCTTCTTCCACTGGTTTTTAGCTCTCCATGAGCTCCCCTTGTAGCAACACCAGCCCCACAGCTACTCATTCACTCCCAATCTTGCAGGCCCGGCCCTTGTTCTTTCTGTGATGGGCTTTGATGTTGTTTTGTAAGATGAACATACGATGAATTTGAACTCTGGCAGTGAAAATTCTCTACTTTAAAGTTAACTGCAGTGAGTATTTCAGCCATGTATTGGCTTATCTTTTGTTTTACTTTTTTTTCTGTAGTCCGATGCAGGCTGGGAAGAGTACTATGATTACATCTTTCCCGAAGATGCTGCCAACCAACCCAACCTCAAGCTCCTGGCCATGGCCAAACTCTGGAAGAAACAGCAACAGGAAAAGGAGGCTGCCGAGCAAGACCCAGATAAGGACATTGATGAGAGTGAATCCTGATGTTCTTGTTCATATTGAGAAGTGTGTTATTATTTTTATAAATTAATAGTTTGTAACTCTTGTGACTCCTGTAAGTTTTTGTATATTTCACCAGTAATGAATTCATTGGAATCTTTGATAGCTACTTTTTGAATAATTTTTAAAATGCTCTTGGCTTAGTGAGGGGCGGGGGGATTGCAAGTAATTTTTGTAACTGCTGGATTTATGAGTCCAAACATTTTTTTGTCCATATCATGCATTAAGAAATCTAATTGAGGTAATGCTTAGCATCTGTTTTAGGTGGACTTGCAGACTTTTGAAAGTCTTTTTCTAGTTTCAAGTTATGTTCTAAAGTAACTAATAAGGTATAGTTTTCTCATGCTTGTCTTCTTCATAGATATTTCATGCACTCATCTGAAACCTGTAACTTTTTTCTGTCTTCATAGTTACACAGACTTGAGTTCTACTCCCAGCTCTGCCACTTAGTGATAAATAACCTTTATTTTTGTTTCTTCACTCATAAAATGAGCTTCTGCCAACTCATTTTGAAGATTAAATTAGAAAAGGAATATACCTGGTACATAGTAAGAGCTCCATTAAGTATTCATTCCCAGCCACTTTCCTATATCCCTTCCTTCTGTCCTTGTAGAATTGAATGTGCTTGAATTTAACGTCTCAACACCCTTACCTTCTTAACAGTGGCCATTTATGCTACCTGCTTTTGAAAACACTAGTTGGGAAATAATTTATAGTTAGTGTCTTTCTGAACAAGATCTTTTTACCAAAACTTTTTAGTCAGATTTCAGTTACACTGTAATCTGTTTTCCCAAACTGGTTGAGCTCTGGAATGGCTGAAAGAACAGTAAAACATGTGCTGTGAAAAAGTGTCCCCTGCGCCAGTAAGTTTGGGAAACCCTAGATTAAAAGTTTTCTTGTAGTTCAGCTTCTCAGAGCCTCGTATAGACTACCATCCCTTACAAATCCCCAGTAGCGATGTTGGCATGTTCCCAACCTTACTGGACGAGGGCATCACGTCTACCTAGAATACCGCAAACATTTTCTAGTGTGCTATTACAGAAATTAGCTACTGTAAAACCTGATGCATGTTATTTGCCCTTGGTTTAGAACATGTGAGAAACACTGCAGATAACCAACTATAATTCTAAAAAAGAAAAAGCAGAGATAAGTAACATATTTGCTAACACGTTGCTTATATCCTCAAGCAAAAAATATGTGCCTTAATTAACCGATCGTATTATTTTCCTTAAGCTGGCCTGATTTCTCAAGCCTGCTTTGTTTTATTCACTGCCTATAAGCTATTTGACTAGAATTGTTATCTTCAAGAATATTTTGTCACCAGTAAAGGCAACTGGCATTTATTACTTGCTTGATTTAATTGGGTAAACTTACTAATTTGCAAAAATGTTACCCAAAGGAATAAAAAAAGCTAGTCTGTATATTACTAAATTTTATCTTGAAAATAAGCTAGTGTTTGAGGGCAGAAGATAGGACTGTCACGATAGTGTTCAGACTTGTGTTCAGCCTCACTGCTTCAGTCGCTGCACCAGTGCCCCCCAGCTGCTGGGTATCAGATGGATTTCTGACCATATATGGAGTCCTGAGGTCTGCCTACTTAGGAGGAACATTTATGCTTTTAATACCCTTTCACTAAGTGCAGAGTCAAAGAGTAAAATGAAAGCAGGTCAAAATGCTAATATAAGTGACTAATCAGAGTCTTCCGACAATTCTCTGTCCTGTTTATTCTACACATATGTATAGAACAAAACTTGGGTCATGTTCCCAATGTCAGCTCATAATACCACTTTCTGGTTAGTGCCATGCATGAAGGAAAAAGTCACCTTCTCATGAGAGAACATAAAAGGTTCATTTCTCTTACCCTTAACTCCACCAAAGTCAGTCCTTTCAGAGGAAAAAGCTGTTTAGTAAGCATTTCTGCGGCGTTTTCTTTACTTCTTTTATTCACTGGATATTTTCAGATATATACAGCTGAAGAAAACTATACCTGAAGATAAGTGGTTGGCCCCTTAAATAATTTCAGAGCCTTTAAGAATTAGAAACTGCAATATCATTTTTATATTTTGAAAGCCAGATATAAGCACTATAGTGTGAGATGAGACAAAAGATGTGGGGCTAACACTATAAGAACAAGTATCTGGTAAGAATTTACTGTGCAATAAGAAGGATGCCTAAGTACGCTGGGCAGGGACTGTTTCACATTTGCATTTTAAAACTGCTTTATATGGAAGTCTAACAAGAGAAACCTCCTATCCTAAATGATGGCCTTTCTCAATCCTGATTTAATTTTATAAATGACCAGCAAGTTTCCAGAACACATTCATAGGGTCAACAATGCATTTGATTATACATTTTAGATTTATACATTTCATATATGCCTTTAAGCTTCAATTAACAGATAATATAAAATAAGAAACATATATACAGCAGTGGTTCTCAGGCACAGAATTTAGGAAGACACCAGAGCAAGTTTTTCCCCTTAACATACGGTAAATATTACAAACCAAAATAGTGAAATGTTTCCATCTGACCTAGCTGCCTTTTGGACTGAATTTTATTACAGTGAACGGCTTTACTAGGTATGGTATTGCTAATTGGAAACAATGAGAATTCTCAAATTTATAACCTGTATTTTCTTGAAATCTGCAAGACCTAAATAATTACTTTTCTCCTAATAGAGCTCCAGGACCATCCAATGAAAATAATATTGTCCATAAAAAACCTGGAGCATTGGCCTGAGAACCACTGCCCATGGTTATTCAATGTCTTCAGGCCTCACAGGATGAGGTAATGGTATGATGGATTTCTTCTCAGTGTCTCTGGAAAGTGCTTTCCTCATATC
>CM053576.1:42456727-42661181 GCA_028646485.1 Cryptoprocta ferox | reverse complement strand
ATATAACTGTTCTGGTGGCTTCCTGGGGATACTGCCATGGAAGGGAGCTCACCATAAGCGTCCTCGTCAGGCTCCCCGTTGCTGGCCGAGTAGTACTCTATGACTGTCCTGTACACGCTGTAGCCCAGCTGCTTGTACATGTTGACTGCAACCTGGTTAGATACTCTTACAAAGAGATCAACAAAAAATCCACCCTTTCTTTAGAAAAAAAAAAAAAAAAGGAAAATGTTAGAATATGAGAAATTGTAGAAAATACTTACATTATTTTTAAAAACAACACTTGTTTTTAGTTTGCTTTGACTACTCTTCATAGAATGGTAGTAATAGGACATTGCATCTGAGTACTTCGTACCAATTTTTATTTCTAAAGATTTATGACAATTATTTTGCAGGACAAAGAGATGACTTTCTGTTTGCATACTAACATTTTAAAACCTAGGTTTTCTTAAAAGAAATATTTAAAAAGCATTTTTAAACCACAATTCTGTCTTAAATTACTGTGTATTTTATATCATAGTAATTAACATGCTCATTTTATCTCATAGTAATTAACATGCTCATTTTATCAACTAGTGATACAATACTTTCACCCATATGTGTAAATTAAAGATATTGAATAATAGCAAGCACTCAATGTGGTCATGGCCAAAGTTTAAGTATAGGACGCTGGCTGCCTGACACTGGCAGCCATCAAGCCCTCAGGTCTCTTCATCAGTGACAGCCACCCCATTAGCCAGAGGTCCTGACTCTTGTTGATTCTTGTGCTCATTAGCTCCTTGGTTTTTGCTGTAGATTCACCACCTACTATAGTCTTTCCTAGTTTGAACTTTATATAAATGTTATCATACTTTACATATCCTTTGGTGATTTGCCTCTCAGTAATGTGCGAGGCAGCCTTGGTGTAGATGGATCTTATTTATCTTCCCTTTGTTTAGCATTCCATTCTACGGATGGAGATAACTACAGTTTGCCCATGGTCCCACAGGTAATCCGGTTTTTACTATTACAAACGGCTATCAGCATTTTCATTGTAGGTCTCATGGTACAGTATCTAAGGTCTACAACAAGGGGTGTGATCACTGGCTCATAAGGGCATCTTCAGTTGCTTTAGTTAGTGCCCATTTTCCAGTCTGCTTATACTCCCAGAGGAGGGTAAGATTCCATTCCCACACTGCTAAGGCTTGGTTTATCAGACACTTTTAGTTTTGAAAATCTCTTAAGTATCCCAGGGTAGTTTTAATTGGCATTTCTCATTACTAATGAGGCTAAATGTATTTTTGTAGGCCATTTGGATTTCTCATTGTGTACTGTCCTTATTGGTCTTTCACACATTCTTTCTTTCTCCCCCCACCAGCTGTAGTTCTCTATGTATTCTGAATAGTTGACATCGTATAAATGATAGCTGCAACATTTCTCCCAATTTGAGGCTTGACTTGTTATTATCCTTATATCTTTTGATGAACAAAGTTACTTCACTTCAACGAAGTTGCAATATGAACCTCTCATTTTTAATTTTTTTAAACATTTATTTATTTTTGAGAGAGAGAGACAGGTCGTGAACAGGGGAGGGGCAGAGAGAGAGGGACACACAGAATCAGAAGCAGGCTCCAGGCTTTGAGCTGTCAGCACAGAGCCCGACGCGGGGCTCAAACCCACGAACTATGAGATCATGACCTGAGCCGAAGTCGAACGCTCAACCGACTGAGCCACCCAGGGGCCCCTGAACCTCTCCTTTACAGTTAGCCTTTTTATGGCTTAAGTTCTTTTTACCCTGAAGTCACGGATGCACTCTCCTATATTATCTTAAAAGGGCTTGTGAGTTTTGCTTTTCAGATCTAGGTTTTCAATAAATCTGGAATTGATTTGTGTATTGTAAGGTAATAATCTGGGAAAATTTTTTTCCCACGTGGCTATCCAATTGTGCCACCATCTTACTGAAGTATATCCCTTCACTCCTGATCTGCAGTTGCCTCCTCTGATGTATGTCAAAATCCATGTATTCCTGCATCTGTTTTGTCAATTCTGTTATACTAGTCTAAACAAGTACTCCAACACTAACACAGCTTACTCATTACAGCTTGATATCTGGAGGGGCAAACCTGCCCATTTTTGTTGTTGTTCAAGCAGTCTGGTCTCCTTCCATTCCCCTGTAAGTTTCAGAATCAACAAGTCCCCAAAAAGGACTTAAGATTTTGATTGCCATTACATTGGCTCTGTGGATCAATACCAGTTTAGCCTTCCATGTTACTAGAGGTAGTTATTTCTTCACTTAGATAGGTCATCTTTACCGTCTCTTGGTTAACATGTTAGAAACTTCAGAGATGTCTTACAGAGCTTTTGTTGGATTCTTTCAAAGGGCTTAATGTATTCTGATGCCACTGTGGTTGGCATCTTTTCCTAAATTTTAGTGTTTGTATAGAAATGAAATTGAATTTTATACTGACTGTCCAACAACTTTAACTTTTATTCTAAACATTTATTTGTAGTGTCTTGTGGTTTTCTGTTTGTACTATCTTAGAGGTATAAAATAAGAGTTTTGTTTCCTCTCAGTTCACCTATCTTTTATTTTTCTTACTCTACTGTGTTTGTCTAGGATTTCCAGTAAATTACCGAAAAGGTGGTGAATATAGACATCCTTCCTTGTCCTTGTCCATTCAATGCATCATTGCTAATATTTACTACCAGTTTTTGATAGATACTCCTTTAGGTTAAGAAAGTTCTCCCCTTCTAATTGCTAACAGTTTTTAACCAATTGGATTTTATCAAAGTGTTTTCTGCATTTACTGAAATAACAAATGTTCTCTTTCAATTAATATGGTGCAACAGACTAACAGATTTTCTCATATTAAAAACAACCTTCCCCTGATATATCATCCTTTTTTATGCTGAATCCATTTTGCTAAGATTTTTCTGGGATTTTTCTGTCTATAATGAGTGGTATTTTTTTCAAATTTTCCTTCCTCATATTTGTCAGGTTTTGTCATCATGGTTATTCTAGTCTTAAAAAAAAGTTGAAGAATGTTCCTTCTTTTTGTTTGTGTAAAAGTGAACTTATAGCTGTTATTTCTTAAATAGTTGATAAAATTTGCCAGAGAAGCCATAGCTTTCTTGAAAGATTTTAGCTACTGATTATAATCTATTAAGGAAGGGCACCTGCCTACAACCTATTTTGGTTCAGCTCTCAAACTAAAAACAGTTTTTAAAATTTTGAAAGAATGTTTCTCTCACACACACACACACACACACACACACACACACACACACACACACCATTCACTGGCCTGTAAACCCTAAATATCTATCTGGCCCAGAGAAAATGCTGACACTTATTTTATATCCTTAATTTCTGCCTAATCATTCTATCAGCATGTTTCAAATCTCTCATAATAATGATTTGCTTTATTTTATTTCTCCTTGTATTTTTATCAGTTTTCTCATTTTTACTTTGAATTTGTCACCCTGTACATAAAATTTATAATTATCACATTTCCTGATACATGAAATCTTTTACCTATATCCAATGACCCTTTTTTTTCCTCTATTACTGAACTATAATGTGACTATTGTTAAGTATACCAACTGTCATTTGGTTAGAATTTTACATGATAATTTTAAAAATTTCTTTCAATCTTTATCTTTAATCTTACATATATTTCCTATAAATAGAATACAATTCTGAGAGTTGTTGTCGTTTTAATTTTATCTTGTTTTACTGTTGTAAGAAGACTTTAACATGAGGTTTTCCCTCTTAATAAATTTTAAATGTACAATACGTTGTTTACTATAGGTAAATGTTGTACAGATTACAGAGTTTATTCATCCTCTTTAACTGCAACCTATGCTTGCTGATTAGTAATTCCCTATTTCCCCCTCCCCGGTCTCTGGCTACCACCATTCCACTCTTTGATTCTCTGAATTCACCTGTATTAGATATCTCATATATCACACAGTACTTGTCTTTCTGTGAATGGCTTCGCTTAGCACAATGTCTTCCCTTGTCTTTTAACTGGAGTAATTAGTCCATTACCATTTAGTGTTGTATTTAGTGATTATATTTGGATTCATAACTAATCTCCTTTTGCACTGATTTTTATCATTCCATTTTTTCTCTGTGTATTGGCTTAGAAATTATGGTTTCTGTTTTAATGTATATTTTTAAAAGTACACACACACACACAAACACACACACACACACACAACACACACACAAATCTTAACAATTCCAAAGTAATGAAGATTTAGAAACTGGAGAAGAAGGGAGCTTGGTGGTTTTCTACTCTGAGAGAGACACTACCCCATAAATAACATTAAATCATATACATAGGGTGATAGCTAATTAGAACCCATTTCTCAATTCCTTGTCCACTATACAATAATGCCAAATACTTTCTTCCAACAAGATAACGCTATTAACAAATGTGTATAAACTAAAAATTTTCTCCTCTTCCTTGTACAGTCTAGCGAAAATTCTTTAAATTCTTAAGAACTACAACTGACTTCTTTTTCAGCTAATGCTATTTTCTCTTTTCCCTGAATGAGCTCAAGTTCCTCTTGCCCCCAACTTGGCCCAGAGCATTTTCAGGCCATGCTTAGTCCTTTAAAACTTCCCTTTATTAAGCCCATTAAGTGGAAAGCCTCAAGAGCCTTGCACAGCAAATATTCCCTTTCCTGTATTTCCCTATATATTTCTAGGCATGTAGCGTAGAGAAAAAAATACATGGCAGCTTGACAACTGATTAAACTCATGCATACATTTGTTACCTCTTTTACAATGGGAGGTGGCAGGAGTCTTTTAATTATATTACTTTTATCTCACATAATGAGGCTGTTTCACATACAGGTCTTTTTTTAAAAAAGCCAACTATTGCTGGCAGTCCCAAAACTGTGCTCTAAGGTGGCTCAAACTCTTAGAGGTGCTGTAGGATATTTCAGATATTTGGGGAAAACACAGACAAACCTTTTGTGTCAAACACTGGCAAACTAAACTACTAGTTTGATATAACTCACAAATGCAGCATTACATGATGTTACATTCCTTTTGATGACAAAGTATCTTTATGAAGCCAGGTTTTAGCAGTTCCTATAACTAAAAGAACCCAATACAACAAGAAAATCAATATGAAAGAAGAATGCAGGTATTGTGTTGAATCGGTTTCCAAGGTATGAGAAGTCCTGCAATGCTCAAAAGGCTGTAGATAACCACAGTTACTTATTTTATGTTTTCCAAATAGCTACTAGGTTGTTAGGCCATAAGTACTAAGCAATTAGGATGTAACTGCTTAAGTCTAAACTGGAGGATTTTTTGGCTTTAGGGGCACTGTGAAAAAAATAACTGAGATGCCAAGAGTGATGTTAATGGAATTTGGGAACATATGCCACAGTGGCAAGAACACTCTAGAAATCTTGAGGGCTAGTCTTTGCACCGATTGCCCAGCATTTGAGCCTATGGTTGGTCAGTCACTTTGCCTGAATCTTCCTCAATGGCAAAAAAAGGACAGTACTACTACTATGAATATATAAGTATTTGACTACTGGAAACTGAAAACGAAAATCCTGTAAACCGTAAAGCACAATATTCAGCCTGAATGGAAAAAATCTTATCAGTGTTCACTAAGAAATATCAAATAGTTAGGGTTCATAGATTATTATTACTTGAAAAGCAGGATCTCACCGTTCTGAAATCTCCTCTAATAACTCCATAAGTTTAGCAGCCAAACCAAGGCGTCGAAATTCTGGAGCAACAGAGAGAGCTGTGACATGTCCGTGCCATTCTTCCCTAGCTACAGAGCCTTCTGCTTTACCCATAACTGCCAACAAAAGATTGCATTCACTAATTAAACACATGGATTTACACAAAAACATAGAATGACTGTTCGTACATTATTATTATAAAGGAAACTAATGACAAAGTTTTAGTTTTTAAGTAACAAAGTCAGCTAGTGTTTATTGGTGCTTTTATCTGAATCTCATTTATAAATGTAATGTTGAATCTAGTTGTAAAATGAGAATCAGAAAAAGGTTTAAAAAAAAACACTAAAAACACAACTGATTGAACACAGAACCAGACTATATATTTTTAAAATATCTACATTTCATGTAGGTAGGTAGGTAGGTATGTGTACACCAACAGATAATCCACAGCTCAAATTTTCACTAGTAATGCTACCAATTCAATGAAGGTGCTACCATCCCCATATTATGTACCAAATAAACCATGTAGAAATGTAACATGAACTTAGATCCAAAGAGCCTGAAACCATGTCTGTCTGGTTCACTGCTGTATATCCCCTGGGGCCTACCTAGCACAATGCCTCAAACATAGAAGCCATCAGCAAGCTGTCAAGTGGTTGAAAAATAAAATTACAGGCATCATGATTATACTTCCAATTCTGCAATCAATCTAAATCAGTTGAAACCTATATCAAAATCTCAACTGCCTACCCAAAAATGTTCTAGTGGTTGGTATTATACTTACTATAACCCATTAACTCTCCACCAGGTGCCTCTGCAACGATGAAATACTCTGGCCAGTGAGCGAGGTACTGTAAATAAAAAGGAATCCCATACTAGAGTCTTGTTAAGGAATGTGGAAAGTAATTGACAGTAAAAAGTTCATCATAGAAGGAATATTGTGAAGAAAGTTTCCTTTATAAAGTATATTGTTACTTCATCCCCAGCTCCATATACGTATAATTTTTATAACCATGTCAGTACATTAAATATTCAGTTAGCATTAATAATTCGTAACAAAAGTGACTGAATATATGACTTCAAATGTGGAGACTATACCATCTAATACAAAGCAGAGAACCTGAACTCGAAGTTCTTCAGTGTCCATACTAATCACACTGTATCTAAATCTCTGCACAGCACTTAACATCACCTGGTATTTGTTACTCTCTCTCTCCCTTTCGAATATGAGTGTCATGGTCACTGCATCCCTGGTGCTTGGCACAAAGTAGATGCTTAAAATACGTTTACTTTTCCATAATTGCACTAGAAAATTAAGGACTAGTGCCTACTTTAGCTTCAGTTGTGTGACTGTGAAAATAACTTTAAAAGTTAATTACTTCTAGAGTCAACTGAACAATTACCCTGTGTTTCCCCTCCACTGATTCAAACTCTCCATTTCTGGTACTACAAATAAAAGCTGACCTAAGAGTGAATGCCTGAAGAATCTGCCCATTACATAACTCTTCAACCCTGGCATCCTTACTGACATGTGCTCATCCTTATATTTCTTCCTAGCGTAAGCTTACTGATGCAATTCTATGAGGGGCCCCCACCAAAAACACCTTTTTAAGTTCCCGTTAAACCTGTTCAGTAGTATATTCTTCAAACTCTTCTCTGAAGGACAGCCGTTATTTTCAGCACTCTTGTAACAAAACCCATAACACAGCAGGCCGGCCAGTCTTCTTGCCATACAGCCACTGACACACCATAACTGCTTCTCCTCCAGCTAAGGGAGGAGCCAGATGCTGGTTCATCGATCATGAAGACCTGGCAGATTACTTTCAAACATTGTCTCACCTGGATTATGGGACTTTTACTGTAAATGTTAAGTGTAACTAGACACATACCATGTAAGTTAATTCACATCCTAATACTTTACCTTACTACATAGTGAAAATTTTTCTCTCAATTCAAAAAAAATTTTTTTAAACATGGAGAGGGTCTTTTTTTTTTTTTTTAAGTTTATTTATTTATTTTGAGAGAAAGTGCACACAGGGGAGAAGCAGAGAAAGTGGGAAAGAGAGAATCCCAAGCAGACTCCGCACTGCATGCAGTCTGATACGGGGCTCAATCTCCTGAGCAGTGAAATCATGACCTGAGCAGAAATCCGAAGTCGAACACTTACCTGACTGAGCCACCCAGGAACCCCTGGAGGGGTCTTTAAAAAGTCATAATTTCTGAAATACAAATGAAAATATTGATATTTTTGCTTTTTCACTCAACTTTGTTTCTGATATGTAGCTTTGTTGTTGCTTATACCTAAAGTTAATTTTTAATACTGTAGAGCACTCCATTGTGTGAACAATTTAATCATCCTTTCGCTTGACGGGGACATCTGGGTTATTTTCAGTTTCTCAAAAATCTTTTCAAATTCCTTCATGAATATAGTATAATTCATTTAACCAATTCCTTATTGTTGTGTGTGAATGTTATTGCAAATTTTTAATATTATACTTCTGCAATAAATATTTTTGTAATGACATAACTCAGCATTTAGCAAACATTTTCTATCAAGGGACAGATAGTTAAATATTCAAGGCCGTGTGGACCATATGCTTTCTGTTGCTTCTACTCAAACTGTGAAAGCCATGGACAAAGCTACAACAGACAGGTTGCAAATTATGCAGCATGGCTATGTCCAATAAACCTTTATTTACAAAAATAAAAATAGGCAATGGACCAAATCTGGCCTATGCACCTTAGTTTGCCAATCCCTGACATAACTGACTCTACTGTTTTCAGCTTCTGGGAAATGGATTACTATGTATTACACTGCCAAACTGCCTTCCAGAAAGACTGTAGCAGTTTATACAGTCACTAGCAATTTATGAAAATGTTTCTCTTACCCTCATCAGCATTGAGTTTTATCATTTTTTAAAATCCTTGATAATTTGATAGATAAAACATGGCATTAGGGGCACCTGGGTGGCTCAGATGGCTGAGCGTCCGACTTTGGCTCAGCGCATGATCTCACAGTTTGTGAGTTCCAGCCCCATGTCAGGCTTGCTGTTGTTAGCGCAAAGCCCACTCTTCAGATCCTCTGTCCCACCCTGGTCTGTGCCTCTCACCTCCTCATGTGTGCTCTCTCTCCTCCCTCTCAAAAATGAATAAACATTAAAAAAATGACTGAGACTTAAAATAAAACATGGCATTTTGGTTTTAATTTGCACGTCTTTTGGCTGGTCAGACTGAATTGTGTGCCGTCTTTTGTTAAATTATCAGTATTACCCTCCTACCCTGCAATGGACATGAAGTATAAGGGGTTGTCTGCTAATGCGACATAACCCAGAGCACCCCAACTTCACACATCTTTGCCAATTCTTCTATTGGGGAACATGGTAGATACTGCTAATTCTTACTCCAAATCATTTCTTTGCTTTAGTCACAAGCATTAATTTAAAGCTGGGCTCATTCCCAGACTGTTACAGCTAGTAAGTGTGGCATGAAGCAAGTTGTAGTCAATGGGATGCAAAAGTCCTGTGTGGTACTTCCCAAAGGTATTCGTCACTCTCACCTTCCCCTCTGTTGATCCTCCTGCCAGGAACATGGACGTGATGCCGTTTGCTCTGGCAGCTGAGACAGGAATGCCAAGGCCACCCTGGGAGTGGTATAGTAGTTAAAATGCACAGCTGGGTCGCTGGTGACTTCATGAAACCACCACAGACCACTTGTCACCTCCAGACTTCATTCACATCAGAAAGTAATAACCCATCTTGCTGATGTCACTGCTTTCTGTTGCATGGAGCCATACTTACTACCTAGGGTCAAGGTAGGCGGGGTTGCTGCACTGCTGTAGATTTATGAGGTCATTACATTAGCAGCTTGTCAAAGGCAGATTTAAGACAACTCTTGTTCCCTGTTTGTTTGGTTTTTTTAAGTGCTTTCAATATTGCTTATGTTTCCTGGACTACAAGTCTGAAAGTTTTTTTTGTACCCAAATCTATTTTTTACTTTGTTCCTCCATGTTCCTTACTCCTACTAAGCCTTCATTTAACTTTTTTTAAGAAAAGGATACAGTTTCTGTAAGTGGATCCAAGTTACTAAAAGAAACAAAAGAAATGTCAGTAGTAAGCAATGTTGACAAAACCAGTTTAAATATGCCACTGAAACTGAAAACACGCACAATGAAAACAAAACATGCCAAATCCACAACCTTAAAATCAAATTTAGGGGTAAGGATGGTGTAAGCAGTTACCTAAAGGCCAAACTGAGCCATCACAGCCACTATAAAGATACCTACACATTTTTGTTTAACTGTTTCTTCCTTAAAATTACTTTATATTTAATACATCTGATCAAAACCTTACATTTTCTAAATGGCAATAAATCGTTAATGGAACTGGAGCCCAACGAGACATGTAAATCACAAACAAGGTAAAACCAGCACCCTGCAGCATCTGACAGGGGTCCCCCCACATGTCTGTAGGCCTTCCCTGACATGTCCTTTCTTCCACCCACTCAGTGTGGGCCTCTCACCACTCGGTGTTTGCCCCCCTCTCTTCTACATTCTCACCTCCTCTTCCCCACCATGCCACCCCTAAACTTTTGGAGGGAGACTCCTGTATGTGACTCTGGCACTCGGCACCTATTTCACTAGCATAACAGATCACAACACTCCCAAATCAGCAGTTCTTAAAATGCACCTATGGTCTGTCTACAAAGAGCTCTGCCCCTCACTTTCCCATTCAGTTAACGGAACCAGTATTTTGCCAGGCTCAAAACCAGCCACCTGCAAATTTACCTCTTGTACACTCAGTCATATTCTTTCTTGGGGCCCTTACCAATGCACTTCTCTAGGCCAGCAGTTCTCAAGCTTTTCGGTTTCAGAACCCATTTACACTCAAAAGTTAATGAGGACCCCAAAGAACTTCTGTTTATGTGGGTTATATCTATTGACATTTAAATTTTTTAAGTATTCATTTTAAAATAATAAATCAATTACATGTTAATAAAACTTTTTTTTTTTTTTTTTTTTAAACACAAAGTCACTCTGCTTTCAAGAACAAAAGTTTAGGGGTGCCTGGGTGGCTTAGTCGGTTAAGCATCTGACTCCAGCTCAGGTCGTGATCTCACGGTTCATGAGTTTGAGCCCCAAGTCAGACTCTGTGCTGGGAGCCTAGAGCCTGCTTTGGATTCTGTGTCTCCCTCTCTCTCTTTCTGCCCCTCCCCCGAGCATGCTGTCTCTCTCTCAAAAATAAACATTAAAAAAAACTTTTTTTTAAGTACAAAATTAGCAACAAGAATGGCATGGTTTTAACAGTTTTACAGATCTTAATGTCTGGCTTAAGAGACGACAGCTGGATTCTTACATCTGCATCTGTACTGCTTGGTACTGCAAGTCACACAACTGGAAACTCCACTGTGCACTTGTGAGAGAATGAAAAAGACAAAAAACCCATCTTGGTGGTATCCTGAAAATCACTCTGACGTTGCAGAAGCTTGAAGAGCCCCAGCCACAGCTGATCGCTGCTCCATACAGTGTGGGAATACACCCTCCCACACCTCTCAAAGACTACTTTATAAGCCTCTCATCCTGCCTCAGCTGCTTCCTGTTTCACACAGAGAATACACAACAGTAGGAAGAAAGCTTCACCAAGACCCCACCACCAAACCCACCCACCTACACCTACAAGTGTCTGTGCCCCTCTCTACTTGCTCTGCTGTGACCACGCCTGGAGTGCTGGGGAGCAGATCCTCCCCCTCGCTGCCCAGGCTTCTGCTCCCGCAGTTCTCCTCCCCTGGGATAAAGGTACACACATGCCGCACACTTAGCCATCAGCAGCTCTTTACATGGTTACCCACTCCCTCCACCTGAAATGCTCTCCTCACTCAGCTTCTCAGACCCACTGTCGACTTTTCCTCCTACCTCACTGGGCAATGATTAGGTCTCCTTCCACACTTGATACCTAAGGCACCGTCCTGGAGCCTCTTTTTTCCTATCCACACTCAATCTACCACTGATGTCAACTAGCCTCTTGGTTTTTGTTTTCTGTTTTAATATTTATTTATTTAAGTAATCCCTACATCCAGCGTGGGGCTTGAACTCACAACCCCAATACCAAGAGTCGTATGCTCTTCCCACTGGACCAGTCAGGCACCCCTAGCCTCCTGGTTTTAATACCATCTACCATCTACATAACGTTGGCCCCCCAAATTTCTATGTTTAGCCCAGACTTCCCCACCTGGGTATCTCAATGCAGTTAGCAGAAGGGCCCAACTCTAGGAGGGCCTCTCCAAGCTCTAGCCCCGTGACTCTGACCTCGTCTCCTCACGCTGCTCACACTGGCTGCCTCCTCCAGTCAGAAACAGGTACCTGTGTGCTTACTACTCCCTCTGCCTATGAGTTCTCCTGCCCCCAATATCCACAGGACTCACTCTCTCATCTCCCCCCAGAGCTTTCTGCAGGGACACTTTCCCTAAACACTCCACCTAAAGTTGAATCCCCACTCACTCCCTATTTCCTTTCCCTGTTTTCATGTTTTTCTTTGGCCTGAATAATAAGTTCTACATGTTATACTTTCTTTTATCCCCCCCTCTAAAACGTAAATTCCATGAAGGTAACATTTTTTTGCTCTGTTCATTGCTGTGTCTCTAGCACTGATGCACAGTAGGCATGGAAACATTTATCCAAAAATAAGTAAAACACCTGTTAAGTTAACTCCAGTGTTTCTACATCCACTGCATCTTCACATCCTACTGTGCACCCTCATCCAGTGATTCTCAGTGTTCTCTATGACAGCGCCCTAATCCAAGTGTGAAGTTGGAGGAAACCGGAAGAGATGTTCCCAATGGCATATTCTGAAGAGACCTTCACAAGCCAGACAATTCTCTGAAATCTAAAGTTTTATTATAAATATTCATGCTTATTTTCTTTCTTCTCTATTCATTTTCAAATAAAAGGGTTGAGCCTTCCTAGATCTACAGTTAAAACAAGGTTTTGCCCTGTATACTCTTGAAGCTTCAAGGCACACGGTCCCCTCCCAAACCCAAACCTCCTGTCAAGTCACCATGTCTGGGCCCCAGCCAAGACATCCTAAGTGGCCTACCTGTCTGGTATACTTCCTCTAATCACCTCACATTCCACATAGCTCTATGGTGAAGAGTTGGGGCTCCAGAGCACTGGTCCTTAAACAGCCGAGGATGTGCATTTCCAAAGGGTTTCCTGGCTGTCAGGGACCACTCTGAAATAATCACTGTTCTACAGCCAATCTCTTGGATTACATTCCTTGCTTCAGCCACTCCCACCGCAGAGCTCTATCATCTGGGGCAACTGACTTGAAATCTCAGTACCTTAGTTGACTCATACAAAAAGTGGGGATATAGAGAACGCCTTCTTCAGAGAACTGTGAGGACTGCATGGGTTATTGCAAGTGCCAGTGCCCATCGGGCACAGTGAGAGCGCAACACAAGTCACCTGAGTTACACTGCTTTGATTGGGACAGGCTCATTAGAAAATTCTTCCCAACAAGTCCGAAAGCTCCAGCGATGAAACAAAAGTCCAGTTTCACCAGTCCTCTGATGGCTCAGTTAGAGAAACCCACTACCAGTCACATTTGTCTCCCAGTTGTCTGGCCCCACTCCTAGCTTTCTCACCTTCACACCTGCTTCCTTCTCCAGAACTTCATCATCACTGCCAACATTTTATCCATCCTTCAAGGCTCACTCCCCCTTCGAAAAGTTTCTAGCCAACTCGTCTCAACTTCTTTCTCTTCTCTTGACACTTGAATCTGACCCACCCAAGCTGTCTTTTAAAGTGGGTCTGGGACTGGTAGGTGAGTGGATGGATGGATGGACAGATAGATATGTGAAAAAGTCAACAAAATGTTAACTGTAGGACCCAGCTGAAGTTCTGTCAACTTTTTAAATGTTCAGAAACTTCCACAATATCTTTTCTTTAAAAAAAAAAAAAAATGACAGTGCCTGCAAGTCACAGGTCCTGACTTAACGCGGACTAAAAGAAAGTAGACACATTGGGCCTCCACCTGCACGCACCCTATGCGCCGACTCTTCACAAAAGTTTACCAGGCTGGATGCGCCGCTTCAGTACCGAAAGGCATAAAGCAAACCCGGACGGAGAAAGGAACGGCGGCGGTCGGTGCCACGATCACAAGGTTTCACTCCGGATACAGATTAACCATCATCAGGTGGGCTGCACAACGTCCGTATTCCCAAAAAACACTTAGCTGTTGACCTCGCAACGACCTCGGCGGCCGGCGCTTCTGTGCTGTCCGCTGCACAGAAAGACTAAGCCGAGTCAGCTGGCCGGACGCCGGCCGCAGGCAGCAGAACCAGAGCTGGGCTCCGGCCGCTCCCCCACCTCCTCCCACTCGCCCCGGTGCCTCGGGACACCCATCGCTACAGGACGCGCGCGCGCTGCCCCGGCTCCAACGAGCACGCAGGGATGCGGGATGTAGTCTCAGTGCCTCAGCCAAGGTCAGCAGAGAGCTCCGCACGTCCGTCCCCGCCCCGGGGCTGAACCCGCGGCTCCTAGGAAGGCGGCAATGGCGGCTAGCGGGGGTGGCTCCCGCGGGCTCCGGGCCATGACCCGGGAGGGGGAATGCAGCCACCAGTGTCGGCCCTCGGGGCCTCACTCACATGTTGTTGAAACGGAACAGGTCGTCGCACGTGAAAGCCCGGAGCGTGGTCATAGCGCCGCCGCCGCCGCCGCAGCCGAAGCCGGCTTGCCGCAGCCCCCGCCCGCCCCGCCGGAAGTCGTTCTGCGCGGGGTCACCGCGGGGCGGGGCCAGAAACTGCTTCCGAGCCACGAGTTGCTCGGCAACCAAGGCAGCGGCACGCCTCCCTCTGGCGGCCGTCATCTGGAATTGCAGGATCCTTCGTGTGAAGTCGCCGGGTTCTTACCTTTCGGAACCTCAAAACTACTCCGCGGGAGTGACTGGAGGAAATAGGTAGTGTGATCTAGGGAGAAGACGAAAAACTGACCGGGGTTAGGAAACCACCACAGAAAGCGGGGTTTAGAACCACTTAGATGCCCGGTAATAAATGAGAAAGGAAGTGGAGCCGAATGGGAGAATTATGGTTCTCCCATAATGAGAGAGTGTACACTGTCCCAGTGATGTGTAATCTCAAATCTTCAACTACCACGTTTACAAACATAAAGATAAAGGTGAAATGAATTGTAATAGCATATGGTATTTTAACCAGCATATAAAAATATTATCATTTTACATGTAATCAATAAAAAAAATTTTTAATGGAATGTTTTACTTTGTTGTGTTGGACTAAGTCTTTGAAATCTGGTGTGTATTTTTGCAATATATTTCAATCTGGGAGCTGAATTGTCATCAGAAGTTCTTGTTCTGTGTTTAGATTTCATCAAATGTAGCCATAAAATGTATGGTTAAAAAGTAGATTCACATACTCAAACTGTTCCAATCATACTAAGTTTTCAGATAACCGAAAGGAATAATCAGTTTTCAAATTTAAATTTACATTAAAGTCAAATGAAGTTAAACATTCCATTCTTCAGTCACAGAAGCCACATTTTTAGCACTCAGTAGCCCCATAGGTAGTGGCTGCCACCATATTGGACAGTGCTGGTCCAAAGGCTAAGACTGTCCTGCCTGCTTTTGGAGGTTCTCACCCATCTCCCCTTTGTTAAGCAATTATTGAGTTGGTCTTGAGGGACATATTGCAGAGGTCAAACTTACCCACACCACTCCTCAAGAAGTCTGAATTCCAAGGTCCTCACATCTAACTGCCCTGGAGCCCAAGTTGCTCCACAGGGCTGCTCAGCAGCCCACTGCCCAGACTTGTGGCCAGGCAGGAAGGAAGAGAGCAGATGGCTGAGGAAGTAGGTAGGCCTAAAAGAATGGTCTCTTGGGGCACCTGGGCAGCTCAGTCCGTTGAGTGTAAGACTCTCGGTTCTGCTCAGGTCATGATCTCACCATCCATGAGGTGTAGCCCCACTTTGGGCTCTGTGCTAACAGCACCAAGCCTGCCTGGGATTCTCTCTCTCCCTCTCTGTCCCTACCCCATTCACACACACTCTCTCTCTCAAAATAAATAAATAAACTTTAAAAGAAGAAAAAGAATGGTTTCCCAAGGTCCAAGCTCATCTCCAGGCATTGTTTCCAAAAACCTCAACAATACCGGTGAGTGTCAACACACATGTAATAGTTCCTGGAGCATGCAAACTCATGTCCACAGATTCTATAAATGCACTAGGAGGGCAGAATATGAGTTCATGAGCTTAGCTACTGCCTGCCGGGTGTTTAAACATGGACACATTTTAGAGGCAATTTCCTAGCAGGAAGACATAACATGCCACTTTAAATGAATGTTAAAAGATCATTTTTAGGAAAGGTAAAATTATGGTGTTCATATAAATGTACAATGAACACATGACAAAGATTTTAATTTAGTAATTAATGAAAGAATCAGTAAGTTGTTACAACCACTTCAAAGGAGAATTTAAAGTACAAAAGGCAATCAGGAATGTTGAAATGTATTTACAAACAGATGTAAAGCTGTTAATATCTACAGAACAGTAGTCTGTTGCATCTTCTGGACACGCACAATGCACTTCTGTTTCGATGCACTAGAGTCATTTTCTTTACTATCAATTTTCTGCAGCTTACAGAGTTAATCTGGAAGGGTGTACCGAACACCTAATCATCGTGTGTGTGTGTGTGTGTGTGTGTGTGTGTGTGTGTGTGAGACTTAACACTGCATTAAAACTGAAGATATGAGGGGCACCTGGGTGACTCAGTCGGTTAAGCTTCCAACTTCGGCTCAGGTCATGATCTCACAGTTCGTGGGTTTGAGCCCCACATCAGGCTCTGTGCTGACAGCTAGCTCAGAGCCTGGAGCCTGCTTCGGATTCTGTGTCTCCCTCTCTCTCTGACCCTCCCCTGCTCGCGCTGTCTCTCTCTCTCTCTCTCTCTCTCTCTCTCTCTCTCAATCTCTCTCTCTCAAAAATAAATAAAAAACATTTAAAAAAAACTGAAGAGATCACAGAGCACTATAGAAATATGGGTACTTAAAGGTTTCCTTTAAAGCTTAAGACTTTGGAAACATTGTTACTCCATTGTTTTCTGGTGTTTAAAGTTTCTGGCGGAAAAGGCCAGCATGATTTTTGTTTTCCCTTTTGTGGGTGACTTAGTTTATGTTGGAGTGTCATTAGTCATAACACTTCCAGAAATAAAACATTCTTAAAGGCACATACATGTGAAACCTAGTGAATCTCTCCAGTGCATCTCCTAGTACATTTCAGCAGTTTAAACAGTGAAATTAAAAAAAAAAAAAAAATCAAAGCTGGATCACTCCCACATAGCCAGTGGGAATGTAAAATGGTGCAGCCTCTCTGGAAAACAGTTTGGTGGTTTCTTTAAAACCTAAATATGCAACTACCATTTAACCCAGCAATTGCACTCCTGGGTATTTATCCCAGAGAAATGAAAACTTATATTCACATAAAAACCTGTATACAAAGGTTTAAATCAGTGTCAAAATTTTGTGTACTATGTGATTCCATTTATGTGACATTCTGGAAAAGGCAGAATTATAGAAACAGAAAACAGATCAGTGGTTGCCAGGGACTAGGGTTGGGAGTGAGCAGAAGGGAATTATGGGAGAGTTTTATGGGACTGATCATTTCTGAGTGTTTCTGTCAAAAGTCATAGAACATATACTAAAGAGAGTGAAATTTTACTGTGTTATATATTAATAAAAGACTTTAAAAAATAAAATCAACAGTTTTTACATTATTGTCCCCACCATTTCAATAAAAAGCATGAACTACATTAAACCCCATCAAATCTTACAGTTTTGGGGGGCTTCTAGGACACGCTGTTATTGATTTCTGTTTCAATTTTATTTTTAACGTGCAGGAAAAACACCGCTTCTGTCCTGGCTACACATTTTCCCCACCTTAAAGATGACTCACAGAACTTTTTATTTATCATTTTACATTGTGTAATTCCTTTTACTGCTTAGTTGGAAAAAACTACAAGCTTTTACCACATTTTATCACAAAACATTTTCCTGCTCATTGAGACAAAACACCATGTGCTCTTCTGTAAACAGTGCTGACCCAGGTTCGCATCTACCATGGCAGAATTCCACATTTAAACAAGCAAACAGCTTGGTGTTTCATCTGTTGTTGCTCCATTTTTTCCTTCAGATCATGTGGAAAGGACAAAAAGCACAGTAAATATACATATTTTGACAAATCCTAGGCAATGTGCGTGACAATAAAAGAACTTGGGTGGGTGGTTGCCTTCAGATAGCAAATTTATTTTTTATAAAATAATAACTGAGCAGGATAGATGCATTGACTCTGATCATCAGCGTAATAATCTATGTCCAGTTTTGCTAACCAGATTTTACAGTTGCTCTCACCATTCATACTAGGAGCTGACTACAGATTTCCATTAAACATAACACACTGTGTACATCTACTCCTTACCAATACATCACTAAAAAGAGAATTAAAAAAATTTTTTTTCAAGGTCTAGATCCGTAAGAACAAAGAGAATGAAGGAAGAGACAATAGCCAGTAAGAACTGGCAACAAAATTATGGATGCTGTGGTAGGGTCCCCTACCTAAGGAAGATAAAAAAAAGAACATCTCAAGGCAATCTTGCTATTCATGTATGTGACAACATCCCTCGGGACCTTGCAACATGAGACCACTGTAATCAGACTGCATGTTTGTATGTTACTATATATGGGAGACAAAGAAGTAAAAAATATATATATAAAAAACCACGCCACGTGGTGTTCGGGGTTCAGTTCTTTGGGTACCAACCCAACTGAGCGATGCCGGCTGGAATAAGGTTGCTTCCTGGAAAGAAAAGCCTTGGTGTCACAACTCTCTGTGCAAGAATCCTGCTACAATGCTAATAAACTAATTTAGCAGATAGAATGAAGCCCAAAGAGCAGTGACTGGAGGAGGAAAGGCCAAGAGGCAAGGCAATTAATTAATTCCTGGGGCAGAATCTGGGGAGGCTTGGGGAAGTAGACAAGTCAGGTACGAGGAAAGGGAGAAGATGAGACCCTTACTCCCTGGAGAGGCACAAGAAGTTGTGTGCCCACGTTCAGAACATAAGCCTAAAGGGTGAGGGTAAGACACCCTACTGATAGCTAGAATTAAGCGAAAGTTGGCCTCCTGAATGATGACCCCCTGCAAACCCTTTGCCTGCTTTGTTCCCTGAATGCTGGGAGCTAGATTGACCCCAACCCTGCAGTTCCAAGTCGGATATTAGGGAATTTTTTGTGGGGAAACTGCCTGACCAAAGAGAAAAGCCCCACAGATATTCACGTTTTTTCAGCCCTCTGACAAAAGGAACAGACTGCTACGTAATTACGCTAAGAGCCACCAATTCATAAACTCTGCCCCATATACATGATTTTCAACAAGTTGTGGTGCTTTACATTTAATTATGAATAGTTAAAAATCACTGAGCATTTGAGGAGAGCCTCTAACCTAACGACAGAGATCAAAACAGTCAGATAAAAATAGAACTGGATGAACAGAAAAACACTAAACCAGATCTCCTTCTAATATCCACAGAGAGGTAAGAAGATACAGCATCCAGGGAAAGAAAGAGCAAACTTTTATTTTATTGTATTTTTTAAATTTTTTTAAACATTTATTTATTTTTGAGAGAGACAGAGCATGATCAGGGGAGGGGCAGAGAGAGAGGGAGACACAGAATCCAAAGCAGGCTCCAGGCTCTGAGCTGTCAGCAGAGAGCCGGATGCAGGGCTTGAACTCACAAACTGTGAGACCATGACCTGAGCCGAAGTCGGACGCTTAACCACCTGAGCCACCCAGGCGCCCCATGAGCAAACTGTTTTAAAAATTACATTCAGAGACCAAAAAAAATTCTGGGAAATTGCAAATATATTATTATAAATTAAAAAATCAATAATTGAAGCAATACCACCCAAAGTATAAGAAATAAAGACAAGAGACAGAAAATAGGGATTAAAGGTAGAGGGAGAGAGAGGGGGGCAGCTCAATCTAATAGGTCCAATATCCAAAAAATAGAAATTCAAGAAAGAGAAAAAGAAAATGGAGAGGAAGAAATGGTCATTTTAACACTATAAGAAATGTCTTCAGAATTTAAAAATATAAGTTTGCAGAGTGCAAGAGACCATGGAGTCTCTTTCAATTGATTAAAAAAAAAAATCCACATCAAGGCACATCACTGACATTTCCAAACAGTAAAGATTCTAAAAGTTTCTGAAAAGATCTGGAAAATGGAAGGAAGGTATATTAGCTTGCTTTTGCTAATCAGCGAACCACTCAAACAGTGACTTAAAAACAGTTTGTGGGTTGGTTGGGTAACTATTCTGGTCTGAATTGGATGCATGGCCTTAGACTGCCTCACTTATATGTCTGGGACTTCCTGGAATGGTGGTCTCTCGTCTTCCAGGAAACTAGTCTGGATTTGTTCACAAGGGTGATGAGAGGATTCTCAGCAGCAAAAGAGGGCTAGCTCAATGCACTAGTCAAACATTTACTTGCTTTGTGTTTGGTATTGTCCCTTTGACCAAAGTAGGTCATATGGCTGGGCCCTTGGTCAAAGTGGAAGGAGATTATCCAATGTTATAGATAAAGTGAAATATGATTCTTTGGGGGCCACTATGACAACTATGTAAGGTATACAGAAGGTATACCTTGATAGAAGCAAGGATTAGAAATCAAATAAAATGGTATCAGATTTCTCAATGGCATCTCTGAAAGCCAGAAGTCAAATGAAGGAAAATGATTTCTAACCTTCAAAATTCTGAAAGACAATTTCTAACATAGAATTCTCTACCCAAACTATCAAGCACTAGTAAGGATAGAAGAGTCAGAAGAATATGTAAGGCCTCAAATATTTTACCCTCAATTATTCCAAATGGTGTGCTTCAAGAAGACAAAGAGGTGAATGAAGAAAATGAGCAAAGAAAGGTGGGGGGCACACAGGCTATAGGAAATAAGATATTTAACTCTGTAGAATGGTAAGGAGAATTCCCAGGATAACACTTCTCCTCAAATATTTCACCTCCAATTCTTCTGATCCTTTCCCTTGGCAATCACCAGCTGGCCAAAGGAGCCCACTCTCTTCCATTTTGAACAATTCACTCCTTGGTCACCAAATACACTTAATTAAATATATCTTCCATGTTTTTACAAAATTGATCAGTAAAATGGTGCTCTGATGAATGCATCCTCAAGGAAGGAAATGTCTTTAAAAGAAAGTTGGCTGTCCTTTCAGAGAATAAAAAAGCTCATGAACTTCCTACATCATGTGCAGTGTGACTAATTAATTCTCTAGACTATATGATGATGTCTACACACACACACACACACACACAAGCACGCATCTGCAAGCAGCTGGCCCAGACAGAAAGAAACCTTTCCAGTTTCTGTCTCCCTCACACAGTCAGAGGTAAAAGAAGACAACATGTAACAAAACGAGCAAAACCCACCTCATATCCAGTCTTTTCCCACACTCTCCAGGTCTCCTCTCTTTCCTACTGAAGCAAGAACATAACATATAACGTTGAGGTAAATCCTTATTTCCTGATACCTGCATTTTAAACCTTCTGTGATAATGCAGGCGATTTTAAGTGAGGTTATCCTTTTTTTTTTTTTTTAAAGTAAGCCTCGAAGCCATTTTCTTCTCCTTTCTCCAGTCTTATGACAGCAGCACATCTACATTTGTGTAACTGTATTGGCTGCACAAATGCCATTGTCCCACTTACACCTGGAACTAATACTTCTCAATCAAAATGTAACAGATCATCTGTGGATTCTGCTAAAATGCAGGCTGATTCTGCAGGTTTCCACGTGGCTCAAGATTCACACCAAGGAGATGCAACGTTTGGCCCATGGACTGTATTTTGCAGCAAAATGTCCAACTATCTGTGTAATGAGATTTTGCAGTTTGCCAAGTATCATGCTGGTAAAAAACAACCTTTCCAGTGTCCCAGCAAGTTCACATATGTTTACTTTTGATTGGTTAAAGAGTCTTTGTCACTTTATTGCTTTTGGTAGGTCTTCATCTTTCTGTTCAGGGTAGATGCATGTCTACTGACCGCAAAGGTGAAAGCAAGCGAGGAAGATAAAATTAACTCAGAGCACAATCTGATAAATGAATCCATTTTCTCATAATCTGTAGAATTGGCAAGACATGGGAAATGTGGCCAGCATAGATACAGAAGATCACATCAAATACCTTATTATTTTGGATAAAGCATCATGCTTTTCGGCACAATCCTGTTAAATAATTATGCATGCTTATATAAATATCTACATCTAAATAAACAAGGGAATATAATAAATACAACAAAAAGTGGAAAAGCTGTCGAAACAATTGCTGACCAGAGTTATACTTCTACTTAAGTAATAATTCGTTTCTGGGAAGGGCTACAGCATACTCCATGGTTGCAGAGATGGTTCCTCTCAGGATCTTACTCAGACGATGACTGAGGAGCAGACAAAACTTGTCATTGCAACCTCCCTTCCTCCCCTTCTCCCTTCTTGGCAAAAATCCCCACTGGCTGTGGGCCCATAGGGAACACTGACAAAATACTGCCAATTCATACACAGACACACACACACACACACACACATACACACACGGCCGCCACCACCACACTCATTAGCAAGGACAAAGTTACAGGATGGCAGCCACTCTATTTTTAATCCTCCCACACTGGGTATCCCACCCTAGTATATTTTGCTTCAACCTTCAATACCTGTTACTGCCTTTCTTCTATTTCATAAGAAACTTGCCAGTGGGTAATAACAGAAGCAGATAAGTATGAATAAACAGTAGTGGAAAAAGTTCGAAGAAGTTGCTTATCTAATGATAACAGCAATGAATATTTAAAATGTTTGTGGGGTGCCAGGCTCTGTTCTGACTTCGCACGGATTAATTCCTGCTGGCCCAGTGGCACTCTCATAAGCCAAAATGCTGTTATGACCTCAGCCAGTGAGAAGTATGCATTTGACAGTATGCATGTGTGTTGTTTAATAGATATAAGTGGTGGATGCTTTTTAAATTTCTATACACATATAGTCATTTTTAGCTTTCTAAATTATTCCTAGTCAATATATTAGGACTGCGTTATCCACTATGATAGCCACTACCTACGTGTAGCTTTTGACTATTTGACAAGAGGCTGTTGTGAAATGAACTGTGGAATGAGTGCAAAAGACCCACAAGATTTTGAAGACAGTGTAAAAATAAAATGCATCTTTCATATTTAAATTAATTGTTGAAGTATGATATTTGGGACATCATGAGTTAAAATATATCACTACTATATTACTAAAATAAATTATTAGGAGTATGGTAATATATTACTATTAATTTTGCCTATTTCTTTTTCCTTTTTGTATGTGGCTACTAGAAAATTTAGCATTACCTATGTGGTTTGCTTCATATTGCTATAGAACGACACCATACTAGAAGCACCTATTCCCTGGTCTTCTGCAAAGCCGAAGAAGATTGAGGACCTGCACTTGGTTAGGTGTTAGTGGCCGTAGACAAGGTCTTCATTCTCCTGGCTGTGTTTGTATATTCAGACCTGTGTCTTGACCTATACTGGTATTTTTCAGGCCCGACTTCACACTTCACAGTATAGTCACCTCGGAAGTTTTTGTAAGAATGGCTGTTTGGGCCCCTACCTGCAGAGACTCTGATGGTCTGGGAAGCCAGCGCATCAGGAGTTTTAAAGGCCTGCAGGTGATTTGAAGAAGCGACTGAAGCTGGGAACCAGATCCACATAGGACCAGTAGACAGGGAGTCCTGGTGACAGACGGGGTGGGAGGACTGCGTTTGCAGTGGGGCCTCGTTCACACTCTGAGTCTCTGGTAGGAAGTAGGGAAGAAGCTGGGGAAAGGACACGCCCAGCCAGAGCCCGCCAGTTGGCAAAGAGCCTTGTAAATGGCCCTCATTGAAACCTACTGGAGAGAACCCCGCCCTCCAGAGCCATGGTGGGGGTGGGAGAAATGGGAGGGAAGGAGAGGAACAGAGCTAAATGAGAGGAAATGCCTTCATTTGTGGGAGGTGACACTTCCCGGGGAGCTGATTACAGAGGTGCAGACCCTGCTCATCTCCACAACACACCCCTGAGAAAACCATAGCCCTGCAGAGTCTGGCTCAGCCTCAACCACCCTGGGCTGTGGGCTTTGGGCTCCTTCCCCTCCAGAAGGGCAGAGAGAGAGAGGAGGGCTGTGTTTGGTAAAGGGAAATTCTCAGATTCAGTTCTGTAATGCAATGATAAATGTCTGTTATGTGGAGTGTCGCAGAATTCAGGCATATTCCATTGTGGAAGAGTTTCTTACCATCTAGACAAGAAGCGGCCTCCATTCCCTGCTCAACTGCCTCACTTCAATCAGAAATGATTTTCCTGCTGGGTTGGGGGTTTGAGGGCAGACTGTGGGTACCGCTCTATGAAACC
Source organism: Cryptoprocta ferox (assembly GCA_028646485.1). Taxonomy (NCBI): domain Eukaryota; kingdom Metazoa; phylum Chordata; class Mammalia; order Carnivora; family Eupleridae; genus Cryptoprocta; species Cryptoprocta ferox. The sequence continues at coordinate 42,637,022 of CM053576.1, read as the reverse complement.
TCTAACAGATCTTTCCGAGTAATTTTAAAATTTCCCGTGTCCATCTTCCTGGAAAAGTCAGTGTTCACATGGGAAAACTTTGTGCCCATCTGCCACAGGTCTTTTGAGAAAAATAGATCTTTTTCAAATAAAAGCCTGTTCTCTGACACAAATACCAGATATTGGCCCTCCCTCCACCTCTGCCTTTTTTTCTTCTTGTCTGCTTATGAATCTGCAATGTTATATAAGTTTTTCACATTTCCAATTTGATTTGGGTTAACTAAATAACCAATAACACTTTTGGTTTAAAATTTACCATCATGAACATGGTCTGAAAAAAATGTATTTTAGGATTTACTATCAGATACAGCCAGGTGATTAAAATAACCATGGCCCTGGTACTGTGCCATTTCTCTCCGACTTTTGGGGAGTAACCAGGAAGTGCTGTTAATAACAAGAATTGTTCTCATTTCTAGTCTCGTTACAAAGATGAAGGTAAGAGATGCCCGATGGAGGTGAAGCCACATTTATGAATGAACGCATTCATGGTTGGAGTTCCTGCCTTTTGTTTTCTTATACATCTAAAGTTGTAACTTCCACATAATACTGAACTACTTTATTAAGTTTCTATTTCTATTCTGTGTCCCTGAGGGGGGGAATATTTGGCAGTGCCTACAATATTAAAAAAAGAAAAGAAAAGAAATCTTTTCCTCTGGCCGGCATCCAACTTTTATAACATAATTTTAGATTTGGAAATACATTATCCTCTCCCTCCAACCATCATGTATATTTTTACTCTCCCCTTATTCCTTCCAAACTTCACCAAAATCTGTTTCCTGGCAATTTGAGAAGTGAGAATGTCTGCGTGGGGGAAAAAAGTCAAGACACATGTTATGTTGTAATTTTAGCAGGGAAACATTGCCCAATGACAAAACCAGGGGCTGTCTTGTGATGTTTTCTTCTGCTCACACGAACTTTTCCTGTTTTGATCTCCCTCGCATCTCACTGAAGGTTGCCTCCCATTCAGACATTAGGGCTGGCTTTAAATCCCTGTGTACCGACTTCTGAGGACAAGGAAAACAATGACCTGGATTTGGAGGGTGAGGAGGACAGCTATATGGATTGAACTTTCCCCATTTTTAATTCATTGTAAATATAAAAAGCAGGCAGTTCATCTAGCTGTTGTCCTGATCCTCAAGTATCCATCCTACTGATGGGTTAGGAAGTTCGTTCCATCAACAAGGTCTGGTCAAGGACTTGCTATCTGCCAGGCACCAGGAATATGGCCGCAAAAAAGAGCACCTGCCCTGCTGGTTCTGAAAGAGCACTCAGCTCTCAGGGCACTTCAGAGGTCACAGAAGAATAGTGGGGGGTTGTCTGCAGGACCCTTCCAACTAAGTCATGTTCTGTCCTAGATAACACTGGTAATCCTTTCGGATTGGAACACTATCTTTTCCTTCTACTCCTGGATTTTTGCCTCATATCTGTATATGGTCTACTGAAAAAATGCAAACTTTGCCATTTCCTCTCCACGGATTATCTAACCACAAACACTGGTGTGCATTTCAGATTTGCATAACGTGGTGTGGTGCATAATTATACTCTGCTCCTTAAAGAAAAAAGGACAACTCAATATTTCAAAACTCTTCACACACAAATATCATACAGTATTAAAATGTATTATGTGCAAAATTCCATTTAAAAAATCATTTACAAAAGGAAGTACAACACAGTATGTGCTGAGGGTTCTAGATGGACAGCTAAGCTAAAAAAGGTACAAGGTACAAAGTCAAACAAATTAGATGACTACGCATCTTTACACAGTACAATCACATGTTCTGGTAACTACCTGTGTCCTACTGATACAAGACCCTCATACTTTGTGCACCCCCAAAACAGGTTTCATAAAACATGAAGTTAACTTCACCATACATTCTTATAATGCAGAAGGGCTTTTTGGTGGCATTGCAAACTCTTTTCCAAACAGCATCATATTTAACTCAACAAAAGTCACATACATGGTTTCTGCCCCCAAATAATTTGATGCTGTTAGTTTTGATTCATGTGGAAAGGGAGGGGGGTAGTATTATCCTTATTTTTTTTCTCCTTGTGGGGGTTTCCAAAATTGTTTCCAAAAGCAAATAACATTGGGTAGATTTTTGCCTAATGTCACTGCATATTTACAGTATTTTCAGCATAAGTGGATCCTTCCATTTCCTTTTACCACTTCCTTCAAGGAGTCTGAACCAGCAGACTACATTCCTTAGTCCTTTGTCAGAGTCTGTTTTTCTCTCTCGACCTCTCTCTACATTCATTTCTCTCCTGATCCTCAGCATCACTTGGTTAAAACCCAAAAGAGCACAATACCACTGAGCGTGAACAAGGGAACAGTACATCAGATTTCCAAAGGCATTCTGTGGCCAGTGTCAGTAATACATTGTTTTAAGAAATTCAGCAGTCCTTCCCCACAAAGTTGCCAAAACATCCAGTTACAGAAAAGAGACATTTTAAAAGTGAGATACTCTCAAATCCAGCAAGAGATTTCTTTTTGAAAATATTAAACGTTAAAATCACATGCATAATTATAGAATATCTTAAAGTTACAAAAATATTTTAAAAACCAATCCTGACAGTTTACCTGCAACTGCTATAAAAATTTCTATGAAATATATAAAAACACAAAGGCTCTTTGAAAGAGAGAGAGAGATCGCTTCTCGGCCTTTTGGCTAAGATCAAGTGAAAGAGAGAGAGAGAGAGAGAAAGGGAGAAAGAAAGAAAGAAAGAGAGAAAAGGAAAGGATGGAGTCATCCACAGAACTGAGAAATACCTGACGCACTGCATCGGACAGTCTTGTCAAATACCTGCTGTTGAACTCAAGAGAAGAGCTTGTACCCTAAATGTTTATTCAGGACATATACATACATGCGAGCCAACCTAGAACCCAGCTGGGGGTAGGTAGCAAACAGTCTCAGGACACCTAAACTATCAAATGAAATTCTCCCATCTCTGAAGGAGAATCCTACCGTTTCATGAATCTCAGCTACCTTGCTTGGGCAATGTGGCTGAAGGTGCCCTTGGCCAAGTCAGCCTGTGGATGGCTTAGTCACTGAACCGAGGGGTCCCCAACGAGGTGACTGCTTTTCAAGCACAAGCACGTGGAAGCCAGAAGGCAAGGTTCCTAACCCCACTTTGGATGCACCACTGGGAAGTCTCATGTCTTCTATGAGGTGGTAAGATCTTCTTCCCCATTCTGGAAAATGACGCCGTAAGGATCATTCTTGATGCGCTTGTAGACAAAGTGGAAGATGTGGGGTTGTGGCCGGCTGTGCAGCTCAGCCTTGATTTTTTGAGGGTAAGTGTCCTCTGCCAGCTGCTGCCATGTTTCGTCAACAAAGAGGAAGAGGCTGTACTCCTCAGGGTCCCCCACCTTAAATTTCTCGGCACAGAGCTGGCACACATCCTCAGTGGTAACATAAGGTCTCACAAGGAGGGTCTTTCCCGTGCAGCCACTGTTGACCTCCTGGAATGCAACTCGGAGGTAATTCTGCAGGTGGAAAGAGACATGATGGAGACAAATCAGAAGAGGAAACAAGACAGAACAATAAGCAAGCACAGTAATACAAAGGAGAGGTCTAATGTTTGAGCTGCTCTGGGCTCTGGCCCATCAGGATGGCCCTGTCAGGACCTGAGGCCTCAAGTGTGAGGAAAGAGGCTGATCTGAATTTGGACAGTGGAGAGAACAACTATACGGACCAATGCACCGCAAGAACAAGAAGCAGGATGTCCAGTCAGCCCTGCTCTGATCTTTTCAGTGTCACTCATGAAGCCTGGTTAAGAGTGGGAACCAGACACAATGCTGAGTTTATTCCCAGTGTAAAGAGTCAACCAAACAGCAGAAGAGCCTGCACCAGGAGTCAGCAGGAAGAGACATTTAAAATATGTAGACACAAGAGCAGATGCTGTACTCACTTTGGACTACTTTACAAAAAATTTTTTTAAAGATTTTTTTTAGTTTATTTAATTTTGAGAGACAGAGAAAGAGAGCATGAGCTGGAGCAAGGGAAGGACAGAGAGAAAGGAGACAGAGAATCCCAAGCAGTCTCTGCACTGTCAGCGCAGAGCCCAATGCAGAGCTTGAAGTCACGAACCTCAAGATCATGACCTGAGCCGAAATCAAGAGTTGGATGCTTAACTGACTGAGCCACCCCAGTGCTCTGGACTACTTTTAATGAAGCCTAAGCAAGGGGAAGAATGTTACAAGGGACCACAAGATACTGCGGATATTTAACCATTTTGCACCTCCCCAAGTGGCAATTCATTTCATGTGGTTCAACCTGATCTGAGGCTCCAAGTGGCTCCGAGTGCAATGTGGAAAGAATCAGCAGGAGGAGAATGTTCATTCTGCCACAAGGCTTTGAGGATGGCACTGGTTAAGTGCAGGGTGGGGTTTCAGGGAAATAAAAGGGCATGCTTGCAGGCTTGGGTCTGTGAATGGTGCCAGGCACATGCCATTGTGAAGTATAGAACACTCATGACCTTTCATGCATAAAGCCCAGACAGGCTGTAAAGACTCCTGCGCTCATACCAGGGTCTCCGGGATCTTTCTTCAATTTTCCTTTTCAGCAGGAATAAGGTTACCAGAGAAAACAGAGAATGCCCAGACAGAAAACAAGGATGTTTCCCTTTTCTAAATCTGGCACCCCTGCTCGGGAGTGAAGGGAAGTGGTGCTCTAGGCCCAGGGTCCCACATGGCTACCTTGAGGGCTTACTGGGCAGATGGAAGGACAGTGAGCTCTGCATGTGGAAGATAACACTGATAGTCTTGAGTGTGAATACCTTAGAGAACACACCTGTTCCATCTTATCAACCCCCCCCCTCTTCTCTCATCCCACTGTCCCCAACACCTGGCTCACACTCTTGGTATGCATTAACCCATGACTTCTGAAGAGAACATTTTTTTTTAGGTTTATATATTTTTGAGAGACACAGAGACTGTGCGAGTCGGGGAGGGGCAGAGAGAGGGAGAGAAAGAGAATCCCAAGCAGGTTCTGCACTGGCAGCGCAGAGCCTGACATGGGGCTTGAAGTCACGACCCTGGGATCATGACCTGAGCTGAAACCTGAGTTGGACACTCAGCTGACTGAGGCACCCAAGTTCCCCTGAAGAGAACTATGTAAGGAAGTCTACACCATCCCCCTTTAACCAATGAAGAAACTGAAGCACAGAAAAGCTAAGTCACTTGCATAAGGCTATACAGCTTGTTTGTGGGAGAGCCATTGTTCTAGCACCTTCACCACTGTGGTGTGCCGCCGTTTCAATGTGAGGAGACCATTGTGTGTGTCTGTGACCCCTGATTTAGGAGTTCCAAGTGGACCTTTGCTTCTGAGCTTTCACCTTTACAACCAAGTTGAGCACTGACAATTTCTCTCTTGGGTTATATTCTAAGAAGTTGTGCTTCTCCAAAATAAGAGAGGCCAGTGAGAAAGGGCTCTGCAGAATCTGGGGGTCTGCGGTTAGAAACTACAGACGGAGGGAGGGGCTGGTGGCAGGCGGGGAGATGGAAACATGAGCTTTTCTCATTTCCTCTGCTCTCCTCTTCAGAGGCTGGAGGACCTTTGGAGCACCAGCCAGTATCACAGTATTCCAAGAGCCTGCATACGCTAAATCCCTTAACACATGGATAACTCTTCAACAACCCAAGGGAGTGGGGGAGGGAGACGCGGCAGGCATTCTTGTTTTTTAGATTTATGTGCCTGGGAACCTATTTCTGAGGATATTGCTATCTTGGAGAAAAACTTGCTGATCTTGCCTTTCCACAATGGGCTGACTTTCAACCAGACATACCTCTGAGTATTTATTTTCAGATCATCGAAGAGACAAAAAAGCAGGAAAGGTGAATCTGGACACAGACTAATACTTCCTGCTTGGAAATTCACCATGTGACACACAGAAACAAAACACAGGTTTTATAATTCAGTATTTGAAAATACTATTCAAAGACAGTTGCAGATTTATTCATGTCATAGACTATGAGCAAATCAAGAATTGTGTTGGGTAAAGATGCCTACAGCCTTAATCTGCCTTTCCTTCCTGAGAAACCAGCAATTTGGGAACCCCATGCTTCCAGGCACCCACTGGGAGAATTCTGGGAGAATTCTCGACCTTATCTGACTTTGTTTTCTAAAGGGCGGCAAAACTTGGGCCAAAACCATATATATATATATATATATATATATATATATATATATATATATATATAATAAAAAAGAAAACAGAGAAGCAAAACAGCAAGGTCAGAGGGTGGTTTAAAATATCCCTTTTCCACTGGATGACCTGACAAAGGGGGGAACCTCGGGCACCCCGAGCCGTGTGTGCGGTGTGAGCCAGCGCTGCCTCCCTGGAGGGCAAAGCAGCTTACAGCCCCAAGGCACCACGGCCAGCCACGTACCTGAAAGTCATCCACAGAGGGGATGGTCCGGTTGGTGGTTCTCCGTTTGTGCCACTGCCTCAGGGTGTCCCTGGTCTCTGAGCTGAGCAGTCTTGCGGCTTGTTCTTCTTGGAAATTCTTGATCAGAGAAAGTGCCCCGTAGGCGCTTGTCAAGTAATAACCTCCTGGAAAGGGCAGAAAGAATGAGTTCTCCAGGTGTTTATACTCTAGTGATAACAGATGGGGACAATGGAATCAGAGGTCACGCTTCCTATTTTCTCCATAGGCATTTCCTTGTGGGACCAGAAGCTCCTGTCCAAGAACAGGTCCTTCCCACCTTCTTCTGACCATTCATACATTCATCCTATGGATGCGCTGGGTGACCCCGGCCTGTGTTGGCGCTAGGGGGCGCCGTCGGGCCAGGCTGACAGCGCCCTGGTTTCACTGATGGAATTTCCATTCTAATGGGTGAGACGTAAAAAATCTCTAAATTATTTCAGTGCAGTTGTGAAAGTGCTTTGCCAGGAAAGGTCAGGGCACTGAGTCCTGATAGAGACAGGGAGACATATGAGGGTGAGTGGGGTCGACCACTCCTGGCCAGATCATTTACTTCACGAACAGGAGTCCACGCATCTCTTGGCAATACTTACTTTTGGGCTTTTCTTTTAAGAATTAATATTTTCTAAATTTTACGTAAACTACACACTTTGAAACAACTGCACAGTCTACATGTATGTTCATGATAATATGGATTCTTCAAAGTAGCTTTTTCTTTCCTGATTCCCCTTTTTATTTTTACTCAGGGACTAATGTAATACGACACTTAGGAAAAAAATAACTCACAAGGAAACGCAAGTGATGTCCCTTTAATGGTGCATTTATTAATGATTTCTTATGTTTGGGGACTGTTAAAAGACTTGCAACACTGTGAGATGCCTAGAAGTGGGTTCATAGCTTTGTCGTAAACTAGAATTAGGTGCTTTTGGTGGAACTTGTAAGCTCCATGCTAGCAGACCGCTAGTGGGTGCCCCAAATGTGTATAAAATTCCCTAATTAGGGATGGGTAATAAGGGGCACTTGTGATGAGCACTGGGTGTTGTATGCCAGTGATGAATCACTAAATCCTATACATGTAGGTAATATCACACTGTATGTTAACTAACTGGAATTTAAATAAAAACTGGGAAGAAAAAAATAAAAATTCCCTAATTGGGCACAGCATATTTTAACTTGAGAGACATTCTTGTCAAAATACCTATTGAATTTCTATTGTGAGCTCAAGGCAAGTACAGAGCAGGGGCTAGGTTTGTAAGAAACAGGATCTGAGTCCCTGCTTTCTAGAAGTTTATGAACTTATTAAAGAAAACAGGTATTGGCAGGTTTATTCATGCAAGACTAGAAGTTAGTTGTGGTTAAATGAGTTTTGTTAATGACCCAAGTATTTAGCTGCTAACACAAGACTCTGAAGAACTCTCTCTCTCTGGTCAAGAAGTGACAACATTCGAAATAGCAACTGGTCCACTATCTGAGAAACGAGCACAGTCCCCTGCAAACTGCATGGGACATGTAACTTACAAAGAAACTTACAAAGAAAAGCTTTGTGGTTTTCAGGTCACTGACGGAGATACGGAGGATTATGTTTTACTGTAGCATCATCTAGCCCCCTCTGGGTAATACAGGTTCCATGCACAGAACAGGATTTTTGTTTAGAGTTACCTCGATAGCTTAATGGCCCCACCATCTGAGGGCTAGTTCCCTATGGAACCTCTCACATATTAGTACAGAGTTCTGAGTAGCTGTTTGGTCCATGAACAAATCAGCACATGGCTGTGTGTGAAACTCGGCGGTACAGAACTTAAATGCCACACAGAGGATTTCAAGAGCAATCGACAGGGACTTAAGCATTCAGGAAAGGCTGTGTGGAGGTGTCAGTATTGGAAGTACAGTTAGAGGCAAGTTTGGGAGGGATGGGGTTCCCTTTGGATGTCAAATTTTAGACTTCACAGCTCTGAAATGTTCAGGCCACTAAGGAGAAAACTCAAAATGCTGGAAGCACCAGGCTGACCACACTTTGAAACATGTGGATGCAATTAGAGAAAGGGTTACATTTCAGCAAAACTATAACTGCCACAAGAGCTGTGCACTCAAGAGGGATTCTATGACGCCTTTTCCGTAAATGAAACTACCTGCTTAAACAGCAGAAAAGACTTGTGGGCTGCTGCCCCCAAAACCAAAGAAGGCTTTGGGCAGGCCACAGAGGGCTGGATTGGTAAAGCTGCAAAGCTGCAGCTCCCGGATGCGCAGCTCCCGGATGTGCAGGCCTGGTTTGTACCCACAGCCAAGCCGACTGGGCTGGCCTGTTTTCCCAAGGAAAGAAGCCAACAAGCCTGAGACAGTTAAGTGGAGGCAGGCTCTAATTTAAGTACAAGCTCAGCAGCTGCCCTATACGTTCACTATCTGGGTCCTTGGCTTTCTCTGATGTGTGATTCCTGGAGGTGAGGAGAGCCACCAGCCCATCTGTCACCAACACGTTGCCCAGGGCAGTGACTCGCTCTGGGGAAACACTGGGAAAGGTGGCAGGAAGTGGCTGTCTCAATTCCGAGGCCATACGATGTAAGTAAATGTCTGTCCTAAGTATACATTGTCAGCAACAGAATGGTCATTTTCTGAGTGGGACTGACATGCTTTTTCGCCAAAAGCCCCAAGAATCTGACATAGTCATTACTGGAATTAAGCAGGATTAGAGCTCAAAACAACTAAAACTAAAACAAAGCCCAGATATATATATGAAATTATAATAATAATGCAGAGAAGAAAAGAAAGCAGGGCATGGAGACTAATGTATGCTCCTGTTGGTCCTTGGACAAAAACACATGCTTTCCCCTCTCCTGTTAAATCCCAGGACAGAGCAGATGAGGAACGTTCCAGGCAGGATTTTGGTGGCTCATTATGGAATGTCTGGTTGTAGCGTAGTGAATATTAGTGGGGCGGGGGAGGGGGGTAAACAAGGGACAGGTTGAAAGGGATGAAAGAGGTTCATTCATACCTCTCTGGGGTGGGGGGACAGGATGAAAAGATATTCATCACTACTCCTGAGTCAGCACTATCCCTTGAGGGGTGGGAAGGGTGTACCCCGAGGTACACCCTTGGCTCTCTTTCAGGGAGGACAGACCCCCTGAAATGCCAGTATGACACATTCCCTGCAGAATCCTATCAGCACGTGGACCTTTTTACTGAAGGCCAAACTAAAACTCAGTGGAGAATGATTTAAAAAGATTCTATGCAACAATTCACTACTCAGGGTTTATCTGGACTCTTACCGGGACACAAGGAAATGGATTAACAGGATTCACAATGCACAGGCCCTGATTTGTTCTCCTTTGAAAAAGACAAGCTCACATAAGAGTCCCAGTTATTTCTGCTCTTCAAGGCTGTGCACCACAATGACAATCATCCCAATTATTTCCAGGATAAAATACCTAACCAATGTGTAAGGAAAAGGAATTTCTGCTAAGACATGTTGGGGTCGGGCAGATGCAAGAAGGAGACTGACTGACGAGGTAAGTTGAAAGCAAACTGCCCAGATTTTACTCCACTGCATTTTTATGTTAACAGTAAGCAGATATAATTTGTTATAGAGAAAAAAAAATCAATGCTGTTTTCATCTTGAGAACAAAATTTTTTTAAAAGATGAAAACAAAAGGCCAGCCTCATCTGCCTTACTGATAGAACAGCAGGATATTCTTCTGGTGGTGAAAATATTCTCTAACAAAAGTTTATATCTTCCTTCCTCCTCAAGGAAACCACTTCTTTTTATAAATGGCATCTTTTTCTACTGAATGATATTTTTTTTAATTGCAATTAACCAATCTCAGTGAAGTATAATTATGGCCAGGTTACATTTTTTGTGGTTTTCTGACTTTTCCATATTTTCTACAATGAATATGCATTACTTTTCTAATCAGGAAAAAGTTAGCACATTCTTTTAAATCAACAAAGAAATTAAAACTATACTTAACCTTTAAGAATTCAAAAAAGCTCTCACGTGACTACTAAATGGGTGTGGTGTTTTATCTTGGGGTGATGAAAATGTTTGGGGCTAAATAGAGGTGGTAGATAGCACAAGACTGTGAAGATACTAAATGCTGATGAATTGTTCATAAAACAGCTAATCTGGGGCGCCTGGGTGGCTCAATTGGTTAAGCTTCCAACTGTGGCTCAGGTCATGATTTAGCAGTTCATGGGTTTGAGCCCTGCATCGGGCTCTGTGTTGACACCTCAGAACCTGGAGCCTGGAGCCTGCTTTGGATTCTGTGTCTCCCTCTCTCTCTGCCCCTCCCCCGCTCGCTTGCACGCCCGTGCTCGCTCTCTCTCTCTCTCTCTCTCAGAAATAAATATTGAAAAATTTAAAACAGCTAATCTGACGTTATGTGAATTTCACCTCAAGGAAAAAATAAAAACAAAACTGAAAAAGGGCACCCCATTTCCTCCCACATCTTCAAGCGATTGTTACCTTCTCCATGTAACAGCGACGGGTCTAAGAGCTCCATCATGTACTCAATTTCAGTGTCCAGTTCCAACATGTCACACTGAGCTATGACGTAGGTCAGGACTGGCAGAAAATCGTCAGCTCCATACATCCTCCCTGGGATCAGAAGAAAGGGGAAGATGGGAATATTTTTATCAACACTTCTTTCTTTCATATCCTACACAGACTGCTTTTTTTAGATAGCTAGGAGTCATCTGGGGAAATGTGCTATTCATAAACAGAGGTGGGTGTTTCTGGAATCCTGCACAGCCTGTGACCCTCCTGGCTGCTCATGTCAGAAACCAATCCTAATGCACAATTTCAGAATGAAATGTCTATGAGTCAAGGAACACATGAAAGATTTCCTCCATGCTTTCATGATATGCATCAGGTTATACAATAGAGCAGAGTACTTGTAAACAGTTTAACTTTCAGCAAGTAATATTATAAAACATTTACTAAGTATCTACTTAGTACATTAATCCTTTGTGAATTCTACTGTGCTCCCTGTTGTCTTCTGTGCAAATCAATCAACATAATGACAGGACCAAACTCAGACCAGGAATAAACTTTGCTCTGCATTCAACCTGAGCACAAAGTTAATTTATTTAAATGTACAAATTTAGTATATGTCGAATAGATGCATACGATTAATATATAGCAAAAAAAGTTGTAGTCCTTATTACTACTTTTCATTACAAAAGTGAGTCTCAACTAAGGGTGACTGTGCCCACCCCACCCAGGGGGATTTGGCATTGTCTGTGGAGACATTCTTCATTGTCATGACTAGAGGGTGGGGTGCAAATGACATCTGGGATGCTGATAAACTCCATACAGAAAGCAGCCCCCACATCAGAGAAATTATCCATTTGAAATGTCATTAGTGCTAAGGTTGAGACACTGTGCTTTGGAAGAACATAATCCTGTGCAGACACTAATTTTGAACTTAAGTAAGTGATTGTCTGAACTACAGAAAATATACTTCCTATACATAAACTATGTTTGCAAATTTCAGAGGTGATGTTCATATGCTATCGTGACCAGCTCAGGAGCTCACATTTTAATGTCTTTGCCCAACAATGTGCAAAGTGCACACATTCCTATCTACCCAAGCAGTGGTTAATACATCCTGTGTGTTCTCTCTGTTGCTTCTCCATGAAGCAATTTTACGTAGAGGAAAAGTTGATAATCATCCATGGAATTACAACAAGCTCACTGAAGCCCTGGAACTATGCAGGGTCCAATCACTAGCCATGAATCATGGTTACTTCTGTGTCTCTAAGAAGCAAAACTGAGGAAATCTGAGGGCTTACTTTCAAACTATGTAATTCTTTTGTGAATTCAATTACATTGCTTCTGCTTGTAGCAAAGAAGGAAGAACCAATGAAATAGCTGTAATGAAACCATATTGTTACTGAAAGCTCTACATTTGACATGTGCTAGATGTAGATCATGACACCAACCCTCATTGGCCAAAATGTAGTAACAATAATTGCTAATATTTCCATTATGCTTGGGGTTATGTGTGCATTGTCTCATCTAACCCCCACCTTATGAAGGACAGGCTCATAATGACAGGTATAAAAACTGCAGCTTAGACGTAGATTAAGGTAGCCACAGCTCCATAGTTAATTAACTCATTCACAGAGCGAGGACTTGAATTCAGTCTCAGTCTCCAGAGACTGAATCTGTATCCACTGCCTTGAACTAAACCTTTAATAAATTAGTATCATACAAGAATCTTGTGGCCTCAACTGCTTACTTTTCCTGGTGTTACCAATCTGTTGCAAGTGACCAATTTGCCAGACACCAGCGTAACTCTATACTTCTGTGAGCTGCTTGGTGAAATAAAGAGATTGAAAGAAAGAGAGATTGGGAATTGGAAAGCCTGATGTGTCACTGGCCACATCACCGGCCATGTCACTGGCCGTGTGGGGAGGGCAAGAAGCCTTTGGGTAGCCTCACCTGAGTTGTTCTCCATGACAGTGTAAATAAGCTTGCAGACCCTCAGCAGCAGCATGACTTTCTTTTCCGGTGAATACATCTTCTGCATAGTCATGAATTTGACTTTGATTTTCTCCACATCCACAAAATCAGGGGTCGGGGCAAAGACCCCCAGTTCCTGTGGGTTCCTCTGCCGCACGAGCTGCAGATTCTCCTTGAGCTGTTTCCACGAGCCGTCGGCCATGTGGAAGTCCCTCAGCATGGCCTCCACGTGCCCCTTCAGGGGCTTTAAGATGCACTTGTGCATGGCTTTTTCCAGCACCACATCTGCCAAAGAAAGTGCAGCTACTGTGACCATTGTCTGAAGGAAGAAGAAATGCAAGGTCTGCTTTCTCAGAATGGACACCTGGAACTCTGCATTGGTTATAGGGCAGACAAGTTATAACTTCACACCCGTCCACCGACAAAGCTTAGCAGTACCACCGCTCCCCACACTCCAACACGTTTTCTGTAAAGCCAGGGAAAGTGAATCTTCCGTAATAAATTCTTACAGTTCTTTTTGCAGACAGTCAATACAATAAAATATATTTGTTTTAACTAATTTTACACTCCTCCTCCATGAACCCAGGTGAATATTCTAGAAGATATTCTCTTGACCCAGGCCCTCCACTGATCATCCAGTTGACAGGTTAGTAAATATGTTATTTTAAAGGAAAATGTGCTAATAGGGAAGATTCAAGGGGCGCTTGGGTGGCTCAGTTAGTTGAGCATCTGACTCTTGATTTTGGCTTAGGTCATGATCCCAGAGTCGTGGGATCAAGTCCCACATCCGGCTCCATGCTGAGCATGGAACCTGCTTAAGTTTCTCTCTTTCTCTCTCTCTCTCTCTCTCTCTCTCTCTGCCCCTCTCCCCCACTCACTCTCTCTCTCAAATAAAAATAAAAATAAAAATAAAAATAAAAAATAAAATAAAATCTTTAAAAAATAGGAAAGATTCAGGATTTCTCAAAATATTTCCTGAGGAAATAAATTCACCTAAATACATGTATAACCTTAGATTGAATTCTGGCCCCCAAATTCTTTGTTTTGTTTGCTGTAAAGAGCATTGGTGGGACACTGGATGAGATCTGAATAAAGTCTGCAGGTTACCTAATACTGTGAACCGCAGTCTGTGTTAATTTTACCGTACTTTTGTAACAAGAAGTCTCTGTGTTTAGGAAACACACACTGAGCATTCAGGGGTAAAGGGACACCATGTCTGCAACTAACTCTGAATGGTTTGGGGGGGAAAAGGAGGGTGTATGTGTTTGCGCATGCGTGTGTAAGCAAAGAGAAAGGAGGAGAATGAAGCATGTGACAAGGGGCTAACGTGCAGGGTATTAGGGTAAAGAGTAGACACAATTTCTTTGCATTATTTTTGCAACATTTCTGTATGTCTGAAATGATTTTTAAAAAAATGTTAAAAATGCTGAAATGTGTCTCTGGTCAGAGTTTGGAAATACCATTAAGTGTGGAAGGCATTATTTCCCCCCTCTTTCTTTGAGTGGTTGCCCAACAAAGTTGCTTTCTTGGCTGACAGTAAACTGACCATAAATCTGGAGATCCAGCCTTAAGATGATTTATACCATAATAATCTCTGCTTTTGCAACATCAGCTTTCCAATCTCAGATGTTTGTACATTCTCATCAAAGCCAGCAGGATAGCCAGACCTCATCTCTGAGACTTTAAGGTGATTCCATTTTGGAAGCCCAGTTTCCTTATGAAATTGGAAACAGTTATCTCTCTGGCCTTGCAGATTCCTGACACTGGATCAGATCACACTGCATCCAAATTATCACCTGTTATTAGAAATTTAGGCCAGATGCACAAACACCAAAACCAATTTTCCCATAACCCAGAGTTAGAGCTCATGCCAAAGTTAATGCCGACCCCATAGTGATCTGCTTCCCGAGCCCAAGTTTTTTGTTGTTGTTGTTCCTCTAACTCCATATCCTATCCAGGAGATCTTTGTTTAAACGTAGAGCTTTATATAGCTATAGGAATCAAGGTTGAAACAAAAGAGTTTATAAAGTAAGAAGAAAAACAGAACAACATTTTCACTTGACATCTGGCACTGAAACAAATTACTTGGTCTTCATTGGTTATACTGTGTTAATAAAATTGTGTGACTTTATAGCATCTTCGACTTTACCCTAAATGACCATTACATTGAAAAGCCAATAATAGCAATTGACACTGAGCAAGACTTAGCTCATCTAAGTCTTATAACAACTCTCTTATTTTTGCATAATACTAACATTATTTTACAAATGAGGAAGCAGAGATTTGGAGATGTCTAATGGCTTGCTTGAGGCTGCACAACTGTTTTCAACAATCACGTTGCTTTCCAAAGTAAATGGCCTCTTAATTCTAAAGTTCAAGGTGCTTTATAAACATTCACTAGTTTAATCCTCCCTGTCT
The DNA here is from genome assembly GCA_028646485.1 of Cryptoprocta ferox. Lineage (NCBI taxonomy): Eukaryota > Metazoa > Chordata > Mammalia > Carnivora > Eupleridae > Cryptoprocta > Cryptoprocta ferox. Next base: position 42,621,684 of record CM053576.1, on the reverse strand, counting down.
AAAGGTTACTCAAGCTCCATTCATGGTTATAAGTGACCACTACTTTGTTACAATGAGGTCACCAAGGGGGACAGAAGTCCTGCCAGTCATTAATTGGGACTGTACATGAATATGGATAGCAGCATGATTCATAACAGCCTCAAACTGGAAACCATCCAAAGGCCTATCCCAATGGAATAGAGACCAGGATATATTCATACAGTGGAATCCACAAAATGGAATTCAGACAATGGAAGATTTCATTCCATGAAAAAGAGCACACTGCTGCTCCAGACGCAACTGGATGTATCTCATAGATATAATGCTGTGTGAGAGAAGCAAGGCATAACACAGTATCTCCTCTAGGACTTCATTATTATAAAGTTCAAAAGCAGGCACAATGCCTCTATGATGACAGAAGTCAGGATGGCAATTACCCCTAGGAATAAATGAAGCTGTAGGGGGACCCTCTGGGGGGATCGAGATGTTCTGTATCTGTCTCTGTGTGGGGGCTGCATGTATGAGCTCATACGTGAAAATCTGTTGAGCTGAGCATTTAAGATTTGCACATTTTATGAATGTAAGTTACAATAACCATGTTTAAGTCAAACCAACAGAAAACAACTGGAGGCCAGCCTGAGATTTTTGCCTTGAACCCCAAGGGCAACTTCTAACTTCAGGGTGAGCCTGGTCATCTCTGAGCCAGAGCATTAACACGAATCATCTACAGAAGATAGAATGGAAGACAGAAGCCCTGTCTCTGTTGCTTCACTCTGACCGACAGCACAGATACCAGAGAAGGCCAGAGATCAGACAGGGAACCATCACAAGACTGGCTCATGCATCAGATTGGTTTGAGTACTTTCTGCTTACCCACTGCTGCCTAAGGGGGAAGTGAGAGTCTGGGAGGTTAAGGTGAAATCCAGAGAAGGCACATGTCATAGAAAGAACACTAGGAACATGAAGCCTGGCAACCAGCCCAGCTTTATCTTTCTAAGCAACTTTGGCCAAGTTGGTTCACCTCTGTCATTTGCCTCAAACTTCTGAACTGCTATCTGAATCACTGCCCATGGAAGGCGAGATGGAACTAGCACCCTGAATGATGGCCGAAACAAAACAAAATAATAATTGACATTTTCCAGGGGATTCTAACAGTACCCAGAATCTAAACAACATAGTTGCAACCTACAGTTAGTTGACAAAAAGAGAAGATGAGGTCACATGGTCTCTTGGTTTACTTGGGTTCTAGCATTCTGATTATTTATTTCTTTAAAAGGAAAGTAACAGAAGTAGAAGCTAATGTTTGAAATTTCAAATTGTGAAGTTACACATGTGTAATTGCTAAAGTGTGCTGAGTTTCCTCTGTGCCATTCTTATTCCCAGGGGGCCTCTATGACCCTGCTGTAATGTTAACCCTCGTCTCAGCCCCAAGAGCCAGTGACACCCTGTTCATGCAGATGCACAGGCAGCTTAGAAGTCAAATGACTCTCCCAGGACTGTGGGACAAGATGCAAGCCTGTCATTGTTGCCAACAATCCAGATGGCACAATGGGCCTCCCTCCATCAAGAACGGCAAGATGAGTTTGATATTTCCTTTATGTGCTAACATATCTTCCTTTGAGTGTTTAATTGGATTAAAGATTAGAACTGACATTGACCGGGTGCTGGTGTATTCCAAGCGCTGTTACGCACTTTATATGGATTCAAACACCCCTTTGGCTGAAATGAGTACAGCTACTTGTTTTAGCTTGGGTTCTCCCAGAAGCCAACCTTGAGACAAGGACTCAAGTATGAGTGGTTCATCTGGGAGGTGAGCCCAGGAAGCACTGGCAACAAAGAGGAATGAGATGGGAGAGAAGGCAGCCAGTATTGTGTGCTTTATTAGTAATTGTAAGCCAGTTATTACTGGGGGCAGCTGGAGCTCCACCAGCTCAATTCTGCTGGAAGCCCAAAGAACAGTGTAGAAGAAGCCTCAGGGTTGTCCCACCAGAGAGGCAGCTGGGGTATTTATACATCTGCTTCTGTCAGGCTCCTGGAGAGCAGAGAAGGCATTAATTTCCCAGCCTTTCCAACTGCCCTGGATAAGGGCTCTGGTGGCATGAGAAAGTGTCAGGCAAAATGTCACAGGCCCTGGGAGTTGGAAATCAAACAGGTAAGTGAGTGTCAGTGGGGCAGGCACAATGGTGTCTAGTTCATGTTACATAAGAAGAAACAGAGGCACAGAGATGTTAAGACACATGACCAAGTACACACAGCTCATCAGCAGCAGAGCTGGGACTTCAAACCCAACAATCCAGCCTGAGCATGTACTCTGAACCACCACATGCCTTCTGCCTTTCGGCTGAGAAATTTATCCATCCTGTCTTAGCAGAGCTGGGATGTGACACCCCACAGCCACAAGACAACTTTGCTAACCCTCTGTACAAACTACTCATAAAAAGCAGACCACCTGGTGTCCAAGTGGCTCTCGGGTTACACGTGAAGTCCAAATGAGCCATTTTCTACTTTGTGACCTTGGGAGAAGAAGATGACCTTTCTGGGTTTAGCTTCCTCATCTGTAAAATGGGATCACTCACAGGGTCCCAGTGGGATTGTTATGAGGATCAGGCAAGATCCCACTTGGTGAGCACTTCGTATGTACCTGTCACCTAGTAAATGGGCAAGAATCACTGGCTCCCTCTGTTCCTTCTGAATGTGGGGGGTATGCCTTGAAATACGGACACCAGGTTTAGGGATTCAGGCCCATTTGGTTTTGTTTTCTTCTGTGTTAACTGTGGTTTGGTTGGTTTGAAATGGGAACCGAAAGTGCTTTGATAAATTAATTGAAAAGCTGCCTGGTTTCCTGTACATCTTTCTCTCTCTCATGCCTTCTTACCCTTACTCAGATCCTCCCACCCATAGGTGCAAAGGCAGGAGATCTGAAGTCTGGCTCCTGGGTTTCCCTGCTCCAAATTGCTAGTGACAGCTCAAACCACAGATAAGCTGAGCACCTTGGGCAGTGGTGTATCTTCCGGAGCAACAGGAAATGAGAGGTGGAGAGCCCCCGGTTCCATTTTGGACGAGGAACCATGAGGAATGAAGGGTGGATTTGGTTCATTGCTGACAGTTTTGGGTCTACTAATTGCAAAGGCCTGTGTCACACTGCTGTCCCTGATCTATGTCTGTCTACTCCAGGCCCGTGACATCCTAGCTTGTCACTCTGGCCTGCAGGTGTTTATGGACAGTGTCTGATGTGATTGGTTGGTACCTGGGCTCCAGAGATTGTTGAAGAGTTTGACTATTACCCTGCCTGGGGTGATTTTTCTAAAATGCTTTCCACCGCCCTAAAGACTCAGCTTCTGTGGGAGTGCCTCTGCTTTGCCCTCCCTTCCTTGTTCCATGTTCTCACTGAAGAATACAGTATTGCAGTCCTCTGGGGCTCTGTGCTTCTCCACATGATGTTCCCTGTGGCCAGTGGGCTCCTTGCCTTTCCCAACATGGATGGATTCCCATGCAGCCTTGCCTGTCCACCTCTTCCCTGTGCCTTGGGTCCTTGGAGTTCTCTGTTGCCTCTGCTGTGGCATAGAGCAAACTAGACCTCTCTCCTGTGAACACCAGACCTGGGGGTCATGACCTGAGCCAGCCACAGTCCCTAGCTAGAGGCTCACAGGTAGTATGTGCTCCAAAAGTGACTTCTGAATGGAATTGAAAACCCTTCCTTTGGGTGGCTACATGAAAATTATGCTTCTTTTCTCCTTGCCCCTGCAGAATATAGGAAATGTGACTCTGGCAATGAAGCCATCCCCCAGGTGTGGGGCAGCCAGCCCCATCCTTGAGAGGTCTCCTGTCGCCCTGCAGGTGTGTTCTGTAACCTGGGTTTGCTTTATGTATGGTGAGCGATGCATACTTCAGCCTGTAAACAATAAATAATAATGGATGTTTTACCATTTACAGGAAGATCCTCCCACCCCAGCAGAGATGGCACCAAAATAAAGATAGCAAGTCCTGGGGTAGTGATTCACTTAGGTTTTTGTTCATTAAAATTTTTTTTTAAATCTTTATTTATTCTTGAGAGAGACACAGGGTATGAGCAGGGGAAGAGCATAGAGAGAGAGGGAGACACAGAATCTGAAGCAGGCTCCAGGCTCTGAGCTGTCAGCACAGAGCCCGATGTGGGGCTTGAACTCATGAACCGTGAGATCATGACCTGAGCCAAAGTCGGACACTCAACTGACTGAGCCACCCAGGTACCTCAGATTTTTGTTCATTTTGATGCACTTCAAGGAAAGGTATTATGCAAAAATACAGGTAATAGTTTATGCATAGAATCTGTCCAACTGATTTGGGTACCTTCTAGTAAAGGGCCAACAAAAACAAAAGCAATGGGGAAGAGCCCAATCTTCCTTACTGAAAAATTCTAAATAATTGATGTAGCTGGTCTGGCCTTGGGGAGGTGGAGCTGAATGCTACCCTCATCCCTTGGCTGTGGACAGTGCTTAGTGTCCTGCTCCTGCAGAACAGAGTATGGAGGGGGGAAGGAGAAGGGCTGGCATTTAATTTTACAGAGCAGAACTTGATCCAAGTTAAGTCTTGCAGAGAGCAGGCACCCTCTGGTATGGTGACTTCACCACTGTGGTCTTCCTCTCTCCTCATAAAATGGCCCCAAAAGGCAGTGTAACCGCCCTGGATGGCATGAAAAGCTCTCCAGATGAGTTGGTTCAGTCCCACTTGTACCCCCGCTTGGCCTTGCTAAGCTTTTGTTTCCTCATCTTTAAAAATGAGTTAATAAATGGGACCCCCAAGGCATTAAGGGGATTTAAGGGGATTCTATGCATAAAAGTGCTCCATAAACCCTCAAGAACCACACACCGGTGAGGGATTATGGGGACTTTCACTTGCTTCTATTAAAAACACAGTATGCATTTAACACATACTCATGGACTTGACAAAAGGAGGCGGGCTATGAGTTCTGGTTTCTAAAAGAAGCCCCCAGGCTTGGACGGTAAGTGAGAGTCTCCAAAGTGGACACCATCCTCTGAGAAGTAAGGTGGAGTGTGTTACTGCTCTGGCCTGCTCCCTGTAGACAGACTGGGTAAGTGAGGCTAGCCTGGGGGTGGGTCCCCAGATGGTGAGAACTCTGTCTACATGGTAAGACTGCCAATCAGAGCATCCTGTTGGCGGGAGTAGAGAAGCAGAAGCCACGTCCAAGCCTCAAAGATTCTGATGCCTCCATTTCAATCAATGTAGTCTCTCAAGTGTCCCCTTGTTCATGCACTCAATTGCTTGAAGATTCTTCTTTTGCCTGGTGATGTTTCCTGCCTAGGAGGTACTGATCTCTCTCTTGAGATGCAAGATTCTCGAGACATAGTCAGAAAACACTCCAGCACAGACATCTCCATGCGCCTTATTTTGTGATGCCATCCCAGTTCCCACGTTGCTAGCAGTGGGAATCACTGAGCTACGCACAGATTCCCCTGCACAGAGTATCATGGAGTAGGGGACTCCTAACACAGAGCCTTAACTCCAGAGTTGTGACCCTTCTTTAAGTTGATATAATTAACCCAATTTTTGATGCCCTAAGGTAAAAAATGTACAACAAATGATGCCCCATGGAAAAAAGAGGTGCTTCCTGCTATCTTACATTTAAACTAATTTTCAAAACTAATATAGGCATTCTTTTTACATGTTGCAAGAGGTCAGTCTTTCTCCTTTCTACCCTTTGCTAACTGTATAAGGACATTCACTCCTTGCAGGTGATAATGGTCACATGATCTAGATCAGAAGTCAGATTCAAGGTTCTATTCTAATCTCAACTTGGCACCAATATGCTGCTCCGGTCACATCTCTCAGAATGATCCTTCAACTGAAAAAAGAGCAGATAGGGGCACCTGGTGGCTCAGTCAGTTGAACCTCTGGCTCTTGATTTTGGCTCAGGCCATGATCCCAGGGTTGCGGGATTAAGCCCCACATCTGGCTCCATGCTAAGTGGGGAGCTTGCTTAGGATTCTCTCTCTCATCCTCTGCCCCTCTCCCTCGCTTGTTCTCTCCCTCTCTAAAATAAAAGAATAAAAATTAAAATTAAAAAAATTAAAAAGAGCAGATAATAACTCAAGGGCTTAAACCAAACTGTGAATTAAAAATTAAAAAACAAAGGGCACCTGGGTGGTTAATTTTGGTTGAGCATCCGACTTTGGCTCAGGTCATGATCGTGTAATTCGTGGGTTTGAGCCCTGCATTGAGCTCTGTGCTGACAGCTCAGAGCCTGGAGCCGGCTTTGGATTCTGTGTCTCCCGCTCTCTCTGCCCCTCCCTTGCTCCTGCTCTGTCTGTCTCTCTCAAAAATAAATAAAGATTAAAAAATTTAAAAAAAATCACATGATTACTAATTGAGTTTAAAGATACTTTCTCTTCAAACAATTAAAATGCTCTTCAGGGAAAATATCCGTTTTACTATATGGCAATCAAATAAAGCAGAACCACTATTGTCTTGTTTTGTTGCTATTGACTTTTAGGACTACAAACACCTGGCTTTTTGGTTGTTGTTGTTGAATGAAATAACAAATTTGGGATTACTGAAATTTTTGGAGTTGGACAAATTTTGTTTTTCTTGACACAAAACTTGAAACCAGAGGGCTTTCCCAAGATTAACGTCAAATCAGATATAAAAGTTCTTTTGCTTAAATAAAATCAAAACACTAACCACAAAAATGCAACAAGTTCTGCAGAGTGGAGATTTCACGATCAGAAATTCTGAACTAGTCTGTCCCATTGGTTGAAAGCAACTGAAGCAAGAGTGGTATGATGTGCGAGCTCACCAATGAGGAACACATGTTGGAGTAATGAGTAATGTCACACCCTGTCTACACTTGACAGCCTACACCAATAATGAGTATACCTCACTGTCGATGAAGTTACTGATCCCAGGGCTTTCCAGAAGGACCTGAAACTGCGCACTTTTTGTTAAAGGATCTGTTCGTCCTTTCATGTACCTCTTTGTGGGGGTGGGGGAGTGAGGGTGGGTGGAGCGCTATCCAGAAGGGAAATGATATGTGGCCCTGGAATGAACAGAGACCTGACTCACCTGGGAACCCATCCCGTCTTACCCTCATTGGCTTCATTCTCCAACCAGGAGAGTGAAGCTGATGTCAATCAACTAATATTTATCCAAGAACCTCTAAATGGCAGGGCTTTTGGGTGAGAGTGCTTTAAAGAGTAGTCTGAACAGAATGCAACTTCTCCGTAATAGGACACAACCATTTAGAGTGGCAGCTTTTGTGTGGTTTCTTTTGAGACTGACTTACTCATCATTTTATGCTCACCTAGAAAATGCTGACCTAAAGGGCCAGGACAAGAATCTATGGATAAAGTGGCACTGGGTGAGAGCTATTTAGTGTTTTCCTTGGCTTTTTGCTAGACAACTGAAGAATCCCTCTCTGAAGAAGGCAGATTAGCACCATCTCCATATACTATGTGTATACACGCATGCATTCATATGGTCATTTTTCACATATGAATGACAGCTCTAATTCTACATGGGTTAAGCCAGTGAAATGTCTCCTTTAGCTTCCCTGATTCCGGGATGGTCATTCTGTAAATGCAGGCTTTAAATGTATATTCTCACCTCCTAGTTCAGAGCTATCACCTTCAGAAGTTGTGGGAAAGGAGGACGGGGCAGACTGGCATTCTTGAAAAGCCTTAGGAGCATTAGTAGACATCTGTTCAGAACAAACTTGAGGCTTGGTATTCCAGAGATGGCATTCAAAATGAATCCATTTGGAGTGAATACATTAAAAGTGAATTACTTCCTCCCAGAAAATGAGATATGGTAGGAATAAGCAAACAATGGAGGAAAGACCTGGGTTGAATCCACGTTCCCCTATTTACCAGCATTCACTACAAGTCACTTTTTACATCTTGGCCTCTGTTCTTGAATTTGCAAAACATGAACACTATCTACATAAATGTACCAACCTTGATTTGGTTACAAGGCTCAAAGGAGTGACTATATTAACAAGTCTATAGTAAACTAGTGAGCACTCCACTTATGACTATGGAAAACAGACAATTAGACTAAATCCACTTTTTTGTCAGAGTCCTAATCTAATGATTTACACATCTAAAGGGACCAGTTTTCTGATCATTAGGATCACCTCTTTCCCTGCATTTGAACTAATGTTGGTTTCTCAGGTTAACCTCTGCTCTGGTTCACCTTCGAACGACACATTTATTGTACTTTCAAAACTGAATGATGCTTTCACTGGGGAAGCAACATGTGATGAAGTGCCTGCTTTAAAGCAAAAGTTTAAAAAAACAAAACAAACAAGCTAATAAAAAAAAAGTGGGGCAATGCTTAGTTGGCCACACCCACACCTCCAAACAAAATTTTAGTCTGAGCTGCCTCAACAAAGGACTAGCCTACTCTTCTAAATGCTGCACCAGCTGGTTACTAGCTGGTGTGGCCCCTGGGACAAAGGGCTCCACCTGGAAAAGTCTTGCATTCTCCACTCCACAGGGGATGCCGGTGCCTGCTTCACCAGGGCAAGGCTAGGATGCGCTTACATCACGTGGACAGAATCCTGGCTCCTATAAGAGGCTCCACAGATGTCAACATCCGTTCTTGTCATGACTTTGGATTTTAAATTAAAAGCTGCAACCTTCCAGAGCAGCAAAGTGTATGATTGTTTTTGGAGAAAATAAACCCTTGTGCTCTGGGAGCAAATATCATATCCAAACTTCACTTCAAAAGAAGCCACTGGGGACCAGCACTTTGGTTGTTGCTTATAATCTCAGCAGGGAAGGAAGGAAAGGAAGGGCAGAAAGGGATGGCCCTTGTTCCCTGGGGAGCCTTGTCTCTGTGGGCTGGTTGGCGCTAGGGCCACATAACTTAGGGCTGACATCAGCGCCTGCCTGCCCCCCCCGCCCCCCGGACACCCCCAGAGGAAGCTTCTCCCGGAGGTTCAGAATGCCTGTTAATATCACATTTGAACTGGTCTCCCCTGAGAGGTGGGCTCTGGTGGGACAGGGGACAGGATGGCCTGGGTGGCCATTCTGCCTTCCCCTAGAAACCTTTTTCAGTTCCAAGCACACCACAAGGGCACATTCCTTCCAGCCTCTCTCCTCAGCAACACCCAGCTCTAACCCCGCCCCATCAACCAGACTCAAACCGCGAGAAAACAAACAAGGCTTTGATTCCTTTGTGAGAAAATCAAAGAGTGGCTGAAACTCACTTAAAGGAGAAAGAGACAGAGACAGAGACAGAGACAGAGACAGAGCGTTTACTACTTTCAACAAACAGACCCAATCAGAAAAAAGAAATCTGGGTTTAGCTTTATGAACTGCCTTGAAATATTTAGTAGCTCTTTCGGCTGCGGCTGCCCAGTGAATGAGGTCTCTGAAATTAGCCTTTTAGAGAGAATCTTCTGAAATTAAAAAAAAAAAAATCCTTGCAACGCTCTTACCCTGGAAAAAAAGATGCGTTGCCAAATTCAAATTTTCCTTGGCCAAGGTAAATATTAACTATTCAGCCCTTCGATGAGGTTATAAAGAAAATATTTCCCCTTGGCTTCAGAGAAAACACCTTTCATGTGAACCTCCAAATATGTTACTTATTTGAAAGGTACACAAACTTGTCTTTTCTTTCTTTTTTTTTTTAAGTTACTCCCAAACCGTGCCACTTAAGGAAATCTGCGGCATCAGAAGCCAGCAGGGCGGTTACCCTTCTGGGAGAAGGGTGACAGCGTAGTGGTCTCAGGGGGCTTCTGGATGTGGGTCCTGTTGTGCTAACTGAGCTTTCACTTGTCACACAGGTGTGTTCACTGTGGAAACTCCTCCAGCCACACACCCGTGATGTCTGCACTCTTCTGAATGTACACTATACCTCAGTGAAAAGTGTATTTCCCATACAAAGCAGAGGAAAACACTCTCTCAGAAGACAGTACGCATGCATACCTTTCCATGCACGCACTGCCTGCAGAGATGCGCTTTCAGGAAACACTCCACAGCTGTGTCACACACACAGCACAAGATCAGGTGGGCAATCAGACCCTCAGAAAGCAAATTCTACCCCTGAGCAGAACCACTCTGCGGTTCCCATCAGGGCTCCCTGAAAGCTAGCCCGGCAGGTAGCAGGCAGGCAAGTCAGGTTATGAGGTGAGCTTTGCCTTGAGACGCTCCTGTCCCATTCAGTTGGGTGGAAGGGTGGAGTGTGTTGTTTTGAACTCCAGAGAAAACTTCATCCAAGATCACCGCCACAGGACACACTGTCCTATGAGGTTTTTATGTTTAAAAAGGAAAAAAAAGACAAAGTGGGGACTTACCAATTTGGTCTTCGGGGATCAGTGACTCGATGGGGGGGTCCAGCTCTGAGCTCTGAGACAAATAGTTCTTCACCTGGGTCATGAACTGCCGGATGGTCTGCAACATGTCCGTGCTGGACACGTGGCACTCCTTGTTCTCCTGCAGAAAGCTCACATAGTCCTGCACCAGGCAGCCAAAATAGGTGCACTTGTCCCGGGACAGCTCGGCGATCCTCCTGACCATGCGCTTCTCAGGGGTCATGAAGGAGCTGAACACCCCACTCATCTTGCGCAGCTGGGACTTGACAAGCTTGGGCAGCACGAAGGAGCTGTTCCTCTTCTTTTTGGACTTGATGGGGGGGGCCATGGTCTCCTGGTCGCTCTCCTCTTCGCAGTCCTCCAGGCTGCTGTTGGTGTCCGCCTCGTAGCCAAACAGGGGCATGCTGCGGTCGAACTCCAGCGAGTCGGAGGAGGAAGTGGAAATGCTCATGTCGCTCAGCCTCTGTCTGCCTCCATGCCACGGGGGCCGTGATTCAGGGCCGGCGGCCCTTGTGCAATCCCCCGGAGGCTCCGCAGGCGGGGCCCCACCTGGCCCTCCAGCTGTGCCCAGCCCAGGCTCCTCGGGCTCCCGCTCCTGGCCAGGACGAGGCCCGCCGCCGGTCAAGGTCTTTGCGCTGCCTTCCGCCTCGAGAAAAGAAGCCTGCTTCTTCAGCCGGGGTGGAGGGATGGGGGTTGGTTTCGTTCCAAGCAGAGCTACGTTCCCATGTTTGTTATGGTTGACTGTTTCTGGCATGCTCGCCTGGGTTTCAGTCCTGGACAGCTGAGGGCTTGTGTGGAGACTATTAATAGCGGGTGGCGGGGGCCTGGGTGGGGGGGACCGAGGCCTCTCGGTGCCATTCGCGTTGGGAGTCCTTGTGCAGGGCCGTTTCAGGCCTCCACTGAGGTCCTGGCTGTGCACTTTCAAGAAAAGGGGATTAATAAAACACAGGGCTCCGTTGGTCTGGCTGCACTCCAGCTCCGAAGGCGTCCTGGTTTTTATAGAATGCACTCCATTTATAAGACAGAGCTGACGAGAGGCAGGACAAACACCGTCTGAGGAGAGAGGCCTATGGGGAGGTGGAGGGTTTGGGGGTTTGTTGTCAGCTGGAGAGCTCCAAAAATCTGAAAGTCATTATCAGTGAACACAAGAATGTAAATACAGTACTCTTGGGCCATTCCTTCACAAATTAAAAAAAGCACACTTGCATGACAACACACGTCTTTCAAGGGGGAGGCGCCACACTTGGGTGTTGTTTTTTTCTTTTTCTTTTTTGCTTTGACTGCATTCCCTTTACTGGAAAGGGTGGAAATGCTGCCAGGCCCAGCTGTGGGCTCACTGGAAGGCTCCAGGGGCTTTTCACCTTGAAAGCCCTTGAGAAACGGCTTGGCCAACATACAAAGCCAGCCCAGCCTTTGCACAGGTGAGGAAAGAAAGAATTGGAATTGTTACAGTGTAAGCCTGGAAAAGACCACGGGGCTCCCAGACCCCCTTAACAAAAATGGAGTCTACTCGCAAGGCAAGCACCCTTTCCAATCCACTTCTCCTGGAGGTGCCCTCTGCGAACCTGGCAGTTCCCCTTTAATGGGCAGGACCAGCAGCTGGGCCTGGGGGATGTTACACAATCTGCTTAGGGTTTTACGCATTCAGCATTAAAACCCCAAACGGAGGAAAAATACACTCATGGAACCCATCAGCAGAATAAAAAGGACAGCAGACCGATGCAAATGCTAAGTGCGAGTTCAACCGTTTATCTTCGTGGTTAGCTGCTCTTACTCTGCAAATCCTAGCCCTCCTCACTGTGGCTTACACATCCAACACTCTTTGGCACAGCGCACATTGCTTACTGCAGCTGTCTGTACGGCCCGTGTCACCTGCACATGGGGCTGGTCCAGGGAGGTAGCAGTGGTGATAAATATTATCTATTGTAATTTCCATTTGGAACAGGTTTATTCTCTCTCTATAGCTCTGCCTTATAGTGTTTGCCTAAAATGTGTTTTTTTCCCTATGGACTCAGAATGGCTGATCATGGGGGACGGCGGGGAGGCTGACGTTGGGAGCCCTTGCCCTGCCCTCTCTGTGTTATAAACATGCTTGATACTGTTGCCCAGTCACCTGCTTTCCCTCTCTAGCTCTGTGCCATCCAACGCAAAGGCCAACGGTCACCTGTGACTAGTGAGCCAACACAACAGAGGGCTTCCATTTTAAATCACGTCAATCCATTTAAGTTTAAAAACAGACGTGCAATTCAATCACTGGAAAACTGTTCAGTCGTTTTTGAACTTGGGTGTGTGAATGCAGTTTCTCAACTATAAATTTAATGAGCTCTAAATACAAATCACGTTTCTGACGAAAATTTAATGTCCCAAAAGAGATAAGAATAAAACACACTCTGGATTCAAATATTTAGTATTGAAAAAAGGAATGTAAAAGATCTCATTAATACTTTCAAAAAATATTGATTCTGTGTTGAAGTAACATTTCATATACATTACATTAACTAAAATAAATTATAAAAATTAATTTCACCTGCATCATTTTCATTGTCTTCAACAGGGCTACTAAAAAATTTAAAATTACTCATTGGTTTGCCTTATATGCACTTCTATTGCCCAGTTTAGGTCTTGGTAGAATGGTTCCTGCCACCTTTGGGTCCTTCTTAGGCTTCTATTGACACCACCACTACACTTCATAAGGCTTCGTACACACTTAGCTCCCATGTATGTGTTTCTTCTACATGGACTATAAACCTGGGTGGTGAGGGAGGGCAGGGACGGACACTATTAACCTTCGACCCCTCGGTGTGGAGCCTAGACCCTCCAGAAAAATTTGCTGGAAGAATGAATAAATGAGGCACAGAGCTTTAAAAAGTGCTGTCTCTTCCCAAGATGAATAATGCATACATTGGCAATTACAGATTGAGTATATATTAATTAGACATCATTTGCTTCTGTTCAGTGGCCACTGGAACAAGGTGTTTTTACATTTATCTGTGTAGGAAGCTGACCATGATACTTCAGTCCTTCAGGCCTGGCACAAAGCATGCACTGCACACTGAACCAGGAGTTAGCCAGATGGAGATTACCAGCGAAAACTGACCCCTGGTACACGTCTTCAAGGGACTTACAATCTGGTTGGTTATATTAACTGAAATTTGGGAAAAGTTTTAAACTCTCTCCATAAGGTGTGTGAAACACCATTGCCAGAGATGGCGTAACTTTTCAGGAGGGACACTTACCCTACCCTGGTATTTTTACCAGGATTCTGTTTCCCAATCTGACTACCTAATTGCCCATCAGACAGGCCTCAGACACATGTAGAAATTCTTTTGAAAGAATCTAAGTTTGAAAAGAGAATCTGAATCTCCCTTCAGGCTTCTTAAGGCCCTAGGAGTCCTGGGAGTGGTACTTCAGAATCTCAATTCCATTCAAATACTATGGCTTGGTTGTCAATCTTTTGGAAGACCGAAGCCCTAAAATCTTAAGAGAATTTCCCCTTCCAATCCAGGGTGGGGGAAACTTTTTTTTGGCAAAAGTTAAACCCACACAAATTCCTCATGGCAATGTGACAAGGAAGTGAAATTGGGTGAACTGTACATCCTGATCCATCATCAACCATTGTCCAGAGCATGGTGTTGCATTCAGGGGCGTTGGCAAAGGGGCAGGAGGGGGAAGCAAGTGTCCAGCTGGCCAGGGCAAGGATGCATGGCAGGATAAGGGACACGGCCCAGAACACCAGGACAAAATTGAACAAGAGAGGAAGTGAGACAGATGTTACTCTAGATGTCTGCATGGTCAAATTCCTCAAAGCACAGAAGTGCCATCAATGCCCGTGTGTCTCTCTGGAACAAAACTCATACGTGTGATATATACTGTGCTATTTCCCTTTCTGTCAAGCACAGCCTTTCCCTAGCAAGATGCCACAGAAAGGAAAGACATGACCCATTACAGAAGTTTATGTTCCATTAGGAGTTGGACATTTAGGGTAGCTGAAACTCATTGTTGGGAGACGCTGGGGAGGTGTGGGGGTTACCCAGGTAAATGGAGCACTTACTTCTGAGAGTCAGTAAAATGTCTGACTTAGAAAAAAGAATCTCAGCAGGTGTGATTCAGGGCCAAGTTTTGCCACGGAGATAGGGATTATTTTTCAACAAAGTAACATTAGCCAGCCTAACATTGATTCAGTTCCATAGATTCATTTCAAGAGAGACCTGGGCAGGGGCACCCACTTACTTAGTCCCAGTTGGGCTAGTTCTTCAAGTTGAGCCTCCGTCTTGGCTGTTGAAAGGGCGTAAGGCAACTTCAAGGTGAATGGCAAAACGTCCCTGGTTTTTCAAAAAGACAATATTTGTAATTACATTTCTGCTTTCTATCCCAACATTTCCATCCTAGAGATGTTTTAGCTTAAACTGAAATGTCCTAAGTAGACACTACATCATACCTAACCAGAATTTGTCTTTACTGGTGAAAGGACTGCAAGATTACTATCCTTTCCTGTAGTTACACAGTCAGGACAGACTGAGAGACAAGGCTGCCTGGCTTCAGTATCTGTAGTGAGGACCAAATTTCCTTCCTGGGTACCTGAAATGTATTTAGCTATTTAACATTAATATCAGAATTGCTATACTGGTGGATCTTACATACATACATGTAAAACACTGTATACTAATTTGCTACATGTTCTGAAAACTGGGCCCCAATTCATTGGGAAGAAATCTATAATCCTAAACCACGATTTATTATTCCACATCCTTACCCAGGGCAGGTTCTCAACCACCATCTGTTGGTTTTACTTTGACATCTTCCAGCGAGAGCCCATGCACCTGGCTTTGTGTGCTGAAGACAAAACTTCCTCTTGTGTTTGAAGGTAGTGCTTCCCTATCCGTAATGTGCACGGGAATCCCTGGGAGTCTTGTTTTACTGCACACTCTGATTCAGGAGGTCTGGGTGAGGCCAGAAATTTGCAATTTCTGCCATGCTCCCAGGCGATATTGCTGCTGTCACCCCACACCATGCGTTGAGTAGGTAAGCAAATCTAAAGGACTTCGTGGAACAACCCTGCCCCCCAGCAGCATGGCACCACGTGTAGACCAGCAAACACACGACTTCAACATCACAGACTAATAGGCCCAACAGGCAGGAGCTGAAAGAAATTTCCAGGCAGAGAGAGCAGCAGGTGCAAAGGCCCTGTGGTGAGAGAGGGTCTGGCATGCATGAAGAATAGCAAGGAGGCCATGATGCCTGGGGTGGAGTAAGTGAGGGACAAAACCTGGAGCTTCTGCCTGTATTTCATCTACTCAAGATGTTGTGAACATCTCCATTGAAGCGAATAACTATCCCAAACAACTAGTTGTTTACAGTAAGATTAGGCAACATTCTAAACAGAATCAGATTAAATCTGGATGACTTGAGAATTTTGGAAACCCCTGAAGCTGCTGACAATGAATAACAAATTAGTAAGATCAATGAAAAGAGCAAAATATGAATAAAATGTAATTTTTGGCATGGGCTGTAATATATTGCTCACATAAATACTAGTGGTTGGCAGTCAAGAGGCTGCTTTTTCCTGAGGTGTCAAGGATGGGTCACGCCCTGTTTCCAGGGACCCTATCATCTGCCTCCAAGTGTTGTTCTACTTGTCCATTTGCATCTGCTGTGGACGAAGTAGGCGGAACCTCAGGGGATGGCAGTGTTTCTTATAGCTGCTGCCTGACCCAGGAGAGGTGATGACTCAGATTATAATCTTAAATGAAAATTAATGGGAAGCAGAACTTTGTAACACCAAAGCATCATATAAATACATGTTTCTATGGCTATACAAACTTATTAAAATCTTTCTTTAGACAATTTGGAGAAAGACACATATGACAAAACCAACCTATGTTTATTTTATTTTAAGCATTTCACCTTGCCCAATCCAGTACCTGGAGCCTAAACATCACATGGCTGGTTTTGGTTTTTCTTAATGGCATCTATGACAGGAAACCATACCTGTCATTGACTAATGGGTAGTTTTAGGCTTTGATCTACTGGAAAATTAGAGCCCTCATCCACTGTACCAGCTAAGAGTATAACACAGCATCTTCCCTCCGCCCCCCTCTCCCACAGGGTCACTTCCCTCTCATTAAAGAAAGGAACACTAATTCTAAAACATGTATAAAAGAAAAAATAAAGCCATCTGAGGTATACATGTTTCACTCAAGAGTTTTAGTACACACATAACCTACTTTTGACCTTTGCTCTATATGTCGTATTTCTAAAGGGCAGAAGACTAACTTTATGGAGCGCCTACAGTGCACCAAGCACTGTAATTCATGTGGGACCCACACAGGCCCTTGGAAGAAGTTCTGATTTCCCCCATCTCATGGATCAGAAGCATAGGATAGCACAGAAGGGGAGGTCCCTGTACCCACTCACAGAGCTGATGTGGAATTAAGGAACCTGGGTGCATTGGATCCTAAGGTCTGTAGAGCTGTGCAGTACAGGGGCAAAATACGGGCTCTGGCATTGAGGCAGGCCTGGGTTCAAATCTGCTACATATTAATTGAATGATTGTAGACAAGTATCTCACTCTCTGAGTCATGGTGTCTTCATGATCCTAATTTCAGGGTTGCCATGAGGATTAGAAATAATGTATACATGGTGCCTAGCACAGATATAGAAAGCCCCTGAAATTGTAATTATACTTAATAAGTAATAATTGAAAATAATTATTTCCTCTAGCCCTTTGCTACTCAAAGTGCAGTTGTAGGACCAGCAGCATTGGTCTCATTACCTGGGAGATGGTTGGAAACACAGACCTTCAGGTGCTGCCCCAGACCCCCTGAATCAGAGTCTGCATTCTAACAAGATTCCAGGTGATTCCAGTGTGCATGAAAGTTTGCAAGGCAGTGCTCTCTGTGACACTGACTATGCCAAACTGACAGGGAGCTACAGGCATTGGTGGCCAAGGTTTGCATTCTCATTTATATCCTAAACTCTAGTCTTCAGGGACATAGTCTTCAGTGTGTCCCTCTGATGTGGCAAACCCCCTGCTGATTGATTCATAAATTCTCTAGTCTGGTGTGCCTGTCCAGATGTATTCTGGGTGAATACCAGGGCTGACAATCCAACCACTTTCTCTGTGTGAATATATTTATGTACTAATAACCAACTAGAACGTTTCAAAAACATTTGGGTAAGACTGGGTCAAATCAATTACTGATTACTAAGAACACTGACTTAGGTAAACCGAGTAGCATAGAGCACTAAAGGAGAAACAAAAACATCAAGAACCTTTGCATTTTGAGGAAATAAAACAGAGAAATGAATCTCAGGTCACCCCGATCATAAAATGTCAACGTTGGGATTTTTCCGTAAGCACCTTATGTCGGTATCATGCTTTGTAGTTTACAGAAGGTTTTCATATGCTTTATCTCCTTCAACCATCAAACAGCCCTGGACAGCAGGTACTCCAGTCTATTATGAACACTGAGAGGAGAG
Organism: Cryptoprocta ferox; assembly: GCA_028646485.1. NCBI lineage: Eukaryota > Metazoa > Chordata > Mammalia > Carnivora > Eupleridae > Cryptoprocta > Cryptoprocta ferox. The sequence continues at coordinate 42,603,914 of CM053576.1, read as the reverse complement.
ATGGTATCTTTTGTGTGCTGCTGCCAAATACTGTTTTATAAGTGTAACAATCTTTCATAACAACAGGACAATGAAGAAGAGTTCAAGCCAACTATGAAGAGTAAGCATTGGCCAACTTTACCTCTGACCAACATGTTAGTGTTGAAATTCACTTTTGGGAACTAGTTGGCCTCAAACCAGATCAGGTGTGGATCCCCAGGGAAGGTGGGGACATCTGCACTGTCCTCTTCTTCTCTTTGGGCAGCAAATATCCATCCTCACACAGGCCAGGGGCTGTTGGTGGTGTCCCCTCACAGAGATCTGTCCAATTCTAGACAAAGCCCCTTGGTTTTTTCCTCCTGGTAATCAGCCCTTTGAAAATGCCTCCCCACCTCAGCCATTAATTGTTCCAACAGGTACAACAAAGGTCTAACTTGAGAAATAACTTGACCCTTAAATTAACAAAAAGGAAATGAACCCCAAATAAGCCTCTCAGTCTTAGAGCGTGATGGCTGTGAGACATGATCTTTAGAAACAACCCAGTAACGCATGCCTATCCATGCTCTATTGGTTGCAACAGACATACAGTGAAGCCATGGAGGCCAACTGAACTCCACTGCCTACATGGAGACAATGTCAATCTCTGCAGACGAAGAGTCTTAATCACCAAAGGAATACTCAATTTGAGGGCGCCTGCTTGGCTCAGTTGGTTAAGTGTCTGACTCCTGGTTTTAGCTCAGGTCATGATCTCAAGGTGCATGAGTTTGAGCCCTGCGTCGAGCCCTGTGTCAGGCTCTGTGCCGACAGCAAGAAGCCTGCTTAGGGTTTTCTCTCTCCCCTTCTCTCTGCTCCTCCCCTGCTCGTGCATGCATGCATACACTCTCAGGATAAATAAATAAACATTAAAAAAAAAAGAATAGTCAATTTGAAAAACTATTATGGCTTAGGAAGAAAAAAAGAGAAAGCCTACAACAACTCACACCCTCCCCACACTTACTAACATGGTGATTTTGGGCTTAACTACTACAAGTAGTCTAACATAGTTGCTTTAGTTATGAAAAGGACACGAGCACCAAGTGGGCCTGTAGGACAGTGATGCACGGTTTATGGGTCGGTTTAAGGAGTATTTCTAGAATGAACTGCATCCTTTGAGGGTTTTCAGAAACAGTATCAGGGACCTTTATTTATTTACTTATTTTTTGGCAAGAGAAAGAGAGAAAGAGGGCACAAGTGAGTGAGGGACAGAGAGAGAGAATCCCATGACGGGTAGAGAGAGAGAAAGAGGGAGAAAGACCGAGAGAAGCAGGGCTCACCAGATGTGGGACTGGAACTCATGAATCGTAAGCTCATGATCTTAGCCAAAGATGCTTAACTGATTGAGCCACCCAGGTGCCCCACATTATCAGGGACCAGGTTTGCAGCATGGGTCCCTTTCTGTGTGTGCATGTGTGCATGTATGTACATGCATGTGAATGTGTGTTTGTTTCTCCTGCTTGCTGGGTCGAGGTCAAAGGAGCCATGGGACAGCTTGAAGACACAGGCATATTAATTTGAAGGGGCCGGCGTAGTATTTTGATCAGTAGCCAACGCTTCCAGGGATATCTAGTCAGTGGCAAGCCTCCCAGACCCCTCAGCCCTGCTTTAATCTAGAAACCCCAGGGCTGTTTATATTTCACACACCAAGCATGCATTTGAACTCCTAAGAGGAAAACAGGCCTTACCTGCTGATGCAGTAGAAAGCAATGAGCCGGAATAAGTCTGCGAAACTGATTCCTGAGCCTTCCAGGGAAAAGGCTGGAAAAGAGAGAGTTTGGAAACCAGCTGAATGTCTCGGAGCACTGTTCTGGGACAGGAAAGGCCCTCTGGTGTTGTCTGCTGCGTGCATAGGACCATCTCTGAGCTCTCAAACCAACTACCGTGTGGCTTATCAGATCCAGCTGTGAGGAGGATGTGTGTCAGCCAGAAACAGGCCAGTAAAGAGTCCATGGCCTAGAAGCTCAGCCCCTGACTCATTTGGAGCACGTGCTCCAGTGCTCGGTAAACAGACCAGCACAGCTTCAAACTGTACAACTATCTTTTTTCTTTTTGAAATTCAAACACAAAGCTGGCCACGGGGCAAGGGCCGGTGAAGCTGGAGGGAGAGGCCATCGGCAGACAACAGGGCTTGGGAAACACCCAAGCCCCCACCACCCTTGACCTTCCTAGGTTGGCCCTCCTGGGTCACACTCCTCTTTGCCAAAACAGGCCACCTCCGGTTAAGACACAAGGCAGCTTGGAGGAAAACAGACGGTTCCAGTAAATTAGCTTTTAAATTCCGTGTGAAAGGTTCAAAAACTTACTTACTTAGAATGCCCCCACCCACAACCACTGTCACCACTAAGGGCACAAGCCTCCCAGAAAAGATGTTCTGGCAAGACGGTGTGCCATTCTGTACATCTTCCAAATGGCAGGACAGTGATGGATAACTTGAATACTTGTGTATTCGCCAACCATTCCTTATGCCAAGCCGTCTGAAATGCCATTCAGGCAGTCCTTCAAAAACATTCCAAACATCCTTAGCCTTGTGAAGATTTCCTCATTTCCTCAATCAGATGAGTTTTTCTCCCAATTGTCACACTTCATGCCCTCATTATGTTGATTATTTAGTATTTCAATAGCACCCCCAAAACACACCTATGCCTCTACACACATAACCATGACAGACAGACAGAAACAGAAACATACACACATGCACACCACAATTTAGCGAGTTAAGTAGGAAGAAACCGATTTGGGGTAGGTTAACTTCTCTGAGACTTGGTTTTCTCATCTGTACCATGGACAATAATAGTACTTTCCCTGTCTCCCAGAAGGGTAGGAGTGGAAAGGGAAATTTTAAAAAAAATGGAGTAATTCATGTGAAATATGAGCTGATATTTATTATTAAACCATACTGTCCAGATGTTATGACAAAATATCTGTTTTCAGAGCAAGTCCTTCCTTTCCCAATCTACCTCTGTTCATAGAGGAGCAAGGCCCTGGCTGGGAAGGGGACATCATAGTGAGACCAAGACCTGTGGTAACTAGTTACAGCCAGGTTAATGCTTTGCTCAGACCAGCTCTTTCAACCACATTAAGTCCCCCAGGTAGGAATAGGGAATTGATCTGAGTCTTGACACAATAGGGAAGAAAAATCTTCAGCAGGGAGGAATCTAAGATGAACATACAGAAACCTGGAAAGTACAAACATTAACAGTACTTACTGTAGGGGGGGCAAAGAAGGGGTTTCCAGGCTAACTTATCATGCTTAACTTTGGATATTAGAAGGAATTTAAAAACCAGTTAGATCTAGGGTGCCTGAGTGGCTCAGTTGGTTAAGAGTCTGACTCTTGGTTTTGGCTCAGGTTATGATCTCACAGTTCATGAGTTCGAGCCCTGTATTGGGATCTGCACTGACAGTATGGAGCCTGCTTGTGATTCTCTCTCTCTCCCTCTCCCTCTCTCTCAAAATAAATAAACTTAAAAAAAAACTAAAGGGGCATCTGGGTGGGCTTAGTCAGTTAAGTGTCTGACTTTGGCTCAGGTCATGATCTCATGGTTCGTGGGTTCAAGCCCCGTGTCAGGCTCTGTGCTGACAGCTGAGAGCCTGGAGCCTGCTTTGGATTCTGTGTTTCCCTCTCTCTGCTCCTCTCCCAGTCACACTCTGTCTCTATCTCAAAAAAATAAAATAAAATAAAATAAATAAACAAGCATTTTTAAAAACTTGAAAAAAAAAAACAGATCTATCACTTCCTGGCAAGCTGACTTTCAAAGGCCACCTCAGCATGCCCTTTCTTCACTTAATATTTAATCCATTGTCTTTAAAATGGAGGGTTTGAAATCTATCTTGTGATTACCTCCAAATTCATATAAATTGGTATGAACTGTGCACCAGGGTCACTGACCACTCGTGGAAGTCTTCCCTGACCTCGGTAACCTTGTGAAGCCTGGAGGAAAGACACCACCAGGCCCAGGTTTACAGCTGAACCTGAGGCAGACCACAGAGAGGCTGGCAGTTTTCACTTCTGCTGGAAATGTGTCCTCTAGACTTCATTAAGGCCATTTGGCTCAGTGAGACTATGAACTCCAGGTTGAGTATAATCCCTTATTTGCCCTTAAAATGACTTCAATACCTTCGGTTTTTCAAATGCAGGGACTGAAGCTTGCTTAGGTGGAAATCAAGAAGTAAGCAAAAATCCTAGTCTCATTCTTACTATTGAGAGAGTCAACAGGCTTCTGAACTTATATCTCCTGGCCATCACTCCTCGGCTTGCTAACCTGTGATTTCAATGAAGCCTTCCCCTTTGGGGCATAGATTCACTATGGATCCTTTCCTGGAACTGGCAGTACATCAGCACTGTGTGCTCCCTTTTATATTTAAAACATGTCCAGGGGCTCCTGGATGGCTCAGTCAGTTAAGTGTCTGACTTCAGCTAAGGTTATGATCTCGTGGTTCATGGGCTCAAGTCCTACATCAGGCTCTGTGCTGACAGTGTGGAAGGAAGCCTGCTTGGGATTCTCTCTCTCTCCCTCTGTCTCTCTGCCACCACCCCCCCGCAACTTGTGCTTTCTCTCTCTCTCAATATAATAAATAAATAAATAAATAAATAAATAAAACATGTCCCCTCCAAGACTTCACATTTTCAATGATTGCAGAATAGCAGAAAGAAAACCATTTCTATTGAATACCACTCTCCCTTCAAAACTTCTGCCAGTTGATTTTTTCAGAGGGCTGGATTCTGCCTTTGATTAGCTGCATTTCAGAGATGACTGAACAGTGATCATATGGAGGGAACATGTTTTCTCAAGGATTATTCACAAAGATGTGCAGACATGAGTTGTAGCATGAGATCCCATAAAAAGGCCCAATCGCTGCAGCCTGTCCTACAGGTTAATCATCAGCAATCCTAGGAATCAAATCCATGCTCTGCTTAACTGGGAAGGGGGCAAGAAAGCCAACCTGCCATGTGCCAAGCAGTAGGCTGCATAATTTGTACATAGGTTGTTTAATTAAACTGTTAATAGCTCTCTGTTATGATCACCCCATTATACTGATAAGAAAACCAAGGCTCTTAAGGTAGGCTACCTGCCCAGTCATGGAGTGAACAAGTAATAGCACCAGGATGCAGACTCATGTCTGTCTGTCTCAAAAGGTAATCTCCTTCCACTTCCACATGTTCGGGAGACCCAAGGCCCTCCCATCAACCAGGACTTAGCCACGTGGTGACCACTCACTGTATGTGCTTTCCTTTATGGCAAATTCCTTGAGTGGGGCTCCAAATTCACAGGGCAGGCGAAGTGAGAGGACTTTCTTCTGCATTTTGGTAGATTTGCGAACCAGGAAGATCTAACGGAGGGAAAAGAAATTCAAGCTTAGGAAATATCTAGAAGGTTAGAACCTGGACATATGATTTCCTGCAAACCTAATGTCCATGACTAGAATGCCCTTCATAACTAACATGCGCCACAAAATTCGACCCAGGATGCTGGGTAGTAGCTGGCAGTAGCGAGCAAAAGGAACTATCAAAGAGCATGCCCCAGATGCCTTCCTTTGACAACTGGCTTCAAAAGAATCCTACTTTTCCTTTTGACAGAAAATTCTTCATGAGGCTAGGAGCTCCCTTGGTCTACAGAAGCATTTTCAGTTTGGTGATTGTTTTATGGTGCAAGTTACATGTTCTCTAGCTTGTGTCTTATATGGGCACCATGGTTGATGACACCCAGATTCTAAACACAGGTAACATGACTAAACCCCAGGTGGTGAACTAGGAGTTCACTGATTAACTTGGCTCGTGGGTATATTTGTGCAGAAAATTAAATTTGTTTCTCAGAGTGAAAAAGCAGGTTTTATTGTTTTTCACATTAAAATCAGAATTTCTAGCTTCTCTTGGAAAATAAGATGATATGGCAAGGCCAGGTATGGTGACAATTGCTGGAGCTGAAAATGGCTACCCCATTAGGGAGGCAGGAAGATGTGCTCGAGCATCACCACAGCCAACACTGGAGCTGCAGGTCCATTTATTCCTGACTTGCCCCACTTGGTGACAGTCTCCTTCCAGGTTCTAATACTGCCTTCAGATGCATGCTTTATTTTATTTTTTAATATAATTTATTGTCAAATTGGCTAACATACAGTTAGCTCTTGGTTTTGGGGATAGATTTCCGTGGTTCACTGCTTACATACAACACCCAGTGCTCATCTCAACAAGTGCCCTCTTCAATGCCATCACCCATTTTCCCCTCTCCGCTCCCCCCCTCATCAACCCTCAGTTTGTTCTCTGTATTTAAGAGTCTCTTGTGGTTTGCCTCCCTCTCTGTCTGTTTGTAATTATTTTTCCCCTCCCCTTCCCCCATGGTCTTCTGTTAAGTTTCTCAAGTTCCACATATGAGTGAAAACATATGATATCTGTCTTTCTCTGACTGACTTATTTCACTTAGGATAATACCCTCCAGTTCCATCCACATTGCAGCAAATGGCAGGATTTCATTCTTTTTCATTGCCAAGTTGTATTCCATTGTATATATAAACCACATCTTCTTTATCCATTCATCAGTTGATGGACATTTAGGCTCTTTCCATAATTTGGCTATTGTTGAAAGCGCTGCTGTGAACACTGGGGTACATGTGCCCCTATGAATCAGCACTCCTGTATCCTTTGGGTAAATTCCTAGCAATGCTATTGCTGGGTCACAGGGTAGTTCTATTTCTAATTTTTTGAGGAACCTCCATACTGTTTTCCAGAGCAGCTGTACCAGTTTGCATTCCCACCAACAGTTTCAGATGTGTGCTTTAAATCAGCCCAACTCCTAGTGCTGATCTTGGGTCACCATCCTGGCTGCAGAGGCCAGTATGCCATGTACTGCTATGCATTGCACAACTCCAGGGTGCACCAATTACATAGACTACAAATCAAATGGTGATCCTTGGAGCGTGCAGTGGGGCAGCCTAGCTGAGTTCTGGTTCCCTTCTGTAGTACATGGTCCTTCTCCAAGGATCCTATCCTGTCTTGTTTCTTTAACCACTTCTTCCTCCGCATTTGAACACCAAGCTCTCCACTCTCTGACCCTTATTATTATTATTATTATTATACCTAATCTTCACTTCCTTCCATATATCCAGTCAATAGCTCCTAAGAAACTTTATCTGGGTCTGGGATGGGAGGTTGGCTATGGGGATTGGGTGTCTGCTAAGAAGGGAGTTGGGAAGACCTTTGAGTTCTCTCTTATCTCCCAGCACCCATAGGGAGGCAGCCATAGAATAGAATACATATAATAGCCACTTCTGGGAGTTAATGTTTCTGGGACACCCTAAACTGAAACAGATATTTCCTAAACACTAGGATGGATTTAAAAAAAGCCCAAAGCATGGCTGGGAGGCAGCTGATCTTTGGTAGAACTGAGGTGTTATTCCCTTGTGCAGGTGGGAATCTCCTTGAGCCTTGGGGTTCAGGGAAGTACAACCTTATTTCCTGAATGTCTGCAGCTTTAGAGTAGGGGTTGGTAAAGTCGACCTGTAGACCCAATCTATCCTGCCACCTATTTTTGTAAATAAAGTTTTATTGAAACAAAGCCCCAGTTATTCATTTACATGCTGTCTATGGTTGTATCTGCACTTCAAGGCAGAGCTAAGAGGTTGAGACAGATAGAATGGCCCACAAAGCCAAAAATATTTATACTCTAGCCCTTTACAGGAAGTTTGCCAATTTCTATCATAGAATGTAGGTGAATTAAGGCACCCCAAGGACCCATGCCTTCATGGCCGGACTTTCAATGTCCTTTCCTCTCACACCTGCTTTTCTTTCTCTTCAGAATTCTTGCTTCTGGTGCACTCTGGCCTCTCCTGATCGGTGTTTCTCCTGTCCTCAGCTTGCACTTAGTCTGCCCCATCTCATCAGGCAGGTCTTGTCCAGGGATCAAGTAGGTGGACAGATAGAACATCCTGTCTGACTTGTTTCCCACAAGGTTTCAGCAGGAATGGACGTGCCCAACACTGGGAGGGAAGCAGGGCAGGGTAGGGAATTGTTGCCTAGCAACAGGGCCACCTCTCTGTCCAGAATTTTTGTGCAGAAATGCAGAAGCAGACAACTCAATCTCCAAAAAGAGGGGGCCCCACAGACATGGGTCTGATCATACAGACCCAGACTAGAGGCAACAACCTGGTGCACCTGCCAAGGAATTTTCCACAAAGATGATCAAATAATGTGCCTAGTCACCCTGAGCATGTTCCAACAGAGGTCTCAGTCCTGTCTGTTTCTGTCAGATGAGAAACAAAGACTCACTTAGAGGTCAAAAAATGGTAACAGACAGGTTCTGGCTGATAAGCAACTCAAAAGTTTGTTTTTGTGCTCAATTCCTACAATATTCTCAACCAGCTACCATGGACTTTCTTTTCCTTGCTTCTCCATATATTTCTTAGTTTCTATCTCTTGTCATGAGTTGTTACAAGTCTTATTTTATCTGTGATTTACTGTATTTATCCTTTTTTGGGAAGTAGACATTGTACACAAGCTCCTTCCAATACAACCTTCTGTAATGATGGAAACATCCTGTATTCTGCACCATCCTATATGGTAGCCTCCAGCCATCTGTGGCTAGTGAGCACTTAAAATGTGGCTAGTGCAACTGAGGAACTGAGTTTTTAATTTAATTTAATTTAATTTTTTTAATGTAAAGTTAAAAAGCCACACAGGGCAAGTGGCTACCACATTGGACGGCACCAGATATACCAATCGCCGAGTGACATTTTTGGGGGAACCACTATAGTGTCATGGCATGGTCTTGATTCAGAGACTGGTATTGGCTATGGAGTAGCTGAAGAAACATAATTGGACTGTGAGCCCCATGAGAAGCCACTGAGGAAGCCCAAGAGAAACAGGATTACACATCCACAGCCAGAGCAGGTAAGTCTATAGACACAGAACTTTTGAAGCTTGTGTCCCAAGTTGGATGGCTGGGCCCTGGCAGGGTTTCCAGGCTCAGAAATGAAAACATCAGGGGCAACTGAAGAGCCCACAACCAGGCTTATTCTAAGTGTTGAGGCCCAAGAAGTCATCCCAGATGCCCTGTTATCCTGCTGAGTCCTGGACATCCCTGGGTAACTGAGTTGATGAAGACAGAAAGACAAACCATGAAGGGGCTCTTTTCTTTGGAGCTGCCTCCATATTTTTCACAATCTCCTTGCATTACAACCCAGGTATGCGCCAGACATCATGCTTCCTACAGCCTGGGAAGAACTTTCTGGAACTCCAAGTCTTTCTCTTTAAGGAAGGAGCATCCCTGCCTGTCTCAACTTGTTTCCTTGATATTCTGAGTCTTACCCCTGGAGGCTGGGACTGGAGGACTTTGGCTGCCCCCTCCTCACTCAGACTCAGTTGCAGCCATATTGGGTGGGTGTGGAGAAGCCGGTCCAAAATGCTGAGCCTGTTGGAGAGGCTGTCATAGCCAGAGTCCCGGGGACAGGTCTTCACATCCTTTTCGTCAGAATAGTCATCGTCCTTGTGTCTTACCATGCTAGGAGAAAGAGAATTGGCAGGTATCAAACGGCTGCTGCCCTGCTTCTCTGACAAGACCATCCTGCAGTCTCCAGGCTACACAGGTCCTAGCACATACCCAATCTTTTCATCTCCATCTCACTTGTATTCCCTCCAGCCTGAAAGCTTTCTGAGGGCAGATGTCATATTAGCTCTCCGTATCTACAGTATTAAACAGAATATTCAACAGATCCAACCGACCTTCTATTTTTAACCCAGTTTTCAAAAGCTTCTAAACATCCTGAATGCTGTGGAGTCTGTCTTCTGGCATAACCCATTTCACAATTTGAGCACAAAACCCTAAATGTCACATTCTATATGGTAGCACAAGGTCCTAAAGCCCAAAAACATTTGTCATAAGGACAAGCATGGCATGCTGTAAAAGCAAAGACAAAAATGGGGTGCCTGGGTGGCTCAGTCAGTTAAGCATCTGATTTTGGCTCAGGTCATGATCTCATGGTTTGTGAGTTCGAGCCCCGCATCGGGCTCTGTGCTAATACCTCAGAGCCTAGAGCCTGCTTCAGATTCTGTGATTCTGTGTCTCCCTCTCTCTCTGCCCCTTTCCTGTTCATGCTGTCTCTCTCTCTCAAAAATAAATATACATTAAAAAAAATTTTAAAGCAAAGACAAAACACTCACTCATGTACACTCATTTTGCTCCTGAATGAACTGGATTTCATTTGTTTTCACACATGTAGGCATTTTTATTACTAATACTATTTGTAATAAAACTTCACAGTTGAAGAATGCTGTGATATTCATAAAATTATTCATACCAACATTATTCATAATTGCCATAAAATGGAAATGGACTAAATTTCCATCAACTAATGAATGGGGAAATAAACTGTGGTACGTCCATACAATGGAATTTTATTCAGCCATAATATTCATTCTTTTTTATGAATGGAGTACTGATCCATGCTCCAAAATGGAATGACCTGTGAAAACTTCATGCTAAGTAAAGGAAGCTAGACACAAATACAGTATGATCCCATTTATACAAAAATCTAGACTAGACAAAAATAGAGAAATGGAAAGATTAGTGGTTGCCTGGGATTAGGGGCAGGGATGAGATGGGTAGTGATTGCTGATAGGTATGGAGTTTCTTTTTGAAGTAAAGAAAATGTTCTGGACCAAGATGTACTAATGGCTGTACAATTTTGTGAATATACTGAAAACTACTGAATTATATATACTTTAAAGTATGATATGTGAATGAAATCTCAATAAAAAATATCATATTGATTTCCATAGTTGCCTTTGGCTCCAACACTAATCCTGTGACTGAGTACTTAATCCACATTTTATGAATGAGAAAACTGAGGCCCACCCAAGAAGGTATTGCATTGCCCAGAGTTATAAATAGCCATGAAATGGCAGAATCAGAAACCCAAGATGTCTGGTGTTCCTCCAACTTTGCAGATAACAAGATCATGAACATTGGAGAGCCTATATCTATGTGGTATCTACTGTCTGCTAGCCCTTTACAAACATTCCCTCATTTCCTGTAAAACATCCCCAAAAGGCAGGTACCAGGAATCTCCTTAAATAAAGGGTACAAGGAAGCCCAGACAGCTTGAGCAACTAGTACAAGGCAAGGATAATACTCTGAGAGTGAGAAGGTAGAAATTCCAATCCAGGGGTGGTTGGGTCTGGGCTCTCCTTCCCTCTACCATGCCCTGGCTCTCAATGAGCTGGTCATCAATACCAGTCATGGAGTGGCCAGTGGAAAATATCAGAGCTGATCACTCACATTTGAAGGGCCAAGTTCAGGCTGGGGTTCAAATGGTCTTCAAACATCTAAACCCAAAGAAACCCAAATGTGTGGCCTGAAGGAAGTCTTCAACATTGCTAATAATGACGATAAAGCCAAATTGTAGGCAAGAGTGAAAACATGTTTGAAAAAAAAAAGTGTGCTATTTTGAACATGCCACTCCTAACAGGTGGGATTGAATATAGAAGAAGCCAAACTAAGGTGATCATTTTGGGGTGAGCAAGCTCAGTAACAACATCCACAAGGACAGCATGTGGGCTGGCCAGAAACCCCTGTCCTAATGTCTTCTCTGCACATTCTTGACCTTCTACATATCTGAAGAATCTAATGCTTGGATTCAAGATATATATTTTGTTTTCCCTGAAAGTTTTCCTTTACCTTTGCTACAACTTTCCAGATGGGAGAGTCTGGGCCAAAAAAGAGCAATTTCTCATTCTGCAAATGCCATTCCAGGGCCTCCAGGTATTTTGAAGTGAATCTTTGCAGCTATAAGAACACCCTCTTCAAAATGAAGCTGATGTTAAAATTCCTTTCACATGAGGTAAACGAGGCAAATTTAGAGCAGTGATTCTCAACACTGGCTGACTATTAAAATAGCCTGGGGAGCTTACACATGTTTTGGTGGCCAGACTGCACCCCAGATCAAATAAATCATACACTTTGGGTTGGGAGACAGGCATCACAATTTTAAAAATTTCCCCAGGCAATCCCAATTTGCAGCCAAGTTTACAACGGCTGCATTGGATTGGCACTTGAGCCTAAGAGAGAAATCCCCTAGGGTTTGTAAAGCTACAGATTCCAGGTTCCAACCCCAGAGGGTCTGATTCTGCATCTCAGTGGTGGGGTTCTGCATTTCTAACAAGTTCCAGGAGATGCGGATGCTGCAGTCTGAGGAGCACTTGCTTGAGATCTAAGAGCAAAACGTGCACTTGAACCCAGATCCAATTAGGTGGGGTGGGGTTTTTTTTTGGGGGGGGTGGAGTTTGGGGGAGGGTGGTAACATGCCACTGAAATAATTCTCCAAACCCAAATAAACCCTTCATCCCTGCCATCTCAGGTTGGTGATATTTTACCAAGAGCAAATTTCTACAGTCTCTAACACAGCAATCCTAACGCTCACGTATGCTGTGAGTAAATATGTTGACGCTTCTGCCTTCCTTAGAAGGGCATATTCTGTGATGCCTCCATTGTTCAAGAAGCTAAAGAGCCTTTGTTTTGACCACCAACCTCAGCCTAAAAATCCAGCGCCCAGCCAGGAAGACAGTGAATAAGATTCATGGGGCTTCATAAAGGAGCAACCATAAATTAGATCTTGTCTTTAACTATGACTAAGCTGACTCCTTTCTTTAACAGCCTTTTGAGATTTATAGTATATTATTATAAGACAAATTGAAAGAGGGGTGCCTGGGTGGCTCAGTTGGTTAAACATCCAACTCTTGATTTCATCTTACAGTTCGTGGGTTCAAGCTCCACATCGGGCTCTGGGTTGACAGCACAGAGCCTGCTTGGAATCTCCTCTCTGCCCCTCTTCTGTTCTCTTCTCTCTCAAAATAAAAATAAATAAACTTTTTTTTAAAAAGACATTAAAAGAAAGAAAGAAAGAAAGAAAGAAAGAGAAAGAAAGAAAGAAAGAAAAAGAAAGAAGTCATTAGCTTTTATCAGAGACAACCTTCAGGAAAAAACTAATGTGGAAAATGTTGAATCTGCACTGCACACTGTTGGTGCCCTGCCCAGTCCCCCTTTACCAGACTGGGCACCCATGTCCCTGCTGCCATGAGTGCTGGCCGCCGAAAGCTCACAGCTTCCCCCTTCTCCTGGGCATACACAGAAAGTCATGTCCTCCCCCAGAAGCGACACTCTGCTAAGACGTGCTGATGCAGGGCATAGAGGAATGGCCTTGCCTGAAGGCGGGACAACTCTGGGGTGCTATTCATGTTGCAGAACTCCCCGTGGGATCAGGCTGCAGCTAGACTCCAGTTGCCCCCATATCTTTGCCTGGTTTCCTGCTTGTCCCAGACCGCACCCTTCACTCCTTCACAGGCTGCTCCTGAGACCCTATGTCAATAAATCACAGCACAAGAATCTGCATCTCAGGCTCTGCTTTTAGCGAATTCAATCTGAAACAGAAACTGAAGAGATGAATAGAAACTACTGATTCCTAAAACAGATGTCTGCCTGCATATATCAGGGCTGGGGGTGGGGATGGGGATGGGGGGGTGGAGGGGGTGGGGAGGTGGCAAAGAATGAGCAGTTCATAAAAGACAAGCCAGTGTGATATCATCCAGGAGCTTCCCATATGGCATGGTCATGGTGGGATGGCCAGCACAGGAGACCCACCTCCCCTTTTAAGCTTCGTCTTTCTAATCTGCAAGTGGTAAATAACCCCTCCACCACAGTATAGGTATAAAACTGATGCAAGCAAGAATCCTGAGGGGATGCTAACATCAGTAGGTGAAAGATTGTTAGGGGACAGAACATTCACAGTCTTAAAATATCACCCCCTATGAAGAGGAAAGGTACTCTGACAATAGAGAAATCTGGGAGACACCATCTTTTAACAAGTTTTTAAACATTTATTTATTTATTGAGAGACAGAGAGAGACAGAGCATGAGCTGGGATGGGGCAGAGAGAGAGAGGGAGTCACAGGATCTGAAGCAGGTTACAGGCTTCAAGCTGTCAGCACAGATCCCAATATGGGGCTCAAACTCACAAACCACGAGATCATGACCTGAGCCAAAGTTGGACACTTAACTGACTGAGCCACCCAGGCGCCCCTGGGAGACACCATCTTAATCAAACAATTAGTATTAATACTTCCAACGATGAGACACTGACATCATGTGCCTCAGAAGTGATGCTCTGAGAAGGTTACAGTACCACCTGGGTCCTCTTCCTGCTCCCAAGTGTGTTTAGAATCTACACAAAAGAAAACTATCAGACAAATCCAAAGCCAGGGACTTTCTGCAAAACCATTGGCCTGAACTCTTCAAAATATCAATGTCAGAAAAAAAATGTTTAAAGGCTGTGGGACTATTATAAATAAAAGGAGAATAAAGAGACATGATAACTATATTGAGTACACAGAATTGATCAAATATGGCATAAAAAACATAGCTATAAAGAACAATTGGAGATTTGAATAAGGATGTATAACAGATAATATTGTATTAATGTCTACTTTCCTGACTGTGGTAATTTTATTTACGTAGGAAAACGTTCTTGTTCTTAAGAGATATAAACTGCAGAATTTAGGGTCAAAGCAAGAAAATGTTGGAAAATGTCAAATGGTCAGCACCATAACCTCCTCAAAAAATGTGGGGGTGGGGGAATATAGAAATAAAGAAAATGTGGCAAAATTTCAACAACTGGTGAATTTAGGTGAATGGTACTATTCTTAACTTTTCTGTAATGTTTGAAATTTCTCAAAATAATAGGTTGGGGAAATTATCTACCATCTCCCTGGGATATTGACTATAAAATTCATGTACCTGTTCAACTGTTACTGCTATTTCCAAGCATCTAGGCTTGCTTTCATGGGGAGAGAAAGTTCAGGTGTGGATTCAGTGAGACCCACAGCCACATGTGAAAATACTGGGCAAACCCCAGAATGCCTCACAAATGTAAGGTGCCTCTATAGGGACAGAGAACAAACTCTGGGAATCTCATCTACCGTATCTGCCCTCAATCCAAATGACTGGGACCTCAGTTGGCTTTGAGGACCTCATGGCTCTGAAGCCGCCCAATTGATATTACACCCACTCGGGGGACAGGGCTCTCCAGCACCAGCTACATTGTGGTCACACCCAATTTAAGGCTCTTTTGAGTGTGGGATAAGAGTGACTTTCCACTTGGCTGTATTCCCTTCGTTTGCAGGGCCAAACGTTAGTAACCTAGACAGGACCAAGAAGTGACTCCAGAAAGCATGTTCTAATGTAGGACAGGCAGAAATATACTAGGTCTAGTTTTATTAAATTGCACAGACTCAGATTCATCTCAGAGAAACCAATAATTGGCAGCAGAGTCTCCAAATGATGTCCTTTCCAATTCCAGAGGATTGCCTCTTCTAGTGACCAGGCTCCCAAACACCACATAGGAGGTATGTTTACTTTGACTTTACAGTAGTCTTTTTTCAAACAAATGACATAGAGAACACAACAATATATAAAGTACATAAAACTTTGATGTAGGTTGTCTCTGTGGAAAAAAATACTGGTGCAGTAAATACAGTCAACAACCTTCTATACATAAGAATCCCAATTCAGCTGTTAAATAGGAAAAATGAAGCATAAAGGGTCTAGATCCGAGGCATAATGCCAAGTTATTACTATCAACAAGGTGGTACATTCCATTTGACTAAAGGGTCTCAGCACAGGTGCAGTGTCCTGGATGGCTCTGTCCTCAGGACACGAGGACAAACCAAGTATACACAAAAAACAAAAAGCCAAACCCCCTCTGTCTGCGTTAAAAACACACCTTCATTAAGCTGAACAATTATATTTTTGAAATGGACAATTTACATCAACATCTGTCATAAGTTATCCTTGATTATTTTTTAAAGAAAAAAGCTGTTTCAATTAAATACTTAAAAATGTGCTATGAATTTTTCTATCTAAAGCAGACTGGTAGATCATAATTCAGCTAAAAAAGGGATGGCTTCAGTGAATCAACAACTTCTAAAAATGTCTCATAGACTTATGGCAAGTCCTCTGGAATTAAATAAAGCAGGTGGTGACTCTAATCAAGTAAGGCTCTCCTACACCACTTGTGATGGTTCTCTGGCTACCTTCTGCCTTTTTTGCATGTGTGAGAATATATGCCTCTGCACAATCACTATCCTGTCTGCCATGGAATTTGGTACAGGTTCAATCTACCTGCGTGGAAAAGCCACTTTTATATTTTGTCTAGGCACTGTGTTTTGCTTCCACTTACAGAATTAACGGGCCCTGTAAACTGGACATCTGGAGACATTTAGATGACCAAGTCAGCAGGAGAGCTTGAAGAAAGGATTATCATGACCTTCTAAAATACAGTTTGGCCTTTGACTTTTGCCTCTTTCTTCTCTATTCCCTAATTCCTGGCCCTAGATTCCACCCCTGGTCTCCTGTATCAGGCTTTACAAAAGTGTGGAAGGTGAGTCTCTCTTGGCAGAGGACTCCCTGCTTGCTTCCAGACCTATCCTGGTGATGCGCCTAGAACTGAGTAATCCACAAAGGCCACCTCAGGTTTGGATCTGAAGTGGTGAGTGGCAGGCTCCATCAAGGTCTTACCTGGATTTCCAGAAAAGTGTTCCCTGATAACTCAAACTTTAGTAAGACTCAGTGCTCTTCCTGAAGGCTGAGCACTGGTGAACCTTCCCAACTTTTAAGAAAACTAATAGTTTTTCCTTGTTTACATGGTGTCTAATAAACAGTCATAGAATGAATCATGACAAGTTGATGGGGTTAATTATAATAATAGGATGCTGATCCCATCAAAAAACACAATAAAACAAAAATAAACAACAAAAGCAGAACCTTGGCTTCCAAGGTAGTTTTGTCCAGGACTTAATTATGGCTTAAGAGTCATCATAGTTTCTGTCTCCCTAACAAAGAGCTGTAGTCCTGCTATAAAATAAAGAACTCAAAAACAAAACAAAACCATACTTGGTGGGATAGTGTAGATTAATTTTGATACTTCATAAATTCTCTATGGTTTATTAAATTGACATTTCCCAAAGAATGTTGGATATACCAAGGCAGTCCATGGAGGCACAATTTTGAATGCTCAGTACTTATTTTAATAGCTACATTCATTTACTGTAGCTCCCAATTATGCCAGAGATATTAAATTTACCTTTTTCCCCAATATTTTTGTTGTGGTAAAATATACACACCATAAAATTTACCATCTTAACCATTTTTAAATGTACAGTTCAGTGGTGATATGTAAATCCATATTGTTGTTCAACCATCACTACCATTCATCTCCAGAACTCTTTTCCTCTTGCAAAACCGAAATCTATGCCTAGTATTAAGTAACTCCCTCCACTCTGGAAAACCACCATTCTACTTTAGGTCTCTAATAATTTTGACTCCTCTAAGTACCTTATATTAGTGGAATCATACACTATTTGTCTTTTCATGATTGGCTTACTAAATTTACTTTTTAAAATATACATAAAAGGTGAGTAAATTTAAAGAAAAAATGTTAGGTAAACCATGAATAGGCAAGTTGGTGCAAGAATAAGAAAAAAATGTGGCACAGCATGTGGGATTTGGGCTGAGACAATTGTGATTAAAACATAAGGATATTTCCCCCATATTAATGTTTATAAACCTTGCTCTTGGACTCAAAAGAAAAGATGATCCTGAGAAAGCATCTATTTTCCATTACTCAGCTCCCTCCTTGCCTGGGATCAAGCTATTATGGAGTGTCCATTGGTCACTGGCTCCAACCCTCATGTCAAAACCAAGGTCAGATCCTGTTCCTTCCCCTATGTCCTGCAGCTGCAAGTAATCTTTTGACACATTCAATTCCTTCACTCACTTTGTATGTTCCTCTGGGGTACTTACCCCATTTGACTCTGCATTATACTTATGTCTCTTACTAGCCTAACTCCACCATAGGCAGTCATTGACCTCATGCCTGCTGTATGCATGATGGGGGACTGGGTAGGAGTCATCTGCAAGCAATATGTCTATTCCTTGTGAGTGAGGAAAAGGAGAAGCTCAGTGGGCAACAAGAAACATCACGGGCACTGGGTCTCTCCATTAGCTTTTTTACTGTGTCCCCCATGCATAATCTCTGATTCAGGCCTTTCCTCAGCCCAACAATAGAATCTGGCTGCTCAGTTCCAGTCTAGGAGACAAAAGGTTCTTGTCTCTGTGTTTATCAGGAAATGGGTGGGAAAAAATCACCACAGCTACCAAGATCCCCCTGGCCTTTGGCCATCTTAAGGCCTGGGGTGAGAAAAGGAAGCAGCCCAATTCTTCCAGAACAACACATCCAAAGTGTTAGCAGATCCTTCGTCACTGCTCATGAATTTCTTTCATTGGACAGCTCCTCCAACCTCCCACCAGCAGGCAAGGGGTAGGCTATGGATATAAAAGCCAATGCTGAGTTTTAGCTGATACCCACTGATGCAGGGCATTAGTGATGCATGCTCCATTCAAGGTTCTCAAATACAGAAAGCTTAATTCCAACACAGGGAATGAGGTTTAATTGCAAGAAAAGAGGTTGACATATACTAGCTGGTTGAGCACCGAGAGGACGGGGTAAACAGCAGGTAAGCTGCCTTCAGTTAAGGCAGGTGAACCCAAACCCAGAGTGAGAACCCCACGCACACGCCTATGGGGGCTTTAGCATTGAGTTATCAACAAAATTCTCATTTATCTGGAGTCAGAATGCATCGACACCCAAATTTCCTGCATATGTGAATCAACATTAAGGTGTTAAGTTTTGTAAGGCATGCATGGTTTAATGTGGTCAACCCCCGATTCTGGCCTGTCCTCAGCCTCATCATCACCAATGGTTTGGTAGAAAGAGCACTAGCAGGCAGGTAGAATCAAAGCCCCAGCTGACTCTTCCTAACAGTGAGGACTTGGCCTGTTCCTCCAGGTCACTCAAACTGTTTCCTTGTCTCTAAAGATGGAGTACTATGGGAAGAAGGAATATGTTACTAAAACAAAACCTGAAAAGAACAGAGTCTGGGACGTCCTGAGAACTAGGAGTAAAGATTCTGTTCAGCAGGGTATTCGGGTGTCTCTTTTACCGTCCACTAATTTTCAGAAATTCAAAAAAAGAAAGCAAGTCAATCCATTCTAGGGTGCACAAAAACTATTCTATAAACATAACTCCAGAATTCGCTGTCAGCATTAAATGCAAACCTTCTTGAGGATGGTCCCTGGCAGGTCCTCATGGCTGGAATGTTCTCCACTGACCATTAGGGCCTAGTCCCGACCTGGACTCTGGTGCTTGCCATCCTCAATTTAAAGACAGGAGAAAGAATGAAAAGCTTCTTCTCTTGACATTTCTGTATTGGTCTTTCCGTGCATATGCTGTCTCTCAAGGGGCCTCCCTTCTTCATTCTGCCTGTGTGAAGATTTCAGCCTAACAAAGCTTCAAATGATGTTGCTTCAGTGGGCTTCAAAGGCAAGAAAGGTACAATCCTGGGGCATGGCACTGCCCAAAGTCTCACGCTTCCAGCTACATGAGGTCAATGAAAGGATCATCTTAAGAATCAAGGAATGTGGGGCACTTGGGTGGCTCAGTCAGTAGAGCATCCAACTCTTGGTTTTGGCTGAGGTGTGTGGAGCTTGCTTGGGATTCTCTCTCTCCCTCTCTCTCTCTCTGCCCCTCTCCCTCCTTGTGTTCTCTCTCTCTCTCTCTCTCTCTCAAAAAATAAATAAACATTAAAAAAAAAAAAAGAGTTAAGGACCAGACAGAAGTCAGAGTCCTCCAACTACCGTGGCCTTGTTCTTGGAACAGAAGATCCTTATCTACATATCAAATGAAAGCAAATACACCCCAAATGCCAACCGTGGCCAACATGCCAAGCTCAGTGGGAAATGAATCAAGGGCTTCCTTAATCTCTGGTGAAGAGAAGTGAGAAGTCTGTCATCAATGGTTTGTGAAAATATGAGTCGAAGAGGCCCCTTATGTGGAGAGAAAAAACAATTGCTCATACTGAAAAGATCCATCTGATAAAACTTGTTGGCAGAGGGACCAATTTCTGTTACACACACACTCACACACACACACACACACACACACACACATACACATAGAACAAATGAAAATTCCCAGAAAAATCTTCTATGTCAAAAATACCTAGTAGTTGGTGTCCAATGATATCTTACTTTTAATCAAGAAACTTCTTTAGAGTCTGTGAAGCTGAATTAAACCCCTACTCTGTAATATTTAAATCTGGAGAGAAAGGGAGGTTCAAATTCATTCTGGCGCTATGCAGGGCCCTGGCTAATCTCTCAGTTGATAGAAAAATTGCTGGGGAAGCTGAGGAAACTTTTACCCACCGCTCAAGGTGGGAAAAGTGTGGGGGAGGCCTAGGGGAAGGCGTATCCCTGTAAGGATCACTGTGTGTTTACCTGAGTCCCAGGGGTATTAGAGACTGTCTAGCTTATCTCCCTACTCGAGGTCAAAATGCTAGAAACTGATAGAACTGGGTCCAGCTCTCTATATCATGCCATTTTCCTACAGCATACAAGTTGATATTTTAATTCCTTGAGGCCTTTTTTTTTGCCCCCTAAAACTCCAGAAGGAAAAAGGCTAATATATTTTGGGTTCTGGGTTTTATTACCACAGAATTCCTGCTGCTCTTTGAGGAAGGGGGCCTGAGCTTCCTCAAAAGGATTTCTAAAAGCACATCCACATAAGATTTTTGTGAAAACCTTGCAGGACCTTCAGTGATTTTTCAGTTCTATCTACTGAGGACTGGGAGGGGAGAATGAACAAGGCAGAAATGGGAACAAAAACACACATCTGCCTCCAGGGAGGAGGAGGGATTGCCATTTTCATAGAGGAGAAAGATCTGGTGACTTCTGTGGCCTACGAACTTCCTGTCATTGAGTCTCCAGCTAGAGATGAAAAGGGCAGATATGGAACCAATATTGGCATGGGTCTTTATTGGTTCCTGTAAAACTAAGAAATAGAAACAAAGAAACTGTTGTCCTGGCTGCCCTTGGAGTTGAAAACAGAGAAGGAGCCAGGCAGGCTCTAAGTCTTGGCCCACTCACCCTTGACCCTGAGCAGTGGCATGCACGAGGCTTCACGGAAAGGCAAGCAGTTCATGGATTTGCTGTTCTTAGTGTTTAAGTGCTTTTGGTTACACTAGTGTTATTTCACAGACTATATCACAACTGCATTCTGACAAATCAGATATTTTGTGGCAAAATCAACTACCAATGTAATAGCGAGGCAAGGTCTGTAAAGGGTAAAATGTATCTAACTCTAGCATATGCTGCTGATAAAATTATGTCCAAGGGTACTGTGGATTGGGAAGCCAGCCACTAAATTGGAAGGCATGATCCCTCAACAAATATGGAATCAATATCTAGGACACACTGTGCATTTTCAGGATGATCAGAAACTCCCTTGTAAGTCTGTGAAAATCACGCATGGTCTGCCATTTAAATGCACAGAAAAAAAGTGCATGGATACATACCAAGGAAAGAAATACAATAGCCAACAATCAAACCGGTTCTATCTCAAGGAGTGAGTTCATGGTAACATTTTTATTTTTGCTTTGTGTTTTTTCCACAATGTACATTAAAAAAATAACTCTTACATGTTCTTTTCAAAAACCTCCCTCAATATAATAGATATCACCAGCTAAAGAGCTGTTTGGGGCATTTTTGATCTGGAGGCTTACCTCATTCTTTAAGGTTAATGTGGGAGCTCATCTTTCCTAAAACCACCTCCCACCTGGAGTTACCTGCTTCCTCCTCCGGGTCCCGGCATATCTAGTATACTCCACTATTATATTTTCATTCCATTACATGATACTTGTTTATAGTTCGTGCTCCCTGCAGCCTCCACTGTCCAGGTATTTCAACAAATAACACCTACTTAATACATATTTTCTTGAAGTTGGACTTAATTGTTGCTACACTGATAACAATACAGGCAAAGAGTAGGTCAATCCTCACAGAATTCCTTGAAACCATATTCCAAACACCTAGAAGTGGCTTCAAATTAAGAAACAGTTTAAGGGATTAGCGGAGGAAATGAATCAAACTAGTCCTAGCAGAGTATCTTCAATGCGCATGACAGGAAAATGTCCTCCTACAAAAACTGTTATAACTATGTGATCTCCTCTAATTATGAATAACGCCATGACCCTAAAGCACTCCACCTGGCCTGTCTCCACTGAAGGATAGAGTTGCTATGTCTATGGTATCACTTAGGAGTTTCAGATGAAAGGATCCTTGAATGTCTTTCAGAATACAATCTCAACTCAAGTCAAAGAGCTTTTCTTTCCTATCTCCCATCAGATATTCTAAATGTTTATTTATTTTTGAGAGAGAGACAGAGCATGAGTGGGGGAGGGGCAGAGAGAGAGAGAGGCAGGGGAGACAGAATCCAAAGCAGGCACCAGGCTCTTAGCTGTCAACACAGAGCCCGACATAGGGCTTGAACTCACCAACCATGAGATTATGACATGAGCTGAAGTTAGACACTCAACCGAATGAGTCACCCAGGTGCCCCTCTCATCAGATATTCTTTAAGAATGTGAAAGGTAGGGGCACCTGGGTAGATCAGTCAGGTAAGCGTCTGACTGAAGCTTGATTTCTGGGTCTGGTCAGTTTGTGAGATGGAGACCCATGTCAGACTCCATGCTGACAGCACAGAGCCTGCGTGGGATTCTCTCTCCCTCTCTCTTTGCCCCTCCCTGGCTTGTGCACATGTGCACATGCATTCTTTCTCCCTCCCTGCCCTCAAAAAAAAAAAATTAAAAAAGAAAAGAATGTGAAAGGTAGGCACTGAAATATTTAAGAGTTAGTGGAAATGTGTGTTTACAATCCTTAGAGAATGTGTGAGAAGAAACAATAAATTAAAAAAAAATTTATGTATGTATGTACTCTCTACACCCAACATGGGGCTCAAACTCATGACCTCAAGATTAAGATTCACACGTTCTTCAGACTGAGCCATCCAGGCACCCCAAAGAATTTGATAACACCAAACACTCTTTTCATGGGACCTAAGATACTGTGAGATATACCCAATATTCTGTAGCCAAAGATTTTGTGAGCTTCCGTGTTCTGCTGAACCAGACAGGAGCTCACAGGAAAGGAGGAAAACCAACCTTTAGGACACATGTGTTCTAGGAGAGTGGCCTGTTCTCAGATGCTATGGAACCTTAGGATGAGCCCCCAGCCCTGAACCAATGGTCTGTGGTGCATGAAGCATTCTAGATATGGCCAAAGAGGAAATATTTGTTTTGCCGGCTAATAGTGCCCATGACACAGACACTGTGTGAGAAGACAAAATACAAACTGATTTCTGCATCTGACGACTTAAACTTTTTCCTGACAACCTTGTGAATATACTCTCCAAAATCTTCAGAAGTGGGCATCAATTAATGAAGAATGATCACTTTGTATCTGACTCTTCAAGAGGAAAAGATGGAAAGGAATAATATGGAGTGACATCAAATTCCATGTCTAAATTCACTGCAGTTGAAAACATATATTTAAAAAGAAAAGAACATACATTTTTTTAAATATGGGAAATTGCATTGGATACAGATGTATTCTGCATTTCAAAGAATTAAAACTCCAAGTATAGTATAGCTGTATTGGATTTATGTACATACATTTCTTAGTTATGATGTAGCTAATGGTTTGGCCAAAATAATTCATGAGATGCTGAATATATCTGCATGTAAGTACTGAACAAAGTAAAGCATAAAGCAAAAGAATCCAAGACACAGGGAGAAATTCATTCCCAGATTTTTCTGCTACAGGTTTATGATCTAAGATTATATGCAGAAATATAAATAATAAAAGGTATGCACATATTTACACTTTTCTCATAATTTTTTGATTGTCTTCTGTTTTTATCTCTTCCCCCTGAATAATCCTCTCCATAACTTGAGCTTCCCATAAATATCACCCAATGAACTGGCTGTAGGCTAAGAATGCCCCATGATTTTACCCTTGAACTTAATCCTATAAGAATTATAAAATGATGCTCTGCTCTGGGTGCCTGCGTGGCTCAGTTGGTTGGGCGTCTGATTTCGGCTCAGGTCATGATCTTGCTGTTCATGGGTTCAAGCCCTGCATCAGGCCCTGTGCTGACAGCTCAGAGCCTGGAGTCTGCTTTGGATTCTGTGTCTCCCTCTCTCTGCCCCTCACCCGTTCACACTCTGTCTTTGTCTCTGTCTCTGTCTCTGTCTCTGTCTCTCTCTCTCTGTCTCTCTCTCTCTCTCTCTCAAAAAACAAACATTAAAAAAATTAAAAAAAAATAAAATGATGCTCTGCTAAAACTAAAGAGTTCCCATTCCTGACTCCCACAGCACTAACATCAGTACTTGAGTCACAGCGTACAGGTACTCTTACCTGTTTTTATCCATCATGTTTCCAGAAGCTCTAAATCCACACACCCATCCAAATGGCTAAAATCAAAAAGCACCCAATACCAAGTGTAGACCAAGAGAATAGAGCCTCGGAACTCTCATACGCTGTTGGTGGAAGTGTGAATGAATATGTGGATGGGAAAATTCTTAGGCACCACTTACTGGTGTTGAATATTTAACCATCCTACAACCCAACAATTCCACTCCCATATTCCTGAGGCATGTCACCAAAAAACATGCACAAGAATGTGTAACAGCATTATTCGAAATAGCCCCAAATAACTCAAATATCCATCAACAGTAGAACTGATAAACTGATTGTGTTGGGTTCACAAAATGGAATACTATACAAAACGTCAAAAAAAAGAAGTCAAGGTTAAAAGAGCACATGCTGTATGATTCTAGTTTATGAAGTTCAAAAACAAGCAAAACTAATCTATGGCAACAGAAGTCAAAAGAGTGGTTATCCTTGGGGTGCATAGCACTTGGGGGGTGTTGAGAATGTTCTGTTTCTTGATCTGACCCTATGGGGTACGTTTATCACTGAAAATTCATCTAGCTGTCTTCTTATTCGTGTGCTTTTTCTTAATCATGTTTTATTTCAGTGGAAAGATTTTTTGATAAAGCAGCACTATGTGAAAATGGGTTGCTCTGGATGCCCACAGAGCAGCTACTATGGTCACCGTTGTTGGTAGAGTTAATGCAGGGGAACACCGGGCATCTCTTCCCCACCCCGTAAGCCACTGATCGTCTCTTCTGATCACGTGTTCTAACATTGGTCAAGTGGAGAAAGTGAAGGGTTGTACCAGGGACAGGCAGTCTGAGCCTCTTGTGGTTTTGGTATCGATGCCACTGTATAGCTCTGGGAAGCTCAGAACTTCCCAGGGGACATAGCCCCTTCCAGAAGTCCGTGGTGGTGATCAACTGCTATACTACAGTATTGGGCAGAGCTGGCCAAGGAATTTTTGAGTTCTGTGTGTTTGGTTCTGGGGTGGGGGTGGGGGGGTTGGGGGTAGAGTTTCAAGACTCAGCGATCCCCAGTGATCTACTTAGTCTGGAGTGTATGTGCAAGGTGACAATAGGAGTGAGGGAGGGAAAGGAGAGAAAGAGAAAACAAAGGCAACAGAAGCAGCCTTCAATGACCTGATCCAGCTAGGACCCTCAGCATCCTGCAAAACCAGCCTGAGCCTTATCTCATGAAGTTGCTTTGTTTGATCCCTTTACTCTACCTGAGGACAAAGGACACTTTAGAGACTTATCTTAGCCTAGAGGGGATGGTTCCAAATGGCAATGAGGGTGGGGCACTGGCCTATATCAGGCCTGCTGTACTTGCCCTAACTGAAAAGGGACTGTGAAATCATGGGGGAGGGAAAGGAAAGTACAAAGTCTTTATTTCCTCACACTCTGGTCTTTGGGGTTGATGAAGTGGAGAGAAAGAGGATATAAGAAATAGCATTTAGAGAGTGCAGGAACAAGAAATCCTTGATCTCTTTCCTGGCCTCCTCACTTCTTTTTTGATAAAACGCTAGCAGAGGGGCATGGGGTTGATTTAATCAGATGTGCCTCTATTAGCAGACATTTACAACAGCCCATAGCCCAGAAGCGATGGAAGAAGCATGGCTGGCACATAGCAGGAAAGTGCCCTGGTCCCTCTTCTTGGCTAGGGAGCAAGCGTAAGGCTCATCATGCATTTTCAACTTCATATTTTTTCATGCACCAGCTGGGGTCCCCTAACTGCTTTACAGGGTAATGTCTTGTTTCTGCAAGAGGCTTCTGATAATTTAATACCTTTAGAATATCCAAAGGGCTGGCATCTTTCATTCATTAATTCATCCATTCATTCATTCATTCAAATATTTACTGTGTATGCCACATGCCAGACACTATTCTAAGGCACTGAAAAAAAAAAAAACAAACCATGAACACAGACCAAACCTCTGCTCTCAATGAACCACCCTTCTCTTGCTGGGAGGCACAATTTAAACAAGTGGACATATATACACAGTTTAAGCAAGTGGACATATATGTCAAATCTGTGCAAGTTCTATGAATAAAAATAAAGTCAGCTAAGGTGACAGAAGAAAAGGGTCCAAAGGTGAATGCTTCCTGGAGGAAGGGCATTCCAGGCAGAGGGAACAATAAGCGGAAAGGCCAAGGGGTAGGAGCCTTCTAGGCAAGGAGCTGGTGTATCTGGAGCAGAGGGACAAAGAGGGCAGAGGTTGTAAGAGAAGATGGTGAGGGGGTGTGAGGAGTCAGAGTCTGGAGCATCTCAAAAGACAGGTGATGATTTGGGTTTTAAATGAAAAATACTGGGGGCGCCTGGGTGGCTCAGTCGGTTAAGCGTCTGACTCTTGGTTTCGGCTAAGATCATGATCTCACAGTTGGTGAGTTCCCGAGTCCCACATTGGGCTCTGCACTGATAGCGTGGAGCCTGCTTGGGATTCTCTCTTTTATCTTTCTCCCTCTCTCTCTGCCCCTCCTGAATGCTCTTTCTCTCTTTCAAAAATAAATAAATAAACTTTAAATGAAAAATACTGAAGGGCTTTGAACAAAAGTGACATGACTTGGGTTTAGGTTGACAAAAGTCGGATCCTTCTCTATGCTGCTTAGAAAACAGCTCAGGGAAGGCAGGGCAGGTGAAAGCAGAGACATCGGGCAGGTGTGTCCTGCAGTTGTGCTGAGAACAAATAGTCCAATTGGGATTCTTAGAGGTAGAGCTGCCAGGGTTTGGAGATGGATGGCAGCAGAGATATGAGAGACAGACAGGCATGAGGGATGGCTGTGAGGCCCAAGCACCTGCAGCCATGGTCACTGGGAGGGGGAAGACCAGGGAGGAACCAGATCTGCAAAAGGAAACCAAGGGCTCAGTGTCAGTTTTTGTGAGTCTGAGATGCCAGAAGTTGGGCTGAATGGACAGCTGGATGCAAATATCTGGATTCAAAAGAAGACCAACCTAGGGATATAAGTTGGGAATAATCAATATATGCAGGTCATCAAAGCTACAAAACTGAATGGGATTAACTATGAAATTACACTAGAGATCTCTTTTAATAATCAATGTACTGTGTTTACCTGATGCCAACATGGTACAAAATCCTTTACAGCTATTAACTCACTTAATCTTTCCAGCCACCCTGAGGTCAATCTCTATTATTATCCTCATTTCACTGATGTGCACACCAAGGCACAGAGACTTTAAATTTTTTTTAATGTTTATTTATTCTTGCAAGATAGAGAGACAGAGCATGAGCAGGGGAGGGGCAGAGAGAGAGGGAGACACAGAATCTGAAGCAGACTCCAGGCTCTGAGCTGTCAGCACAGAGCCTGATGCAGGGTTCGAACTCACGAACCATGAGATCATGACCTGTGCTGAAGTCAGACACTTAACTGACTGAGCCACCCAGGTGTCCCAAGGTGCAGAGACTTTTAAGCATCTGGCTCAAGGTTAGTGGGAAAGAGGAGGGTGTGGGGAGGAGAAGAGAGGCTGAAGGCTTGAGTTCTGGGTGCTCTCAAGTTAGGAAGTAAGGAAGATGAGGAGAAACCAGCTAGGAGACCAGAAGCAGCAGCAGGTGAGATGAGAGGAAACTAGAGAGTATGGTGTCCCCAAAGCCAAGCCAAGCAAGTGTCCCTGGAAGGGAAGGTAGATTAAGTGTGTTGGATGATGCTGATAGGTCAAAAGGTAAGAACTGACCACTGGATAGGAAAATGACATCGTTACTTTCACTAATCTGGTTTTGAAATTAACTTCCTCCCATTTTGAATGCAGGCAACAAATCCCAGTGCTTCCCACAATAGGTGAGGCTCTGTCACCAACAGAAACCCCAAACATTTTCATTGCTAGTACATAAGTACTATTTCTTCTCATCTTTGCTTCCGGATGAAAGTAGTTCCTAGACCTTGCTATTTATTTTTATTTATTTATGTTTTTAATGTTTATTTATTTTTTAAGAGAGACAGAGCATGAGCAGAGGAGTGGCAGAGAGAGAAGGAGACACAGAATCCGAAGCAGGCTCCAGGCTCTGAGCTGTCAGCACAGAGCCCAACGGAGGGCTCGAACCCATGAACTGTGAGATCATGACCTGAGCTGAAGTCAGACACTTCAGTTAAGTTACTCAGTCAGTTACTGAGCCACCCATGCGCCCCATAGACCTTGTTATAATGTTTTAATAAAGAAGTATCTGTGCTATGAAATCATGCATTTTAAGAATTCTGATCATTCTACTGCAATAGAATTGTTTTCCTTATGTCATCCTACATATTTTATTTTATGCATTTAAAATATGATTCTGAGAAGGGGATCCATGACACACAAAAAGGTTAAGGATTTCAAGCTCACCTAAATATTAACCACGAAGGAGCAACCAAAAGCCAACGCAGGTAGAGGAATAGCATTCCTCACCTAGGGCACCAGCTTGGCACTTAACCTGCCATCCAACAAACTAAGGGACCATAGACATTTCGTGGTGACTGTGGTTGGGGTAGATGAGGCTATTATCACAGCTCACACTCACCGAGGATGCCACAGAGGAAGGCGACTTCAATGCATCTGTGTAGCCACCGGAATGTGCCCAATCAAGGCCCCGGGGGTGGGGGTGGTTGAGTCTTCTCTCTACGGGGTTTTCACTTGAGGTAAGGTCCTCTTTGCCCTACCTCTCTGATATCTGGCCACCCTGACATCATCAGGGAAAATAGAGGAACTAACAGCAAAGTCACCACTCCACACTTCTATAAAATCCGGGAGAGACCCCAGCACAGAAGCCACAGCCCCATTAGTCTGCCTTTTTTCCAGATCACACAGGTCCTGAGTTAGTAGAATGAGGGCCATACGGGAGCTTTACCTCATAGGGCAGTTAAGAGATTCAATGAGCTGGCAGCTGTGATGCACTTAGAACAGTGGCTGGCACATGGTAAACACCGTATGCATTGTTCGCTAAAGACAATCTTGCCTTTTCTCTTTCCCACTAAAAAAAGCACCAAGTTAAAATGCCTCTGAAATTTCACAAATTCAGTGTTAACCAACACAGCACTCAAGAGTAAGTGACATTAATCTGAAAAACATAGCTTTTGTGGAATGCTTACAGTCATTCTCAAACTTCAAATCTTTCTTTGAAAAGAAAAGAAAAAGATAGAGACACTAAAGAGTAAATGGCAACCCAACTCTCCCACCCCAATACCTACTGCAGTCAGACATCAAGATTCTGATGGCCCCTGACATATATCACGTCTTCTAGCACACCTAACATCCCTGTGCCTTACACACCAGGAAAGGCTGGTTTCTGCCGCTGGCTGGTGTCTGTCATCTGCAGAGTTTGGGACTATCTTGCAGTACTGTGTTTCCTGAATATAGGAGAAATGTGCCCCTCAAGCTGTCTTCTTTGCCCATCTGTCACCAACCTGGACTCCCACTTTAATTTTAGCTCAATAATGCAAAGGGTAAAGAGAAATCCCCTGGCTAAAGTTCCTCAGAGTTTGGCACTATTCTGCCTGCGAGGTGGAGAGTCTTTAATCAAAAAACACTGTGCGTTTGTTTAATTTATGGAGAAAAAATTAGCCATTGAGGTCAAGGGAAATCATGGAATGCCAGGGCGCTGCCGCGAGTAGCTTGGGGACCATCTGGTCTACCCCCGTTATTTCAGAGAAGGGAAGAAGATGGAGGTCATGCAGCATTTCCACAGCTACAAGGGAATACAGTTCCTCCAGAGACATAGGAAAGTTAAAGCACTCCCTTCCAGCTGTAAAATGCCTGTTTGCAAATTGCCTGCTCTCCCTGCAGGCTATGGCAGGGAACAAGTCGGGCTGGTTTGAAACTTGCCTGGGCAACCAGCAACACCTGGTTTGCCTGCTGTTGTAGGATTCCTGCCTGTCTCATGACTTGTAAGCAAAACCTACTCGGGGAATCTCACCCCTACACTACACCAGGCTGCTTCAACCCATTTCCTGGGAAAGAGAGGAAACCTAATAATGAGTCTGGCCTCCAAGGCACCAAGTGTCCGTGCCATTTTGTAGTGATTATATTCTGTTACCTTTGCTAGCAATGAATCACAGCATCCACGAGTTAAGATGAGGTTTTAGTAACCTCCTCCAACCTGCCACCCTGACCCTGGCCTCTGTACTTCCATTCTCCTGATAAAGACCATTCCCTTACAACCTACTCAGATCAGGTGCAATAGTGCACAACACAACATGCCCAACCAGCAAAGGAAATCGCCCCCTTTTCCTTAATCATTTACAACCACATCCGCACTCCAATACACTGGGTCACATTTTTTAGGTAAGCGCTGGGTTTTTTTTTTCTGACCTGAGAACGCAAAATGAGTCCATCCTCTTTAGGGCTCCCCTTTAAACTTTCTGGAGACTGACACGGGCTACACTGAATTCTATTTTGCACGCGTTGGATCCTGCTGCGTTATTGTTTCCATCACTGTGAGTAGGTGGATATCGAAGCTAGAACTTTAGGTTTCCGGGTTCTGGTGCCAGCAGGCATCGAGAGGTTGTAAAGTTCAAGTGCCTTCGAAGTGATTAAAATAAACAGCCAACTGGTTCCTAGGCCACTCCCACCTCTTACAGAGAGCTTCATCTGGAGAGGCCACCACACTCCCAGTTCCCAAACTTCTGAGGAGCCGAGATGGCAGTCCTCATAACCGCTAGGGTTGGCTTAGCCCCCATCTGACGCCCGGCACCTGATCGTCTCAGTCACCTGTGGGCTTCGCTGGGTTGCAGGCCATTTTCCAGGCTGACATCTGTCTGCACCATCTCCTGTTTCAGTTCTCCGATCTCTGAGGCGATTGTGTCAATGAGCTATTCAAAGACAAAAATAGTGTGACGTCAGACAGTGGAAGAGGCGTGCCCAGAGCCTAGGGAGCTTCAGCCGCTTCAATAGGAGCACAGAGAAGACCACCTTTTTTTTTTTTAAATCCTGGCTGTGTGAATTTCCTCTAGCCAGAGGAAAACATAAAGAGGGTGGGAGCAGATTTTTCTAAAAAAATAAAAAATAAAAAAGAGGAAGAACTTAGGTTTCGGTACAGCCCTAAGAAAAAGGATATGACACCCAGTTTGATTTCTCAACATGAATACAAAAAGGAATAAACAAATTCTGGTAAAACCAGGCTTCCACATTCATTTTGTCAAAGTCAAAACTCAAGAGGAATTCCCTGCATTAAAATTTATACAATCACGGTTCTGATTACAGAAATAAGCATATTTAAAGGACCTATGTAGCTTGCAATCAATTTCCAGACCTTAAGCTTACTACTCATCGTATTCTTTGCTTTTTGTTTATTCTTCTTAATAAAGAAGACTGTTCGGGGAGAAGGAAGAGAGAGAGCTGCATGGGGTGTGCAGTGGGGCAATGGAGAGGGAAAAGTGCCTTCTTCTTGCAGAAGGCTCCTGTGGGCTTATATCCTCTACCCACACACCTGGGAAGAGGCTCCAGCTGACCCTGAAGGCTGGTCTAAACTCTTGAGGCCACCAATCAGCCATCTAACAGAATCCTTCCTGGTGCAAACTAGGCACTCTATGTGTAGAGCAGCTGTTCTCAAAGTATGTCACTGCTTGCTTATTTTTAAAAACATACAGTTGTTTTTTCTATAAACATTATTTATGTCCTAATATAATAGATTTATCCTTGTTTTGAAATAAATATTTAAAAAATTTTCTCCATTTTAATTCCTAATACAGCAAGTACCTATAGATATAATCCACATGAACACAAGCTCTTTGGGGTCTTCCACAATTTTTAATAGTATAGTAAAGAGATTTAAGGACTAAAAAGTTTGACAATCGTAGTTATAGCCAAAGGCAGGTGTTGTCTTGCCTCAAGTAGTTTTTATCCCACCCAGACTCTGGGAGAAATTTCATTTGAGTTTATATGCTGTTCTAAAATGTTAACCTCATCTGTTCATTCATTAATTCAACAAAACCTTTATGGGCACCCACTTCATGCCAGGTGCTACAAGCACAGAGTAAGGTTGACAGTTCTCATGGTGGAGCACAGACCACAGCCCTGAGCACTGAGAAGTGCTGGGATGAAAATGGAACACAGTGATGCTGTAGGTGGCAGCTAAGTGGCCACTACTCCAGTTAGGGTGGGATGGTAAGGGTGGATCTTGAGGAAGTGATGAAACCCTGAATGACATGGGAGCCATGAAAAGATCAAGGGAAGACCCCTCCACACAGTGAAAGTCCCAGAGGCTGGGGTGGCATGTGGCAGGAGAGGCAGGCAGGGACCAGGTCCCATTAGCATTCTAGATCATGTATCCATAAATTTCAGTTTTCTACACTAAGAACCATCAAAGGCCTTTAGGATGGAAAGACATTTTCTTTGTTTTATGTTCTAAAAAGATCACCTTGGCTGCTGGCTAGAGATGGTTTGTAAGGGCAAGCGAAGCAGCAAGACAGTTCTGAGGCACTGCAGTGATCCAACAAGAGTGGTCCAGCTGGCTTAGACGAAGGTGGTAGCAGTGGAATTAGAAACAAGGGGGGAAATCCAGGAACAATTTAACACAGCAGTTGATGGAAGTTGACAGACTTAATGTAGAAGTGGTAGGAAGAGAAGAATCAAGGACAACTCCAGTGTTTTTTGGCTTGAAGAATCAGACAGATGGCAGTGCCCTTGACTGACATGGGGAAGGGTTAGGTTTAAGGAAGAAATCGAGTTGGATCTGGGGTAGGTTAAGCGTTATTTGATTTTCTTATTGGCCATCAAATAAATTTGGTTAGTGGCTTTTGACATTCAGTATGGAGATATTTACACATTTGGAAGTCATTGGTTAGCATTCTGAAGCCCGGTGACAGGGAGAGATTACCTGAGGGGAAAGTGGAGATAGAGAAGGGGTCCCTGCAAATAGCTCTGCACACTCCCAATACTGGAAGGTCAGAAGAAGGGAGGCCACCCATGTCCTCCGTGCATGATCCATCCCTGTGTGTTCCTGGGATGCAAGTTGTAGTGAACATTCTAGAAGCGCTGGGAACTTGGAAGAGAAAATGACCAGATCCTTTTTATGCATATCCCAGTGGCAAAAATTTGAAAGTCTGGCAGTCCCTGGGTGCCAGGGTACCTCAGTCAGTTAAGTGTCTGACTTTGGCTCAGGTCATGATCTCACAGTTCATTGGTTCATGCCCCACGTCGGGCTCTGTGCTGACAGCTCAGAGCCTGGAACCCATTTTGGATTCTGTGTGTGTGTCTCTCTCTGCCCCTCCTCTGCTCACACTCTATCTCTCAAAAATAAATAAACATTAAAATAAATAAATAAATAAATAAATAAATAAATAAAAGTCTGACAATCCCAAATATTTGAGAATGTGTGAAAACAGGAATTCCCCACATGCTGCTAGAGGAGTGGGATTTGTAGAGCCACTTTGAAGAGCAGTTTGGCAATATCTTATAGAGTCCAAGACACCCAGAGTCTTAGATATTTACTCTAGAGAAACTCAAGCACATGGGTGCATGGAGACCTTTATAAGAATATTTGCTGCATTATTATTTGTAAGAATACAAAATTACAAGCACTTAAATATCCATTAATAAGAGAATGGGTAGATCGAGGTATAGAATACTACGTAGCAGTTAACATTAATGAAACAGAGCTATCGGTATTAACACATATATAAACATAAATGCTGAAAAACTTTTCATAAAAGCAAGAAAAAAAGTTGAAAAGGGTTACATCCAG
The DNA here is from genome assembly GCA_028646485.1 of Cryptoprocta ferox. NCBI lineage: Eukaryota > Metazoa > Chordata > Mammalia > Carnivora > Eupleridae > Cryptoprocta > Cryptoprocta ferox. Next base: position 42,569,863 of record CM053576.1, on the reverse strand, counting down.
TATATAAAGTTTAAAACCATTCAAAACTCTACTATAATGTTTATAAATACACATAAATAGACTACTCCAATGTGTAATATGGGGGTTATAATCTTAATCCAGGATAGTGGTTACCTCAGGAGGAGAAATGGATGGAGATGTTCACAGGTCACGGTCTCAACTACCTGTGAGATTCTGTTTCTTTTTTCTTTTCTTTCTTTTCTTTTCTTTTCTTTTCTTTTCTTTTCTTTTCTTTTCTTTTTTCTTTTCTCTTCTTTCTTTCTTTCTTTCTTTCTTTCCCTTCCTTCCTTCCTTCCTTCCTTTCTCTTTCTTTCTTTCTTTCTTTCTTTCTTTCTTTCTTTCTTTCCCTTCCTTCCTTCCTTCCTTCCTTCCTTTCTCTTTCTTTCTTTCTTTCCTTCTTTCTATCTTTCTTTCTTTCCCTTCCTTCCTTCCTTCCTTCCTTTCTCTCTTTCTTTCTTTCTTTCTTTCTTTCCCTTCCTTCCTTCCTTTCTCTTTCTTTCTTTCTTTCTTTCCCTTCCTTCCTTCCTTTTTCTTTCTTTCTTTCTTTCTTTCTTTCTTTCTTTCTTTCTTTCTTTCTTTCTTTCTTTCTTTCTTTCTTTCATCTTTCCAGAGATGAGAGTAAGTGGGGTAAGGGGGCAGAGGGAGAGAGGGAATCTTAATCAGGCTTCGTGCTCAGCTTGGAGCCCAACCCTGGGATCATGATCTGAGCTGAAATCAAGATTCAGACACTCAACCGACTGAGCCACCCACATGCCCGGAGATTCTATTTCTTAAAATGAAATGGCAAAATGATAAGATTGACAGAGCTGAATGATATGTGTTTAGCAGGATGTGTGATTTTCAGTATGTTTATTCATAATCAAATTTATTAGGAAAATAAAAAGGGTGGATGTGTATGAAAATGGAGGGAGATCGAAGGACAGAGAAGGTGGGAGTGAGTGGGGTGATGAAGGCAGTCTGAGTCTCTGTCCCAAAGCCCCACAATCTGGGCTGGGTCACCCTCCCATTCTGGGCCATGGCTATGGTCCTGGGCAAGACAGCCACACATAGGAGGGTCATCTACAGCCTCAGGCAAACCTAGGAGGCAGAATTCCCATCCCCAGCAAGGAGGCAGGTCACTAGGCACAAACACTGTCTCCACACTCAGTCACCTGCACAGCCACCATATTAATTTGAACGTAAAAATAGCCTTCTCCAGGAGAAGCCCTTGATCTTTTCTGGCCAGACTGTTCCTCTTGCTGACACCTTTGGTAACATCTCCAGACCTCCACATGCCACACTTGTTTCCTTCTCTGTAAGTGACCAAACATAAAGAACCTAGAAATTGTGGTTCTCACTTAGTAGCACTTGGATTTATCTGTAATGCAGAAGGGAAGTGCAGTGACCCTAAGACACAAAGGTGGACGAGGACATAGGGTACACTCAGCTGCATGGCTTTGGGACCCTTCCCAGCTGCATGAGGGTTTTCTCCCCCTCCCCCTTCCTCACCCTTGCTTTCTGCCCTGATGTCACAGGGGGATGTGACATCTGATGTCACAGGGGGATGACCTGACAAACCGACCAGAATTTAGCATTCCAGAGTCAGACCTCACTCTCTGAATGATCTGTTTTCACACCCACCACACCCCTCCACCAGCCAAAGTCATCCCCATTCATCTGCTCCTCCCTGAGGTCTGCCCTGGTGTCAACGATTGGATTTGAGAGCTTCCCTACATTGTTCCCAGATACATTTGTGTGTATTTGTTTGTTTTTAAATTCCTGTAGAAGTTTGATCTCATCTCTTATGTTCTTCCCAATTTAATTCTTTGAGGACAAACACAGATAACCTGCCACCCACAAAAGGGGGCTGTTTTCAACTAAGTTTTCCCTGATTATAGACAATAGCAGTTTCAGCTTAAGTGCTTTATCAAAGTTGGTGCTGCTAATAGAAATTTCTGCATATCTACTTACACAACCCAAGACCCCACCACATCCCTGAAACTGTCCAGAATTCCTACAAGACTGGGAAGGGGCTGCTTAAGCATCTGCCAAGCAAGCACTGCTCTTCACAGCCCTATTTATCTGCCAGGGATATGTGTGGACACCTGGGAAGGTGGCCACAGAGCCAAGCAGCTATTATTCAGTGCAGTCAGAGAGGAAGATAGGACACCAGGTTCCAGGGCACAAAGTTAGTGAGACGGTGGTTCTGCCAAAAACACAGCATCTGTCTCATTTCTAGAAAACCTCAGGTTGTGAGGAAGGACCCAAAACCAAGAGACAGACACTGACAAGCACTGGGCATCACAGAGTCTAACCTGATAAAGCCAGGGGATCACCTGTGTTTGTTATCTCCCACAGGGAAACAGAAAGGGTGGCATGCTTGCATTCCCATGCAAGCCAGGGGGTCTTTGGGTCCCCTCCCTCATTCTACTCAGAAACCCAGGGTACTCATGTCTTCACACATGAGCATTCGTGCATAACAAAACACGGGAAGCCTGACCTGTTCATCTGGGTGATTTTCATGCTAACTGGCATCCAGGCCAAGGAGAAGAATTCAGGAAGGTCCAGGTTCTTTTCCTATGAGATCACACCCAGGGCTCTGCTGGGATGAGGCTGGGCTTGTAGCACCCCAGTTTAGAGCAGGAGTCTACACTAATTTGTACCATTCTGTAATCACTGTGGTAATCTCTCTGCAGGTGGGGACCTCATTTGAGGAGTCACACTTCAAGCAGCAGCTCTGTCCAGTTTCAAGGATGTCTAGTTGTGGCAACTGCCTGGTAGTTTGGCAGCATGGACCAGTGGTAAGTGCACCAGCTGTGGGCTCAGAAAGACCTGCCTTTAATTTCCATCCTGCCCCGCCTTGGCTGTGTCCTGAACCTGTCTGGGCACAGTTGGATCCCTGATGCTAAAGGCTTGTGCTACTAAGGGGAAACTCTCTTGGAGAGTTTAAAAAAAAAATGACAATGAGATTAAAACACTTTGCAACGAGCACCTAAATGCTTCCCAGTTCTTGTCCTATTTAAATTTTTTCTTTTTATTAACTGAGCATTTCCATGAAGCAGAGTGATGCTAAAAAACACTTCAAATAGACATATATACCTCCTGGCCTGGAAAGAGGCCATTTCATTACCAGGGGCAGACCTGGATCTACAAAAGACCAGTGCTTGTGGAGTCCAATCTTCCTTTGAAGGCTGCCCAGAAGTCTCTAATCTCAAGATCTGCCCACTAGATGCCCATTTTCCCCGACTGGGGACAGAAGTCTTGATGCCATTCCTGCTCACACAGGAGGCTGGGGGGGAGGGAAAAGGGAGGGACTCCAAATCTTGTGTTCTTTCTTTTAGGGTTAGATAAAAGGAGAAAAAAATCTCTTGAAGGTCAAGCAGAATTAAAAAGAGAAAGTGTTTATAGAGCAAGTTCTGATACAGAGCTCTTCAAATGGCAAGCGAAAGCAGGAAAGTTATCGTGGTTTGAAAAGGGATACGCTGCTGATAGGTGAAGACTTGAAATCTAGGGTGTGGGAAAAGTCAAGTGTTTAGCTCTCAGCTATGGAATTTCTATTCCCCTAGTGCATCAACTTGACCTTGGGGTGTGATAGACCTTTACAGTCCCATCAGCCCTGTGGGATGAGACCTACCTCCAGGTCATGAAAAACCACATCTCCTGTCTGTTTCTGCTGAGCTGGGGGAGCCTCATGGACTGATAGGTACATCCCATGTTGGGGTTCCTTTAAAGTAGTCTGGGGAGTGCCTGGATGGCTCAGTCGGTTGAGTGTCCAACTTCAGCTCAGGTCATGATCTCACAGTTCATGAGTTTGAGTCCCGCATTGGAATCTGTGCTAACAGTTCAGAGCCTGGAGCCTGCTTCAGATTCTGTGTCTCTGTCTCCCTCTGCCCCTTCCCTGCTCGTACTCTATTGCTTGCTCTCTCTCTCTCTCTCTCTCTCTCTCTCTCAGAAGTAAATAAACATTAAAAAAATAAAAAAATAAAAAATAAATAAAGTAGTCTGGAAATGGGTTCCTTATCAACTTTCAGGTGATCTTTGCCCCCAGGAACTGTCACTGTGGAAACAAACAAAATAATGAAGGCTTCTTCCTTCCATTTGCAGAGATATATCTATAAAATGATGATGGAGCATCTCAAAACCCTGTCCTGTTTTTGTTTTTCTTTTCTAAACTTTGTGTTACATCTTTCAAGGGTGTTTGCATTTATATTTTTGAAATTTCATTATAGTTACAGACATAATACATGAATAGATTCTCATTGAAAAACACACATTATTGTAGCTAAATCTAACCTCTCCTGACCATCATCCATAATCCTTTTCACCTACCCAGAGGTAACCACTATTATTGGTTTTTTATGTACCATTCTCGAATGGTATCATTCTGTGCTTTTTCTACCCAATGGAATTGTACTGATGTATCATCCCGTAGCCCTTATTTCACACAATGAAATATGAGATTTATCCACATTGATGCATGAAGCCCTAGTTCATTCATTTTAAGTGGCAATGGTTTTCCACCCTCGGGATATACCACATGGAGACATACATAGGGATAAACCCTGTAGTCATTTTATTTTGACAGACACTTAGGTCATTTCCAGTGTTTTGTGGTCACAAGCAGTACTGTGTTAAACATCCTTATGTACTGTGGGAAACCTCACAGAAAATGCTGGGATCCATTTATGTAAGAAGTTCTGAGGTGGTGCCACATTGCTATCCAGGTGGCTGTGCCCAGCTATACTGTCTCCACCATCTTTGAAAGTCTCCCCCTCACTTGTCAGTGTTTCATGTTATCAAACTTTTAAACTTTAGCCAATCTGATGAATAGAAGTGGCTTTTTATTGTCTCAATGTGCTTTGCTCGGATTGCATGTTTGTTGTACATTTGTATTCCTTCCTTTGAGAAATTGCCTGTTCGTTTATCTGTTGCCCCTCTTGGGATTTTTTAGTTTTTCTTATTAAATTGTATGAGTTGTAGATATGCATCTCTTGTCTCAAATATTTAAAAGATTTTCTCTCATGCTGGGTTGTTTTTATTTTTATTCTCTGCCTTTTAATTTCCTTAAGCTTTTAATGTTGATAGAATCAAAAGTTTTCATTATGGCTCTTGTTTATTGACCCTGGTCTAGGAAGACATTCCTTATCTTGAAGTTATAAACAGTTTCCTCTATTTTCTGCTGAGACTTACACATAGTGTTGCCTCATATATTTACATATAGTGTATTTATTTATTAGTAGGCCTTTCATTCATCTGGAGTATAATTTTATGTGTGGTATAAAATCAGGAGAAGGAAGGAAGGGATAACTAAAATGGGCCAAGTTAGGCTCCCCAAACCCCTATATCTGGCACTCCAGGATGGCTATATTTGCCCCAAGGCTTTATCTGCCTGCCTTCTGCAGGCCAAGGAATGTACCAGAGGACCACCATTTAAAAATATGCCCAAAGGCTGGGGGTGGCTATGAGCCAGGAGACAGAACTCTGCCCTTGACTTTTTTTAAATTCCAAATGAGGAGCAAATAAACTCAACAGCATTTTTGCAATGGTCCATCTTACCCCTGCTGATTCAAAACATCCTCTAATCATAGCCAGAACCTTCCTGTTTACTAAAATACAACATTCACTATCTTTTTATTCCATTTTCCATTTTGAAGTTAAGAAAGAAAGAAAAAAAAAAAACCTCCCCACCACACACTTACATGGAGAAATGGGTAATAAGCAACCTGCCCCTATATACTCTTCTGAGTAAAGTGAAATGAATGGTTTGATATGTCAATAACTTTCTGTTTTTAGCTCAAAGTGGAAAAGAGTAGTGTCAAAAATAGAAATACGAGGCCCCACAAAGAATCACTTGTGCAAACCCCTATGTCAGCAAACTAGGACTTAATGCCTAACCTAACTGCAGCTCCAGCCTCTCCCAGGAGTGGCATTTTCAACCAGTCTGCAATTTCCTAATCAACACTAGTAATGTAAACTGCAGGACAGACCCTAGGCCCTTCCCCCAGAAGAAGGTGACCCAGCCTAAAACAAACCTTTCTTTCCTTTATGACTTCCTTGCCCTTGCTCCCTTCTTCCTACACAGGTCTTCCATTTTGTACTGCTCCTTAGAGCTCCTTTCTACTTGCTGGGCAAGATGCTGCCCCATTCATGAATCATTGGTCAAGGAGACCTTCAAGTTTATTCAGTTAAATTGTGCTTCCTAAATAGTAGTATTTAGAGGAAACAAACACAAATAAACAGATCTAATATTCAAGAGCAGAATTTGGCTAAATGACCCAACTTGGAATTCCTTTGGCTCTGCAGCTTCAAGCAGTGCATCCTTGAGTAAATAATTTGACTCCTTAAATTTCCTCATCTATGGACTGAGGATATGCTAAGACCTGCTCTTGGAGCTGCTTAAAGGGTCCACTTAAGGTGGACACAGGCAAAGCCCACAACAGATGTACACTTTTAGTATTTGCTGGTGGGGAGCATGCTTACTGATTTATACCACCCATTCATAACAAAAAATAGGCCTGGTTCAGAGGGTGCTAGAAGTGTGGGGTGGGATTAAGATAGCAGGATGTGTTGGCTAATTATATCTGTTGGGGGAACATAGGTTCTTGTTCAATGGTCATGAAAAAGACTTCCACACGCTATGTCCCTATAGGGACTTGAATTCCATGGGGCTTCTTGGGGCCCAGCAGGTATGAGTGTTCTTAAAGTGGATAGAAACATTTGACATCAGGGGATTCCCAGAAAATTCAGGACCTGGTATCCTCTGTGTGCATCGGTTCCTTCTGGGTACACCCCAAGATGTTGATGGACAAGGATTTCGTAGCTCTTAGCCTCTTGGACCTTTCTCAGACTTGAAAACCCCTGCAAACATCAGGCAGCATAGTGGCCTCCACTGAGACCAGCCCTTCCATCAGAGGGGGCCCCTAATGCTTCCCAAGAGTGGTCAGGAGAAGGGAACATGGCCATACACAGTCAGTCCCATGGTCCTTGTCAAAGCACAGCTTTTAGGTAGCCCGAAACAGCTTTGTCTGGTGCACAGAGACCCAGAAGGGCTCTCAGAGTCAATCTTTGCCCATTGCCAGATGGGTACTGAGGTATAAATGCCTCAACTCCTTTTCCTCTGGTGGAGACAACTCAGAAGCAAGATCTACACTGTCCCCAAGTTCCCTTTAAGATGGAGCCAAAGGATCTTCAGGGGACTTTGCTTGAAACTGGACTCTCGTCTGACCTCCTTCCCTGCCCCACTATGGGTTTCTCTTGAGAGCACTTCCTGATAAGCCACTTTCATAAAAATCTTTAGTTCTGGGCCTATTTTTGGGGAACCTGACTTAAGACAGTCTCCCCAACCTTCACTCTTGGCTCCCCTCTTTCACCATTCGAGGTTGATGGTCCTGCCTGTGGGTTATTCCTGGAGGCAGAGGCTCCCTCAAATGCCCAGACCTGAATATAAACTCCACAGAGTAGGAACCACGTCTTTTTACTCACTGCTATATCTTCGGAGCTCAGGCCAGTCCCTGGCACACATGAATTGTTGAATGAACGAGTGTGCTTCCTCCTCTGCCTTCCTCTTGGTAACTTCCCTGTTCATATTCCTCCTAGAACGGGGCTAAATCAGGACATGGAGGGGGTGGAGCTCCAACCAGTCCATACTCAGCTGGACATGGTGGGGAAGTGACTGACATGGTGGTAGCCACTAAAAAGCACCGCTCAAGATTTGTCAACTATTTACCACCTACAACCATTCATGGGATACACATCCAGAACGCACAGTTAGGTTGTCATGTAGCAGAAGCTATTGACTTTAAAACACAGTCCCTCTAATGACTAAGTTGTAAACTGCTTCTACTAAAAAGTAAGAGAGGCCCACGTTGGCTCTACCTTGCCAGAAAATCAACAGTAAGTATGTGCAGGCCATGAAGGCCTGGGAAGACCTTGATGGCTAGGTGCTGACTGCTCCATGCAACTTCTAGAAAGCGGTGTCCAGAGTTTTTTGGGTTTTGTTTTTCACTATATTTGAAATGATTCTACAAACACTGATACAACTTCAAATTTAGTGTATCCTTGGGGGAAAGAAAGTTTTTCAGATACGCATGGTGTCTGTAGTTCAATATATGAGATGTGGAAACAACTTGTGTGGCTGCATCTTGAAACAGTCATTCTGCTGAGGTCCTAATTTACTTGGTCAGTTGTCTGAGGTCAGTATTGTGTTCAGTTCTTCAATGACCTCAGAAGTCACACATTATTACCACATTTCTACTGTGGCTTTGAGTTTTAAGGTTAAGTAACAAGCTAAACGGTAGAAGGGCCACAAAGAATAGAGTTCTTTCTGAGAGTTGGCACTGATATCTTTTGCAGCCCTGTTAGTTTCAGCGTTTGTGTTTTAAATCTGATTTTGCATTTGTTTCTTGATATTTTTAAGAAATGTTTATAAAGTATGTGTTAAGCATCAGGCTCTGGGTCTGCAATAGGGAAGAAAAACACAAACAGTGAGCTCCATCAAATTTTAGATACTATTAATTATAAGGCACACTCTTATTTTATATGCTACCAAGAAAAAAACAGAGCTACCAATTAAAAGTATAACACACCACTGACTATAGGCTACAAATGATTTCAGAGATGATAAATTTTGGAAATCAGTAAATCTTGGAATTGAAATGCACTGATCTATGTCTTCATGGAGCTCAAGTTGGGGAGGTCAAGAAGCCTGAGGTTTGTTATCTGGTCAGTGACAAACCTGCTGCATGGGGACTAGCATCCTGGAGTTTGTAAAATGGGGACTGGTGAGATGACCAGCAGGCATTCAGGCCTCCTGGGCTCCACCTGGCTCCCTCCCCAGGTGTGACGGCTCTCTTGGAAAGCATTCTATCTTGACCATGACTGGAAGCCTGGCAAGAGCAGATTCCTGCATCCTGAGTAGGTACTTTGGCCCCAGGTCCCTGGAAAACATGAAACCTGAAAGCCACTGCCATGGGAAATATGCACTAAGACTTGAGTATGGTGCCCTTCTGGCCTTTGAGCATTCAGAGGAACTCCAAGGCCAATGGAGCTTTGGATAGATTCATCACTGAGATCAACCTTGTCCATCCATAGATCAGTTCAGCCACAAGAGGTTTGTTTCTACAGTTAAAACTATGCAAAGATTGATGCAAAAAAGTTCCCTTTCAAAGTCATAGTTGAGCACTGTATACCAAGCCTACCTAAGGGTAACCTGGAATGTCATTTTGTTTCTCAAGCCCAGACTCTGTAAAGTCAGATGCAGAACATGTGGAAGACTGGTAAATGGCAAATGATATTTGTTTGGCAGAAAAGATTTTAGAAAAAAGGTTTTAATTTTATTGCCCTGGACATCATTAGCCACTTTCATATTAGGTTGAACCATATGAAACTGCAATTGTTTGAAGGTCAAAACATTGTTGAATATTAGCAGTATCAAGCTTATATCTAACCTTGCAAAGTTAGACACACAAAGCTGGCTAACAGTGGGTGTTATCGTTGGTTCAACATAGGATTCTTTTGTCTAGTGACTATTAACCAGTCTCTGCCATCCACAATTGGCTTTAACATCCTGTTGCTTTTCTCTTTAATGAGTGAAATCAATCTTTGACACACACTCACTAAGTACTTGTATGAGAATTGTGGTTTTCATTTTTTAAAATTATCTCTGAGGTGTAGGGCCATCCATTCTAAGACACTTGCCAACTCTGGGTCCTTGTTGTGTGTATATGTGCGTATGTATGTTGGGCAGGGTTCTTAACCTCTCTGGACTTCAGTTTTTTCAAGTATTAAATAGATTAATGGATTTGTAGCCTCTTCTGGCTCCAACTTTTGTTGATCCCTAGCTGTCCTTCTGTGCCTTTCAGAATGCAGTGGCATGAATGTTGTTGTTGTCACATTCACTTCCCTTTTTACCACTTCCAGCTTCCTACTTAGCTTTACTGAGCTTTCTACAAGCACTGGAGGAGAAAGAATGACTCACCCTTTCTGGAAGCCAAGCTGAATGTATATCATCAATTTCTATATGAAAACTATTGAATTCAGCACTTCTAATTCTAGGAACTGCCCCAAAGAAATAATCAGATATATATCAAAGAATGTTCTTGGCAGCATTGTTTATAATAGTGAACAAGAACTAAATGTCTAACAACAGCGGACTGGTTAAAATATGGTACAGCAATATACTGGAATACTACACAGTCATTGAAATAGTGATTCTGTTACTCTTAAAACACAGAGAACAAATTGATGGTTGTCAGAGGGGAGGTGGGTAGGGAGATGGGTGGGACAGGGGAAGAGGATTTAGAGGTACAAACTTCCAGTTGTAAAATAAAGAGGTCCTGAAAATAAAAGCACAGAATAGGGAATATATTCAGGAATATTTAATAATGTGGTATATGGAGAGATGGTAACTACCACTTATTGTGATGGGCACTGAATACTGTATAGCATTGTCAAATGTACACCTGAAATAACATAACACCGTATGTCAACTATATCTCAATAATAAATTTTAAAATGGTAATCTTGTTATATATTTATTGATATATACAACATATGTCAACATATCAATATAGTGATAAATTAGTGGAAGAAAAGATGCAAAATGGCATGTATTCTCTGAGCCAATTTATGCAATATATTTATCTGTGGATTTATGTACCATAAAGGATAAACAGCAAAATTCTGAATGCCTCTGCTTGTAGTTACTCACAGGGCCCATTTCCAGATGGAGCATTCAGTCATGGTAAAATATAGGTAATCTTCTCTTCCTTCTTTGCATTTAAAAGTTTTTCTGCAATAAACGTATTTTTTCCCATAGGAAATATAGCTATCTTCATTTTGGGGAAAAATAGAAGGAAAAGAGTAATTCGATGGGTGGAATTCATATAGAGCCTGGAATTAACAACACAGCAATTAGACAAGTTTTCTTTTTCTTTATTTTTTAATGTTTATTTATTTTTGAAAGAGAGAGAGACAGAATGTGAGCAGGGAAGAACAGAGAGAGAGGCAGACAGAATCTGAAGCGGGCTCCAGGTTCCAAGCTGTCAGCACAGAGCCCAATGTGGGGCTCAAACCCACCAACCATGAGATCATGACCTGAGCTAGAGTTGAACGCTTAACTGGCTGAGTTACCCAGGTACCCTAATGTTTTCTTGAGAGCACATGGATTCTGTGATACTCTGCCAACAGGTGCTGACATTTGCCAAACCTAAGTGCCTGTGATGTATCACTGGTTGGTGCAGGCCTTGATAAAACAAAGGAAATAAGACAGCCTGCCGTTTGCCATGGTGGAACTGTAGAATGAGGTTCCTCGCTCCCTGAAGCCAGGACCTTGTCAAGTACAAGTGGCATTTCACCTATGCAGTGCATCTCTTTCTGACAATTCTACTCAGCTACACGCCAGGCGTTGACCTCAGTATGGAACAGAAAGCATTCTTCATTCCAAACCATCAGTTATGTATAGGGAAGTGTTCTCTCTCTCTTTTTTTTCTAATTATAAAAAATAGAGTAAGCTCTGAGCTGTAATTTTCCTATGCACCACTGCTTCTACTGAACCCCCCACTCCAGGAGCCTACCAAGTTGAAATGCACAAGTTGGGGGATGTGTTCAAATTACCATTTCCCCAAATGTTTTTTGCCCAACACCAGCAGTGTAAGATGTGAGCAGACGGGATTTCCAAACAGGGTTACTGCTCTGGCAACACTGGAAACATTCTATGACACTGGAATAAACATTTCACTCAAACAAGGTCCTTGTGGGCTCCTCAGAACCTTTAAGATGCTGGTGTGCAGGGTGGGTCCTCAGGACAATAACAGGGTGCGCAAGATTCCACTACTGCCCTATGACCCTTCACTGATGGCCATTTCAGCCAAGCGGCATTCTGCAGAAACTCAAAGAAATGCTGATCCAAGGGGATGCTGACATGACCTCTGGGGACAATAACTGCTGCATGTAGAATCTCTGTCTTAATTAAAAAAAAAAACAAAAAACAAGAAAAACTCACCAGATATGAATGGAATACAGATTTAAAGGAAATAAACTGAAGAGGAAGTATGAATCTACAACTTGCAACATGAAAAAGAGAATTTTGAAACAGACCATTAAAACCTTATTTTCTGTAAGTTGAGTATGATAATGTCCTCAGAGTGCATATATTTAGTTTAGGGAAGGAAGAAGGCAGAGGGATTATGAAAAGGGAATTTGGATTTTAAGAAAATGTGAACGTCAGTCATTTCAGTCTTGTGAAGATGGTTAATAACTCCAAGAGGATGAATCACTGAGGCTTTGAAACTTGTTAAAATGCAAAGGGTTTGCTCCTGATCAGGAACTGAATCTCTAAGGCACGAGTCTGCAGAGGCACCCTGACCTCATGATTTCAGATAGAATATGCGTAATATGTGTAGCAGGTGTGGATAGTGCCCTGCCTGTAACCCGTGGAGGCCACATAGGCTGTGATGACTTTCTACTGCAAGCACCTAGAAGTCTCTCCCCAAGGCTTGTGGATGCTCAGAAGAGCTCAGAGGAGGGTGAGACCAGGTGCATAAGTACTCCAGCTTCCTTCCCATTGGAGGGACGACATGGACACTCACTATTCAGTCTCCCAGGACCAAGAGGCTGCCTTCCCTACTTTGTCTCACTCCCCTACTCTCGTACCTGAGCCCCCGTGATCACCTACCAAATAGACTACTGGCATTCACATCCTGTCTCTGAATCTGCTACTGGGGAACTGAACCAATGTTTTTCTTTTTTGCTATAAATTCAGAGCAAGACCTCCCAGGCTATCTCCTCATCTCAAGCATCTAGGTGCCTTCACCACCCCTTACAGCCTTTGCTCCTCCCTAGTGTTCCCAGGTAATGGGTATATGGGGGCATCTTGAAGTATTCCCACAACTCTACTTTGGTCATGTGACCAGAATTGGGCACAGTGTTCCAGTGTTAGCCTAGCCTCATCTCCTCTACACACACACACACACACACACACATGCACACGCACACACACATGCACACAAACTGTGATAAAGACACTTGCAACTCTATTATCATTAGGAATAAAAGTAAAAGAATAATATCAACCAGACTAGTGTTTCTTAAACTGAAATGAGCCCATGTATCACCTGGGGAGCTTGTTAAAAAGTAGGTTCTGACTCCTAGGTCTGGGGTAGGGCCTGACATACTGCATTTCTAACAAATTCCTCTGCTGATTGACAGCCCACACATGGAGCAAGGTTCTAGTGGCCTATGAGAGCCCAGAGGACAGGACCAATGCTTTTGATGTCAGTATATTCAGTATCTTATCCAACTTATCCAGCCACATAGTGGATGCCTAATAAATATTGTTGAAATAAACTCTTGGACTTGTTTTATTAATAATTCAGTTCACTAATTTAATTCAGGTGCCCAGCTGCAGACAAGACAGCAATAACTGTTTAGTGCAACTTCACCAAGAAAAATCTTTCTTATGGTGGGAAAGTGCATGTCAAATCTGGAATTAGAGTCACTATCAACTCATTTATTGGAGACCTGCTCCTTTTAGGGTACTGGGCTAAATGGAAACCAAAAGAGGTGTAAGACATTGTCCCTGTCCCAGAAAAGGCTTACAATGTGATCGGGAAGGTAAGACAGAGATAAGTAACAAGGAACACGTGTCTGGTGAGTGGTCACAGACAGTAGTAATAACGACAAATTGTATTTGCTCAACATAACTCACCTGACTTTCAGTAAAGCCCTTCAGATCACTAAACAGGTAGCACTGTTGTCTATGGCCAGGTTTTTTTTTTTTTTTTTTTTTTTTTGGTGTCCAGTTAATGAGTGTTTGAGGAAGACTTTTGGAGTTAAGTCTGGAATTTCAGAATCTGCTTTTAATTTCCAGCTTAATTTAATCATCAAGACACAGTGAATGGATGCTCTGTAAAGGGTGCAGGGGGCCACGGGCATCTGCAGGGTGAGGAAGTAAGAGACAGAGAGAGCCCTGTGGGTCCTTTGATCAATGCCACCGCTAACCCATGTCACCTGCCCCATGGCTGTGGCTGGCTGCACATCCATGCACTGGGCTCGTGTCCTGAGAATTGTCTATTCTGATAGCCAAGGGACTGATGTTTTTGACATCATATATAAACCACCATGTAGAATAAGTATCAAATAGGCTGACCTTGTGAGAATTCATCAAGCTAGATACTGATGAGAGCACCTTCTGTATGTATGTTACAATTTAACAAAAAGTTAAACATATAATAATAAAATGAATAAAATGGTGTTATTTGAAGATTCAACAATCATGACCTCTGAAGTGAACCTGGGTTGGATCTAGAATGAGGGGAAAAGAAATTACATAAGGTTATAACTGGGGTGATTGAAGGTGGACTGTGAGCTGTAGCAGTGTCGTAGCCATGTTCAATTTCTTGGTTTGGGTCATTTATTGTGAATATGTAAGAGAATATCCTTACTCCTAGGAAATACACACAGAAGGGTTTAAATGGGTGTGATATCTCCACTGCATTCTCCAATATATAAGAAAATATATGTGATTGCACATAAAGAGACAAAATTTATATATTTATGGAATAGTTAAATATTTATACAATTGCTTGTGTATGTATGTATGAAGAAAGAAAGAGAGCAATCAGGCAAATGGGGCAAAATGTAAACAACTAAGGAATCTGGAAACTGGGGCAATGGGTAGAGAGTATTATTCGTGCATCTTCTATGGAAATTTCAAATTATATAGTACATATACACATGAAAGCCTATTATACAAACATACATGAAAGTATGTAATATGAGGAATCTCTTGTGTTAATATTCTTGCAACTCTTCTGTAAAGTATATCAATAACCTCCCTCCTCTACCCCCAGCCCCAACGGGGCGGGGGGGCTGGTAATTAAAATGATGCACACAAGAATGAAAACCACTTCCTTTATCTCTGTCAGCACATCTCCAAAGCTCACGATCACATTCTTACTGTTGGGAAATCTCTCCTTTGGAAAGCTCAGTAGGCTATCCTTGTCCTCAGAATCTGTGTCAATGTGCCCTTGGAACACAAGCCAGAGGAAGTGTTGGTAGAGGCAGGCGGCACCTATTCCCGCCCAAGGCTGCTCGGCTGTGACACCTGGCTGAGCCGTACCCACTGCGCATGCCTGCCACACCCAGCGGAGCCCTCAGCACAGCCAGCACTCGGTGGCCTACTGTGGGCTATAGGAGGCCCACATAGCTTACTGACGAGCCCTGGAACCACACAGGCCTGGCTGGAAGGCCAGCTTGGGATCCTCCCACCTGTATGGGGCCCAGACTGTATTTCCTCATTTGTAAAAGGGGAAGGGGTAATTGGCGGGACGATGGTGGGGAAATAGCATAAAGAACGTACCGTGGGCATTAGAGCTCCAACCACAATCAGCCCACGTCAGTAGGGCACGGGGCTGCAGAACGTGTGCTATGGTACCCACACCGGGCAGCACACACGTACACAAAAGTATTCACCTTTGATGGACCCACCCAGCCTCAGCTGTCACATTTCCAGAAAGGAAACAATTTTTATTTATTTATTTATTTATTTATTTATTTTTAATGTAATATTTTAAATGTTTATTTATTTTTGAGAGAGAGAGAGAGAGTATAAGTGGGGAAGGAGCAGAGAGAGAGGGAGACGCAGAATCTGAAGCAGGCTCCAGGCTCTGAGCTGTCAGCACAGAGCCTGATGTGGGGCTCGAACTCACAAACCGTGGGATCATGACCTGAGCCTAAGTCGGATGCTTAACTGACTGAGCCACCCAGGCGCCCCTATTTATTTTTTTTAATACTTCATTTATTTTTTGAGAAAGAGAGCGTGAGGGGAGGAGAGGCAGAGAGAGGGGGACAGAGGATACGAAGTGGGCTTTGTGCTGACAGGTTGATATCAGTAAGCCCCATGTGGGGTTTGAACTCATGAACTGGGAGATCAAGACCTGAGCCATGCAGGCACCCCAGAAAGGAAACAATTTAAATTTTGTCAGAGTTAACTTTTGTGTCACTTGGGAAAAATAAAAAATTATTTTTAATTACGTATAAATGGTGGTGGATCAAAATTTTTCAGTATTTAAGAAACTCTAAGTGCATCTAATATGGTCTTGGGGGTCAGGCAGGAAAGGACTGTGAGGTGAGTGGCAGGGGTAGAGGAGACAGTGAAGGGAACCCAGAGGAGATTGCTGAATGGGCTGCTCTTGTGACAGGTGTATTTGTTTTATGTCCTTTGGCAGATTCCTAGCAAAACATGACAGCAGGCATGGTGTTCCCTGTGTGTATTTTTTTTTTCTGTCACCCACACTCTAAGTCCAGCTCCTTCAAATACAGTCGACCCTTGAACAACAGAGGGGTGGGTGCACTGACTCCCTTGAACAGTTGAAAATCCAAGTATAACTTTGGACTCCCCCAAAACTTGACTAATTGCCTACTCTTGAGCAGAAGCCTTAACATAAGCAATTAACACATAATATTATATACTATATTCTTACAATACAGTAAGCTAGAGAAAAGAAAATGTTATTAAGAAAATCATAAGGAAGAGCAAATACATTTACAGCACTATATTATATTTTTCAAAAAAAATCTGTGTGTAAGTGGACCCTTACAGTTCAAAACCGTGTTACTGAAGGATCAACTGTAGTAGGTACTCACAAAGGACTACAGATCTCTCCAAATGGAAGCTGTGGTACATATACAATGGAATATTACTCAGCCATCAAAAAGAATGAAATCTTGCCATTTGCAGCAACATAAATTGAGCTAGAATATATTATACTAAGTAAAATAAGTCCATCAGAGAAAGATAAATACCATATGATTTCACTCATATGTCAAATTTAATGAACATATGAGAGGGGAGAAAAAAAGAGAAAAGGAAACAAACTATAAGATGCTTCTTTTTTTAAAAATTTTATTCACTTATTGTGAGAGAGAGAGTGTGTGCGAGTATGAGTGGGGGAGGGGCAGAGAGAGAGGGAGAGAGAGCTCACTGCATGGAGCCTGACTTGGGGCTCGATCTCACCAACTATGAGATCATGACCTGAGCTGAAATCCAAAGTCCACACTTAACCAATTGAGCCACCCAGGCACCCCACCATAAGAGACTCTTAGAGAACAAACTGAGGGTTGATGGGGGGAAGTGAGTGGGGGATGGGTATTAAGGAGGATATTTGTTATGATGAGCACTGGGTGTAGTATGTAAGCGATGAACCCTATTCCTGAAACCAAATACCACACTGTATGTTAAGAAACTAGAATTTAAATAAAATTTGAAAAGAAAAAAAAGTAAAAAAGAAAAATACACTGTTAGCTTTAGCCAATGATAGCTATCATGTAACCAGTGGCCTTCTCTGCAGCAAGTAGTATCCCTCATATCATTTAATCCTCACATTGTCCTACTGCAACAGGCAGGGACTTTTAGTGATCCCATTTTGCAGATGAAGAAACTGAAGCTCTGAGAGTTTTTCCCATGTCAAGCAGCTGGTAATGGTTGCAGGAGGGATTGGCAGCTGGGATTCTCAGACTTCCAAACCCATGACCTTTCCACAGTATTTCCCCAACTTTTTTTTTTAAGTTTTTATTTTAATCACTGGGTGATCATCACAGTAAGTGCACTCCTTAATCCCTTCACCTATTTCACCCATCTCCCCATTCACCTCCCCTCTGGTCTTTTCTCTATAATTAAGACTCTGTTTCTCTCTCTCTCTTTCTCCCTCCCTCTCTCCCTCCCTCCCTCCCTTCCTCCCTCCCTTCCTTTCTTCTTTCCTTCCTTCCTTCCTTCCTTCCTTCCTTCCTTCCTTCCTTCCTTCCTTTCTTCCTTCCTTCCTTTCTTTTTTAATGTAAGCTCTATACCCAACGTGGGGCTCAAACTGATGACCCCGAGATCAAGAGTGGCATACTCTACTGACTGAGCCAGTTACATGTCTCAAGAGTCTGTTTCTTGGTTTGTCTCTCTCTCTCTCTTTTCCCCCATTTGTTCATTTGTTTTGTTTCTTAAATTCCATATATGAGTGAAACCATATGGTTACTTGTCTTTCTCTGACTTACATCTCTTAGCATAATATACTCTCTAGCTCCATCCATGTTTCTGAAAACAGCAAGATTTTATTCTTTTTGTGGCTGAGTAATATTCCACTGTGTGTGTGTGTGTGTGTGTGTGTGTGTGTGTGTGTGTGTGTGTATACCACATCTTCTTTATCCACTCATCAATCAAAGGACACTTGGGCTGCTCCCGTATCTTGACTATTGTAAGTAATGCTACTATAAATACCCAGTAGTTCAATTGCTGGAGTATAAAGCAGTTCTATTTTTTACTTTTTAAGGAACCTCCATACTCTTTTCTACAGTGGCTGCAACAGTTTGCAATCCTATCAACAATGCAAGAGGGTTTCTTTCTCTCCACATCCTCACCAACACCCATTGTTTCTTGTGTTTTTCATTTTAGCCTCTGTGAAACATATAAGGTGATATATCATTGTAGTTTTGATTTGCATTTCAGTGGCACATATCTTTGATGCACTAAAGGTAAAATTGGGCTTTATTACCTCTGAAAAGGTTGACATGTGCATCCCTGGAAAGCCCCTGCTGGCTGTACCCAGGATGAACTTAGCAGCTTCCTCTCAGACCCTAGGCTTCTCCTAGAACCCATCCCCCTCCTCTGAGCTCAGCATTCCTGTATCTCAGTATCCTCTTTGACTCCTGGGCACTTCCTTCCCTCTGCAGATAAGTGGAGTCTGAGGCTGTTCTTAGTGTCCAGCTGAAGGCTTGACAGGAAGCCAGGGCTAATGGCTGATATGGAGCTTTTCCTGGTGAGGGCACAGGAAAACTCCTTGCTGCCTCATCTAGAGCTGCAAAGAAGCTCTGATGGTCATTCCAATGTGTATATCAGAAATCAGCAGTCCCCGGTGACCTCTGGACAGACTCTGCTGTGTTTTGTCCAGCTTGCTTTACCTGGGATATCTTTATGGTTAAAATAGTTTCAACATTTAAACATAAAGTGTATTTCATGTAAAAATCAGGATATTTACACAATAACACTGTGTTATCCTGGTGATGTTGCCTTCTTCCATATAGGAGCACCTAGTTGGCTCAGTCGGTTGAGCGTCTGACTCTTTCTTGATTTCAGCTCAAGTCATGATCTCATGATTTCTGATTTCAAGCCCCACATGGAGTCTGTGTCAACAGCACAGAGCCTGCTTGGGATTCTTTCTCTCCCTCCCTCTCTCTCTCTCTCAAAATACATTTTTAAAAAATTAAATGGGATATCTGCTCTTCAGTTTGCTACAGTCTCCACTATTCCCAGTTGTTTTCTAGTACTTCAGCCAAATGTTGCCATTTATCAACTTCTATCTGGGTTGGCTTTACTAGTCTACATGACCCACCTGGCCCCTGTGGACCTATGAGGTTGAGACCTTTGGTGTATTCATTCTAGCTGTTCCTGATGACCTATATGAGGCAGGTAGTGTGATTCAGGAAAGAGAACAGGCTCTGCCCTCAGAAACCAAGCTCTTAGCAGCAGTGGCAAAGGTTTGTTCATTTGTAAAGTGGAGACATGGTTAACACCCTTAAGACTGTCTTTAAAAATTCAGTGACAAAATGCAATTATTTTCCAAGTCAGCAGTCAGCAAACTTTTTCTATAGAGAGCCAGAGAGTAAATATTTTACGATTTGCAGGCAACTCTCTCTACAGCAACTCAGCTCCCCAGTTACGGATGGAAGCAGCCATGGACAATACAAAGATAGGTGGGCATGGCCGTGTCCCAATTACAAAAGCAGGTGCCTGACAGGTCACAGTTTGCGGACTTTGTCCTAAGTGATTGTCTCCTTCCCTCTGCTGGTCTTCACCAGCCCCCACCACATATTTCAGGTACAGGAGTTATTTATAAAACCATGAGGGGGGCTAGCAACAAATAAATAATAAAATTTGCAATCTTCCTTCCTCTCTTGCCTTCTAAGTCTAGAGTCAGCTCTGGTCCAGTGTTCACTGTGTGATTTTGAACTAAAAGACAGAGAAGGAAAACATAAAGCTCAGGACTCCTGACAAACCAAGATGCTGTGCAGGATAAAGATGAAAAGGTGGGGGTGAGGCACAGAAAACTGGAGTCCCCTCCATGAGACTCAGTGAGGAGTTTTGAGAGAGTGAAGTGGGGAGGGGGCTCCTGGACATATGGACAAGTGCAGGGAAGACTAGCAAGCTGGCTGCAAGTGGGCTGGGAGGGAGGAGGCTCTGGGTCCTTTGTGGGACCCCAGGCAGGATCTGAGCTGCACTTCAGTTTTCTTGGTTGATCAAATGTAGACAGGGCGCTATGGCCAAATGAGCTTTCTGAGGGTTGCATGTATGTTGGATCATGGCGTTCCCTTCCTCCCTCCCTTCATGGCATCCCATGGTGCTAAGAATGGAATGCCAACTCCTCACCCAGCCAGCACTCCAGTCTTCCCCAATCATCCACACTGGCAAGTCCTGCCCCTCCTCCCCATCCTTCAAGCTCAGATTTCTCTAAGTATTATTTTGTTTCCCCCCTCACCACACACACGGTGCCTAGGACTGGCCTTGCCACTTTAGGTGCTGAAATAATACAGTTTGAATAAATGAACAATACATGTATAATACACACATACATGCATTACACATTTTTTTCATGCATTCAGCATATTTATTGAACACCTACTATTAAACACCAGGCACTGAACCAGTCCCACATGATACCAATTAAGGACAGCAGGTGCTAAATACATACATACACACTTTTCTTGCTTTTATTTCCTTTAGTTCTGGAAGGCATGCCCCAGAGATAGTTAGGGAAACCTCAGAAATGGGTTATTTCCTAATTTACATTGCACACCAGGATTTCTCAGCCTCAGCATGATGGCAATTTGGGGTCAGATAATTCTTTTTTGTGGGGGCAGTATGTGCATTGTAGGAAGCCAGCCAGTCACACCTCCACCCACATGGTATAACAACCAAAACCAGTGGCCTAGACTGAACTGCTTGTCCTGGACCAGAGCCCCAAGTGACCTGCATCTTTGGGACATTAGCATCTTGAGAGACTCTGAAACAGGCCCAGAATCTGGAAGTGGAATGCGAAAGTAAGCAATGCTTCTGGCTTGTTCCCAAGTGAGGGTCAATAATGTACACAGAATATCAACACATGGATTCAACAAGGCCACTAGCCACCAGGTCTAAAACAAGGCAGAACGCAAGGTGCCCAAACCACAAAAATGACTAAACAGCCCCCTCTTCTGACACTGAGTGTCAGCTGCTTTACCTCAGCTACCTTGGGCTACTGTTCTTCCTCCTACCTTCTAGATAAAAATTATTTAGCTACCCAGTCACTGAATTGCCCTAGATTCTTGATAAAACTCAAATCCTCCTTCAGGGTGGCCAGATAAAACATGGAGTGTCCAGTTAAATTTCAATTTTAGATAAACAATGAATAATTTTTTAGCATAAGTATGTCCCCAATATTGCATAGAATGCATTGTATATATAATATATATATTTATGCTATATCTGAAATTCAAATTCAGCTGCATGTCCTGTATTTTTCTTCCTAAATCTGCAACCCTTCCTTCCTTAGAATTGGCCAGTGCAAGCCCAAATCCTATAATAAGTCCCTCCCAAGTTCATCTTACTAAGACATCCTCCCCACCCCCATGCTTCTTCTGGTGTGTTCTCACTGGCTTCAGCAAGTTAGTAAACCCAATTCTGATGAAGTATGTATTCGGGGTGGTCTTTAAGAACAATGCCCACTTTCTGAGGCAGGAAACTCTGACTGGCGGCTATCTGAAAGGGACAGCTGTGGGTGCTGAGCAGGGAAAGCAGAGTGAGCCTCACATCTCCATGAATAAGCGTCCAACACAGGGACAATGACATGGAAAGTGGGGGGAGAAGGGGAATCTGTTTCTCATTTCAGAGGTGGACAAGCACAGACTCAGCATTGAAAGCCCCAAGGGTGCTAGGTCCTATCTCTATGAAATTCCTTCCAAGTTAAAGCACAATCACCATGGAACCACTACAAAATCCACAAATTGTGTGACCCTGGGCAAGTTTCATAAGCTCTCCATGTCTCAGTTTTCTCCTCTGTAAAATGGGCAAAGTGATAGCATGAGGATTAAATAAGTAAGTGGGTTTAAAGTGCTTAGTACAATGTCTGAAATACTGTCTCTGAAATTAAACACAAACTTTAAAAAATTGTTGAGTAAGCAGATAGGTCGGGCTGTGCCTATGGAGTGGCACCAAAACAGTAGTTTTCACCAAAATGTCAGCCATTTAGTAAAGGACATGTTGCTTCTGCTTGTTCTTCTGTTTCTCTGGTAAATGGCCGTGCATAGCAACAACAGAGTTTGAATTCATTTCTCCCAAGTTTTTGCTGAGGATGGGAGGAGCCCACATCTCTGAATCTTAGCACAGAGAAAGTTCCAGCATCTGTGGATAAGTGGTGACATCAGGTGTTGAGGGCTCAGTGGGGCAATTTTGCTTCTGTCCGTTACAAAGCTATGGGCAGCTGAGTCATCCTGCCTCTGAGGGTCTCCACTAGTGTGTCTGTATGCAGCTGCCCTTGAGAGAGCAAATAAAATATGGAGGTGTCTTGAGGAAGCAGACAGAATATAAAACAGAACATCCTCTCAGACAGTGGAAATCATACCCACATCTACAAAGGGGGTAATGACTGAAAGAATCAAAATACCGCATCTAACTGAACTGTTTGATGCTCACAACCCACCCTGGGAAGGTGATAAAATCCATTTTCCAGGCAGGAACATGAAATCAGCTCGATAATGCAGACATTTCCATGCTTTTTGTACCACCCTGTCTACTCATTCAAATACAGAGTATGGCAATTCCCAAACTTGAATCCCCTGGCGGTCTTGTTAAAACACAGACGGCTGGACGCCCACCCCCAGTGTCTGAATCATGAGATCTGGGGTGGAATCCAACAATCTACATTTCTAAGAAGTTTCCAGGCAAGGCTGATGCTGGAAGCTGACACCACACCTTGAGAACTAGTAGTTGAGACTTCCTTGCTAACAAACGCTGTGTCATGCCAATGCTGCCCATCCAGGGACCAAATTTAGAGTATCAACTGCTCCCTAATACACATGCTATTAAAATGGAGTCATTTATGTTAAGGGCCCCATATCAGTAAAACAAAGACTTAATACCTAACCTAACTTCAGTTTCAGCAACCCCCACTCCCACACCTGGTGGAATGTAACCTTCAACGAGTCAACTGCGAATTTTTCCTGGTCAGCAGTAAGAAATTCACTGATGGATCTCCTGTGTTCCCCTTAGGAGGGCAACATTGCCGGAAACAATGGATTCTTTGCTAATAACTTCCTTTTCGCTCCCTCTACCTTTCAAAATCTTTCCTTTGCTGCAGCTCTACAGGACTCCTTTCTATTTGCTAGATGGGATGCTGCCCAATTCATGAATCATTCAATACAGCCAATTTGATCTTTTAGATTACTCAGTTGAATTTTTATTGCTTAACAGATTTGGTGGCAGATATGGGTTCGTTTGGAAGGGAATGCCCTGTGGCATTCAGGGACAATGATAAACACAGATGTGGTACCCTTGACCTGTGAGTTCATGGTCTCTCTCATGACTTCCAAGGAAAACCATGCGTAAGTTCCTCCTCTCTTTTTGTGGGGAGCTCCTGATCCAATACAGGGCAGATCAGTTTGAACTGGTGGAAGCTACTGCCCACAGCTAAGCCCCTGTCTTTTCAGACCGCCTTTCCCAGGTTTTAGAGTGGAAAACCCCAGCCCTTTCTACTTTGGGAACTGGTGGTGGTTACCAGCAGGACTTGAACTGAGTCTAATTTAAAAGCTGAGCTGGGTCCAGGATCTGACTGGTTCTGATTTGAGCTGGACTGGGTGTCAGCAGAAGGCATGAGGTCAATAAAATTTGCTTAAATGAGATCCTTTAAAATCCAAAGACTTATGTGTCCCACCTTCCAGCACACCTGCTGATTTTATATCTAAGAACTATAGCCCTGGAAGCTACAAAAAATGGCAAAATCTTACTAAGCTTGTTCTGTGTCCTAATGACAGTTAGATTGGTAACTGTCGGGTTGGGAACCCCAAAATAAGGCTGGACAGAAATGTGAGTTGCACCCCCATTTGAGGTTAGATTTAGCTGGACAGAAATGTGGATTAAACCCCATTTTCAGCTAGGGTCCTACCAAACTGTTGCCAGCCCATGGAAATTACAACCTAGAATTACAGTGGCCATAATGGGAAACATTCTAATTAGACCAGATCATTTAAGAAGTGCACTTAAAGCAAAAGCTTCAAAATTCCAAAAACTAGCTTCATTGAGTTGTTGCAAAATGCTGATAAAAAAATTAAAAAGACACAAAAGATACCTAATACAAAAAGACAATAAGACTGGCTTAATTCTTACTATTTCCCTATATCCTCCTTTATTTGAACAATCATTCTAGCTATCCTCTGTCTGAATTGCCTTTACAGGATCATAAACAAAAGTCCACCAAGGTAATCACCTTATAGATACTCCCATGTCTACCTTTGAAGGAGGGCCCTCTGTGAGCCCCTCCCAGAGTTGATATGACTCAGATTTACGGAGAAATGGCTACATTTTCTCCTTAAATACCCAAGGGAAAACTAAAACCAAAACCAAAATCAAACAATAAAATATTCTAACATAGGTGGGTGGGTATCACAGTCCTTAACATCCAAGCTACAACCCAGTTCTCGAATTAAAAGCACTGTCCTTCTCTTACAAATCTTTATAAAACTAGAAATGCAGCTTTAGAGGTAATTCAAGGTTCACCTATTCCTTTTACCAATTCCAAAACCTCTCCCCTTTTTATCTCAAAGTGCTTGTAAATTATTGACCTTAGGATACCAAGGTGCTTCTTGGAGGAACCTGCATTTTCCCTCTGACTTTGAGATGAAAATATTAAAAGCATAACCCTCAGTGAAGTAATTCTTATCAGAAGTGAAACAAAAGGGGGAAAGGTCATTTAAAATTTAGATGAATGAAAAATCTTGTGTCTTCTCCATAAATATTAGCAACAATCAACCCCAAAAAACAAAAAGCGAAAAACAAATTTTAGCCGTCTGAGCAGGTAACCTTAGCTTATTGTACTGGCCAGAAGACAGTTTGGATCCAACGGTTCTTTTATAAGCTAGTGAGTTTTTATTATCATACTTGTTTCATGTCTAAACATTTTAAAACGATCACTGTAATGTGTCTGTTTATATGTTTAGGTGTGTCTATTGCAGATGTGTGACATTTTTTACCCCTGAATGACATTGTTAAAATTAATTTGTAAATGACTCTATTTAATTGACTTAAACACAAGCACTTATAAATAAAGCATTTCTAAGTCCCAGAAATACAATAGAAACTAATACAAATGTTTTTCAAATTCATGTGATATAGGATAATTTTTGGTAAATAAAAACTAGTTTAACTTTGTTAATTAATAAAGATATGTCTTAGAGTTATCGATGTTGAATATAAGGCTTTTATCTCACCTAGGTTTCCTAAGTTCGTGTTATCCTGTTACAAAGTTTGCCAGCAAAAAATAACTTGAAATAATGTTTCATAAAAGGTTTTGTGGGTAATCTAAACATAATTGTGAAGAACAAGTAAATTGAATGGATGTAAATAAGACAAAGTTTTTAGGTTAACTTTTAAAATAGTTTCCCCAAATCTTTTTGGTTAGTTTTGCTAACCGAAATCTTTAGTTTTGCTATGTTAAGTGATGTGTTAAGTTAAATTCATTGACTATCTAGATCATTACCAAGATAAAATAATGAAATACTAATTACCAAAAAGAAGCTTATCTACTTTTGGCTTCCTTATATACAGAAACTAAAAGATAAATCTGGATTCGTTAGTAAACATGTTTCATGCTTTTTTTAAAAAAATTGTACTATAAAAAGCACATATTTTGAAAAATCATAAGAAGTATGTATTAATTTGCCAACTTATAGAATGCTAGTTTAAAAGGCAGTTCACAATAATTTACTTCTTAATTTAGGCTCCTAAGGGTTAAGAAATTCTAATTGATAGAATCAGTTAAAGCTACTAAAAGTAAAGGAGACATCTCTATATGCAAGAAAAGTAGGATGTGTGCTTTTAGTAAAAGAAGGTATGAGGAAAAAACAGAAAATCTGATTGAAAATGGGCAGACATTTCTCTAAAGAAGACATACTGATGGACAACAGACGCATGAAAAGATGCTTAACATCACTCATCATCAGGGAAATGCAAATCAAAACCACAATGAGATATCACTTCATATCTGTCAGAATGGCTAAAATCAAAAAGACTAGAAATAACAAATGTTGGTAAGAATGCAAAGAAAAAGGAAACCTCATGCACTACTAGTGGGAATGTAAATTGGTGCAATCACTGTGGAAAACAGTATGGAAGTTCCCCCAAAAATTAAAAATAGAAATGCCAAATCATGCAGTAATTCCACTATTGGGTATTTACCCCCCTCCAAAAAAAACCAAAACCACTAATTTAAGAAAGATATATGCACTTTTATGTTTATTGCAGCATTATTTACAATAGCCAAGATAGGGAAGTAACCCAAGTGTCTATCTGCAAATGAATGGGTAAAGAAGATGTGGTGGTGGTGGTGGTGGTGGTGTGTGTGTGTAATAGCCTATTACTCAGCCATAAAAAAGAATGAGGCTTGCTATTTGCAGCACTGTGGATGGACCTAAAGGGTATTATGCTAAGTGAAATAAGTTAGGCAGAGAAAGACAAATGTATGATTTCACTTATGTGTGAAATCTAAAGCAAACAAACAAACAAATAGCAGAAACAGACCCAGCAGAAACAGCAGAGGACAAACTGATGGCTGCCAGAGGGAGCAGGACTAAAAAAGAAGAAGAAGAAGGAGGAGGAGGAAGAGGAAGAGGAGGAGGAGGAGGAGGAGGAGGAGGAGGTATGAGGAATGGAAATACATTTTTTTGAGGAAAAAAAGTAATTTTGTCCTAAAGTTAGGCGTGTTATTTACATAGGGAAAACTTAGGACAACATCTGAATATAGAAAAAAAGATAGTTATAAAAGTTTTGTGGAAAGGGGTGCCTGCGTGGCTCAGTCAGCTAAGCATCTGACTTTGGCTCAGGTCATGATCTTACCGTTTGTGGGTTCAAGCCCTGCACTGGGCTCTGTGCTGACAGCTCAGAGCCTGGAGCCTGCTTCAGATTCTGTGTCTCCCTCTCTCTGTTCCTCCCCAGCTAGTGCTCTGTCTCTGTGTCTCTCAAAAATAAGTAAACATTAAAAAAAAAAAAACTAAAAAAAAGTTTTGTGGAAAAGGAATTTTAATATGTGGTCAAGCTGGCTAAGATTAAAATATATCTAAAAATGAGCCTTAATATCAAAAGTACTCTGGTACAAAATTAGAATTTGGTCTTTCTCTCTGTTAAAGGGATACAGTGTTTTTTAGATTATTGCTCTGCTTTTAATAAGGAATTGTAAACAAAGGTTTTCTTTACCTTTAATATAATCTGCTAGAAAAACAAATATTCTGTTGTGTCTTTATTAGGTCTTTGATTACTTAGAGAAAAACCTGAGTCTTTTCAATATCAAATAAACTAAGGCTTTTTATGACTATTTAACTTTCTGTGTTTGCCTGTGAAGTCTTTAATTGTCACTTTGTTAAATGGATAACTACATATTGTTTCATGGTGACCTATGATCCTATTTAGCCAAGTGTCCAAACCTTTTAATATTTTTAACAAAATTCTCCAGAGTCAAATTCTAAATGAAGTCTTTTTGACCTTGAACTAATCTTTGAAAATTTCCAGAGGGCAACTAGAATATTTCAAAGGATTTGTTCTCTCTCCTTACAAAAAGAGATGCTAAGCTAATTAGGTTTGTCTCATGTGTTAAATTACAAGGGAAGCATTGTCAAATAAGTAATGATAAACCTTCTTAGGTCACATTGTATGGGTAAATGTTATTAATATGAATGTTCCAAAAATCTGATATGTCCTCTTAGGATATCACTTGTCATTTATTATTTCAAGATGTGGGATGTCACAGAAATAATCAAATTTCCTTGTCCATTCCATTATAATGAATTCTCAGATCTTTAATAATGGGCATATTTATGTCTTTTGTCATTTGCAGTTATTGTTATAGTCAGAGGATTTTACAAAATTCCTGCAAGTGTGTTTCATCTTCAGAGAAAATCATGGAAAGGTATCTGACATATACTCTAGAATACAAGATAACTTTCAGATCACACAACTAAACTGGGTAAGAATTTCCAGAATGAGTGGAAATACTGAATTCAAGCAGAACAAGAAATAAACTGAGGACGATGATTATAATGTTTTTATGACTTCTTGTTTAACATATCACTGGTTTTCTATTGTTTTGCTTTTCCAGATTTTAGGAAATCTCTTTCTCTTTTCTCTTAAGCTATTAACAATTTCTTGAGATATACCTTTGTGAACAAAGATGAAACATTAACTTTTTCTCCCTACCTGACACATCCTGAATCCAAAAACTCGAGCATTCTTTTTATGATAAAATAATTATTTATGTAAGTTCAATGAGAACCTGTTCTTGTAAAAGGACACAGTTGGAAATATTGACTATATTATCAAGGCTTTGACTGGATTGTCACATGTAAAACTCCTCCTGGTAACTTGTTTACAAGGTTTCAGCAAAGCATTCTTTAAAAAAACTTTCTCAATCACTATTCTCTACTACACTTATATAAAAAATCAGGCAAAGTCGAATGCTACAAATTAGTTTTATTATTAAAAATGCAGTTAACTGCAGAGAAAATAAATTATGTTTACATCATTATTTATATTAGATTCCAATATTGTTAATTTTCTTTGAGGCTCTGTTATAGATCTATAATTTGGACTGGATCCTGATGTCTTCTAGATTCCTCGAAATTCTGGTTACAACTCACCAAACTAATGTTTCCAGTTTTCTCCCACTCTTCTGATTTGGAATCAGTAAAAAAAGAGACTGCCCTTGAATCTCCTTGGAAGGAACATCACCAGGCCCTCCTCACTACTCACATGGCAGCCAAACCTCAGGGACTTTAACCTTGGATATGCATCTCGCAGCTAAAGAAGCCTCCATCCAACATCTTGTCCTGCACAGATGATGCAAATCTCAAAGTCAGACTGACAAGGAAGAGAAGCAGCTGACATTGAGGTAGACTCTTCCTCCCAAGATATCAGAGCAAGACCTCATATTTTAACTAAACAACAAACAATTTGTTCTTCACTTTCTTCCCTTTACTCTGACACTGGCTTGGAAGGATTATGTCAGGATCTGTATCTTCCAGGACATTGCTAACAAGGTTGCTCTTTGCCTTTCAGACTGCTGGATTTGTCATCAAAAACTCCTATCTGTCCATTAATGGTGCCACCTGAACGGGAATGGTTTGTGCTTTTAGGGTTTGTCTTTGTCTATGAAGATTCTCATTCCTCTTGGGCCTCCTGACACAAAGCCCTAAAACCCTTGGAATTTCCTAAATGATGAAGTGATAGAAGCATCTTTTTTAAAAATTTTTTAATGTTTTATTTATTTTTGAGAGAGAGAGAGAGACAGCATGAGCAGGGGAGGGTCAGAGAGAGAGATACATAGAATCCGAAGACAGGCTCCAGGCTCGGAGCTAGCTGTCAGCACAGAGCCCGACGCGGGGCTCGAACGGTGAGATCATGACCCCATGACCCGAGCAGAAGTTGGATGCTTAACCACTTCACTGACTGAGCCACCCAGGCACCCCTAGAAGTGTCTTTTGTTATTCACTGCAAGCTCCTTTGATTCACACCTGAGTTTATGGTAATAAGATGACTGGTGGCAGGTAGCCTCTGGATAGCTTCAGAAGGGGGCCTGGTAGCTAGGGTAAACAACCCTGTGATTAGAGAGCTGGAGTTGTCAGCCCCACCCCTCACCTCACCACTGGGGAAGAAAGTGGGGCTGGGGATAGAGCTAATCACTAATGGCCAATGATTTAATAAACTGTACCTACATAATGAGTCTCCATAAAAACTCTAAATGCAGGGGTTTGAAGAGCTTCTGATTGGTGAATCCAAGACAGGCACATCCCAAACTCTATGGGGACAAAAGCTCCTGTGCTCAAGACCCTTCCAGAATCTACTCTATGTATTTCTTCATCTAGTTGTTCACCTGTATCCTTTATAATACATTGGTAACAGTAAGTGACTCATTTCCCTGAGTTCGGGGAGTCATTCTAGGGAATTATTGCACTTAAAGAGAGGTTGTGGGAGCCATTAATTTGTAGCCAGGTTGGACAGAAGTGTGGATAATCTGGGAACTCACTGCTTGCGATTGGTATCTGAAGTGGGGGCAGTCTTGTGGGAATGAGCCCTTAACCTGTGATGTCTGGGCTAACTCTGGTTATTTAGTGTTAGCCTTGAATACCCAGCTGGTGTCCACAGAGAATTGGGAAATTAATTTGTTGGTGTGGGAAAAGCTCACACACCTGGTGTCAGTGTGTTGTGAATGGAGACACTCTTCTTTTGGTGGCAAAAGATGTGTCCTAAATAAAGAGCTCATGTAGAACCACTCAGCCTCCACGTTCAGCGCAATAGTGTTTGGAGACTGTCCCAAAGATATGATTATCTGTATCTTCACCTGTTACTTACTTCCTGACATCCTCTCCACTCTGGGTGACTGGTTCCCATGCTGCCTGACTGACCCACAGTGGGTCCCTGAGGCCCATCCTTCCCCTCAGAAATCCCAATTTACCTTATTCTATCCCCTTCTCCTCAGTGCACGTGAACTCAAATTTCTTCTCTAGGCTGATGTCAGCTAGTGGTTCATAAAGCCCTACTTTATACTAAGTTGTTAGTGACTAATGCTATCACCTGACATTCTGCCAGTTAAGTGCTACTTATTAACTAAAAATGAGTTTCCAGTTGGAATTATAGGAAGGAAGGAGGGATATTTTCAGCAAGCCATTTCCTTTTTAGAAGATAAGACAGAGGAGAAAGAAGACTCTATATCCCAAACTAGTTCCTCCCTTGACACCTTTAACATCTGGGATAGTGGGCTCTTGGTGCCCCATCAGCTAAACATGAGAAGCTCCTTCTGAAAGTGGGAGGAGGAGTTTCTAC
This sequence comes from Cryptoprocta ferox, assembly GCA_028646485.1. Taxonomy (NCBI): domain Eukaryota; kingdom Metazoa; phylum Chordata; class Mammalia; order Carnivora; family Eupleridae; genus Cryptoprocta; species Cryptoprocta ferox. The sequence goes on along the minus strand of CM053576.1, from coordinate 42,538,788 downwards.
AATGTAACCTTGGTGACCTTGGGCTGACCCAAGGCACTGTCTTAAGGCCTGGAGAAACTTGCTGCCCCTTTGCCTATGTTTCCCTCAGTCCATCCATGGATGAACCTCTGTATCTCAGGATTCAGCTAGAACTCATTGGCTCTGTTACTGCTGGATGTGAGGCCCCCAAGAGAAACAGCAGCTGGGGCCTCCGTATCCCTTGCACACCCACTGAGCCTCCTGGGGCATCAGCAGTGTTAGGAGACTGAACTTTCCACATGCCTGAGCCCTCTCCAAGCTAACTAAGTAGGAGTTCAAACTGACAGCCCCCAAGCCAGAGGCTGCCCTGAAGCACTTTCTTCCAACCTCACTGTACTTTTAAAGTTGGGGTTCTTGGGGCACCTGGCTGATTCAGTCATAGAGCATGCGATTCTTGATCTTAGGGTTGTGAGTTTCAGCCCATGTTGAGTGTAGGGATTACTTTAAAAAAAAATCTTTAATATCTAAAACAAATTGGGGTTCTCTTACATAAAAATCTAGATTTCTGGCCTCTCTTGAACTATATCAGAGGACCCAGATTCCCTTCTTGTGTGACAGCATCTGGCTGGAACTGAGTTAGCAGCATCTCCCTCCCGGTAGGGTCTGGTGCCCTCTAGCTGGTTGTGTTCCCACCAAAATTACCTGCCCAACACCAGACAGGCCCACTGATTCATTTCATTTCCATCGTTCTGTTTGGCCCTGTAGGTTTTTGACTTTGTAACTAAACTGTTTCCCTATGTCTTTGTCTCTAAGATGGCTGGTGAATTCTAGACACCCTGGTATTCACACCTTTGAGTGATGCCCCCTTCAGTGAGGGCTGGACTACCTGACTGGCTTCTAATGAACAGAACATGGCAGAAGTGATGGGGCATCACTCTCAAGACCAGGTTATAAACAAACTCTAGCTTTTGTCTCCCTTGTTTTCTCCTGTATCACTCACCTTGGGGGGAAGCCAGCTGCCTCATCCTGAGGCCAGCCCTGTGAATTTGAAGTAGGTTCTCCATTCGAGGCACCTGATGAGAATACAGCCCAGCCAACAACTTGGCTGCGATCTCATAGCGACCCAGCACCAGAGGTGCTCTGTTAAACAAGACTAGGTTTCTGACCTCCAGAAACAGTAAGGTACAGACACTTGTTGGCTTAAGTCACTAAGGTTTGGGGCAATTAGTTACATAGCAATAGATAATACAGCTTCAAATTTGTTGTGAAAATGGTTTTCTGCTTACCATGTAAAGATGTTTGAAAGAACATCTATCCTGGGAAATTAGGCTCCATACACTGGCGCCTCAGTCTGGGAAACTTAACATGCAAGGATTTTATCAGCCTCTGGTATTTGACTTTAGGTATCAGAGCAATATCCAAAATATTGTCATGAGGCTATTTCCAAAGAGCCCAGAAATTAATGCTATTAATACATCCTTGATTCCTCTGTGAACAGGAAGTTTCTCCTCTAAGGTATTTAAATCAGAGTTAGAACAAGCTTTCCCATAGTTTTATGATCTCACTGAAGAAATTCACTCTTTAGAGGCACAATTGCTGGAAGGGAGCTGGACTCCGGCACACAATCCCTGGTTGGAGAAAGCTGGAGATGAGGGAAGGGGAGGGTTGGAGGAGAGGCAGGGAATAAGCCATTTCAGTGTTAATAAGAAACACTATTTAAAACTTGAAAATGAGGCCAAAAGGTGGATGGGACATGTCTTTTTTGACATGTTTAATGCTATGAATTTTCCTCTGACCTCTGCTTTAAATATATGCCATGGATTCTAACAGGCAGTGTTTTAATTACTTTTTAGAAATTTTGTAATTCCATTTTGCATTTCCCCTTTCACCAAAGAGTTGTTTATTAGAAGGTTTTAAAACTTCCAGGTAGAAGAGCCCTTTTGTTTTTGAGCATTATGCTTGGGCATTATTTAATAAAATCACCTAAAGATTATTTAATTATCTGGGGGATGTACCTGTGTTTGACTTTGCTATGTGCAACTAATGAACGGCTTGGGTACTGAATGGTTACGTGTCAGCCTGGAGATTTCTGTTCCAAAAAAAAAAAAAAAAAGATTATCCCACAGGTCAGAATTTTATTGCCTGTAGGACTTTAACCAGTTTTGATTTCAACTTGGTGAACTTATTACAGAAGGACTTTTTAACAGATATACACTACAGATATAACACTTGTCAAAGTGTTCTTTGAGCCAGATTTACGCTGGTTTCCTGGTTTCATGCACAGAGTGAATAAAGCTTTGACAGATTGTCATTCCACATTGTATGAGAGTTATGTTTTAACTTTTTGAAAATTATATAATGACATAATAGTGTTTTAATAGTCCTTCAAATCTATATCTCCCTCCTTGGTATTCCCCTGATAATGAAAATTCAGAGTTATAAGTAATCCTAGAGAAATATGTGGTTGAGGGGAACCAAGGAAATCTATTTCACTTCTATTTTTGTTTTTTTAAAAAAGCAAAGTTCCTTAAAGTAAGTGAGAATGTGTTGCAGCCCAAAAGGCAATATTTAATATCAGAAATGAATGGCCAGTGGTACCTGGGTGGCTCAGTTGGTTGAGCGTCCAACTTCAGCTCAGGTCACAATCTCATGATCTCATGGTTCATGAATTCAGGCTCTGCACTGGGCTCGCTGCTGTCAGTGCAGAGCCCACTACGAACCTTATGCCCCACTCTCTCTGCCCCTCCCCCACTCACATGTCTGTGTGCTCTTTCTCTCTCTCAAAAATAAAATAAACATTTAAAAAATCTAAAAAAAAAAAAAAACAAAAGAAATTAATGGCCAAAATGTGCTAGAAAAGCTACCCAATAAAACCATGAAATCCATTGCTGTTTGAAAACACAAATGGGAACTGCTGTCGAATAAGTTCATGGCATTCCTAGAAAGTCATGCCCTGAGGGACTGATATGTGTCCCGGAGGGGTCTGGAGCACATGGTGAGAGACAAGCATGTGCATCCAAGAAAAGCCAACCTCTCTTCCAAAGAGAGGTCACTGTCCCCTCGACCTCTCTGGATGGAGTTTCCTGCGAAATCCCACTGGAACAAGGGGAAAGGGATCAGAGTGGACTCTTTGGGTGGGCTACATAGGGTGGGGTGCCTCGTGAGAAAGTCAGGCCAGTCCAGTTCCCATCAGTTCTATAGAGTAATCAGTCCTGACACTACAGTTTACCTTGGGCCTCAGTTTACCTATCTGTAACAGGAGGTGGTTTAGACAATATAAAATGTGACCTTCCAGCTGTCCAAAATGGCAGCCACCAGCCACATGTGGCGACTGAGCACTTGAAATGTGGCTAGTCTGAATTGAGATGTGCTCAGTGTAAAGTATATACCAGATTTCAAAGGCAAGGTACAAAAAGAAAAGTATGTAAAATATCTGATTAATACTTTCATATCGATTTAACATTTACATGATAATATTTTAGATATACTAAGTTAAATAAAACATATTATCAAAATCAATTTCACTTTTTTTTTTTATAATATGGCTACTAGAACATTTAGAATGACCCCTGTAGCTGACTTTGTATTTCTATGGGACAGCACTGCTCTAAACCTTCCCAGGTTTAAGTGTCTGGGAAGAATTTATTTATGGAAAACAAAAGATACACCAAATACTGATGTCAGCTATGCTTTGCAATATTATTATGAATCATTATCAATATGTCATCTGCTCTGACCAAATCTCTAATCTTTATTTTGTTTTCACTGCAGGGTATTTAGTCCTTTCTTAATTATAGACTGGTGCATGGTGCCTCCCTGGATGTCTGGCACGTGAGGTGATGCCTATTCACTGTCCAGGTGACGTGCTAGGAAATCAAGGGTGCGGCACTCATACCTTGGCTTTGAAGTGTCCACATATCAACGTAAGGATTTGTTCAATGAAATTACTGACTAAAATGTGATTTTGGTTCCATTCATTATTTTTCAAGCCCCTGCCATCTCTGTCCACTGTCACACAATAGTGAATTGTTGTCCTGGACTGTGCCTGAAAGATATGACTCTCCACACCAAGAATAGTCTGGAAGCTCGAATGCTGGGAATCACCCAAGGTGTGTGATTGTACCACTTCTGGATGATTGAAAAACTGCCTGCACAGAATTTTTGAAAACAGAATAACTTTTCAAATGCTGGGGAGAGACTGATGAAGTAAATCATCACCCCTGGTTTATCTATTTTGTAGAGTCACATTCTAGCAATCAGGTTTCTTCAAAACTAGTCACATTCTATTCTTCATGGTGCCAAGAGAGCTCTCTTCTATGGCTTCTCTGAAATGTCTAAAAGACAAACATGACGCACCTGTTATCCAAACCATTCAAAATAACCAAAAAAGGATTTCTCAAACTTAGCCTCTGCTGCTGAGCTGTGCCCTCAAACCCCCCAGTTGGTTCATGAGCCCAGGGTCAGGGCATCTCCCTGCAGAAGGAGTGGTTGGGAAACACAGGATCCCTGGAGTCAAAAATATTTTCTTCCTGGTCAGTTAAGACCAACTGTTCTCCTGCCCTGGAGGCAAAGCGAGGCTGTGAAGCAGTCCCTGAGAAACAGAACTCTACCAACTTGTAGGTGGCACAGGACAGGCTCGCCCAGGCACTCCTGGAAGAAATTAGATTGTTGAGTGGGTAATACACACTGGTCGTCTTCTGGAATTGTTCTCTGCCATAAGAGGTTCCCCTCGGGGACAGGGACACAGCAACACAAGGACAGAGCAAATCGCTCATGGCAGAGCTCAAGTTATAAATTGAAGTTTACTTCCTGGTACCATGCTGGAGCCACAACTAGGCCATCTACCACAATTTTATCTTCAGTCAAAAATAAAGGTAGATACCAGCTCAGATCATGTGAGTTCCTTTGTCAATGGATATGGTGCATCTATGTCAGCCTGGAAGGGTAGTTGGGAGCCTGGTGGGGAGAAGTGGAAGGGGAGGGGGAAGAGGAGGGATATGCCAAGCCTGGAATCTGGGCACCGGCAAGTTGGGACCACAGCAGCAGACCCAGGAGGGCACAGTGGCAGGACCGATGGAGGAAGAAGCAGGGAAGGAGAGCCAGAAGACCTCGACTGTCAAGGTAAAGAGTGCAGACCGGTCCTGGGCCCAGTGTAGAGTCAGAGTCTGCCAGCAGGCAAAGTGGATGATGGGATGGTTTGGAAGCAAACAAACACGTTTAGTGGTGGTGCAGACACATTATGGGCATCATCTGTAGTGCCCAGAAATGAAAGAATGAGAACAGAAATGGGGAGATGGATGTAGGGGAGGGTGGATGGGATTTGGGTGACTTGAAAGGAATCTGCCAGCACTGGGCACCTGGATGGGGCAGGGGTGGGGGTGACTTGGGGGAAGCCGTGGGACTCAGGAAAGGAGGGATCAAAGCTGACTTTGAGTTTGTCTGCTAGTGAGAACCACCTAGAGCTTTTCCAGCCTAGATGACGTCTTTCTTACACAAGCTCTTTTACACAATACCTCCTGAAATGTGATAGCAACAGGTGTCCCCTTCTATACTGACGTGCAGATAACTCTGGCTGCTTTGTTCAGGGCATCACCAGCCTCCCCCTATGTTTTAATGGACACCTTGTAGACCAGGTATTCCTGGGGAAAATTCATGATGGTGCTTCATGATGGGAAGGACTATGGAAAATGTGTTTGTCCAGCGTAGGATGTGACACCACATAGCACGTGATTCCACATGAATAATAACCATGGGGAACTATCAACCACCCCAGAATGCTCAGACAATCTTCAGTAGCCAAATATTCACAATACTAAACACATTACAAGTCATAAAAGAAAATAATGTTTCATGTGAGAAGTAAACAAGGCTCTGAGAATATATACCCCAATGTGGTGTTTCAGAGAAATCTTTCCTGAAGAAGTGGCCTTTGAGAGCTGAGGTTGACTCCATATATGTAGGGAGGTGGAATAGGGCTAAATTTTGGAATGACTCTTACTGCCATGCTGTTCTTTGCATACATCAGTGATGCCCTATAACCGGAAAGGACAATTTCATGAAGTATAAGAATACTTGGTTACATTCTTGGCTCACAGCTGAATTCCACATGCATTTCTCAGTTATTAGGGTTCATGCGATTTTGTGTGAAGTGTAGATAATTGAAAGACAATCACCAGTCCTCTTTTTCATCATTATCTTTCCTTATCCAATTTGTATTTTAAATACAGAATTGTTGGGGCACCTGAGTGGCTCAGTCAGTTGAGTGTCTGACTTCAGCCCAGGTCATGATCTCACAGCTCGTGAGTTTGAGCCCCACGTCAGGTTCTGTGCCAACAGTGTGGAACCTGGAGTCTGCTTCAGACTCTGTATCTCCCTCTTTCTTTGCCCCTCCCTGCTCACAGTCTGTTTCTCAGTCTCTTAAAAATAAATAAACATTAAAAATTAAAAAAAATAAAAAAAATAAAATCAGAATTGTTAACCAACCGGTAAGCTTCAATTTCTGGTTTTCAATCTGTCCTGGCTCATGGAAATGACTCAGATAAGTTGCAAGACACAAAGGTGCCTTAACCTGCGTGACCTGTGTCCAAAGGGCAGCTGACTTCATCCTTACAGATAACTACATGCCTAAATTATGAAATCATTAATAATAACTAGCAATCGTATTTATTTACCTAATATTATAATAACTAATGCTATTCCATTCTTAATTATGGAATAGCCATTGTAAAGAATAATATTATCTAAAAAGAAGAGAAAAGAAAGAAAAGAAGTATAAAGTATACCATTAACTTGGAGTATGTAACTTAAACAATCTAAGCTCTGGGGAAGAAAAGAAGAAGAAGCAAAAAGGAAGACAATACCAAGTTAAACAGTGCAGACCTCTTTGCCAACATTTTCTTCCAGGACATCTGACTCAGGAGAGATGAAGCAGGACATGTCCTCAATGGGGTCAGGCAGGCCTCTCACTTTTTGCCTGATTAATTCTTTCATAGGACATAGCCCAGAAATACAAGTTGACTGCTTTACCTACTGTCCAATTGAAAAAAAAAAAATCCCCCCCCAGGATTTCAGGACACACTGGCTATCATGAAATTAATAGATAGTATCGAGTCCAATACGGACCCTCCCTCAGGAATTTTCAAAGGCAATTTTAACCATCCTTGATTTTCTCTTTTTGCTTTGACTATAAAACCTAACTGCTATGTAAGATTCAACCCCTCTGCACTTTCTGAGCATAAGGTGGTAATTATGAACTAACCAATAGTTAGGCTGATGTAGACAGTGCCTTGGGTTAAGGAAGGGGGGTGGGTTTTTCCTCTCTAACAGGATGAAATAAATATCTCCACATAAGACAAGATCTAGGAACTGGAGATGAGTCAGGAGCCCGGTGGGTTAGTGCCTGGTCTACAAGAGACTTGAAAAGCCCTTCGTCTGGCTCAAGTGGGTGGATGTTGTACCGCTTTATTCCAACTTGAGTAAACAGATGAAGAACGGAGCTGGTTATGTCCACATCCCATAACTATGAGGACGGAGAATCGAGACCATCTGTGTCAACATAACTACTTCTTCCAGGATATTCGTACCCAGGATGTTAAGGCTTTAAACCAACAAATCACTTTGCTATTTGCTGCAGGAAATTCCTACAAGAAAATTTGTCCTGGCAAACAGTTTGCTCACCTGGGAAAAGCTTGCTCATCCGACAATAGTTAACTTGCCAAGATTCTATTCAAGACCATTGTCTTGCTGAATCTACCAATCTGGAACTATTAAAACACATACTCTGCCAAAAATCTTTTCAATTCTCTGCCTTGGAAAATACACCTTAAAGGACCCAAGCCCAGACCTCTGAACCCTATAAAGATGCTTCCCAGCCTCCTGCTTGTACACCAGTGGGACTTTGTCCTGGTGATGTCTTATTTTTGACACATATTATTGACACAATAAATCACGTTTAGTCTTTTGCACATGGGAAGCATATACATGCAAGTTAATACATACATACTTGCAATCCATCAAGATGGGAGAATTAGTAAACATTGCCTGTTTTCCTAAGTGATTAGGAGGCCTCTATGTTATTCCTCCTTTGAGGAAAAAGATATGATATTTGAACATCGGCCTATGATAGATTTCAAATGCACATTTTACCTCCGTTTTTCTACTCCTTTACATGATTCTGTGTTTTATACAAAGCAAACGCCATAAGAAGGAAATGAATTCCCAAGTGCAAATTTCAAATGACCGCCAACGTACACAGAGAGTATATAAAATGCTCATTTAGAATCTTATCTCATTAAGATAGCAAGGTAATTTTAACCCATTAACATCTATATGCATATGGAGAGTGGCACAGTTTTAATCATGCCGCCTTGGTTCTCTCTTGCCTGATCATAGAGGCCTCTAGGTGTTTGATAAAATATACCAGCAAATAACCGTCTAGGGTGAGACCCAGGTATCTGGTTTTTTGTTGTTGTTGTTGTTGTTGTTGTTGTTGTTGTTGTTTAAAGAGGATCTATGTTATTCAAACAGTCAAGCAAAGTGCAAAACACACTCTCCTACAACATCGATTCACTGGAATGCAAAATCCAGCTTTTATCATAAAACCATCCAGCTGAAAAAGGAACAGCCAAACAGTTGACAAATAAAAGTGCCTCAATTGTTTTATACAGGGTGGCATCTTGCAGGCCCTGGATCCCGGGCCTGTCTGGAAGCACTAAGTCACAAAACTCCAACCTACTGTAAACCCGGTAACAGCTCACAGCTGGGTTCAGGCGAGCTCCCCTCTCCAGAGCTGGCTCAGAAGAGGCTTCGCTCCACAGCTCCCCAAGCAGCCCGGCAAAGTGAGCGAGATTGCCCATTAGAAATCCAAATCCAGGCTTCCTTTTACCTTAAAGAAACTTCCTCGCTTGTCCAGACCGCGGGCACCCATGGTCCAAGCTGACATCTCCCCCAGCGATGCTCTACTGCACGCCCGGGACTCCTGAAGGTAGAGACATTTTCAATGGTTAGTCCAGCCTGTAGGAAATTCCTTTCTAAGCCACAGAACACTCACAACAACAGTCCTGCCAAGATCTTTTTCCGTCAACAACACAGTGCCATTTATTTCCCACCAAAGCCCTTCCATCCCCTTTCAGGCTGATTTCCTGCCCCAGACAGCACAGTTCCTAGTCTGTGCCCCACCTCACTGCCCCACCTCCTGCTTCTCCAGCTGACACAGAAGGTCTCTGGGACTGTGGAAAGTATAATGATTGCTTTGTATGTTTGCTTGACCTCACGCTCAAGTCCTAAAGGGACCGATATTAGATGTCACCGTAATCTGCTCTGAAGCTTATGGACTTAATGTGGCTGAACACAGAGGGACAGCAAAAGAATGAGGCCCTGCATGTCCCAGGAAATCCTGCCGGAATGGGATGAGGTCATCATCAGCTCTGCTAGCCCTCTCCCCCAGGCAAGGTCAACACAAGGGCACTGGGAATAAATCCCTTTATTTTCTCCTTAGAAATCAAAGATTGGGATGAAATACTACGTCCCTGTTTACAGAGATTAGTTTGTATAAGAAATGGCACAGAAACAGCTCCATGATAACCCAAGGGGAGGGGGGGGCAGTGCACTTTGGAATGTAGAGAAAAATTTAAAGGCATGATATGATTCTGAATCATAACTGTGGTCATTGCATCTTGGAATTTCCCTCACTTAAGCATCAAAACTCTATAATCTTCCCTCTTGGCTACAAAGCCTTCAGTGTCCACTCCTAAGTAAAACACATGCACACCCAGGCAGCTGGCCTTGTGCCAACCAGAGTACAGTGCAGACCTGGACGGTGGGGGGTGGGGGTGGGGCGTATCCCTAAACCTTCCTTACCCAGGGAGGCTGGACCAGGAGCAAGTATAAAACTGCTCTCTTGCTCACAATCTCTTCTGCTCGCTATAACATGCCCAAGACGAAGCTTGTCCTGACCATGACCAACACGGTATAAAGACAATAAAGTGAAAACAGGTCATGCCACATTAAGGAATATTAAAAGGGGTTCATCTACAGGGGTGGGGTCAGGAGGTACCGAAGCCACAGTAGCTGCTGCCAGTTTGCTAAACCTATTTCATTATTGCTGGGGGACAGAGAGCCAAGAGCACCAAAGGGACATTTCAATAAGTGGAAAAGCATAATTACTTAGCAGAGAACTACATGGTGCATTAGCAAAGAACACTTTTTGGCAAGAGGCTCATTTTGGCCGGAAGATTTGCCTCTCTGTTTACATCATAGGGGGCTCCATTGATCTGTGGAATCCCATCTATAGGAAGAGAGAAATGCAATGCACACCCATCCCTCCTTCCAGAACCTTTGCCTATTTTGGTCCTTTCTCCATGGCTCCTGTTCTTGAAAGGTTCGGAGGTGTCTTCCCTGGGTTGCTTTCCACTTAAAGTCCTGCTGGGATGGAGGCCAACATTCCAAAACCTCCTGAAAAGATGGGAGCTCTCCTTTGCAATTCTGCTGACTCCAGAGCTTCAGGTTCCTGGGCTCAGCAGCTGAATGGAGCCCCAGCTCCAAGGCCTTTGAAGTTCATCAGTTATTAGCAAAGTCCACAGATTGGAGCGACTCCAGAATGAAAACACAGGGCTGTGTTCAGAACTAAGAGGAGAGGGGAACCACACCGTAACCTTGGGGAGCACATGATTAACTGTTTCCATGCAGAAGCACACACATAAAGAAAGAACATTCTTGAAACTAAGCCTAATGTGCAATTCTTTTCCTTTCAGACATTTTCTTGGTGAGGGATTTGACATCGTGCAGCAGTTAAGGGGCTGCCAGCGAGAGCCAGGACTTCATTCCTCACCCAGATCGAAGTCTCTTTGTTCTGTTCCTAAGATTTCCATAGACAAACCCTTCCGATGAACCATGACAGGCAGGGCATTTTGCCTATAGCAACGGAGCAGTTTGGATTCTGAAGTCTACTAGTTTAATTAGCTGCCTGAAAATTGCATGCATGCACTCCAACCTCAAGTGGTCCTCAGGGAAACATCCAGTGTGGATTCCGTGCATGCCAGGAAGGCAGACCTATCCTATTTCTTCAGGAAAATGCAGGTTGCTGCTCTCCTTCTTCAAAAGGCTGCTTCAGGAGGAAGATGACACCAGGAGATAAAAGCAGGCTGCCAAGGGTGACAGCGGGTCCTTTCCGGTTGAATGAAATCCAAGTGGACAGCACATCATAGATTATTTTCATTAAAAAATACATATAGTTCTTAAGAGCCCTCCCAAAACTTCTGGTTTAAGGTCCTTCCCATTGTAGCAAGTTTCCTTCCCAAACCATAACCTCTAACACTTTAATTCAATATGGACAGATTATAATCTAATTTAAAGGGATAACTTCTTTCCATTCATGACCTCTCCCCCTCTCCCCCCCCAGGGGTGACACCACTAGCAGTTTCATCCTAAAACCACTCCAGTAATAGGCTGGACTGAAACAAAAAAAAAGGTGCAGTAGTTTGAGTGGTTGTAAAATTCCTCCAGATTTATACATTGGGAGCTTGCTTCTTTCCTGATTTCCCTGAAGGGTAAAACGGATTCTTGAAAAATGAGCCCATTGCATCCAGTGGATCTTTCCAGATGCTAGCTAAAAAAGCTAGAAAAATAAATAAATAAAAAAAATAGTGGGGGTGGGGTGGGGAAAAGCCCTAATAGGACATTTTGGAGCTGCCAAGCCTTTTCAATAACACCACTGAAGGAATGTAAACGAAGCCGGTTGCTCCCTCCCATCAGCTAAAGGACAAAGGCAGGAAGTGAGTATTCCTCTCTCGCAGAAACACCAGGCTCTGCCACTGGAGAGTACACCTAGCCGTGGCTTTTCATGTGGCCCCAAGAGCCACTGCTGAGGTGAAGGTCTGTCCTGAATTTTCAGCGTAAAGGACTCACTGAGTGGTCAGTCCAGGCTCCAGCCCGTTCTACTGAGAGCCACTGAGGACAGGCACTGAGGCACGACTGCCCAGACCCTGGCTACAGGCTGGCTACAGGGAGAAGGACAGCGAGTGCCCAGCCTCCAGTTCACTGTTCAGTGGGGCTCGGTTGTGCCACGGGCGCTCTCACAGCTTTTGCTCTACTTGGCCACAGGCCAGATCTTGGCAAGACGGAGGGTCTGAAATGTAGCCTCCTTCCTCCCCTTCCCCCCGACCCCTTCCCCTCTCCATTCATTTGGTCATACTACCCTTCCTATTTGTTTGCTTCAGGTCACAAGTGCAGAACCACAGGAGAAGCAGAGGGACACTTACAAGGACAGCCACTACTCACAAGTCCAATTTACAAGCAACTTCGCTTATTCAAGGCATGGGTTCTCAACGCCGAGCTGCTACGACAGTTAGCCACAAAAGCCTTCTAATCACTACCGCTCTTCTCCTTTCCAGCAACTGAATGAGAGGAGGCGAAGTGGACTTCAGCTCTTAGTAAACAAGATCTCATTATTATAATTATTTTACAGCCAAACTGACTGAAGAAGGAGAAAGTGACTCACCGCTGGGGACCTGTCAGGTCAAGGCCAATCCTGAGAAATGCACATCACCTTTTTGCCCAGTCCTTTAAGTGGCTCCGATGACGGCAGGTCTGTCTTTTGAATGCTTTTCCTCGTTACTAAGAGGTAAAAGCCAGTGGGGCGGCTCTGTGTCTGGATCCAGGGAAAGTCTCTGAATATTTCCATAATTATCTTTGTATTACCAGGGATTTTACAAGCTGGACAGAAAAACTCGATTCCAGGCCCTGGCTTGACAATTCAAATTATATGAATTTTTAAAAATTTTTTTCTTCAAGCAATTCGTATCACTGTCTAGCACTGATTTTCTCTCCATTGATAGTCAAAGTTCTTTTTTCTTTAAAGTTTTAAGATTATGCAATTTTTTCATTAAAAAGAGAAACTAGTTTATTGGAAGAAATCAGAAGCAAAGAACTGTATTCCCAGCCTTCTTACTAATAACTGTGTTTTTAAATAGAACTGAAAACAGCATTCAGTACCTCAATTTTCCCAGGAGTAACAAAGGATCATCAAATAATTTCTTCTTCTTCTTCTTCTTCTTCTTCTTCTTCTTCTTCTTCTTCTTCTTCTTTTTTTAGCAAGATGCATTTCTGCCACTCCTAGGACAGGCCCGACAATGGGGCTAATTCCACTGGAGGTCTACCCCTTCTATCCTTGGAAAACTGGTGCCTCCCAGAGACTCTCACTGTATCCACGCTGCATTAGCTTTGCTGGTGCCCCCATGGCCAAGGTGTGGACACTTCCACCAAGGGCAATGAACGCCACCGTGGGCAATAGGTGGGAAGCTCAGCTGACAAGAAATTCCTCCTTTTCTTGGATGGGAAACTGCCTCTCTCACCTCCCACCCAATGCCCTCATTTTACCCCTTGGACCATTCAAGAATCAGCTTCTTGCTTCTCTGGCCTCTGTGTCCCTGCAGACATCCCTATTTCTCCACTAAGTAACCGCTTCTCTGAAGCATGGCTTAGTCCTCAAGGCTGGTGCACTCTGCCCACCTGAAGCAGGGCTGTGAAGGGAGAGGGGGTGGCTACCTCCCCGGCCACTCTCTTCGGGCATTTCAAAAGTATGTGCCTTGAGGTCCTGGGCAGCTCAGTCAGTTAAGCATCTGACTTTGGCTCAGGTCATGATTTCACCATTCATGGGTTCAAGCCCCATGTTGGGCTCTGTGCTGACAGCTCAGAGCCTGGAGCCTGCTTCAAATTCTATGTCTCCCTCTCTCTCTATCGCTCCCCCCTTGTGTTCTCTCTCGCTCTCTTTCAAAAATAAAAAACATGAAAAAAATGTTTTAATGTATGTGTCTTCTCAACCTTCTCACTTGAAAAGCTCCACATGGTAAGTGGTAACACCCTCACTTATGTGCAGTGATTTCACACCTACAACAAGGAAGCCTCATAAGCTGCATTGGCTCTTAACCCAAAGGAGGCCATGGACAGGGAGCCACACACTCCAGGTCTTCCTCAGGGTTTATCCGTCAACCTGTGAGCACCTGAGCTTAGATCTTTCTTTTCCAAGCCTCTCTGGCCACGATGCTAAAAAGTATATGGTAGTTAGTTTTGTGAAGGTGGTTAATTTTAATTTAATAACCTGGCAGCTTTTGAATTGAGTCAACACTGCAGATACAATAGATTAAGTGATACACTTTAAAAATTTTTTTGAGTTAACTGTCTCCAGAGACCCTGAGTCAAGAATGCATGGCCAAGTAATTTATTAGAGGTGCCCTCAAGAAACACTGGTTGGGGAGGGGAAGAAGGGCAGCCAATACAAAGTGCAGGACCAACCACTGGGCAACTGGTTGCCCAGACTTCAACCCCTTTGGGGAACTCTGGAAGTCAGTATAGACCATGCCTCAGAGTAGTCCCAATGGTGGGACAAGGGAGCTGGGGAAATGTCCAACTGCTCTCAGGAAGCCTTAATTCATCAGCATTTCCAACATGCTGCTTGTAAGGATAGAATGGGCTCCAGTGGCCAAAGAGAACCTTAGGTAAAGTTGGCAGTGGGAAATCAGGCCAGCACACATGGAAATGTTAAATACCCAAGGTATATGGGAAGGGCTTGATGGTGGCTGCTACAACTGGCAAATTTTTAAATATCAGGACACTTTGCATAAAATGTAGATATGTAGCTTCTCTGGTCACACTGAGCTATCATTCTAGCATGGCCAAATCTGGTTGACCCTGAGTGTTCTCTTTAGATGGGATATGAGCTCTTCCAGTTCACCAGTGCCCATGGATCTGCTTCCGTCACTCAGATACCTGCCTGAGCCACCCACACCCCTTGTAGAACACCTGCCTTGCCCACGTTGTGCCTGACATGCAACGTGAGTGATTCTGTCTATGCCATCCACTCAGCTGATTGGACCAGCAACATTACAATTGACCCAATTGACCATTCTCAGATGAAGTAGAATCCTCTATTTTAAGATTCTGAGCTGAGAGTCACAAGGTAGTTACTTATGCCTGAGAGCTAGATTTGGAGCCATAGGGCAGCTCAATTTATGGGAAGCATATATCCTGAGTGAGCAGATACAAGGAGCTACTGGTCCATAGTGGGCCAGGAGGGGAGAATGCACATGTGTAAATGAGCATCCTGGGTCTTGGCCTCAGACCACTGGCCTTATAGTTCCCATCAGACCTGGCAGTGCCAAGGTTCAACGCATCTTGTATTCTGATAATAAATATTCCCTTTTTTTTGAGTAGTTTGAGTGGATTTATGTTCCTTTCCATCAAATACATTTTGACCAGAATGCTTCAGAAACACAATCATGAGTTCTCAGAAGCAAGTATAGTTTTAAAATAGTTTTCACCATCTTATCAAATGTTTAATTCAAAGATCTTGGAATAAAGCACACACTAATAAAGAAAAATCCTGTCAAACCAGAGCAGAACTTAACGATGTCACATCTGATGGGGATTAATTTTTTTAATGCTTATTTTTTTATTTTTAGAGAGAGAGACAGAGCATGAGTGAAGCAGGGGCAGAGAGAGGGGTAGACCCCGAATCTAAAGCAGGCTCCAGGCTCTGGACTGTCAGCACAGAGCCTGATGTAGGGCTCAGACCCACGAACTGCAAGATCATGACCTGAGCCGAAGTCGGACACTTAACAGATTGAGCCACCCAGGCACCCCAATGGGATTTTTTAGATGAATACAGGAGAGGGAGGCCTTTGGGCCATCTGAAGGAAGATGCTTCAATTTTGGGGTGAAAAGGACAAACAACAGGTACATTTCTACTTCTTCTATCAACACTACAAAGTTGCATGGAGGCTTTGCTGGGTGTTTACCTCTCTCTTACTTAAAATTTATGTTCCTCAGTTGAATAAAATGGAATGGATGCAGATTTCTGATCATGAGACAGAGTTGTGGATTGTTGTAAAGATGTTTTCACCCTGTTATTTTAATCTGGTCTTTGTGTCTTCAAGGAAGTTTTAACTCAATGCTTAACACACACACAAATATTTCCATTGGAATTATACCAATATTGATCATTTTCATGGAGAAAATATTTTCTGGAGCATACTTCATTAAGCCCTCTTAAATCCTTGGTCAATTTCTTACACAGTGCAGTTAAACTATTTAACTTTCTTCAGTTCTTTTTAAGTTTGTACCTTTCTTTTTTTTTCTGATATAAGAATTTAAAGCTAGTAAATATTCTATGTTTCGTTACAAAGATTTATGGTCTTAGTTTTTATGTACAGGTCTACTATCCGTTTCAAATTAATTTTTGCGTATGGTTTCAGGTAAGGGATTGGCAGTCTTTATTTCTCCATACAGGTATACATTCAATTCTAATTTTAAAGAAAATAGTTTTTAGGGATGAGTTCTGCTCTTTGTAAACTCTATACCAAAGACATGACTGAGCAAACAGAATTTTGTCTTCATGAAACACTATTGTGTAACATTCCTGCGTTGTAAGGTGGGGGTAGTTGTTTTCATTATTTCTATCAATTTCCAAATTTCCTGCGTTAAATTTTGAATATACATTCTGCAAGATTATTCGATGAGTCCGCACATTTTTAGATAATAACAAACATGACTGTGTACAGTTTGAGCTCTTATAAGGTTTTCTTTTGTCAGTGTAATTTTTCTCAGACCAAGGTTTTTCCACTTTCAAAACTTCCAAACGAATGCAATTCACCAGTCAGGTTTGGATCTATCATAAATGATGTTCAGTGAGGCTGCACCTATTTCATTATAAATTGGGTACAATACTGATATTTTGTATTTCTTAGATAATCAGCGAGAAAAGTGGAAGCAATAATCCTCAGGGACTCATGGAATACTCTGTTGCTCAGCAACAGACTACTGTCTTTCCATACTCAATGTTCTTTATTCTTCTAATATGTTTTGTTTACTAGCAGCTTCTGTTGTTAGTGGACCAAAGAGTGAAGAACATACACAGTTTAAATGGTTCCATAATGTCCTCTTTAAGAAAGTAGTCTTGGGGCGCCTGGGTGGCTCAGTCCATTAAGCGTTGGACTTCAGCTCAGGTCATGATCTCATGGTTCATGAGTTTGAGCCCCACGTCGGGCTGTGCTGACAGCTCGGAGCCTGGAGCCTGCTTAGGATTCTGTGTCTCCCTCTCTCTCTGCCCCTCCCGTGCTCATGTTCTGTCTCTCTCTCGCTCTCTCAAAAATAAATAAACATTTTTAAAAATTTTAAAATTTTATGAGTCTTCAGTGTTCTGTGCTGAATGGGGCACATGGAGCATCCAGAACCTGCCCCATGGCTTGTCACCCTTCTCTTCTCTCTTGACAGCTCTATGGACACCCCAGGCTTCCTGTCCAACCGTCATCTTGAATTCCCTCCATGAAGCTGTGCAGGCTATGCCACCAGGGTTGGGGGATGTGGGCAGGGATTCCAGAGTGCTGTGCATCTGGGACAAGAAAGGAAGGGAAATGCAGGGTCCAGTCTGGCATAACCCTTGTCTCCATGGACCCCTCCTTCCATGGGGAGTGATGAGGCTGAGTGGGATGAAGTGCAAAGCCCAGGGCAGAGGCCTCTCTTGCCCAGGTCTTAGGGCAGGTTGGGTCATCTTAGGGCCCACAAGAGAATAGACAAAGTTTCCACTACTGGTTTGGTTTTTTTCCATCCTCACCTGGACTTGGTTCACAGAAGTATAAGGTTCAGTCCCAAGTGGCCCTAGTAACACCCTGGTGGTATTGGGGAAGAGAGACAGGCTTGGATTCAACATCCCTAAGGTATCCTAATTCCTCTCTGGCTCTTAATTCCAGTTTAAGAGGTCACGCTCTCTCCAAAAAAGCATTCTGGCTATTGTACTCCTTCCTCCACCTTCTCTCCTCCTTTGGCTCTTCTAAAACACTATAGCCCCTCACTCTGGGTCTGCCATCTTGTACTTCCCCTCCAGTCCTGTGTCAGTCCTAAACCAACTGCCTTTCCCCTGCCAGCATCATGATCTTGGAGATCAAAACACACCAAGTAAGCACCGAAAAACATCTCAGCCCTGTGTCTGAGATCAAGCTCCCAAATGCACACTTGTTTTGGGCCTGGGGATATATTATGACCTTCTCCAATCAGCTTCTACTGACCTTGAGTTACTGCAGATAATAAGAAACTGGATAACATGCCTTAGAATCACCCCAAAGCTGATTATGTTGGCACAACAAGGTCTCCATCTCGTTGGGTGTCTGTAATAGGTCTCCAGCAAAAAAAGAAGCCTAGAGGTTAATGCTTTTATCTCCCTGAAGACCTTACCCTAAAACGTGCTTTACTGAAAACCAGGAATGATAGTTTATGTCTTCTTCAATGTTGGGCCAAACCATCCTTCTCAGAGTCTCCACTGGCCTAATGTCCAGATATAACAGAGCTAATGTCTAATGACTGTGGGGATAGTGACCCAGTTAGTGTATGGCACTTTGATTTTCAAAGGGCTTTTACCCCTATATCCCTATTTTATCTGCCTGTTAGGGCATCTTATGTTACATGGCACTTTTTTTTATTTTTTGAAGTTTTAATTTATGTATTATTAATTAATTAATTAATTAGTTTATTTTTGAGAGAGAGAGAGAGAGAGAGCAGGGGAGGGGCAGAGAGAGAATCCCAAGCAGGCTCTGCACTGTCAGTACAGAGCCTGATACAGGGCTTGAACTCACACACCATGAGACCATGACCTGAGCAGAAAACAAGAGCCAGATGCTTAACTGACTGAGCTACCCAGGCGCCCCAAATGGCACTTCCATGTACAAATGTGAGGCTTCCCTACAGCTGGAAGCTTCTAGTTTTAAAAATATTTATTTTTGAGAGAGAAAGGTAGAGAGCAAGCAGGGGAGGGGCAGAGAGAAAGGAAGACAGAATCCCAAGCAGGCTCCATGCTGCCAGCACAAAACATGATGTGGGGCTTGAACTCACAAACCGTGAGATCATGACCTGAGCCGAAACCAAGAGAAGGATGCTTAACCGACTAAGCCGCCCAGGTGCCCTGCTTCTATTTTTTTTTTAAGTTTATTTATTTATTTATTTTGAGAAAGAGAGGGAAAGAGAGCACACACATGAGCGGGTGAGGAGCAGAGAGAGAGGGAGAGAGAGAATACCAAGCAGACTGCAATGCTGAGTCCCTTGTGGAGCTCAAATCCACGAATCTTGAGATCATGACCTGACCAAAACCAAGGTTTTCTCCAGGAACCAAAGGCTTTGTTTTCTCATTTAGGGCTTGAGTGTTTCCTTTTCTTTCCCGATCCCTGTTTCTTATTAATTTCTATCCTCTTTATTAGTTCACAGAGGTGTAAAAAGAGCAGAGACAGAAGTCAAATCATTCAGTTGGTAGACTCAGGCATGATTTCTGGATTGCACCTATGTATTCTGTAAGGTTCCAGTTTAGAAACAAAGCAAAGCAAAACAAAACCCAATCTTTGCAGAGTCCTCTTCCTGCTTTCCTACCTGTTTTTCTGAACTCAGAAATACCTGTCCACAAAAAAGTACAAAAAGAAACTCTCATTCTTGGTTTCCTGCTCTGAAATGCAGCTCTGAATGTTGAATGCTGACTTTCCACTTAACATTCCGTTCCTCTGAAGTCCCGGCTCCCCTCTGCTAATGAGGGCACCAGGCTTAAAACCTCGCTTCACTCGGCACATCAATCACTGTGCAGTTTTGCAGTCTTCTGGCCGAAAGGGCTGTCATCTCCCTTCCCATTCTCCACAACCACTCAGACCTTGGGCCGAGGCAGCCTTAATGGTTTCAGCAGGTCCCTAATGTCTGTGCGCTCCCACTGTCTGCTCTGCTGCATTCCGTGCGGCAGGGACATGCCACACCAAAGGGACCGTCCTCTCCCAGCTTTCTGCTTCCCTGCTCACAACACAGTTTTTAGAATTGGATATCCATATTCCCTGATTAGGTATTCAGGGTCCCTTTTTGATCTGTTTCCAACCTAATTATCTAATTTCAGCAGTGACATGTGTGTAGGTTGGCACTATTCCCTCCATAGCACAGATCTCAGAGATCCCACCCGAATGGAGACAGAAAACATTCCTGAGTAGCATCGTCCTACCCTGGGTATTTTTCCAGGCGTGCTGTCACTCACCGCCACACTGCCCAACCTAGACCAGCGAGTTGAAAGTGGCCTAAATTGGCAATCCCAGACAGGTGAGACTCTAAAGCCACATCAAGCATGGTGCACAAATACGCACCAGCAACAGGGGCTTGCCTCACTTTGACCGCGTTCCCTTATCTGTCAGGTGGGAGAACTCTGGGTGCCATCTCTACACTGTTTCTCAGGGCTATCTCATGAGATTGGGTTTCAGGTGCCCCAGTGGTCTGGCTTGGTAACAAACTAGTTAGTGGCTGCCTTTTCTTCTCACTTCCAAACTTGCAAATAGCACACCTCTTACCTCCCAAAAAGCTATTTGCACTTGAATCCTTATCTCAGGGTCTGGGTACCCACACCTGGTATGGACACCAGGACAATCATGGACAATCATGGATGGATGCAAACATGAACACACACGCATACACACACATGCACACATTTGCTAAATAACACACTTTAAGGACTGCTTTTCCTCCCCTCTCTCGTGTCCCTACTTTTCTACTGGCGTTCCCTGAGATCACCTCCCAGTAAATGGCCTGTCCTGAAATTCCTGTTTCTGAGGCTGGTTCACTGCTTCTCTAAAGAATCCTGCTCAACTGGTACTGAATTTACAATTGATGGGAACATTTTTGTCAATATAAAATCCGGGAAAAAAATTCATAAACACATTTTGAATAAATGTTGTGTGCCCCTGTTAACAACTATCCTTTGTGAGTATAACTAACATTATCCAGTTAAGAGTAATGAAAAAAGGGGGCGCCTAGATGGCTTAGTTGGTTAAGCTACTGACTTTTCGGCTCAGGTCATGAGTTCACAGTTTATGAGATTGAGCCGGCATGGGGGCTCTGTGCTGATAGCATGGAGCCTGCTTGGGATTCTCTCTCTCTTTCCCTCTCCCCTGCTCATTCTCTCTCTCTCTCTCTCTCTCTCTCTCTCAAAATAAATAAATAAAATTTTAAAAAGAGTAATGAAAGACTAATTTTTAAATTATTGCAAATTCCCAACAATTGAAAGACTTGATACAGGGGATGCGATTTTTATTAATACAAAATCTTTCTTTCTTTTTGTTTCCAAAATAAATTCAAAGACTAAGAAGTGTCACCAAATTATTTATCCTCTCAAGATACCCACGCACTTTGGTCTGGCTCTGCTACCACCTGACCACAATTAAAGCTTTTAAGAAACTCCTATTTTTCTCATCATAATCCCTTGTGTGTTTCCCCATGGTCACCAGCCATTAACCCTGCAGCATAAATGGGCCCATGAATCAGTGAGGAGCTTTTATGTTATAAGTAACAGAAAATCCAATTCAAATTGATTTAAAAATAAACAGTAATG
This sequence comes from Cryptoprocta ferox, assembly GCA_028646485.1. NCBI lineage: Eukaryota > Metazoa > Chordata > Mammalia > Carnivora > Eupleridae > Cryptoprocta > Cryptoprocta ferox. Next base: position 42,517,442 of record CM053576.1, on the reverse strand, counting down.
TCTCCTTACAGATTGCTCATTAACTGTGTAAGAAATGATAGTAACTGTACAGTGGAGAAACTACATAAGACCTCGACTGGGGGATCAAAGTTAAGATCTCCAGTGAGGGTGGACAGATGCTACATTTGTCCTGACCTGATGCCCCAGGAATACAACAACCTCAGTTACAGTGTATTCCAAGAGAAGGTGTGGAACCAGAATCCAGTCATAAGGAAACATCACATACACCCCCAACTGAGGGACACGAGATAAAAACCCAGATTCTGCACAAATATCAGTGTCATGCAAGACAAAGAAAGGCTGAAAAGTTGTTCCAGGTTAAAAAGACCTGAATCTCTGAAAAAAACATGATCTTTGATTGGAGAAAGAAACAAGCAATAGAGGACATTATTGGGAACATTTAAAAATTATTATCTGTAGAGGCATCTGGGTGGCTCAGTTGGCTAAACATCCAACTTTGGCTCTGGTCATGAGCTTGTGATTTCTGAGTTCGAGCCTTGTGTCGAGTTCCACGCTAAGTGTGGAGCCTGCTTGGGATTCTCTTTCTCCCTCTCTCTCTCTGCCCCTCCTCACTCACACTTTCTCTCTCTCAAATAAACTTAAAAAAATTAGGATCTGTAGTTTTTATCAATGACCTAGCCTCAGTCTTGGATGATAGGACTGTGGGAATGAAGAGAACACCCCTGTTCTTAAAAACAGCATACCGAAGGGGCACCTGAGTGGCTCAGTCCGTTAAGCTACCGACTTCAGCTCAGATCATGATTTCACAGTTCATGAGTTCGAGCCCTGCATCGGGCTCTGTGCTGACAGGTTGGAGCCTGGAGCCTGCTTCAGATTCTGTGTCTCCCTCTTTTTCTGTCCCTCCTCTGTTCGTGCTTGGTCTGTCTCCCTCTCTGTCTCTCAAAAAATAAATAAACCTTAAAAAAAATTTTAAACCAGCATACGTAAGTAGTAAGTGGTAAAGGTGTGTGATGTATACAACCTGTTCTCAACTGGTAATGCCAAAGGGGTGAAAAGGTACAAATTGGTGAATCTGCATAAATGGTAAACAGGGGACCTCTGAACTCACCTTGCAACTTTTTAGGAAGTTTGGCATCACTTCAAAATTAAAACGTAAAAATCACTAGGCAGTCCATGGGATTAAGGGAGGTACTGAAGTCCCGCTTCATGGGGCACAGGCCAGTCCAGTGGCTCCACAATTTTGATGAGACTCTGTTTTCCTGGCTTTCTTCTGCCCCCGGGTTCTGGCTTCCTGGGGACAGTGCTGTCCACACTCAGTGTGCCCCGTGGTGAAAAGACAGTAGCAGCTCTCATCTTCACAGCCCCAAACTACATGTCCAGAGACAGGTCAGCTCCCTCAAAAGGGTGAAGGAGGCTCTTCTTTCCTCAAAATGCTTCCCTCAGGTTTGAGAAACCCTGCTTGCTCTGACACACAAAATCTAATTGGGATGAGACACCAACCCATATTTAGGACATGAAGTCCAAGCCCTTTGATGTAGTGTATATTACAAAGTCTTCCCCAACCTGACTCAAACATTTACTCCCATTTCTGGCCCCTCCCACAAGCCCACCCTCATTTGCGATGACTTGGTATTTCTGTAACAGTCTCTCTGTTTAAAACACTCTCTACCACTGAAAACTCACCTGAAGGACCACCTTCCCTGGTCTCCATCCCTCCCCCCCATTAAGCCTTCTCTTCTCGGGGTGCCACAGCCTCCCATGACATTATAATTCCATATTTCTATTTGTCACCCACAGGGCCCTGCATGTTCCCTAACATTTAGAGTGTGCCTCGCATATCTATAAAACACGGATAAGCACATACCATCTGCCCCGCTGACACCATGCTTCCTTGGCCCAGTGAAAATCTGTGGAATGAATTCCTGAGTGAATCTGTGATAGAACTTAAAATGGCACTAGACTCTAAAGAAGTCACTAAAATAAAATGTTATTCAATAAAATACATCTTAATTGGAGTATTTTATTCTGTGAAAGAAAATTATCCTGTTATTCATGCCACATGGAACCACTGAGAAACTCACAATTTAGCTAGTATGTGGAAAATGCATATGTTCTAATTTCCTGTTTTTCTGTGAGAGGCCACTGTCCCAGCCTGGGTCAGGCAAAGCACAGTTTGTGGCCTGGCACTTCAGTAGCCCTGGCTCAGAAAAAAGACCGTCTTTATTTTGTACGGGCAAGTGGGGAAACCTCAGAAAAGCCACACTGCACAAATATTACATCACCAAACAGGGGAACAACCACATTCAGCAACCATCCTGGAGGCCCAGCTTGGTGTAGGTTCCTGTCGTAGAACTTAGTTCAGCTCTTTGAGTACCAGGGTGCCTCATGCCAGACATGTAGACACTTCAGGATGCTGATGCTGCCCTTTCGCAGGGCCACAAAAATGCTTCACAGCTTAGAAAGCAGGCTGGCTTACCCAGTTGGCTGACATTTTCAGAGCAACTCTACAGCTATGGTCCAGGAAGGTCTAAATAAACCACCCTGGATTCATCCCTCATTTTTAGTCAAATCACAGCTCTCAAAAATCTCCCACTGCAGAAAAACCTGGAGGACACCACCTTAACCATCCAGCAGAGTTACCTGCCACATGTGCCTCCTGATATCAGGCACTGGGGAGGACACATTACTTCTGTAGCATTCCCACCAAAAGCACATGACCTGAATCCATCTGTGAGGAACATCAGGTATGCCAGACTGAAGGTCATTCTACAAAAACAATAGGCCTGAACTCTTCAAAAATGTCAAAGTCTTGAAAGACAAAGAAAGGCTGAGGTTCCATTTCAGATTGAAAGACTCAAGAAAGAAATGACAGCTAAGTGTAATGCATGATCCTGGACTGGATGCTAAGTCTAAAAAATAAAAAATAAAACTGGTGTAAATGGCATTCTTGAGATGATGGGGGAAACTGCAATATGGACTGTAGATTAGATAAAAATATTACTACATCGGTGTTAAATGTCCTGATTTGACAACTGTACTGTCATAAGAATATATCCTTGTTTTTAAGAAGTAAACACTGAAGTATTGGGGCACCTGGGTGGCTCAGTTGGTTAAGTGCCTGATTCTTGATCTCAGCTCAGGTCTTGATCTCACGGTCATGAATTCAAGCCCCACATTGGGCTCCATGCTGGGCATGAAGCCTGCTGAAAACTAAACAAAACACACTGAAGCACTAAGAGGTACTGAGACATGATGCATGCAACTTCTTCTCAAACCATTTAGAAAAAGGTGTGTGTGTGTGTGTGTATATAGGGAAAAGAGAGAATGATAAGGCAAATGTGATAATATGTTAACAATTTACTAATCTGGATAAATGAATGGCATACTTGTTTTTTTGAACTATTTGCAACATTTTTTTAAGTTTATTTATTTTGAGAGAGACAGAGACGATGAGAGTGGGAAGGGGCAGAGAGAGAGGAAGACAGAGAATGCCAAGCAGGCTCCACATGGAGCCTGATGCAGGGTTGAAACCCACAAAACAGTGAGATCATGACCTGAGCTGAAACCAAGAGGTGGACACTTAACCGAATGAGCCACCCAGGCACTCCTGCAACATTTATTAAGAATGAAATTGCTTCAAATTTTAAAAACAGATTCCACTGTCTCATTATACAAAATAAAATAAAACAAGATTCTCAGTGACAGTTTAATGTTTTTGCACATTAAAGCTCCCTATGCAACATTGGGAAATGTGTAATTACACAGAGAAGGCAAGAGAAAACTTTGTTCCATCACTTGTACCAAATAATTTTAGTCTGGCAGCAAATTTGACAGTGTTTTTTAGAGGTTTGAATTTTGATATAAAATGTATTTGTGGCTGTATGTCTTGTTAATCTGATAAACAGTATTTAAGATCTACAACAAAGTTTAAAGATAGTATCACACACTTCTGTACTCACAACCCCTTTGAATTCCTCGCCCATCATTGCCTATTTTATATCTCAAGAGTTACAAAAATTCTACACTCGGTGTTCATCAGTCCCACATATTTCTCTATATGTTTGCTACATGTGAATGTATGTGTATTTTTTTCATTTTTTAAATGTAACTTTGAAGAAGAAATTTATTTATTTATTTATTTTAGAGAGGGAGAGAAAGCATGTGTGAACAGAGGGAGGGGCAGAGGGAAAAAAGAATTTTTTTAAAGATTTATTTATTTTTGAGAGAGAGAGAGAGAGAGAGAGAGAGACAGAGTGTTATCAGAGGAGGGGCAGAGAGAGAGGGAGACACAGAATCTGAAGCAGGCCCCAGGCTCTGAGCTTTCAACACAGAGCCCGATGCGGGGCTGGAACTCATGATCCGCGAGATCATGACCTGAGCCAAAGTCGGACATTTAACTGATGGAGCCACCCAGGCGCCCCATAAAGAGAGGGAATCTTAAGCAGGCACTATGTTCAGCTCAGCTCAACTCAGCTCATCTCAGCTCAGTGAAGAGCCTGGGGCTGAATTTCACGACCCTGGGATCATGACCTGAGCTGAAACCAAGAGTTGGATGCTCAACCAACTGAGCCACCCAGGTGCCCCGAAAAAGAAATTTGAATGAAAGTTTGTGTAACCTGTGAAGCACCCTCAAGGAATATCAGGGCTCCAGGGATTATAGTTTCAGCTGATCTTTCAGGCTCTTCAGAGATACTTAGTAACCACAAGTCTACATTCTTGGCATGTAATTTGAACACCATGACCAAAATCCATAAAAGGTAGCAGCACACACTCAGTGATGTTCTGGAACTAGACAATACATGCTCACATAATGACTGTATACATTTCTTCTCAACTCTGCCTTCAATGACATCACATCGATAGATGGAAATTCACCATAATTGGAGGATTTACGCCATGGAAATAGGCAGATGCCTAGGCATATAAAGGCATGCTTTGCTGTACACAGCAAACCATTGAATGCACTTAGCTCCCAGATGCCTTTGATGTAAAAGTAACAAGTTAATTCAAGTTTTTCATATAGCCTTTTAGATACTTGAAAGGAAAGTAGAAGAACTAAAGCTTATTAAGATTTAGTAGACCATACAGACTGGTATAGAAAATGTCAAGGTGAATCTAGATAATAATTTAAGAAAAGCAAGTATCCAGATAGAATCATGCAAATATAATCCAAAAATTACATTTGCCCAGGGGCACCTGGGTGGCTCAGTAGGTTAAGCGTCTGACTTTGGCCAGATCATGAGTTCAAGCCCTATGTCAGGCTCTGTGCTGACAGCTCAGAGCCTGGAGCCTGCTTCAGATTCTGTGTCTCCTTCTCTCTCGGCCCGTCCCCCATTCACACTTGGTCTCTCTCTCTCTCAAGAATAAATAAACATTTAAAAAAATAAAAAAATAAAAAAATACATTTGCCCAGTTGAGAATAACTCCAAAGAGTATGGTTTGATTGCCCTGTACAATGTTAGTTTTGTACCTAGTTTTGTACCTGAGTTAGATGGGCATATTTCAGCAGTCTTGCTTTGAACTGATCATATATACGTATTCATCTCTTGTAGCCTACCTTGAACTAGCCTGACCATCCTTCTGATGCCTTCCTAATGAGTGAAAATAAATCTTTAAGCTAGGCTCATTATATGCCTGCAGGAGAGCTATATTTTTAAAACCCTTTTTAATAATCATACTTTGGCAAAAGAAATGTGGATGGGAATGAAGGAATTTGGTCCTTTTTTCTTCTTGCCAAATTCGGTGCTGTCAGCCAAGCGAAGAAGCTTTGGAGAAGTCAGAAGGAAAGATTCAAAGCACACCATGTTGGATGAACCGGTTGTCTTGTTTCTGAGAGCCAAGCCTCATGGTTCTCGAAATGTAACCAAGTTTGGTTGTAATAAGAACCAGGAAAATCTTAACCACAAACATATGAATGTTTTGCCAAAAAGCCTGGTGCCTCCCTGCACAAGCCTAACTAAACAACTTTATTCAAGTTCAACTGCTAACTCCCCATTCCAGAAAAGAGGACGTGAACCCGGCACACTAAACAGTACCACCCAGGATGGTCCAAAGCCAGAGTAATGTGAATAGTAACTTTTTTGCCTATTATAAACCAGCACAGTTCTTGTACTTATTATTGCTCTTCTCCCAGAAGCTTTTTTTCCACATTTTTATCCTAATGACCCCCCCATTCAATTTTAATATTATAAATATACAGTATATTTGTTTATAGGTCACAGGCATCTGTAATTTAAACAGGAAGATTAAGATTTGTTGCCATTCCTCCACTCCCCTCCCCAAAGCAATTTTTGATTCCTTGGGGCCATGAAAGCCCCCACTAAGAATGCATGTTATAAACTGACCATCATTAAGTGGGCTCTCACAGCCTTACAATGGCCACCCAGGGCTTCTCCTTGCAGCATGGAGAAGACTGCTTTCCCACCCAGGGGCATCTTTGCTTTCTACTGATGAACAACAACTTAACTAATGGCAGAAACGACAGTTCTGAGCATTTGCTAGATGCTAGGCACTAAATCAAGCAGCAAAAATTTGCTGCTCATAGTTCTGGAGGTTGGAAGTGCTAGATCAGGCTGCCAGCATAGTTGGGTGAAGGACCTCTGGTTGCAGATTCCTGTTGCATCCTCACATAGAGGAAGGGGTTAGAGAGCTCTGTGTGGTTTCTTTTATAAGAGCACTAATCCCAATTGTGAGGGCTCCACTCTTGTGACCTAAGCAATTCCCGAAGGCCCCATCTCCTAATACTATCACCTTAAGCAAGAGGATTTCAACATATGATTTTTGAGGGTACACATTCAGACCGTAGCATACTGTCATAGCTTGGGTTTCCAAAGAAACAAACCCTGATACAGGAATTCCAGAGCAGGTAATTTCTAGGACAGATGATGCCAGGAAATACTGGTAGGTGAATGGGGAGTGAGACCCAGAAGGAGAAGATGGTTTTCAAGCCATTTTCACTGGAGTTTCATTTCAGAGAGAAACTCTGGCAAACAGCATCATACACAAGACTTAGAGTGATCCCATATGAAAGGGTGAGGGAGCTGGGGTATTTATACACCAGCACTCATCAGTCATTGGTTGAGGACTGCCTCTGCTCTCTTTTGGCAGAGAGATGCAAGTGCTAGGAGCCAGAGGTCAGGCTGGTATGAACTGAACAGATAAAGCCCAAGGTACCAGACTGGGCACCACATACACAAATTCATATAATTCTCACAACATCCAGGAGAGGCTGGCATTCGAATCAGCCTGAAATGGGGTGCAAAGATATAAAATAATGTTCTCCAAGTCAACAGGGTGGTAAAGATAAGAGAGGACTCCAAAGGCTATATGTTTAAACCTTGCTCTATTTTATGTGCCCTCTCCTGGCACATCTGGGTTGCACTTCTTGGTTTTTCCTATTCAAATAGATTCAGCAAACTGATAAGACTCATACGAGATAGAGCCCCTCCTATATGAATCCACAAGTTAGCAAGAAAGGGAAGGATTTAGGGAAAAGATAATGAGTTGGAGTTTGGGATTGTTGGGTGTGAGTTGCCAGGATCCAGGAGGAAAGATCAGAAGGAAGGTACATCAGTGGATTGGCTTTTAAGGATGGGTAGGAACATGCTGGAGAAACAAGTGTGGAAGTTGTCAGCACACCCATGTGTTATGGACTGAATTTTGTCCCTCCAAATTCATATATTGAAGCCCTAACCCTATACCTCAGAATGTGACTGTATTTAGAGACAGTAGCCTTTAAAGAGGCAACTGAGTTAAACTAAGGCTGTTAGGTTGGGCCCTAATCCATCTGGTCTGATAAGAAGGTCCTTATAGGAAGAGGAGATTAGAGACCCCAGGGATGCACGCACACAGAGGAAAGACCATGTGAACAGGCAGCAAGAGAACAGCCATCCCCAAACCCAGGAGAGAGGCTGCAGAAGAATCCAATCTTGCCAGAACCCTGAACTTGGACTTCCAGCTTCCAGAACTGTGAGAAGATAAATTTATGTTGTTTAAACCACCCAGTCTGTGGTGTCTTGTTATGGCAGCCCTAGCAGATTTATACAACATGGTAACTGTTGTCATGGAAGTGGGGACAGTGTCTACCTGGGAGCCAAGGGAAGGCTTATTTAAAAATATTGTGACTGTTCAATTGGGCCAGTGCTGCAAAGTGGGTAAGAAAGACAAGGTCTGAAAGCTATCCACTGGGTGGAGCATAGGGAAGAAATAGGAGGAAAATGGGAAAACTCACATTTTATACATACTATTGGATCCTTTTGTCGGTCTTAGGGTGCAGGTATCATCTTGTCTAGTGTCCTACAGTTCATAGGTGGTAGAGCCAGTATTAGAACCAGGTATGTCTGACTCCCAAGAGTCCACTCTTTCTACTACACCATGTATATCTACTCTGTTCTTGAAAGTGGATGGCCAAGGGCATCTCTGCAGCCCCCTCCAGCTCACCTTCTTGGCTGTTGAGTGGCTACTGCCATCTTGTTCCTTCCAATCACTATCATTTAGGAAACTCAGCTCCATTTCTGTTGTCCCAACATTAGAAGGATAAAATGCTTGGAATAGCCTGGCAGGGAGGTATCTTCTCACTGTACAGCTACTCTCCCTTCCCAGGAAAGCCGCACAGACGCACGGCCTCCAGAGCTCATCTCCTGAGCTGTCGGGTCTCAACTCAGCTGATCCCAATCTTACTTTGTTTGGGACATACGTTTCTGTCCCTCGCAGAGTTTACAGCTGTCCCACCTTCTTCCTGCCTGTCCTGTGCTTCCTGCTAACTCCCACTTGGCACAAGTCCCCTCTGCCTGGGCAGTTCTGTCCAGGATTTGCCAGGGTCTCACTATGACAAGCAAACCCAAACATTTACCCAGGACTGTAGGAAAACAGATGAGATCATGGAATTGTTGACATTGATCTTTTTTAAGGAAAACTTACAAAAAATGGGGGGAGAGTGAGAGGATTTGGGATGGATAAATGTTATTCTAAGTAGAGGTTTTACTCCCTGAATATGGCCAAGAAAGGATTATTAAGGTAATGGGTTTTGAGCACTTAGAAGAAAAATGATGGCCACTAGACATTAACATGATGTCCCTAAAACATGGTATTTGTCAACTTTTTAATGTTTCTAGGCTATAAATCAGAAGCTGTGAACATCAAAGAGTTTAATTTTATGAATTAGAGTATGAATTTATAAATTTTGTCTCAAAATATTCTAAGATACAGTGTGGGCTGGACAGCAATATAGTTAATTATCTGCTCACCTAATCACAAAGCCTCTAGAATTCCTCTTTCCTTGGACCAAAAACCTAACTGTGTTGGGCCTCTTTCTGCTTCAATCTATTCTGCACATCTGCTGATTTCACCTTCCTAACTTAACCTCTGGCACATTTTGGGCTTCACCCACATTTAGCCTGGCTTGATTTCTAGTCTCCCTATTCAAGAAAATATATTGACTGTGGCAGCAGCTGAACTGGCATGAGAAACAGGTTATCAGACCAGGGGACTAACTGGTAGGCAAAGACTTCTTAAATAGGACATGAAAAGCAAGAATCAGCTCAACAACGACAACAAGAACATGTGAAAAAGACAAATTAGACTTTTTTAACATTAAAAACTGTTCAACAAAACACCTCATTAAAAAGTAAATGGACAAGTCATAGGATAGGATAAGATATTCTAAATGCATACATCCAACAAAGAACCTATGATCAGAATATATATTTTAAACCTGAAAACCAATCAGAAAAAGACAAAAGAATTTTTTAAAAGGAGCGAAACGCATGAATGAGCTCTTCACTGAAGAGAATATACAAGTCTAAAGCATATAAAAAGGTGTTTGCTATTGTTATTCACCAGGAAAACCATGCTGTCAAGCCCTACATCAGGCTCTATGCTCCTGGTTTGGCTTAGACCCTTCTTGGGATTCTTTCTCTCCTTCTCTCTGCCCCACCCCTACATTCTCCCTCTCCCTCTCTCCCTTTCTCTTTCAAAATAAATAAACTTTAAAAAACGGTGGGGCACCTGGGTAGCTTATGTGGCTAAGCGTCCAACTTCAACTCAGGTCATGATCTCACAGCTTGTGAGTTCAAGCCCAGTATCGAGCTCTCTATTATCAGCACAGAGCTCACTTTGGTTCCTGTCTCCCTCTCTCCCTGCCCCTTGCTGGATCTGGATCTGCCTTCTCTCTGTCTCAAAAATAAGTAAAAGCATCAAAAAAAAAAAAAAAAAAAGAACTTCCTGTAACTGGACATACAGCATGTGAGGCACATGTTGTATGATAAAATGTAGGTGGCAATTCCACTGAATTCAGGGTTCCAAGACCTCCTTTTGTAGCCTGCGCTATTCTTTGCAGACCCACTTATTCATGGGACTGCTACAAACAGAAAGTAAGGTGACCACCATGGCCAACTGGTTTGTGGGAACTTTAGATCACACCTCCCCTGAAGTGATTTATAATGTCGGCTTATGTCCCCTGTCTAGCATCCAGCTGGAGTCCACACCAGTGAGGGGGACACACACTATTTCTCCTCACAAATGATCACTTCAAGGAGAGACGACAACCTCCACCGAGCCACGCCTGATGTGCTGAGACTGAGCAAACCCACCCCCTCATCTCCCAGGTCCTCACTATAACACTTTGGGCAAAAAAGAGGTCTGTGCAGGCAGGAAAGAAGTTGATCATACAGGATTAACCAAATGTTAATGGCCTTTGTCCTGAAAGCACATTTTTATAGAGCTTCCGGGCTGAAAGCTCGTCCAGCACGAGGCTATGAACACAGAATGGACTTTTTCAGAGTATTCTGAAATTTGCTTTAAGGAGAAGAGTCACTTGTATAAAACCAAAAATAAAGGTAGGAGAAGGTTCAGGAGGAAAGAACTTGCTTCTTTCCAACAAATCACAAGGAACAAAGAAGAAAAATTTCGATTTTTAAAACGGTATTTTCTAGCCTCATATATTAAGCTGCACATTTTCTAGAGGCTGCTGTTTTGAGGCATTAAGAGACTTGTATTTTAATAAAAAACACACAAAACCCCTGCTTTTTTCTGTGCTGTGCCATTATCTGACTCTTGGCAGACTTAAAATTCTTCCTTTTAAAACTATTTCCTTTTGGAGGTCAGCTGAAGGCCCAGTTCAAGCACCACATTGATAAAACTGAACACAGAACCACTCTTAAAAGCCAGCCATTATGGGTCCCAGTAGAAAAACACTCCATGGTGCCAGGCTTCCGAGACATCATGCCTCAAACGTGGCTTTGTGTCAACGCAGCTGTATCCACAGGCGAAAAGTTAAAAGATTTATTTAAAAATGTTTCCACTTCTGGAAGCTCTCTCTCTCTGTGACTTCGTTGCAGCGCAGGAGCAAAGGGCTGGGGGTAGAAAGACGTTCTCTCAGCTACTAAACCTGGTTGTGTATTGAGTTCCTGTGCCCAGGCCTCAGCCCCCGTTTTTTCGGCTCTCTCCTTAGATCTGAGCAGGCATGCACAAATGCCTTGATCATTGGTCAGAATCGAGGTCCAGAAGGAAAAGTCATACTTTGCTGACTGTCTATATTTAAATGACAAAATATTAAACCCGTTTATTCATTCTGCAGACAGGATGAGCTCATAGGGAAGCAGAAGTTGTTTTTTTTTTTTAATTGGCAAGATCTGGTGGTTTATGCATATGCAGCTCTAATACAGCTTAAGCTTTTGCAATCCAGGGAATTCTGTTCCCTTATGCCCCCCAAATGGCCAGGGGTTTGATTTTTGTCCCTGCACAATTCTCCCAAAGGTAGTGACTATGGTATAGAACTAATGTTACAGTAAGACAGGAGTTACAGATACTTGGGGGAAAGCCAATTGCCAGTTGTGTGGGACAACTTAATGGTTGACCACCAGTGGAGAACAGGAAAGATGGCGTCATTCTGAAAGTGGGAACAGGACTGTCACTGATTGACAAGAGAAGATACATATCTCTGGCTCTTTTTAAGTCAGCTTTTTATTGAAGTACAATTTCATATGGAAAAATAAACACATGACACATAAACAGCTTGATGAACTTTCAAAAAATTAGCATATCCACTTAACCAGCACCCAGACTGATATGGTTTGAAGTGGGGTTCGGAGCTGATGGCCAAGAAAGAATTCTTGGGACATCTTTGATGCAAAAAGATGATTTTATTAAAGCATGAGGATAGGACCTATGGGCAGAAAGAGCTGCACTGGGGTTGTGAAGAGTGACTGATTATATACTTTCAGGTTGGGAGGGGGTTAGGTATAGTGTGAGTCTCTAAGACATTTTGGAAACAAGGTTTCCAGGACCTTGAAGGGCTGATGTTAGGAAAAGGTCATTCATTATTGTTTAGTAAAAACTCAATCACAAGACACTTCAGATGTATATCAGGGGGTCATAAGCTTAAAGTATGAAAGCCAACATATATCTTGGAAGGGTAGAGATAAAGCAAGTTTCCAAAGGAATTTTTATATGTTAAAGAAGACTTACAGAATCCTGGAGGTTGGGATAATGTTAAGCTAAGATTGTCTTTTGCCCTTAGCAAAGTGTCATCATCCAGGGGGCTGAGTTTCCAGAGGAATGTCCCTCTGCCTATCTCAAGGACTTATCAATGGGCTGCAAGTTATAAGGAAATTTAATTTTTTCCTCTGCCTTTGTTTCCCACATCAAGACTAACAAGCTGAATGCCATCAGACTCTCAGAAGCAACCTCATCTTCTCCTTCCCACTGGTCTTTATCTTCTCATCAAGCAGGAGTCAGCAAATCTATACATCTGCCTCCACCTCTTCTTATAAATTAAAATTTATTGCAACACAGCCACACACATTCATTTACACACTGTCTGTGGTTGCTTCTGCACTAGAACGGCAGAGTGGCCGGTTACAACAAATATCTGTGGCCTGACGAACCTAAAATATTTACTATCTGGGCCTTTGCAGAAAAGGTTTGCAGACCTTTCAGTACTATTACCCAGTAGAATATAATGAGCGTCACCAATGTAATTTAAAAGATTCTAGTAGCCAGAGTAAAAAATAAAAATAAACAAGTAAAATTAATTTTAATATTCTATTTGCCTAACATATCTAAAATATTATCATTTTAACATGTAATCAATATAAAGAATGAGATATATTCTCTTTTGTTCATACCACTTCCAAAACCAGTGTGCAACTCAATCCGGTATGCAGGCCACACTCCAGGCGCTCAACAGTCCCATGTGGCCAGGGGTTACAGTGTGGGACAGCATAGTTCTAGAACACCCTCAGGCTCTCCGAAGCTGGAGCTCCAGCACCCTCACTCCTTTGCTGATCCCGCCACTAGCCTGGGCTCCTCTCCTTCAAATGCAAGGGCATTTTTCTGCATCAGCTTCCCTGATTCTTTAACATGTGAGATGAAAAATCACATTCAGAAATCTCGCACCTGTTGCTTGTAACCTATCCCTAGGACAAAGAGCACAGAAGAACTAACTACCTAAACCCACAGCTTCACAAGAAAGAGCAGAATATGTTGGCAGGACCCTCTGGACTTTTGTGAGAGGGGAAAGTGATACTAACAAACAAGCGAAAACAAATGGCAAACAATGCTTTAGATGAAGGAGGAAAGAAAAAAAGAGGAATTGATAAGCATCCCTTAAGAATATCTTGGGCAACCCAGCAACGTCATTATTCTAGTTAGCAAGGAGAGAAGGCTAGCTGCAGGGCCAAATACTAATTCTGGTCTGCCCAGTGATACAAAAACAAAGAAACAAAAGAAAAATGGAATCGTTTGCCAATGTTGAGAAATGAAGACATGACACTTAACAAATCTGAATTTCTGGTATCTTCTGAAAAATTACAAGGGCTGGGAACACAGGTCCTACACCCCCATGTGACAAACAGTCAGCTGGATGGAACAGCAGACATCCCCTCCCCCACAGAAGGGGACGGAGGTCCCCAGTTGGCCAGTCTCTACCATTCCCAGTTGTCACACACCAGTTGTGTACCTGTTTACATGCCTACCTGGGCTTTAAGCTTATGCTGCCTGCAGTAGACATAACATTGAGCCACCAAGGTAACTGCAGAATTGTGACGGGCTAATGTTGAATGTCATAGTTACACACCATTGGCGATAGAAAAAGAATTTAGCAGAAGTAAAAATGATTACATTTCAGATTGTGTTCTAGTGGTTTCAATTCAATCTCGAGGGGCTTTGATCATTTAGCATATATCTTGGTAGAATAGTTGACCCCAGATTCAGAGGCAAGCGATGTTTTTTATCCTTTAAATATCTGAGACGATGAAGTGTTTAATGGGTAGCTCCCAAGAGCACAGGACTGCAATTGCAAACTGTTTCCAGTCTTACCAGCCAAACTGGAAAAATACTCCATCGACATCATTTCTGGAGTTATTCTCTCTTAAATTATTGTAGCATTGGAGCCTGACATACTTGGGGACTTAACTCTGATTGACAATCAGGAAAATAAGTTTATTGTTTCAGCATCTCCATTTAAGCTATCTGTACGCTGAATCTTGTAAATTTACCTGAACCATGTTGTATGGAAAGTTATAAATGAGCCATGCCACCCCATTGCAATGTTTTATGGCACTAAAAATGTATTCTTTATAAAGTTAACATCTAGTGTTTGAAAACATTTTAAAGACTGAAAGTGGTTTTGTCAGAATAACTTTCTACTTCTAACAAGACTAGCTCTTCTCAAAAGAAATTCAAAGAAAGTGATTCTTTTCTTTAAGGTTGCCTGCCATTTCATTTTTGAACATGCTGGTGGGGTGTGATAGTATGAGATTCCTGGATCAGACGTAAGAGAAGCTGTCTTTGACTAGCTGGACAGCATAAGAGCTCTGTTAACTGAGAAGCTGTGTCTGGCTCACTGTATAATCTAGAAAGCAGTTGCTTCCCTCTTCTGAGCCTCAGTTTCCCTATATTTAAGGTATCATGAGTAGGCTGGCTTGGTGAATTCCAACCTTTTCATTTGTAGCTTGTCATTTTTTTCACGTGAAACTCTAGGTGGAAGTTCACCAGATAAGGGCAAAGCTGCCTTGGCTGAAGGGAATGAGTGTGAGGTGCTCAGCTGGGACACCCCCTTAGTCTACTCACATGGCAGCCCTGACTGATCCGAACACAACTGGCCAAGTGACACAGTCTTTTTCCAGGTTGCAGAGTTTCTGAAGCAATCATTAAAATTACCCTAGGGTATCTTGATACAGGCTGCTCACTCTCTTCACAAAAATGCTCCATACACCTCTGCCAGGAGCCTCCACAGCCTTGGACTATGCTTTGTGCCATTCTCCCCAACTGCTTTCTGCTTTTCTGAACCTCGGTCAGTCAAGAGACTTCTCCAGCCTTGCCTCCCTCCAGAAAGCTTTCTCAAACACTGTGCCATCGGATCCTGCTTCTCCCAGGTTCCCTTCTCCATCGCCAGCACTTAATATCACAGGGGCCTTATTAGTGAATCGACAAACACTCCTGACAGTACCCTCCCTCGGTGGAGGGACAGAGGAGCTCCTGACACACACCAGCTGAGCTCCATGTGCTCCCGTCATTCTGAGACCCCCACTTTCCATGTGAGGTGCAGGTGTCCTCCAGATTTTCCAGTGTGGGAGGCTCCCAAATGTTCTGATCTTTCAATAGGTCATCTTCATCACACAATAAGCCCCTTCACCCTGAGGATAACTCGATCATCTTCCAAAATAAATATGAATACTTAGTAGTAGAGAAAAAGAAACTCCACCTTCATGGTTCAAATAATCATTTCATTTTTATTCCATACCTCAGCAAAGCCTATGGGGCAGCATGTGTGCCCCCAGATCCAGGTGAAGGGACAGAGTCAATTCATTTCAACAGAACTGAAAGAACAAAAGCCAACTCACATTCAAGGCAGCAATGCCAAAAAACCTAATAAAGTCCTTTTGAAAAAGACCTTGTCTGGTATGCATGAAAGCTTGAATATGGCCCATATGACCAAATGCCCCCAAAGAATAGAACTCTTAGGGAATGGGTGGAGCCAAAGGAGAAGAAAGTGGTACAAAAGTCCCGTGTTGGAGGTGATGGGAACTCTCCTTGAATCTGACTTATGTGTCAACTTCAACAACAATAAAAATACCTGAGCCACATTTTAAGATTTTAAATCTGTAAGTTCCTAGGAAAAAAGGCATCTGATGATGAATTACTTTGGAAAATCCCAAGCATGGTGAGGTACCCCCAAGGGGACATTGAGAAACCTGCATGGAAGGGGCTCTGTTGGGCTCAGGGAATGCCACTGTATGGATCTGAGGCTCGACCACTCGCTAGCCATCCTGGATGGAGATGCTCTCCCAGCAATTCAGGGTGTGACCAGACATGTAAAAACATCTCCTTAATTTTCATAAGTAGTTTTGGGCTGGACTACGGGGCATGGCAACTTAGCCTTGAAAGGAACCTATATATGGGCTGCATCAACCCAGAAAACATTCCCAGAAACTATAGGGAAGGGCTCCCTATGGAAAGGGAAAGATGATGTGTCTTTGCATATTAAAAACCTAACAAATCAGGAGTACTTTGTTTCATTTTCTGTCTCCCCAGACATTGCCTGCTCCCTGTCTCATAGGGGAAACCCAGGCACCTTATGAGGGATGGAGAAACAACCAACTCCAAACTCCTGCTCAGGTAAGCCCTGCCAAGCCTGATCACTCCCTTACCAGGGCTTGGCACCAGAGGAAGAGCCATGGGGATGAAAGCCATGAGATCTGGACTCGGTCAGTTCTACTGGTAACATATCATGTGACTTTGGACCAAGCATGGTCTCTGAGTTTCAGTGCCTTCATTTATGAAAGTTGAGGTCTTGAAAGTGATGATCTTGAAATATTAGCTTGTGGTATTTTTTCCCTCCCTTGATTACAGAAATAATACACATTAATTGTAATAAACACATGAGTCATTCAGAGGATGAGTGACAAAGGGGAAGCCCCATCACACCAGGAGAAGTGAGAGGCATAGGAGGGATGGGTGTCTGAAGCACGAGGTGAAAGGCCTAGGAGAGAAGCCAAGGATGAGGGTTAAATTAGATCCTGCAGCAGCGGACTGGAAGGAAGAGACAGGACAGGGCCTCTTCAAACAATTCCTTATAGCACAGCAGACTCTGAGCAGGTCAACCGGAGGAAGAGCATTTGGCCAAGAGCCAGGAGACATGTCCCACTCTATTGCTGAACTGGTTTTGTGACTTTGGGCAGGTGGCTGAACCTCCCAGAGTTTCCATTTCTTCATCTGTAACACGTGAACAAAGCAGGATTGGGACAGTAAAAGGGATCACAAAGGATGTAGGCAAGCTCAAAAGCATGCATCAGGGCCAGTTATTGTCAATGTAATGGGAAAGGAGGCCCCTCCCCTTCTTTGCCTTTATTGTATTTCCTTCACAAGTATTAGGGCAGTTATATACCAACAACAGGGACTCTGCACAGAAGCTTTCCTCACCTGTTACCTTGTTCCTCCCTTGAAAATCACATGGTGGTGAGGCATAGGTTAAAGTAGACAAGGGCATAAGAACAAATGTCAGGTACGTCATGAGGCGATGAGTATAGGCACATGCACTCAATCAGAATTGGGTTCATCCCACTGGGAAAACAATCTCATCCAACAGCTCCGGATGGAATTATGCTCTTAATAAACAGGTTGGTCCACTCATGTCTAGATCAAAAATGATGGCGGAGCCCTCACAGGCCCACCAAGCTGACCAGCTTGTGTCGTCAGGTCACCTAGTGGAGTTACAGGACAAGAGGAGAAGGCTTGGGTGAGATCCCCAGGACCCACTTTATAGAGTGGGTGGGAAAAGTTACAGCACACCCCTGAACCCAGAGCCATACTCCACATTGGAAAAATGGACGCTAGAATGTGGGTGTGCCAAGACATGCTGGGCTATTCAATCCCTCAGGCCATGAACAGTGTCAAACCTGTCGGCAATGGACTTATCAAGGCCATCACTCTACATTTTTCCATGTTTGGGAGTGTGATTTCTCCTAGTCATAAGGGGAAAAAGACTTGGATGGAAACAGCCAGCTCCAGGCCCCAGGATGATGCCCAATGGGGAAGGGAGTGGCTATAACCACAATCCTCCCCAAAGTGCTGTGAAATTCCCCTGCTCTTCACAACATCCACTGCGCTAAAGACACCCACTCCATCTTCATATTCTGCCAGCACCAAATTGCCCATTAAATGCATTCCCTCCCCCAGCACTTATTTATTCATTTAATATTTTTTTTCAAAACAGAAACTCCTTTTATCTAATACACAATCATTGCAGGAATTTTTTTTTCCAAACAGATAGACATAGTAACATTCCCCATCCTGTTTCCACCCATAATTCTACTTTTCCTGCCCCCTCACTATTTATAGTTTGGAATAAATCTTTCCAGAATTATTTTTTCCCTGAATTTGGGAGGTTGATGTGACACATATGCATAGATCTTAAGTGGACAACTCTATAAATTTGTATACATGTCTATACCTGCACACCAAGATTTAAAAACTGTCTGCCTCCCAGAAGCCTCTATCTTTTCTTTTCCCAGTTACACCACCAAAGAGAAACACTACCTGACTTCTATCGTCATATTTAGTTTTACCTGTTTGATCTTCATATAAATGCAACCATATGATATGGACTCTTTGGTGCTCAACTTTTCTTTTCCTTTCCTTCTCCTTCTTTCTTTCCTTCTCTTTCTTTCTCCTTTTTTTTTCTTTCTTAAATATACTTAAAAAAGTAGACATTATCTTTTCTATTAATTTATCCCTCTTTGCAGGATCCTTAATATATAATTCTCTCTCTCTGTCTGTCTCTGTCTCTTGCTTTCTCTCATATTTTCCCCCAGTAGACTTGCACACTCTTCCAGTTTGATAGCAGCCCCAGACTCTTGTAGCTATTAGGGAATATGCCTTTTCTCTGTGAAAGGTGAACGAATGAAAAGTAGCAAGCTCTGCTACCTCCTATTTTGTCTGTTGACCTGAATATATGATCTCATCAGAAGCCATGCAGGTCAGAAGGCAGTGGGATAACATTTAAAGTTCCAAAAGAAAAGCTATGTTATCCATTAATTCTATATCCTATAACACTGTCCTTCAAGAATTAAGAAGAAGTCAAAATACTTCCACATAGATAAAAACTGAGAGAATTCATTGCTACCAAAACTGCCCTACAAAAAATACTAAGGAGAGCCCTTCTGGCTAAAATGAAAGGACACTAGATGGTCACTTGAATCCACATGAAGAAATAAAGAGCAGCAGTAGAGGTAACTACATAGAAAAATATAAAGGGCCATACAAATAAATGTATTTTGTTTGAAATAGTTCTTTTCTCCTATCTGACTTAAAAGACAATTGCATAAAACACTAATTGTAAAACTGTGTTGATGGGCTTATAGCATATAAAGATATAATATGTCTGACAATATTGGCACAGAGAATACGGAGCTATATAGAGGCAATTTTTATATATTACTAAAATTAAGTTGGCATTAATCCAAACTAGACTATTATAAATTAATATATTCATTGTAATCCCTAGGACAAACACTAAGAATATAAATAAAAAAGAGAAACAAGAAGGGAGTGAAACTGGTACACTAGAAAATATCGATGTAACACAAACAAAGGCAGTAATGGAGGAAGAGAGAAACAAAAAGGCATAGGACATGTAGAAAACAAATAGCAAAATGACAGATATAAATCCAACCTTACCAGTAATTACATTAAATGTAAATGGACTAAACACTCCAATAAAATAGAGTGGTAGAAAAAATTCACAAATCCAAGGACAGCTGACCCTTGAACAGCACAGGATTGGACTGTGCTGGTCCATTTATACACAGTAAATCTGTGTATAGTTCAGTACAGTTCTGTAAATGTATTTTTCCTTCCTTATGACTTTCTTAATAACATTTTCTTTTCTCTATCTTACTTTATTGTAAGAATACAGTATCTAATACATAAACAAAATATGTGTTAATTGACTATGTTATCATTAAGGTCAACAGTAGTCTATTAGCAGTTAAGGTTTTGGAGAGTCAAAAGTTACAAGCAGATTTTTAATTAGGTGAGGGGTCAGCCTCCAGCCCTCATTTTGTTTAAGGATCAACTATATATGTTCTCTGTAATGATTAATTTTGTATGTAACTTGACTGGGCAAAGAAGTGCTCAGATAGCTGGCAAAGTATTATTTATGGATGTGTCCATGTGGATACCTCCAGAAGAGATTAGTATTGGAACCAGAAGACTGAGTAAAGAAGATCACCTTCACCAATGTGGGTGGGCATCATCCAATCCACTGAGGGCTTGAATAGAACAAAACCATGGAGGTAGAACAAATATGCTCTTCCAGTTTAAGTCAAGACATTCATCTTCTCCTGAGCTTAGACACTGGTACTCTTGATTCTTGGGCCTCCAGACTCAGACTGGGATTTAAACTGTTACCTCTACTCCTAGCCCCCAAGTTCTAGGGCCTTTGGACTTGGATTTACATCATTGGTTCCCCTGGTTTTCAGACCTTCAGACTGAAACTAAATTGTACCACCAGTTTTTCTGGTTTTTTACCTTGCATACAGCAGACTGTGTGACTTCTAAGCCTCTAAAATCACATGAGCCAATTCCTAAAATAATATCTGTGTCTATGTCTGTCTGTCTATCCATCTATCTATCTATCTATCTACCCCTTATTGGTTCTGTTTCTCTGATTAATATGCTCTCTATAAGACATACCCTTTAGATTCAAAGACATACATAGCTTGAAAGTATAAAAAATGGAAAAAAAATACCATGCAAACAGTACCAAAAAGAAAGCTGGAGGGGCTATACTGATATCAGACAAAGTGGAATTTAAGACAAAAAACTATTGCTAGAAGCAAAGAAGAACATTTTATAAAGATAATATGGTCAATATATCAAGAAGACAATACAATATGCACCAAACAACAGAGATCCAAAATACATGTAGCAAAAACTGACTGAATTAAAGGGAGACATAGAAATTCAACAATAACAGTTGCAGACTTCAATACCTACTTTTAATAATTCATAGAAGAATTGGAAGAAAAACAAAGAAATAGAAGACTTGAACAAGACTATGAACCAAGCAGACCTAACAGATAGCTGTAGAACACTCCACTCAACAGCAGCAGAATACACATTCTTCTTAAGGGCACGCTGAGTATTCTCCAAGACAGATCATATCGTAGGCCACAAAAAAAGCCTCAACAAATTCAAAATGATTAAAATCATACAAATATATGATCACAATAGATAAATTAGAAATCAATTCCAGGAGAATTGGGAAATTCCTATATATTAAACTGACAATTTAATTAAACAATTAAATTAAACTATACACTCAAGTAACCAATGGATCAAAGAAGAAATCATAAAGCAAATTAGAAAATACTTTGAGAAGAATGAAAAAAAACACAACATACTGAAACTTGTGAAATGCTTAGCAAGAAATTTATAGCTCTAAAATGGCTATATTAAAATAGATAAAAGATTTCAAATCCAAAACATAACATCCAAAACATAACACTTCACCTTAAGAATTTTTCTTTAAGAGAGAGAGTGACAGTACATGAGTGGGAGTGGGGCAGAGGGAGAGGAAGAGAGAGAACTATAAGCAGGCTCCATGCCAAGCATAGAGCCAGATGCAGGGCTCAATCTCATGATCATGAGATCATGACCTGAGCTGAAATCAAGAGTCAGACGTCTAACCAAATGAGCCACACAGGCACCCTAATAATTTTTTTTAAATAGCAAACTAAACCAAAAACAAGTGGAAGGGAAGAAATAAAGATTGGAATGGAAATAAATGAATTAGAGAACAGAAAAATTGAGAACAGTCAACAAAAACAAAAGTCGCTTCTTTAAGAAGATAAATAAAATTGACAAATCTTTAGTTAGACTGAACTAGAAAAAAGAAGGTAGTCTCATATTACTAACATCAGGAATGAAAGAAGAGACATCACCATTTACTTTGCAGAAATAAAAAGAATTACAAGAGAATACTATGAACATATACCAACAAATTAGGTAATGTAGATGGAAGGACAAACTCCCAGGAAGACAAAACTACTGAAACTGACTCAAGAAGAAATAGAAAATCTGAATAGACCTATAAGAAATAAAGACACTGAATTAGAAAAACAAACAAACAAACAAGCAAATGCAAAACTACCCACGATCAGCGTAGGACTTGATGACTTCACTGATGAATTCTACCAACTGTTTAAAGAAGAATTAACACCAATCCTTCACAAACTATTCCAAAAAAGAGGAGGAATACTATCTAACTCATTCTGTAAGACTGTATTACGTGATATCAATACCAGAAAAAGTTATCACAAGAAAACTACTGATCAATATCCTTTATGAATATACCTGTAAAAATCCTCAACAAAATAATAGCAAATATAAAACCATTTTATATTTAAAATTTTATATTTGAATCCAGCAACATACAAAAAGGTTTAAATACCATGACCAAGGGGGATTCATCTCCAGAATGCAAGGTTAGTTCAACATACAAAAATCAATCAATGGTGAATAGATCAAGAAGATGTGGTTTATATATACAATGGAATACTACATGGCCATGAGAAATAATGAAATCTGGCCATTCGTAGCAAAGTGGATGGACCTCGAGAGTATCATGCTCAGCGAAATAAGTAGGCAGAGAAGGACAGATACCATATGTTTTCACTCATAGATCTAACAGGAGAAACCTAACAGAGGACCATGGGGAGGGGAAGGGGGGAAAAAGAGTTAGGGAGAGGGAGGGAGACAAAACACGAGAGACTCTTGAATACTGAAAACAAACTGAGGGCTGAAGGGGGAGGGAGAAAGGGGAAAGGGGGTGATGGTCATGGATGAGGGCACTTGTGGGTAAGAGCACTGGGTGTTATATGGAAACCAACTTGACTTAAACTATAAATAAAAATAAATAAATAAATAAATCTTGTCTACTCAACAAGAAAAAAATGCTTTTTGCAGAAATCGCCAAAATGCAAGGGACGCAGAATAGCCAAAAGAGTCTTGAAAAAGAACAAAATTGGAGGGCTCAACTTTGAATTTGAAACTTCCTGGTTTCAAAAATTACTACAAAGCTACAATACAAATCACGTGTCTAATAACAGACTTGTATCCAGAATTTATTTAAAAGTTTGCACAACTCTAACAATAAAAGGACAAATCAACCAATTTAAAAATAGGGAAAGGATCTAAACAGACCTTTCTCTGAAGAAGATATACAAATAATAAGCACATGAAAAAGATGTTCGGTATCATTAGTCATTAGGGAAATGCAAATCCATGCCACAATGGGATGCCACTTCACACCCACCAGGATGGCCACAATAAAAATGATGAATGAAAAGTGTGTTGAGGATCTGGAGAAACTGGAATCCTCACACATTTCTGGTGGGACCATAAAATGGTGCATATGCTAACCATTTTGGTAATTCCTTAAAAAATTAAGCATAAAGTTCCCCTATTGATCCATCAGTTCCTCTCCAAGGTATATACCCAAGAGAACCAAAAACACATGTCCACACAGAAGCTGGCACATGAATGTTGATACCAACATTATTCATAATAGCCAAAAAGAGGAAATAATCTGAATGTCCAGCAGTTGATGAGCAGATAAATAAAATGGGGTACAGTAGCCCCCCCACCTCATCCTTGGTTAACTTACCTTAAGTCTACCATGGTCTAGAAACAGATGATCCTCCTTGTGACTTATCATCAGGTCAATAGCAGCCTAACGCTATGACACAATGCCTACGTGATTCACCTCATTCAGCTCATTACGAAGGCATATTATCATCATACATCATCACAAGAAGAGTGAGTACAGTACATATTTTAAGAGAGAGACGACATTCACATAACTTTTATTACAGTATATTTCTAGAATTGTTCAATTTCTTTATTGATTATTGTCATTAATCTCTTATTGTGGCTAATTTATAAATTACACTTTATCATAGGTATGTATGTATAGAGAAAACAGAGTACGTACAAAGTTCAGAACTATCCACAGTTTCAGGCATCCACTGGGGGTCTTGGAATGTATCAACCATAGATAAGAGGGGACTACTGTATATCTATACAATAAAATATTATTTAGCTATAAAAAAGAATAAGGCACTAATATGAACATGTATGTTGTAGCATATTTACCACATAAATGAACCCTCAAAAAATATTATGCTAAGCAAAAGAAGACAGATACCAAAAGCCACATATTATATGATGCCATTTATATAAAATGTCCAGAATAGGTGAATCCACGGGGAATAATAGTAGATTAATGGTTGCCAGTGGCTGGGAGAAAAGAGGAATGGGAAGTGACTGCTACTGGTTATGGGGTTTCTTTCAGGGGTGATGGAAGTGTTCTGTGATTAAACAGTGGTAATGGTTGCAATGGTTGTGTATATACTGAAAACCACTAAATTGTATGCTTTCAAAGGATGAATTTTATCCCATGTGGATCATATCTCAATTTTTTGAAAGTAAAAAAAAAGTTATGGCCTTATTAAAGTCACTGGACTTGATTGAGGAAATGATTTATCCGTGACTGAATAAATTAGTTAAGTAATCACAGTATCTATTTCCCCAGGGCACCCTTCTATTTTTCAAAACATAGAGCAAATGCAGCTCCATGTAGTAAGACTAAGACTGACAATGAAGAATCTGTTACTTTAAAAAAAAAGTTAGAAGGTAGCTAGCAAAAGTTACTTCATATTAAAAGAAAAACAAAAGGGCCTCCCAATGAGAGAAGGTATAATTTTTTTTAATGGTTATTTATTTTTGAGAGAGAGAGAGAGAACGTGAGCAGGGAGGGGCAGAGAGAGAGGGAGACAGAGACTCTAAAGCAGGCTCCAGGCTCTGAGCTGTCAGCACAGAGCCTGAGTGGGGCTTGAATTCACGAACCATGAGATCATGACCTGAGCCGAAGACGGATGCTTAACCGACGGAGCCACACAGGCACCTCGTTGTGTGATTTTATTTTCAAGCTAAAATCTCTGAAGATTTTTTGGCAAAACAAAACCAAACCAAAACTTGATGTTTTGTAGTTACTGTTTCAGTCTGCTGAATAAGGTCTTTCTTTTTCTTCCCCCCATTCAACTCGATATACATTTCAGATATTACAGAATTAAATATATAAATAATTAAACCAGATAATACAGGCATGTATCCTTCTCATCTCTGAATAGGGAAGAACATTGTCAGCATACACTCCCTTCCAGGAAAAAAAGAAAAATAATCAAAAGGAAAAGATTGATAAATTTAATTACATTGAAAAATTAACTATTTGTACATCAACACACATATGAACACAATTAAAAGGCAAAGTAAAAGGATGGTTTAATATTTGCTAGGAGTTTGACAAAAGATAATACAATTAACTTATAATTAATTTAGATAAATCAATAAAAATTTCTAAAATCCCAACAGTGAAATCTGCAGAAGTTATGAACAGGAAAACACACACACACACACAGACACGCACATGCACATGCACACACATGCCACAGGATAGAAAAGATATGTGGTTAATTTGAAACTGTTGAAATTTCCAACTAATAAAAATGCAAATAGAACTGACAATGAAAAGCTGTTTCTCACTTAAGAAATTAACCAAAGTTAGGAAAGAGATAATGCTAAAATTTGTGAATTCTCAGCACCTTTATTTTCCCCTGAGGCATTTTCATTTTCTTTGAATAGTGCCTCAAGGTTTTTGAGTTAAATTCATTCTCATGTATTTCCTTTTTTACTGCTATTACATGTAAAGGCTTTGGACTCTGTTAGAAACTCCAGCTGGTTAAAACTCCAGCTCTGTAATTTTCCATTTGTGCACATATGTTTGTGTGAATATGTGTACATACCCAGGGTTTATGTTCAGTATTACTTAACCTCTCTGAGACTCAGTTTCCACATCTGTAAAATGGGGACAAATAAAGCTTTAAGAAAAATATCTGCATATGACAAGCAATGAATGGTAGTAATAATAGTGGGATGGCCATGATGATGCCCAGTATCTTTTGATTGCTCTAAAACAAATAACTATTGTTTGCATCTCAGGTGGAGAGCAAGACCCTGAAGCAGTCACAGTGGGGAGGACCCATACTTTTAGCAGGTATGTGGGTGGAGATAATAATACCTACTATAAGGATGTGTGGATTAAATTGGCTGAGGTATGCAATGTACCATGCTTGCACTAATAATCTAGGAGTTGTCAATATTATTATTTTTTTATTATTAATTATAAACCCTAGATGCTACCTGTCCAACTCAGAACATTCAAGACCTGCCCTAGAGTAGCATCTTCTTAGAAATAAATTATCAGAGACACAGTTCAGAATCCCACCTCACATGTGTGACCCTGTGCAAGTTACTCCCTTGTGTCTCAGTTTCTGCACCTGCAAAATGGAGATGATAATAGTACTGCTCATAGGACAGTATTGTGTTAGTCTGAGATGTAGACACCAAGACAGGATCAATTGTGTGAAGATTTTATTAGGGGATATACCTGTGGGGGAGATGGGAACGGAGCTTGGGGAGGCTGGGAGAGCCATGGGGAAGGGTGGACGAGCATCCTTGACCACCATGCAGTCTGAGGAGGCCGCTAGAGACTCATGGAGGCAGCGATGGCTGTCATAGGAGTTCTGTGTCTCTTAGGAATGGGCCTGCATTAATATCCTTGCGGGCGCAGTCCCTAGCTGGGAAATTCAGGGATGGATTACAAAGTATAGCAGTTGGCTCCTTGGTCAATCACGCCCCCTTTAGCTGGAAGTCAGCCACCCAAGTATAAGGATGAAATGTATCAAAACATGTGAAGCCCCTGGAACATGGCCAGGCACAAAGTGAGCACAATGTAAGTGGCTGCTATTATTATCGTTATTAATTACACAAAACATTATAGTAGAACCAATAAGTACATTTTAAAAGTCTATGTTAAGAGTGATGTGATATAAACTATAATTATTTAACATTTTGTATATATTTATCTATTGTAACAAAATTGCAGAATGAACCTTTTATATTCCTTTACCCTTCCTGGAATATCTACTGTATATACATGCTCGTAATACATGCTCAATAAATGTCTGTTGAATAAATGATGGATTCAATTATCAGGGAAATTACACCGATAGGATCTTCATTAGTAGATAGGCTTAACCTTATCTTGGAAATAAATTCATAAAAGGTTCCCGGTCTACCCTTCCTAGAAAAACCATATTAAGTTGTTTTTCCAATAATAAAAATTTCAAATAGATTTTTTCAGTGGACACCCACATCCACACGACCTAGATTCTACCATTAACATTTTACAATGCCTGTTTTTATCAAATATTTATCCATCTATCCATCTCTCTACTCAGCCATCAATCCATCTGATTTGGGTGCATTTCAGAGAAAACTACAGACACCTATTCTTGTCCCTAAATATTTTATCATGTGTACTATTAACTAGAGCTCAAAAATTTTCCAGGTTTTTTTTCTTTTAATATAAAATTTACATTGAGTTTTTGAATGAATGTAACCAGTTCTGAACACCAGGACATCACCTGGTTGAGAGTGGTTGGCAGCTGCATATTTCTCGGGGGAACTGAATGCCCTTGGTGGGTGGGGCATTTGTTTGGCACATGACACTTTCTGTGCTTCTTGCAGATGCTAATTATTGTAAGTTAGGGTCCCCAGGAAGCAGACTCAGAGACAGAGTGGCAGGTTTATTAAGGAGCACCCGTGAGACTGTGGAATGGAAGTGGAGGAAGCAGGAAAGGCAGAGGGAGAAGTGGAGTTGAGAGACAGATTCAGCCAGCCCCACAGGGAGTTAGAATACCAGTCAGAGTTGTCCTAATTTGGGCTGAGATAGCTGGGCTTTTGTACCCTCACTGCCATCAGTCACTGGATGTGGATCCCTCGAGGAATGACAATGACCTTCAACTAGGCAGGCAGCTCTCTGCAACTGAAGCCCCATCAAAGGGCTGACATTTAAGGCTGCCTGTGGTCAGTATGGAACAAGTCCCTCCTTGAAGGGGGTTTAGTGGGTACATCACAGTGTTGACAAAACTGATGACACTTAACTCATTTCAGACATACATCATATGGCAATTATACACGCTTTATTCCAAAGGAATAGGAAACTCCATTCAAACCATGTTTAGGGTCCTGGAGACTGAATTAGTGGCCTGAAGAGGCTCTGATAAACATTTGCTTGTATGTTACAGCCAATAGGAAACAATATTGTAAAGGACTGGGATTTGCAACTGGTTGTTATATTATGAGCATATTCCTCATGTAACACAGGAGAGCTCCTGGGTAGCAGATGGCCCTCACCAAACTGCACAAGAATGACATGTGAGAGAGGACAACTGGTTGGCTCAGTTGGCTAAGCATCCAACCTCTCGATTTTGGCTCAGGTCATGATCTTATGGTTTGTAAGTTCGATCGCTGAGTCAGGCTCTGTGCTGACAGTGAGGAAGCCTGCTTGGAATTCTCTCTTTCCCTCCCTCCCTCTGACTCTCTCCCACAAAATAAATAAACTTAACAAGTAAACAAACAAAAAGAATGAGTTAGAGAGGGTCCAGGATACGATGCCAGGGTTTTTCCATATAAGAAAAAAATGATTTGTGACCTGGCATAACAGTTAATGAACTGCTAACTTGGGTTCAGAATAACTGGTAAAATAAGATGTGAGGCTAACTAAAGACTCCAGTGGGCACATACTTTATACAGTCATCAGGATTGGCTTTGGCTGAGAAACCAAGTGATTTCATCAAAATGATATTTTTAAATGAAAAGTTCATCTCCTATGGTCTGAATATTTGTGTCCCCCTAAATTCATATATTGAAAACCTAATGCCCAAAGGTGAGATTGGTATTAGGAGGTGGGAGATGATTTGATCATTTGAATGGAGCCTCATAAATGGGTTTAGCATGCTTATAAAAGAGGCCTTGCAGAGCTGCGTCATGCCTCCCACTATGTAAGGATACAACAGAAGTCTGCGACCCAGAAGAGGGCCTTACCCGACCATGGCGGCACCTGATCTCAGATTTTCAGCCTCCAGAACTGTGAGAAATGAATTTCTGTCATTTATAATAATTCTGGTATTGAGGTGCCTGGGTGGCTCAGTCAGTTGAGCCTCTGACTTCAGCTCAGATCATGATCTCATGGTTCGTGGATTTGAGCCCCACGTCAGGCTCTGTGCTGACAGCTCAGAGCCTGGAGCCTGCTTCAGATTCTGTGTCTCCTTCTCTCTCTGCCCCTCCCCTGCTCACACTCTGTCTGTCTCTCTTAAAAATAAATAAACATTAAAAAATAATTCTGGTATTACATTACAGCAGCCTGAATAGATATCATCTTGTATGCTCTCCCTTAAAAAAACAAAGAAACAAACATTAGTGCCTTCCTAAAGTAGACACCTGTCATTTGGGTACGCCCCAAATCTTTTGACCATACTCTCCACACTTTGATAATGTCTTACAGGATAATTCCCTCTTTTTCTAATATAGAATGTGAAGATAAAGCAAAACCTTCATTTTCTGGCCTCCTTGCGGCTGAGACGCAGTCACATGAGTTAGGTTCTGCCAAGCAGAAGGACTCATAAGAAGCTTTGCTGGGAACTGAGTGAGGCAGGGACAGAGGCGGGGCAAGTGGCTGTGGCAGAGCTAGTGTGGCTCTGAGACAGCTGGGGAGGGAATCTCCCAGTTTGCCAGCTGACTGACACTTGGCAGGCTGACTCTGTTGTGTCACTCTGCAAGTCACTTGGGAAGCTCAGCCTAGAGCCCACTTCTTTAACCTTTTATGATTCTGAGAACTCTGTTCCTCAATATCCCTTCCTACATAAGCCAGCTAGAAGCTACTCAGTTGAATGAATCAAAATACCTTGAACAATACATTCCTATCACCCACAACAGTGCTAATTGGAACTTTCTAAGTCACAGCACACTTTCATCAAATACAATATTCTGTAAAAGTCCGGTAGGCAAAGTAGACTATAAATGGAGTTGTGCTAACATATCTTGGACTTCTTGCCCCTCCCACTTCTAGAACTCTACAGTTACAGTGAATTCATCTATAGGAGAAAGTACAAACTCCTTAGCAAGGTTATTTCAGAGGGCCCTTCATACACTGAACCCAACATATTTTCTTCTGTTTCATCTCTCATGACTGATGTCTTCTGTTCTACAGTCCTACCTAATTAATCCTCATTTTCTCCATAACCATTCATCTACCTGTTCCTCTTCTGAGTATGTCTGTTGTGACTGCCAGGAAAACATCCCTGCACTCTTTAAGACCCAGATCAATCATAACCTCCATGAACCTCTCACCAATGCTTCTTCTCATCTGGCAATTGGTCATTTCAGTAATCCTTACCATTCATGGGCCTACCATTTTCAGATGTAAGTATTCTCCAGTGATGACCCCAGGTAACCTGTAATTTTTGCTGAGGCACAAATCTGAATCACTAATACACCAAGGTTGGCAAATTGCCCTGGTTTTGCCCTTCATTCCACCAACCAGGGCTTTACATTGGTCAAACCTGGCAGGAAGCCAGTTGACAAAGGGGGCCTGAGAAAACATAGCTGGGCCAGTCCAGGTACAATAGAGGGAAGAGTCAGGGAGAAGTAAAACTGGATCTAGAGGGAGAGGAGGAAATGGTTAGCTCAACAGAACTTCACAGGAGTCAGGAATGGGACTCATTAGAATATGACAAAGGAAAGACATATTTGTTATGTTTTATTCATAAGAAATGGATTTTGTTTTTTTGTTTTGGAGAGTCAGTAAGCTGTCTGTAAGTCAAGAGCAAATCTATGCATCCATGCATGAGTTTCATGTTGGGAAATAATGGAGATGAAAGATAAAAAAAGTGCTTCTGTAATGGCAGGATACCACAACCCTTGGCAAACACAGGAAATGAGGGATTCGTTCCTGTCACAGAAATCAGGAAGAAAGATTGAAGACCAAACTGATGGGAAATTCAACTGTGCACCCACATTCTCACAGTATCATTGTGGTAGAAATTGCATATGACACACCCCTGACCTACAGTGCTGGCAGACTCAAACCTCAGAAGATTGAGCAAGCAGTGAGAGGAGGTACTGTTCTTGTCTTACTTCCAATCAAAAGGAGGAATTGGAGAAGGGGCAGTGATGAACACCAAGAGGGAGAATTCACATCATCCTTACATTTGCATCAGCTCGGAATGAGACACCTAGCCTGGCCGAGAATTTTGTAGTTACAAAGAGAGAGTTTTAAAAAGTTTATAGGTGAGTTGGAGTTTATAAAAAATGTCTTCATTCTCATCAAGTGGGGTGGGACATTTTTGGCCATGGGGTTCTGACACCACATACACAAGTACACAACTAGAGGGAGAAGAATCACAACAAGCCGATGTGTTTGCAGACAGCTGCACATGAGCTCACAGTCAGAAAGGACAAAATATGGGTACCGGACCCTGAGGCATGGCTGAGTCCCACCCACTGAGGTGGATCTATATGAATACTGTCTAGAAGCTTTAAAACCCAGGAAGGGATGTCTTTCAAATAAAACACAGCTAAATAAAACCATAAAGGAACTTTTAAAAGGTATTTTTGGAACAAGATAAGGTTGACTGGCAGCAGAATAAAAGAGAAGCAAACGTACTCAATTCCTTGTCCACTGGAGTATTTAATACCCATGATATCAACAAATAAAGAAGTAAGATTGTAAGACTGGGGAGAGGAAGCCAGCATTAATACTCAGGACCGAATCCTCAAGGATCTGGATGTTCCATAGGCATTTCCATTTCCCAATCTGGTGGGATCACATGACAAGCTGCAGTTAAAAATAAAATGCACGTGAGATTATTTGTGGTCATCTTCAAGCGTTCATAGGAAATTGCTGGTCCAAGCTTGGTGGATAATATTGACCCCTGGATTAAAAAAAACAGAGAAGGCAGTGGACTCTTCCAGGTATGCAGCTGTGGGCTGGAGGGCCATCTTACTCATGACTATGGCTGGGATTATAGGCAAAATGGTTTGGCAAAAATGCTAATCCCCAGGGGTCAGCTTGGGTTTCCAAAGGCAAGCTGCGTCAGCTTAGCCACGCTTGTTATGTTTTTGGCAGGGCTGTGAGACTAGGAAATTAGTAAGAACCTGTTACCCATGGGGCTGAATTTCATAAAAGGAGCCTACAAATAATGACACCTTTTGAGTAAGATGGAAAATTGTGCATAAGAGGACAGTACGATAGATAAATGCCCACACATATTGAGCCCTACTTGATGGAATGCAACCAAAGTGGAATAGGCCCGTAGTCTTTTTCCAGGCCTTTCCTGTTCAGGATGCTTATTAATAAGTTGAATTAGGATAAGGTTGAGTGAAGGTGAAGCTGACAAGTGGGTTAAAGTACAGAGAGATGTCAAATCTTCTAAGTCAGTGTTTCCTGAACATTGGTCATTCATGTACTGCCCTCACGGTTCCCATTACCATGTACCACATGGGCTCAAGGACTCGCTTTAAGTTGACTCATTTTTAACTTAAATTTATATAAAAAGAAGTCATGTATTTGATGTGCTAATTACATTTTACAGTATAAATTAAGTTCATAAGAATTAAAAGAAACAATGAGGAGTGCCTGGGTGGCTCAGTCAGTTAAGCATCCGGCTTCAGCTCAGGTCATGATCTCACGGTTGGTGGGTTCGAGCCCCATGTCAGGCTCTGTGCTGACAGCTCAGAGCCTGGAGCCTGCTTTGGATTCTGTGTTTCCTTCTCTCTCTGCCCCTCCTCCACTCATGCTCTGTCTCTCTCTGTCTCTCTTTCTCAAAAACAAACATTAAAAATTTTTGAAAAAAAAAAGAAACAATGAAATAAAAGTGTAGAAAATGCTCATCTGAGTACCATCTAAGAATCTTCTGGGTTACCTCTAGCAGCATTTGTAACATGCTTTGGAAAAATGGGACCAGACGGAATGTCTGGGATACAAAATACAATTCAAGTGGCTGAGATAATAGGTTCACAAAATGAAATTTGTCAGAAGTAAATGTGAAATCCTGTGAGTAGGGGTATAAAACACATTGCTACAGCACATACCGGGGGAAGGTACAGTCTACTAAGAACACATGTGGAAGGGGCTTTGGATTGAAGTTGAATGTTAGCGCCACAGTGGATATTGGCATTGCCTGAATCACTGATGTCTATCCTACGTGGGCCCATTGAAAGCAGTTTCTTCACTGAGTTCCCTCCCTGCTGTGAGTCCTCAGCTCTCAGTGAGAACATGGCAATTCAGTCCATAGGGCTCAGTTTTGGTGACCACCAACATTGGTACTCTGCCATACTGGACTACAGTGAGAAGAGAAGCCAGGAAGTGAGAGAACAGAAACCTGGCCACAAAAGGATTAGCTGAATGGCCTGGGAAAGTTCAGAGTAAAGAGAAGAATGCGAAAGGGAGCTGTCTTCTTAAAACTAGGCTCAACCTGCTGGGACTAGCCTAAGACAGACCTATGATCAGAGTTGCCTACAACTGAGATGAATGTCCTGGAAAGCACAGAGCCCCTGTTTGCTGGGGAGAGCCAAGCACAGGCAGCTCAAGTATTTGAAGGGGCTGTTGAGGAAGGTTTAGTCCTAGATCAGATTCCCCGGAAGCAGAGCCTGAAATGGGGATTCAGATGCACATAGCTCATTGGCAGCGTCTTGTCGGGAGTAAGGAAAACAGAGTAGGGAAGGACAAAGGGTTAAGCAAGTCTGTGTTCACAGGTAAAGTCTAGCTTTAGTCCGACTCCACGGGGAGCTGTGGTGGCATGAACTGAATCACACTTATCCCACTTGAGGCATGGGACCTCCCTTTTACATCTGTGTATCAGCCAGTCAATGGCTTGGGCTGCCCTACTGGGTATATCTTCCTGGGTGAGGAAGTTCCTCTCAGCCGAGAACAGGTCTCTGGAGAAGGGTGCTACTGAGATGTCATTAGACTTCAACACCCATGGCCACCTGGGGAGGGGTGTACCAGCCTGGTGATCCTTGGTATGTAGCTTCTAATCAGTGGTTTAAGAAACTTGCCTTTGAGCCCTTTCTATCTGGAAGTGACTGATGGTACCTGAGCTTTTCTACCTTATGTCTTGAGGTCGTTTTTTAAAAACTGCTCAAGACCATTTTTCTTCTTGACTCCTATTGTGTCTCTGACAGCCAGAACTTGCCAAACAAAACAAAACAACAAAACAAAAATAGAAAAAAGAAACAAACAAAAACCCACCTCTCTTCCTGAGATTCTAAGAAGCTCCTATAACTGTTATAAAGTCCAAATCATGCAGGGGTAGATCCAAGTTTCAGGGGGAAAGCCCCCTTTATAAGAAAGAATACAAAATTACTAATGAAAAATGCCTGCAGGCCCCTGGAAGGGTTCTGGGCACAGGAAGGGCCTTGAAGGACACCAGAGTATAACTAGATATACCATAAATCTATGTCTGCCTGTATTAACTTTTGCTATATCCATGTAATACTGTACTATTATTTACTTCTTAAAATCAATTCATTTAAAGACAAATAAATCTAACTCATCCTAAGTAATAACCACGGTGATATCACAGTTTGATGTGGTAGTTAATATATTTTAAATAATCTTATAATGAATCCCTAAGCTCAAAAAAGATTTATTTTTGGTCTGTCTAAAATCAAGTTACATTCAACCAAGGGTAGACATTCCCCATCACCCCCACATTGATAACTGGTGGTAGAAAACAGTCCTGAAAGCTTCCTTCTCTGCTCTAGACCTCTTCCAGGAAGGGAAGTGTCATCTGGAAGGAGGCCTAGTCCAGGCTACCAAAGTAGGACCTTACTCAGGTCCGGCTTTTACAGGACTTTAATAACTCTGCTGATGCTTAGACTAGTCTCTGGGTGGCTGTAGAAGGGAACAAACCAGATGTTATTACTATTCTCTTACTTGTGCTCAGAGAAGGTCAAACAGCTACTAAAGGGTGAAATCAAACTTAACTCAGTCTTCAGATTTCAGAGCATAAATATTTCCCTACCTTCTGCTCCTTACCATGTTCACTATCAGCTCTGATTTTAAGGTAAGAAACCCCCTGGCAATATCTTCTTGCTATGACTCTGTAACTGCTAAAACAGGGAGCGGTCCATCTCAAGGATTCACTAAGAGGGAGACTGAGCAGTTGGTCCCCCTATGCCTTAGTTTCCTCATCTGTAAAATGGGTATTAAATGCAAAAATCTATGGAAAAGCACTTCTTAGCACAATGCCTGGAATATAGTAAGTCCTCAATATATGCTAGCTATTCTAATGATTATTATGAGCCACTAGAAATTATTTAAAAGATTTTTTAAAAGTTTGGTTTACTAAGTTGCTAGGGCAAGATAAGACATATTTATGAAAACAGCCACCTCCTTTCACAGGAAACATTGTGAAGAAATAATATATTAAATGCATACAAAGCACTGTTCAATTATTAAATTGAATTATTAACTTACTGTCAAGATTATATAACCATATTAATGTATGTATTAGCATGAGCAATAAAGAGTGGCCATAAATAATTAAAAATTCATTATGCTCATCCAAATAGATGTGTACAATACTTTAGCATTTGGGATTTATAGTCCTCTTTCTCTCTCTCTCTCTCTCTCTCTCTCTCTCTGTCATTAGTGTAAATTAGTCCTCTTTCTCTCTCTCTCTTTCTCTCTCTCTCTATCATTAGTGTAAAGTAGTGAGCACCTACAGTGCCTAGGAGAATAAGCATCATTAGCTTAACCATTACTAGTGCTCTAAGTTAATATAGCTCTTTTTTTAAGTCTTTAAATTCCAGTTAGTTAACATACAGTGCAATATTAATTTCAGCTGTACGATACAGAGATTCAACAATTCCTTACATCACCCAGAACTCATCACAAAATTTAATATAATTCTCACACCTGACAGAATGCAGGTACTTAGCGAGGATCAGGACAGGAGTAAGGATAGGACTTGAGCAACAGAGTTTGAAAGATGAAATCAGGATATCAGTTTAGAATCTGTCTGAGGCTTTTAGAATTCCTTACTTCATACAAATATGGGCTCTTCCATTTATTTCACATTCTTTGGATTCATGATAGGAAATTCATCTAAAAGCTCTAAGAAAACACAGGAGGAAAAAAAGAGTGCTGTCACCTCTACTGATCAGCCTTAGGCAGTTCTGATCCTCTTTGTCAGTCCTGGAGATCTGGTCAACCTGTCCCACACCTGTCCTGTGGCATTTCTAGCCTGAAAAACTTCCAGGAAGCTCAGAACTCTGGGTCACTTGGGTCCACCTTAAAGGATGGAACAGACGAGAAGAGACTGTGCCCCTGAAGGTTCTGGAGACCATGTTCCTGGGTAGTGTGGAAGCATCCTCCAAAAACATGTGGGAGAAGAATGAGTCAGCTCTAATCCTGATTTCTACCTTTCCAGGCCTCACTTTCCCAATCTAGGCACTGAGAATAGGCATATCTTAGCCCACAAGTCGTTCAACGATTCTATTTAACCAGCATGAGTGGGCATCTACAGTGTACCAGACAGTCAATGTGAAATAGCAGACATATTAAAACGTTGCCCTTTGCACTGAGACTCACAAGACCACTGCTAAAATTGAGATTCTTGACCCATGCAATAGAAACATATGATAAGAAGTGTAAGTTCTTCTGAGGGAGACCAGAAGAACTTTATTAGGAAGGCAACCTCTGAGCTGAGCCTGGAAGGAAAACTAGGCAGTGGAAGGGGTTCCAGGCAGAGAGAAATGCACGAGAAATGCCATACAGAAGTGAGAGGTGATGTGCTTTGGAGAAACCCACAAATCCAGTGTTGCTCACTATTGCTAGAGAGGGAGTATCCTGGGGAAGAGGAGTATCCTGGGGAAGGGGAAACGAGGTTGGACAGAATAGATCATCTTGTAGGCCATGCAAACAAATTTAGGTTTGATCCTATGGGTGATGTTGAGGCACCCCTGAATATTTGTGAATAGGACAGTGACAATGTGGTGGGCCAATCAGGTGGGGGGGGGTCTAGTACATATGTGAGATTAATATAAAGGGTGGAGGATATATATATGTGAGATCTATTTAAGGGGTACTGGATTTGATACATGTATGAGGTAAGAAGAGGAAAAAGTATCTAAGACAACATTCAGATTTAAGCTATGGAAAACTTGGGTAGAAGTGGTACAATTCACCAAAATACAGCATCTAGAAAAACAGCAGGTGTAGTAGGAGAAACAAAATAGCTCACCTTTGGACCAGCTGAGTTTTAGAAGTAGGTCCCCAAAGCATAGATGACCAAGAGAGGGTTAGACATATGAGTTTGGAGCTCAGATACACAGTCAAGCAGTAGAGACACTGTAGTGAGTGCAGCATGGCCAATGGGTGAAATGGATGGAATATGAGGTGTAAAGCCAGAAGATTCCTCTAGACAAGCTCTGTCCATACCACCTGCAGCAATGTTCTGGGACCAGCTCATACCATGTCCAATTAGTCCCCTAAATTAAGTTCTAGGAAATGTCTAAAATGTGAAATAAATAAAAGGCTAGGGAGAACAAACATTATTTGACTCACACGGAAAAAAATTCTTCCTCATCATAAGGGCCAGAAGTGACAAGACAATTAAAACTAAACACTGCAGCAGGAATGGGAACAGAAACAAAAAGGCTTTATAGAAATCAGTTTATCAGAGTTGCCCTGGATTGCTTAGTTGTTGGTGGGAGGGGACCTCTCAGATCCCCAGTACCTCCAACTGCACAATGCTCATCCATGGGGATCACCACTGAGACCACTCAATTTCTTTCTAGCTCTAGGCTCATCAAAGGCACCTTTTGAAAAAGTAGTCTATTTTCCTTAGCTTTCAAATTCCAAAACAGCAGGAAGTATTCCAGTTTCCCCACCAGGCACTAGCTCCCAGGGTGGAGTAATATCCCAGCACCGTGGTTTACACAGGAAACCACGCTCTGAATCCAATTAAGAGAAACAACCTACGGCCTGGGCCTCCCCTTGTGGCTGCCTGAGTTTCTGTGCCTGTAAAGGTTTCAGAGCAATGTTCAGGCTAGCTAGTTTATCCATGATGTTAGCAACAAATAACGGCCCTCTGGACCAACCAATATGGCTCTCTGGACTTGTCGTAAGTCACAACAACTCAGAGTGCTGTTAGCACGAGGGCGAAGCAGAGAGATCATTGTGTGGATGGTACACAGAAGTCTTTCTCTCTCCCTGACATCACAGACACTGATGATCAGTTGTGGTGATATATCCCAATGGGGTACCTCAGAACCCTTTCTAACATGACACTCCAAGCCTTCAGGTAGAGTTGACCCCAGACTGATTCTGTCAGTGAAAAAAGTGAGGCTCAAAGGCTAAGTAACCTTCCCAAAGTCTCACAGCTGGCCAGTGTCAGAGCTGGTGTCAAACGTGGCTCTCCTTGACTGTCTCAACAGCATGTCAACACTCACCTTCTAATTCCAAGTTGGAAGGTTACTACATTCTGTATTCCCCCAGAGCTTCCAGCTGATCAACATGACAGGCAAGAGTGGAATATCCAAACAAGAACTCTGTTGTCTCAGTGAGATAGAACTGGCAATACTTTTTTATAGCAAAGGTTGAGTTATATTTCTCTGTGTTCATCTAATATTTGGTCAGGATTTTTGTTTGTGTGACCCAGTTCTGACTGCAGGTCAACCATGTCTAACCCTTGCATGGGTGCACTGTTTTCTGTTGCATGTCCACCTCTAATTCTCCATGCTAACAGACTCATAAGAAGCCTAAGGCCTAGCAAGGCAAAAGCAGTTTCCCAATGCCCCCCAGGGCTCAGTCCAGAAATGGACTCTCTGACACCTTGTTCAGCCTATCTACCCAGTTAACCATGTGTCCCTTCTCTTCAACTGGTCTAGTTCCTTAAACCTGAAGATGCTTTATTTACTCTGATTAAAAAAAAATTAAAGAGTTCTTCTGACTGCATAGATAGAAGGCTAAGCACCCTAAGGTCAGTTGGTATTCAGATGGCAGTAAGATCACAACTGCATCCTTCAGATAGGTGGTCATGAGCTGTCGATCAGCAATGCTAAATGCAAGTTGAAACCTAAAGACAATAATTGATGTGATTAAGGTAGGACTTTAGGAATATCTTTGTAAGTCTGGTCTATGAAGAAAAATCCTTTGGCTTGAAACTTTCTGAAGTTAGACCCAAGTGGGTTAGACAAGAATATATTTGAGATAAATGAATTGGTTCCAACTTTTTCAAAACTGTATTAATATATTAAGATTCAACCATCCACAAACATTATATATGTCCCATGGGGCAAGGGGCTATGACCAACTCTTAATGTCTGTCCTGAGACAGAAGTGTGCCTGAAAATTTTCTGAAGCTAATGAGGCATCTGTCTTTTGTAATAACCAACTTGCTTATATATAACATTGTAAAGACAAATCCGCAGACACCAAACTGATGCCCTATTACTTCTCTAAAGGAAGATGCTACAGGAACTTTTATCGTCCTCCATATGACACAGTTGTTGGAGTAGATGCTGACCACGGGCACGCAAGGTGCCTTGCTGGGTGGTGACTAATCAATTTCCCAGAGGACTCTGTGGGGTAGCAAGCTTCAGAGGAAATAGATGGCAATGAATCACAGTGTTCAGGAGTGGAAAATATAATGTGATTCACATTAACTAAAAGAAAAGATTGAGGGAGAAAAAAACAACTAAAAATTAAAACCACACACATATACTCACACATCAGCAAATACCACGCTGAGCATGTCAGTGTAACTTCTGCTTTTTCAAAGTCCAAAGAAGGCAGAAGAGGGCACATTTTCAAAACAAATCCTAATAAATCTACTTGGGGAAAAATGGAACTAGTATAGTGCATAAAGTAGTTACGTGAAAAGAAATGAATTATTTTTGGTGAAGTTGGTATTTGTTATAAGAAAAAAGGAGCCAATAGGTTATTTTTTATTCCATCTCAAATAGTCCTTTAGACACCTTCTTTATTTTTTGTTGAATATTATCAAACTCTAAAATGTTAACTTTTGCTTAGAGTATACTTTATCTCTGCAGATAAAATCCCTGCCTCATTACTATAATCATTCTCTGGAGTAGCATCATTCCATTTTTCAGTAATGAGTTACCCAGGAATACAAAATAAGGGAGTAGAAGTTGGGCTCCTTAAGAATCCAATCAATAAGCAAGTAAACAATAAACAAACAAAAAACAAGCTTCAAAGCTGTTGAGATCAATCACTTTGAAACAATGGAAATTATTAGAAACAATGAGTAGGGCCATAGAGCTTCCATTTAACATAATAAGCCAATGAATAATCCATGTGGACACAA
Organism: Cryptoprocta ferox; assembly: GCA_028646485.1. Classification (NCBI taxonomy): domain Eukaryota; kingdom Metazoa; phylum Chordata; class Mammalia; order Carnivora; family Eupleridae; genus Cryptoprocta; species Cryptoprocta ferox. The sequence goes on along the minus strand of CM053576.1, from coordinate 42,477,180 downwards.
ATTTTGAGTTTCTTTGCTGGTGCTTAAGTGGATAAGTATGCATCTGAATTGGTTAGTTACAAGAAAACATGACCAAGTTTATAAAACATAAAATGAAGTTCATACTTGGATAGGATTTGGTTTCTTCCAGCACCAGAGATGGCCAAATAGATTTTGAAATCGGTATGAGCCAGAAATTGGACAACTTGACAGTGTGGGGCAGGAAGGTTTGGGGTGGAGGTCCTGACTAGGGATGTTGATCTAAGTGGTGGTGTTATGATATAAAATGTCACCTCTTTCAGAAAGTGGCAGCAATCAGTGAAAAGGCAGAGTCAGGCATGTGGAGCACGGAGGTGGGAGAAGGGCAGAGGGAAGGAAGGATTTCCCTCCACATACCAAACACACTGGCATCTGCAGAGCTGGGCCTCCAGCAAATAGCCTTGGTCAAGCTTCAAATGTTTTATTGTTGCCTGAATTTTCCAAGTTTGGGAGTTTTCTTGGGCTGAGCTAACTGACTGAAATCTCCACTTTATATTTTGTTGCATGAACTCCTAGACACACTTTTGCACTCCCATTTGCCAGTAAAAACAACAACAACAAAAAAAACAATATCAGAAACAGCATTTTGGGCTCAGATGTTTTGGTCCCTGCATCTTTCATTTAATGCTACCATTGTTTATTTTGATCTAACTAGTAGCAAAATTTAGAGTTTGCCAAGACTCAACAGGATCATTCATCATTTCAAATTACCCATCAGGAAAGCATTTTATAAACATTCCTGGTTTTCTGTAATTTGTTTATCTTGTATTTCCAAATATCAAAATTCCTAACATATTCAGAAACCACGCCCCCAGATAATAAAGACTATGTTTTATTTTCCAGTTGATTTTTTTCAATATTTTTGGTTAAAAAAGTAGGATACAACAAGTGATCTGATTAATCAAATAAGCATTCAAATCTAATGTTTTTCTGTAAATTTAGAATAATCTTTTTATTATAAAAGCAATACAAGCTTGTTACAGGAAAATTCAAAAAGAAATTCTAAAATGAATAAATAGATTTGAACAATTAGACCTATTAATCCTCTGTAGTACATGCCTCCAGGTTTTTATGACCCCATCTGTCTCTACATCCTCACTGTATTTTATTTCATTTTGTAATGTTTATTATAACCTGAAATATGTTGTGTATTTACTTGCTTATGTATTGTCTAATTCTCTACGAGGGTGAGAATCTCAGGGGAAAGGCTTTGTCATACTGATTCACTACTAACCTCCTCTATCCTCACAAAGTGTCTGATGCATTGTAGGATTTCCTAAAGATTCAATGAATGAATGAAAGAATGAATAATTGGCACGCATTAAATATTTGAAAAACTGAAAGCCATTAGGTCAAGGGGATGGCATGTGGACTGGTGCGTCTTTCTGTTCCATCTCATTGTTCTTTACACTCCATCTGCTATTAGGTAGCTAGCCTATTAATTTCTGTTTGAACTCTGTAAATTTAGCTACAGGCATATATTTAGTTCATTTTCATTATATGAGAAATTGTAGAAGTAGTGGATTTGGTGGGAAGTGAAAGAGAGGCAACTCCACGAAGTTGCGGATTTGGTGGGAAGTGAAAAAGAGGCAACTCCACAGATGCGCTGTGCACAATCAGCGGCAACGTGGAGAAGATATGAATGGGGGAGCCACTGGGGAACACGATGGTGCCCTTAAGCAAGTGCCTGTGCCCATGTGCTAACCAGCTCTGCTCACTCCTCCGCTCCCCAGGTCTGGCTCTACACTGGCAGGCAGGTCAGCAAGTGCCTGACCTTACCATATGCAGAGGGAAAAGGCTGAGGAAGATAACTTCTGCAGTGGCTGACCAAAGAAAGATCACAATGAGTTCTTTCATGTTTTGCTTTATCCAGCATCTGGACATTTTTTTAATCACCAATTTCCCATTCACAGAGAAAAAGTAGTTTAGGAAGTGTATCTTGATTTAATAAAGATCTGCTGTGTCCTTACCAGACAATGATACTTTTTGGCAAAAGATCGAAAATCTGATCTCGCCCTTCCTTTTATTTCTTTTACTGAGGATGAAACACTATGAAACAATTCCTGAGTGTACCATTCTGATGGGGCATGGGGACAGTGATGGGGGTAGGGATTTTTTTTTTTTAACTTTCTCTTTGGAAATAATTTTGACCTTACAGAAAAAATTACAACAATCCAGAACCCTTCTTAATCAATAAGAAAACAAAGAAAAATGAGAAAAGATTTAAATAGACATTTCCCCAGAGAAGATACATGAATGGCAAATAAGCACATGAAAAGATGCTAGACATCATTAGTCATTAGGAAATGCTAAACCTGAAATAAGACACCACTACACTTCTATCAGTATGACTAACCTTGGGGCACCTGGGTGGCTCAATTGCTTAAGTGTCCAACTTTGACTCAGATCATGTTCTTGATGTTTGTGAGTTCGAGCTCTACATTGGGCTCTCTGCTGGCAGCACAAAGCCTGCTTCAGATTCTCTGCCCTCCTCACCCTCTGCCTGTCCCCCAGACTCTCTCTCTCATTTTCAAAAATAAATAAACATTAACTTTTAAAAATTAAAAAAAATGACTAACCTCAGAAATATTGACAATACCAGTTGTTGGTAAGGATATAGAAAAACCGGATCCCTTATACATTGTGGGAATGCAATAAAATGATACAGTCTCTTTGGAAAAAAGTTTGGCTGTTTCTTAAAAAACTAAACGCTTACCATATGACCCAGAAATTTCCCTGGTTAAGTATCTACCCAAGAGAAATTAAAATATATGTCCACATAAAGACTGCATGTAGATGTTCATTACAGCATTATTCACAATAATAAAACAAAAAACAAACCAAATTTCTATCAATTGTAGAATGGATAAACAAAAAAGTGATATATCCATACAATGAAATACTATTCCACAGTAAAAAGGGAACAAACTATTGACATATGCTATGATGTGAATAATTTAATAACATTATGCTAAGTGAAAGTAGTCAGACACAAAATCCATATCTTATATGATTCCATTTACATGAAATTTCTAGAAAATTGTATATATTTACCCAAACACTCATATTTGTACACTTAAAATGGGTGCATTTTATGACATGTAAATTATAAACCAATAAAAGTGTTTTCATGAAAGCATTCTAGGGGCACCCGGGTGGCTCAGTTGGTTAAGCATCCAACTCTTGATTTCCATTCAGGTAATGATCTTGCAGTTGTGGGAATTGATCCCCACATCGAGCTCCATGCTCAGCATGGAGCCTGCTTGGGATTCTCTCTTTCTCTCTCTCCCCTCTCCCCCATTCTTTCTGTCTCTCTCAAATAAAAGAAAAAGCATATTCTATATATTTTGTTCTGCACTGTGCTTTTTTTCTACCCAAAACTATAACTTGAACAGAGTTTCGTGTCAACACATTAGCTCTCCCTCTTTTGTTGATGGTTGTATAGTGTTTCATTGTATGGCTGTGCCAAAATGTAGATAAATTAAATAACCATCCAAAAAAATGCTCAACTTTCCCCATTCAGTCTAAAGACCTTTGAGGTATATAGCTTCTGCTGTGCTCAGTTTCAAAAGCTACAAATTCCTTCCTTCCATTCCTCCAAATCTCTGGAGTGCCCTATAGGAGATGCTAATAGTGCCTCACCATGTCCCATCAGCACCTACCACTCCCACAGTTGTCTCGGGTTTCCACAGCAAGTACCGATGGCACTCTGTCTGAAGACTCCGACAGCAGCAGATTTGACCCACCCATGAGTGGACCAGAAGACCAGGGAGTTACTGGCCCTTGAAATGGTTCTCACCAATGATGGATGGGAATTGGTAGATAAAATACCCCAGCGACCTCACTCCTTGGTGAAGCAACTCTGAGTTGAGGTGGAATCCTCTCCCAGAGCTCCCCTGCAGGATGGAGCCCCATTTGCCCACAGTGGTAATCTGCCCATTAATACAACTGCTTTCCCTTCTCTGTCTCAATTACCCACTGCCACCATCCTTCCCACCAGGAAGTGACACTTAGTAATTGGCTCGCACATCTGGCACTTTCTGCTCCACCCTTGTGCACTTATAAAGGCAGAAACAAACCACTAAGTTCACAGGCATTTTGATTTCATATTAATGAAGCATATGATTTCATTAATGGGTTAATTAGAATGCTCTATTGGGACAAATAAGGTGCCTTCATTAAGATGTTAGCATCAAGGTCTGTGTTCACTTGCTTTCTTGGCCACTCCATGGACACAGTATAAATAACTTATGAGTGTTTGCAAAGACATTTAATCGTTCAAGTCTTAGGTTTTTTTCTGCAGACCTCCTTTACAGGGCCAAGAACGCAATACTCAAGGCACCCTGAGCATATGCTTTATAACTTACAACTCACAAAAAGCCTAAAACGGCAAGTTTTTTCCATGCTAACTTGGAAAAAGTCCCGCAAATTTATGGCTGCAAATTCCAACCGACATAAAAGCTCTGCCTCCTCTCCTTCCAGCCAAGTTGTAGTCATGCCAGATGAGAGAGCAAGGCACTGAGAAAAGCAGAGAAATGAGATTTTTACGGGATTCAAGACTTCTCCTGAAATGTAGGAAAATACACCCATCAATATAATTGACAATGTATTCATTCCACTTGCTGCTCTTATCTCATTCTGATGAGCTTGAGCAACTGGCAGGGGCAGATGCCATTTAGGCAGCTGCCCAGGTGCTAACAAGTTGTCACTGTGGACGGCAGAGCCCAGCAACTCCAGACACTTTGTGAGTCCACACTGAGCCGTCATCATAGGAGATAAGGCAACAGTCTCCAGCTGAGGTCTGAGACAGCAAAGAGGTTTCTGAAACCCGAGGGTGTGCAGTTTTAAAGAACCATTTCATCTCCCATTAATAACAAATTAGAATATTGTTAAAGACTTGGGATTTTGCCCAAAGTGATAATAATAACTGACATTGGTAAAACTTTTTTTTTTGGGCATTGGCAAAACTTTCAAATTTCACATTGTATTCGCACAGTTTAGCAGCAGACAGAGGAAACACAGTAGAGTGCCTTACTGATTCTAAGCCATGGCCAGTAGCAGAAACTTCCCCAGTAAAGGCAGAATATACCTCTCTGCCTCTTACCTTGGGTTTGGTTGTGTGACTTGCTTTAGTCAATAAGGTAATACAGAAGGGTCTATTAAGAGGCTCTTGGGTTTCCACTTGCACCCTTGTGCCTCTGTCATGGTCATGAGCAGAGCTTCCATTGAGTACCAGCTACCCACAAGCCTGACTTAGAAGGTACTCAGGTGGAGCAGGCTTGAGCCTAGACCTCGGCCAAGAGTGGCCAAGCCCAGCTGGACCTATGTCAGAAGCAGAGCCACCTAGCTGAGCTCAACCCAGATCAGCCAAACCCCAGCCAACTTTTAGTTGCATGAGCTAAATAAATGCTTATTATTAATTTTCCACTGAGTTTGGGGGTGGTATGCTGCACTATAACAGCTGATGCAGAGAACACAGGGGAAGTACAGGAAGCCAAGGGGAATAATGCACAATAGCTTTTCCCGGTTTCCTTCCCTGGACAAATGGGCGGCGACACATAGTATACAGTGATGAAGTTCACAATTGCTTTAAAAAGATCCCCATGATTTCTCCAGGAATACCCCAGCTTCAATGTCCCTTGGTGGGATAATTCCAAGATGTATCCTACACTGTCTGTCATGGACCCCCAGTGGGATTGAGGCCCAGTTTCTCAGTGTCACCCACTCATGGTCCATCTTGATGGCCTTCTTCCTTCTCAGTCCCACCTCTCTCCTTCCCTGTGTGTCTGAGCATCAATGCCCATATAAATATTTGCACATGAATTCTTTTTAATATACAATTTTTTAATGATTTATTTTTGAGAGGGGGGAGGGGCAGAGAGAGAGGGAAAGAGAATCTGAAGCAGGCTCCAGGCTCCAAGATGTCAGCACAGAACCCGATGGGGGATTCGAACTCACAAACCAGGAGATCATGGCCTGAGCCAAAGTCGGACGCTTAATCAACTGAGCCACCCAGGTGCCCCAGCACATGAATTGTTGACTCAAGCTAAGACACGGCTCATTTTTACAAATAAAAACTAACATTCATTGAGCACTCGAATGTCCCAGATACCATGACACACAGATAACTTCACTGCTCTCAGTTTTCTCATCTGTAAAATGGGGACAAAAACAGTGCCTCTCTACCTCTCAGGACTGTGTGAGGAAAGAATGTGTTACGTGCCTAGAACAGGACCTGACTCACAGCAAACCATAAAGAAATGTTACTATTTTTAAGCAAAACTTGCTTATCCTTATTACTAACAGGCTTCTAAGCTGCATCTGCATGTTGGAAAGAACCGGGAAGCCTGAGGAAAATACCTAGAAAAAAAAAATGACGACAAGAGATAAATTCTTCACAAAACCACTTTAAATTTCTCAGCCAGCTGATGGCAGCATGAGCCTTTAACTAAACAGTGAGCAGGGAGAGCAACAGGGAAAATGAAGTATTCCCCGCTGATTATATGTAATTAGTGAGATTCTGCCGCATGGAGGGAGGAGAAACCCAAGAATCAGAGAAGATATAAGAGTCCAGTGGAAGATACCAGTCAGGTTGTGCTCTCGGTGTGCATGGCTAAGGCATGGGAGGCATTTCCAGAGGAAATTTAGGATGGACCAGTAGTAGCCTGAGGATTTTGGTCTGATGAGCAGAGACCTAGGCTTGCTTTGGACCCTTCCAGAGCACCCTCTGAGTACCATGAAATAGGGCACTCAAATCCGGCTTCTGGGGCATCAGGACTCAACCGGAGGGGGAGAAGTAGATCACCCAGGTGGGATTGAAAATGACCCACCCCTGCTTACCCTGGGGAATGTGGGGGTCTTCCCAAAGATAGATGCTTACTTGCTCCTTGCCAAATTCTCCTCTGGTGATGTCATCCCACCAGCTCTGCCCTTCTGTAGCATTGCTCCTCAGACCTAGATCCAAATAGAGCCCAGGGGAAGGGGAGGGAGTAAACCCCATGTCCTCTGATCATACCTCCATGAGGGCCACTATTTCTGTCAAATCCTCAGGCTACATTAGCATCACAGGGTTCAGCCAAGTAGGCTGTGGAAGCCATCACACAGCACAGCTTCAAACCTCACCTTTGCCACTGCCCAACTGTGATCAAGGGCAAGCCACCTGACCTCTTAGTGCTCAGTTTCCCCATCTATAAAGCAAGGATAATAATGATCCCACCCTCATAGGGCTACTGTGACAGTGAAATATGACAATGAATGCCACGGTAGTTTCAAGGGGCCAAGGGTTCATAAGCTGAAGCCTTCCTGAAATCCCATGGGAACAAAGCCATTTGGCAGACAGACCATTTGACCCTTCTCCTCCCTCTGGGAAGCCCTGCTGGCTTCTCCAAGTTAGACATGAGAGAGTCACACCTTCATCACCTGCCACTCCCAGCTGGCAATGGGGGAGAAGAGAACAGCAAAGGAAAAGAAAGTCTTTACCACCAACTAGTCCCTCTGTGCTTTGCCACACCCCTCCCATCTCAATCCCTCTTTTACAGAGTTAGGCAAGAGGGGAATAAAGAGAATGGCCCCTTGCTCTTCTATTCTCTCCCTATCTTGGCTTCTTCTTGCTGTCCTCTCTTCTCAGCCCAGTTCCATTTTTCTCGTAAATTATCAACCATGCACATGGTTTCCTTTCATCATTCTGTATCGTAATGTTGTTAATACCCGAGGTACAATATTAGCATTTCACGTGGTATTGTGGGTTGCAAAGATGCCACAGCTCTCCACCCTTCCTATCAGCCTGCCCTTTGCAAGACAGCTTTGCAGTTCCTCCCACCAATGGCTGCAGTCTAGTTCTCTTTTCTTGAATCTGGATTGGCCTGTGACCTGCTTTGGCCAAAAGAATCTAGCAGATGCACACTGTGTCATTTCAAGCCCAAACCTCAAGAAGCCATGCATACTCACTCTCTCGGAGCCCTAACCTGTAGGATGAGAGACAGGCAGAGCAGAGGGGAGCCACCCAGGGGAGGCAACCATCACCAACCTGGCAGCTGACTGAAGATGCATGTGTCAGACCAGCAGAGCCCTGCCTTAGCTGTCAACCTGCAGAATCTCAAACTAAAAAAATGGCTATTATTTTAAGCTACTACATTTGGGGGTGTTTAAAAAAATTTTTTAATGTTTATTTATTTTTGAGAGAGGGCACACAAGCTGGGGAGGAGCAGAGAGGGAGAGGAAGAAGAGGATCTGAAATAGGCTCTGCACTGTCAGTGGGGCTCAAACTCATGAACCGTGAGATCATGACCTGAGCCGAAACCAAGAGTCAGATGCTTAACTGACTGAGCCATGCAGGCGTTCCTTGGGGTAGTTTTTTCAGGCAGCAAAAGCTAACTGATGGATAGGCAATAAAAAATACAATTAAAGAATTAAACTTGTCTAACATTTTACATGCATTTATTTATCCTTCATCATAATAAAAAAAAACAACCCTCTTATTCTGGTCCTGCTGCCACCTCTATTATTATTGGAGCTCTACACCTACTAAATAGGGTAAAATAGTGAACATTCTGGACAATGTAGAGTTAAGATTTATTCATAGCTCTAAAGCAGCTGCAATGGCATGTGCATGACTAAATACAAGGTGAAAGACACAAGTGCCACCATTCCTATGAGCAAAGGCTGACCAGAATGAATGCATAAGTTAAGTGTCATATCTCAATATTCACACCAAAGTCAATTCTCCAATGCTGCACATCTGAAAATATTTTTCACTTGAATAACAACCCAATGAAACAAGAGTATCTCAGAGCCCTGTCCGTTCCTGCTATTGTTTAGTTGCCTGATACATTTCATTGAAGTTTTTTTTTTTTTATAAAAGTCAAACATGAAGATGTTTTATCTAACAGGAAAGACAGAGGAAGGCTCTGTCATTAAAAAGACAAATCTCTAGCACCAAGATAAGACGTTGGTATTTATATCTGGAATTTTGCACTTCCGTGCTCTACTGTCATCATTATCAAGGAAAATTCTCATGTGATGCTCTGTGGTATTTATTTCTCATGCCTTTATCACTGTTTACTATGAATCAGAATCTGTGCAAGAAGAAATGAGGTGAGCATTCATGAGACAGGCCAATCCCTGGTCTCATGGAGCCTGGAGTTAAATAAGAAATAGTAATGTGGATGACACAGAAGTATCTGATCACACAAATGACTATTACTTTACATGATAAGGAAAAGTATCTCATGTGCAATGAGCAGATCCCATGGAATCTAGGCTCATGGAGGGAAGGTAGTTGCCTTCCTGAGAGGACTGGCAGCATTTGTCTGGGCTTCAAATTAAGGAAATAGGATCATAACAGACTATGTAAACCTACTTCTGTTTTACTGTCTTGCCCTCTTATGTCAAGTGGGTTGACTTTCTCTGAGAGCAGCTGTGTCTGAAGGGCAGCAAAGGCCCCAGCTCTTGATCCAGGAGGGGACAGCTGGGCAGTGATGGATCTCACAAACTTAGGTAGGACAGACCTGGATTCAAATCCCAGTTCATAGGCTGGCACTGGGTGAGTCTCATCATCCCAATGGGCCCCTGTTTTCTTACTTGTAAATGAGTATAATGTCCATCTGAGTTGAAGTCAGATGCTTAATGGACTGAGCCACCCAGGTGCCCCTCTATAAGTCAGAGATATCTTAAGAGAATGTTTCCTTAATCTGGAAGACCAAACATTAGAGAACCAGTAATATTTCCAATAAGAGTCAGAAAAACTATGATCTTTTCCCTAATTTACTGAGTCCCATGTTCCTAATTCTTATTCATTTGGAATGCAGCTTAATTTGGAATATACCTTAAATGGTGTTATAGTCGGTGTAAATGAGACAACTTAAAATGATAACAATGTTAGTTTTGCTCATGAATCTGCTATGGGGGGAGGGCTGAATGGGAACACTTCATCAGGGACAGCTTGTCTCTGCTCTGCTTGGCATCAGTGGGGGCAGTTCCAAGGCTGAGAGCTGGAGTTACCCAAAGTCTTGCTCACATGTCAGTGGGGCTGAAGGTAGGGCTGGTGGCTGGAACCCCTACACATGGCCTTTCTGTGGGGACTGGGCTTCCTCACAAAATGGTGGTTGGTCTCAAAGCAAGCATTCCTAGAGAATGAGCGAGGCAGGTGCAAGCCACATCGTCTTTGATGATCTGGCTTTGAAGTCACTCAGTGTAACTCCTGCCACCTTCTCTCTGTCACTGAGTTCCACCCAGACTCCAGGAGAGGGAAAGTAGACTTCCTGCTTGAGGGATCATGGCAGAGTTCTAAGCAATATTGTTGTTGCCATTTTGGGGAAATATGATCTGCAGTGACATACACTGACATTACTCTGATCCAACCTCTGTCATATGGAGACCTATGATACTATGAAAAAAAATAGATGAAAAATAGGGATAGGAAGAAAGGTCGTGGGAAATGTATGAGAAAGGAAGAGAGAGAGCAGAGTAAGGCTTTTATGTTGGGATGGAGCCCCACCATTGCGATGTCCTCTCAGTGAGCAACCAGCTTCTTGGTGCTCCCTGGTGGACCCATTTCTAAAATGACAACAGTTGTATGTGGCTCATGGTGGTACTGTGAGAATTAAATGGATTAATCCATCAAAGTGCTTAGAGCCTTGCCTGGCACATAGTCTGTGTTCCATAAATGTGAGTGGCTACAGTTTATGTTCTCCTCAACCACTTGCTGTTGGTTTGGCCCTGAGGCCAACACATCATACACTGAATCCCTCAGATACCTGGAAACAGGTAAGTGGCTGCCCCTGTCAGAGAAGTCACACCCACACCAACATATCTGAGCTAGAGTACAACCTCTCTGACCACATGGTAGAACCTGGAAATCAAGAAAAGTCCTGGGGGTGTCATGCACTGGGTTTTATAATCTCAATATTACATACCCTTGACACTGGGATGCCTCTGTCTCCCTCTTCAGTTCAGCCCCAGCCTCCCCACCATCCTGAAGGGCTTGTATATTTTATCTTTTTGAGTAGAAGTTCAGAAATCTGGATCTCCTGTCTCCATCTACAACACAAAGAATTGGCCATGTAGGGTTTTGGAAGCATTTTAAAAATACCATGAAAAACTGCACAGAGGATTTGTCTCACCCAGTTCTGGAGGGATGCACTGATAACTGGGAGCACAGTGAATGGTCTTTCCTTCCTTTTCTAACCCTCATTCCTACTTCTTGGCCAGGTAACTAAAGAAGGACTTTCTGGGACACCTAGGTGGCTCAGCCAGTTAAGCATCGACTCTTGATTTCAGCTCAGGTCATGATCTCATGGTTTGTAGGATCTGTGTCAGGCTCTGTGCTGACAGTGCAGAGCCTGCTTGGGATTCTCTCTCTCCCTCTATCTCTGCCCCTCCCCTGCTCACATTCTCTCTCTCTCTCTCTCCCCTCTCTAAATAAACTTTTTTAAAAGAGGACTTTCTTTACTTGAATGTTCTTTAAATCCCTATGCCAATGCTAAAACTCCAAAATACTCTCACTTTAAAAAAATGGAGGTCATTAGCAACCAAGCTGTCTTCTCTATCAATTAAATGTCATTTTGTTTTCCATTACCCCTTGCATCATATCAGCTTATACAGAGTCATATAATCTTCCAGTTTGGGACTCTGGAGATGGGACCAGCCTGAAAATGAAATTCCAAATTATCTTCCTATCTCATTTTTGGTATTAATGCCTTAGCCTTTCCAAAATTACCTAAGCACACAAATGCAGTCAAGCTGCTCTCAAACAAACAGAAACAAAACACAAATATTAGATCAAAGCTCAAGTCCCTTTGACCATTACCACTAACAACTGGAGCCTACATCCTCAACAGACATAGACACTGTTATAGTTCGGAATTAAATCTTTCCAGATCACTTCTGTGCACTGAAAGATTCAATTCTCTCTCTTCCTCTCTCTCTTTCTCTCTCTCTCCCACACAAATATATACACATATATATTTCTTTTCTAAATAAATGTTCATTGTGTGTCATCCTGCATCTCACTTATTCCATGCTCAAGATGTCCTGTCAAACTCCTACATCAGTATTAGAAGATTCTCTCTCTCTTTGATTTTTACATTTTGATAATATTGCATAGTTTCAGCTTCTCCATCAGGCTGTGTAACTGGGCATAGTCCCTTGCCAGACACGTCCTCCAGTACACTCCTGTGCAGATGCCACATGCATGCCTCATTCTCTGGATTTGAGTTAGGCCTCTGGCCTGGAACAGCCTCCCCGGGCCTCTCCTCATACTTGAGAAGATTCAGCTCTTAGGCCTTGGGGCAACACATTTGATCTTGAATCCTAGATGTGTCTCTCAGGCAAATCACTTAATTTAGGTTCCTTCTATGTAAAGTGGGGTGACTGGTATCAACCAACCTCAAAGGGTTGTTCTTGGTATCAAGTAAAATAATCCATGGAAAGCACTGGCCCATTGCAGATTACTTAGTGAATGCTCAATAAGTGTTTGCTGCCACCATCACCAATATCAGTGGCCATCATCATCATTATCATCATCATCATCTTATTTGGGTAACAATTTAAATCCCACTTTCTTTTTAATTCAAATTTCCTCTTATTTCACACATAGATAAGATTACTGATAAATGGTCCCAATAAGTTTTAAGGGCCATTCACACCACGTCACAATGACTCTTAATCTTTGCTAATAGATATACAAGAAGTTGGGAATTAATTTACTGGCCCACTGTATTCACACACAGCATAGTCACACACAGCAAAGGAAGCCAGTGAGTTAAAAAAGGTTATCCTTATAAGGGACAGAAATTCGAATGCCTCCTCCATTATATTATTTATATTATAATATTAAGTAAGTATATAAACATAAAATAGCTAGGTATAAATATCTGATTATCATGATCCTCCATAATTATATAACCCATATACAATTATAAGTCATGTAGGAACAAGAATGTAAACCAATACAATTAGAAGTAACAAGATTAGGGGCGCCTGGGTAGCTCAGTTGAATAGGCACCTGACTTTGGCTCAGGTCACGATCTCACGGTTCATGGGTTTGAGCTCCATTCCCAGCTCTGTGCTGACAGAGCTTGCTTCCGATTCTGTGTATCTCTCTCTCTCTCTCTCTCTCTCTCTGTCTCTCTCTCTGCCCTCTCCCACTTGTACTCTGTCTCTCTCAAAAATAAATAAACATTAAAAATTTAAAAAAAAAGAAGTAACAAGACTAATGTTAATTTAATTTAGATGATGTTGTTTTGCTAAAACTCACACTTCATAACATAAATACAGCAGAGATTCATCTTCTGTGAGGGAAAGATTAACATAAGAAAATAAAATCAAGAACCTGCTTTACAATTTTAAAACAAAAACTGTAATAAGAGACAAAGAAGGATACTATATAATCATAAGAGGAACAACCTAACAAGAAGATACAGCAATTGTAAATATGTACCCAACATGGAAGCACTCAAATATAGAAAATAGTTAATAACAATCTAAAAAATAACAAAGGAAGTAATTAATAGTAATATAATAATAGTAAGGGACTTTAATACCCCACTTACATCAATGGATAGATCACCTGAACAGAAAATCAACAAGGAAACAGAGGCTTTGAATGACACTTTGGACCAAATGGATTTAACAGATATATTTAGAACTTTCAATCCTATAACAGTAGTATATACACATTCCTTTCAAGTAGGCATGGAACATTCTCCAGAATAGATCACATATTAAGTCACAAAATAAGTCTCAACAAATTAAAAAAGATCAACATCATACCATGCATCTTTCCTGATCATAATGCTATGAAACTAGAAATTTCATATGAAACTATGAAAGAAAAAATCAGAAAAGAGCACAAATACATGGAGGTTAAATTGCATGCTACTAAACAATGAATGAGTCAACCAAGAAATCAAAGAAGACATAAAACAATTCATGGAGACAAATGGAAATGAAAACAAAATAGTCCAAAATTTTTGGGGGCAGCAAGAGCTGTTTGAAGAGGGAAATTTATAGCAATACAGGCCTACCTCAAGAAGCAAGAGAGTCAACCCAGCCTTACTTCTAAAGGAGCTAGAAAAAGAACAAACAAAACCCAAAACCAGCAGGAAGGAAATAATAAAGATTAGAGCAGATATACATTAAACAGAAACTAAAAAAAAAAAAAAAAAAAAAAATCAATGAAACCAGAAGCTTGTTCTTTGAAAAGATCAACAAAATTGGAAAACCTTTAGCCACATTCATAAAAACAGAGAGAGAGAGAGGATGGGGGGGGGAGGATTCAAATAAATAAGGATTAAATTAAGTAAAATTAGAAATGAAAGAGAGAAAGAACAACCAACACCACAGAAATGCAAAGGATTATAAGAGAATACTATAAAAAATTACATGCCAACAAATTGGACAACCTGGAAGAAATGGATAAACTCCTAGAAACATATGACCTCCCAAAAGTGAATCAGAAAGAAATAGAATATTTGAGCAGACTGATTACCAGCAATGAATGATATTAAATCAGTAATTAAGAAACTCAAACAAACCAAAGTCTAGAACCAGATGGCTTCATTGGGGAACCCAACATTTAACGAGTAGTTAATACCTATCCTTCTCAAACTATTCCAAAAAATAGAAAAGAAAGGAAAACTTCCAAATTCATTCTATGAGGCCAGCATTACCCTGATATCAAAAACAGATGAAGACACCACTGAAAAAGAGAACTACAAGCCAATATCCCTGATGAACATACATGCAAAAATTCTCAATAAAATACTAGCAAACTGAATCCAACACCACATTTAAAAAAATCATTCACCACAATCAAGTGGGATTTATTCTCAGTTGCAAAGATGGTTCAGTATTTGGAAATCAATCAAAGTGATACATTACATCAATAAGAGAAAGAATAGAAGTCATGTGATCATTTCAATAGATGTAGAAAAAGCATTTGACAAAGTACAACATCCATTCATGATAAAGACCCTCAACACTCAACAAAGTAGATTTAGAGGGAACATACCTCAACATAATAAAGGCCATTTATGAGAAACCTACAGCTAACATCATACTCAATGGTGAAAAACTGAGAGCTTTTCCCCCAACAGTCAGGAACAAGATAAAGATGTCTACTCACACCACTGTTATTCAACATAGTGTTGAAAGTCCTAGTCACAGCAATCAGACAAGAAAAAGGAATAAAAGTCATTCAAATTGGTAAGGAAAAGTAAAGTTTTCACTATTTGCTGATGACATGACACTATATATAGGAAAGCCTGAAGACTCCACCAAAAACCTACTAGAACTGATAAATGAATTCAATAAGGTTGCAGGATACAAATCAGTGTACAGAAATCTGTCACATTTCTATACACTACTAATGAAGCAACAGAAAGAGAAATTAAGAAAACAATCCATTTACGATTATACCAAAAATAATAAAATACCTAGGAATAAACTTAATCAAGGAGGTGAAAGACTTGTACTCTGAAAACTATAAAACAAATGATGAAAGAAATTGAAGATGACACAAAGAAATGGAAAGATATTCCATGCTGATGGACTGGAAGAATAAATATTGTTAAAATACTCATACTACCCAAAGCAATCTACAAATTTAATGCAATCTGTATCAAAATACCAACAACATTTTTCACAGAACTAGAAAAAGCAATCCTAAAATTTGTATGGAACCACAAAAGACCCCAAATAGCCAAAGCAATCTTGAAAAAGAAAAATAAATTTGGATGTATCACAATTCCAGATTTCAAGCTATATTATAAAGCTGTAGTAATCAAAACAGTATGGTACTGGAGCAAAACCAGACGCAAAAATCAATGGAATAGGATAGACATCCCAGAATCAAACCCACATATATATGGTCACTTAATCTTTGACCAAGGAGGAAAGAATATGCAATGGGAAAAAGACAGTGACTTCAACAAATGGTGTTGAGAAAACTCGACAACCACATGCAAAAGAATGACACTGGACCACTTTCTTACACCATACAAAAAAATGAATTCAAAATGGATTAAAGTCCTAAGAATGAGACTTGAAAATAAGTATCTAGAAGAGAGCACAGGCAGCAATTTCTCTGACATGGGCCATAGCAACTTTTTTTCTAGATATGTCTCCTGAAGCAAGGGAAACAAAAGCAAAAATAAACGATTGGGATTACCTCAAAATAAAAAGCTCTGCACAATAAAGGAAATAGTCAAGAAAACTAAAACTGAAATGGGAAAAGATATTTGCAAATGACATATCTGATAAAGGGTCAGTACCCAAAATACATAAAGAACTTATAAAACTCAACAGCCAAAAAACAAGTGATCCATTAAAAAATGGGCAGAAGACATGAACAGATATTTTTCCAAAGAAGACGTAGTGATGGCCAACAGACGTGAAAAGATGCTCAACATCACTGATCATCAGAGAAATGCAAATCAAAACTATAATGAGGTATTACCTCACACCTGTCAAAATGGCTAAAATAAAAAACACAAGAAACAAGTGTTGGTGAGGATGTAGAGAAAAAAGAAACTTTTACACTGTTGGTGGAAATGCAAATGGGTGCAGACACTGTGGAGAACACTAGGAAGATTCCTCAAAAAGTTAGAAATAGAACTGCTCTATAATCCAGGAATTGAACTACTAGGTAAATACCCCAAAAATACAAAAACACTAATTCAAAAGTATATATGCACCACTATGTTTACAGCAGTGTTATTTACAATAGCAAAGTTATGGAAGCAGCCCAAGAGTCCATCGATAGATGAATGGATAAGAAGATGTGAGATACAGACACACACACACACACACACACGTGAATATTACTCAGCCATAAAAAGAATGAAATCTTGCCATTTGCAGGAACATGGACGGATCTAGAGTATGATGCTAAGTGAAATCAGTCTGTCAGGAAAGACAAACACCATATGATTGCACTCATAGTGGAATTTAAAAAAACACACACAAAACAAATAGGCAAATAAGAAAAAGGAGAGAGAGAGACAGACAGAGAGAGACAGAGAGAGAGGAACCGAGAAATCACTCTTAACTATAGAGAACAAACTGATGGTTACCAGAGGGGAGGTAGGAGAGGGGATGGGTGAAATAGGGAAAAAGGATTAAAGAGTACACTTATCATGATGAGGACTGAGTAATGTAAAGAATTGTTGAATCACTATACTGTACACCCAAAAATAATATAGCACTGAATGTTAGCTCTACTGGAATTAAAATAAAAAAATAAAAAGAGGGGTCCCTGGTTGGCTCAGTGGGTAGAATATGCGACTCTTGATCTCAGAGTCATAGAGTTTACTTCAACAAGAAATAAATAACAAGTTAAAAAAAGAAAAAGAATTACCCTTAAATGCAGTTTGCTGTGTGGAGAGGCTTGCAGTAGTGAGAGGCACCCATAAACAGATCACCTGGAGAAACAGCAGATGCTGGGGTCCCATATCATGCTGACTCCGGGCTGTTCACTCAGAGTGGAATGGTAATTGGAATGCTCACACAATTCAAAATTTTCCAGTTTCTTTTCCATTCTCTACAGTCTCTCTCCACATTTCTCTGTCTGAACTATGGTGAAGCTTTCCTTTTTTCTTTCCTCCACTAGACTGCCCTTGTCCTTCACTTGGGGCAGACATTATCTACGTCGTAAGCCCTCTCTGCTCGTTTGGTGTACCCTGCCCAATGCCAATTTGTAGGACATCTTGGTCTCAAGGCAAATTAAAGAAATGCAAACCCAAAGGCAAGCATTGAAATTATTTGTCAGAACTTATCTAGAAGGCTTGGCTCTTCTAGGGCTCTTGTCCCTAGCTACACATCTAAGAAGTTTAAAACATGCCTTGGTCACACCCCAAATCAATGACAGCAGAAGACCTGGGGGTAGGACCCATGCATCCCTATTTTCAAAGTCTACTGGGTGATTCCAATATGCAGTGAAGGTTAAGAACCAGTAATATAGCAATAATGGCTTTCAAACTCTTTTGACTTCTGTCCACAGTAATAAATAAATTTCACATCATGACTTATATCATACACA
Organism: Cryptoprocta ferox; assembly: GCA_028646485.1. Classification (NCBI taxonomy): domain Eukaryota; kingdom Metazoa; phylum Chordata; class Mammalia; order Carnivora; family Eupleridae; genus Cryptoprocta; species Cryptoprocta ferox. The sequence goes on along the minus strand of CM053576.1, from coordinate 42,459,125 downwards.
TACATACAAAACAGAAGCAAACATTTTATAAAAAAATACCTAGCTCTTACATTCTGATGTTTTCTATTCCACTCACTTGTATTTAAAACAAGGTTGGATGTGCCCCACTTCCCACTTCACAATCCCTTAGGGGTCTGACGCACAGTTTGAAAAACACTGCCTTAGATGATCCAGAATGGTTAATTAGTAAATGCTATCCTCAGAATAAACATATATTTCAGAATTTCCCAAAGAGGATGTGTGAACTCCTAAGAATAAGCCCATATTTACAGATGCCCATTTTGAAATTTATATTTCAAATTATAATTTTGGATTTTATGATCTAAATCTCTCATTTGACAAAACAGGAAAGGCCACACGCATATAGATAGACATTCCCTCAAATATGTACATATGCCTGTGTACTCATCTATTTGAAAAATCTTTAAACAGTTGCATGTGGACCCCCAAATTTACAGCTCTTTGAGCTCAATTATTATGTTGTTTCAATGTGTGTGGCTCAGGGGTGCTGGTCTTAACTCTTCCTTTGGTCATAAACTGTGGTGCAACACACAATATGGAGCCAGAAGTAGGTATTTGCATTAATACTGTTGACTGAGTTCTAGTATTCTGGCATATATTTCTAATTTTGATTTAACAAAATAATACACTAGGGAGGCTGACAAATATATCTGGCCATCTGGAGAAGGGGATTTGCTGTCACTACAGTATCTCAATAGTTACCATGCTCCTAACATCAGACTAGAGTTTTAGGTAGCTGGTGCTCTTACCACATGGGCAAAATAGAATTAAATGTTGCTGCCGATACTCACTTTTCACTAATGTGCTGCAGCAGCAGCAGCCCTAAGTGCTTAAGACAATGTTTTTTTGAGCCCCTGAGGGGAAAAAACTAACCAGGTGAAATGCTATTAGCCAGCTTCCAAAGGGGTTTTGACTTAGAAAAATACAATAACTTACCAAACCCAAATCTTGGAAGTATAAATATTAAACTGAGTTAACAGTGGACTTGTATGACATGTGTTATAAAATCTTACATACAGAAACATAAAACACCAGCCACATAAAGATCATCTTTATATAGGAAAAATAGAGCTGTACATTAAAAAGAGCGGTAGACTGATTCAGGCTTCCATCAGTCAGAGCGAAGTACCTGGAAGGGTCTGGGAAGCTGTCCCAGCATTGCTGTGTTGGTCTTACAGAGTGTGCACATAAGAGGCAGTTCCTCGGCAAAGGGCATTTGTTTTCACTCGGTTATTGAACTTCAACATGGTGGTGTTCCTAAGCCAAATGTAAATTCATTTCGAACTTGCATTGGTTATCTAGCAAACCAGACTTTCTCTAGGGAATACTAAAGTGTTTCTCACCTTGACAACTTTAAATCATCTTAAGGTTTTTTTTAATCTCATTTCTCTGTGGAGAAAAGTTAAATTTGTGAGGAAGTGTCTTGATCACAACTATTCATTAATTAAACAAATATAGATTAAGCATTTATTAGGTATGATTGCACTGTGGGAAATACTCATCGGAAGCTCTCAAGCCCTTATAAAATATTTAAAAACTGAAACCCTCAAGGTAAAAGCAGACTGAAGAAAACAGGCTGCCAATCAATGTTACCAAAGTTGGTAAGTGTTAAAAGAAAACATTGTTCCATAATCCTAATAAACTGGGAAATGTGGAGTTACACAAAGTAAAACAGGTTTCTTTGTTGCAAGATTTCTAGAGCCTCTATGTGAATATGATTTGGAAGGGTTAAATTATGTTCCACTATCTCCCCAAATTCTTTAACCAAAGAGGTTTTACAAGTCAATATTAGGCCAGCTGTGAAAGATGGTGACCTAGACCATGTTCTCTCTCTCTCTTTTCCATTTCCTTTAAATTAACTGAGTCAGAGAAAGCCACTGCCATCTATCTCTTTAGAGGGGAGGACAGAAAGAAAGAGCTCAAAGAAAACTGTGCTGCTATTATCAGGATAAGACCCTGTATGGCTGGGCTGTCTGATACAGCAGCCACTAGCCCTCCATGGCTATTGATCACTTGAAATGTGGGGAGTCTGAATTGAGATGTGTTGTAAGTAGAAAATACACACCAGGTTTTGAAGATTTAGTAAAAAAAATATAAATCTCTACTTCATTAAAAAATTTTTACATTGCTCACATGTTGAAACGGATATACTGGATTAAATACATTATATCATTAAAATTTTACCTATTTTAAAAACATAACTACTAGAAAACTTAAAATGACATATGGGGTTCACATTATATTTCTAATGAACAGCACTTCCTTATGGAACAGCCCTCAAAGCCTTACTGGTCACTAACACCACACAGCTATCCTCTACCCCGTGGCTGCTGTACAACACACACACACACACACACACACACACACACACACACAC